>JAABKJ010007545.1:264091659-264369777 GCA_011634705.1 Andricus grossulariae
CATACAAAATGACTTATTTAATAATTGACAGTTACTGACTCGATCATTGAAAATTACTGATTTAATTAGTAAAAGCAACTGATTAGACCATATAAATTGACTGGCTTGATTATTTAAAGTTGCAATTTATGTCATTCAAAATATCGGATCTTATTAGCTAAAGTTACTGATTCCGTAATTAAAAATGACTGATTTAATTAGTGAAGGTTACTGATTAGACTATTAAAAATGACACACTTATTTAGTGAAAGTTACTGGTTATATAATTGAAAATGAATATTTAATCAGTGGCAGTTACAGATTGAATCATTCAAAAGTAATGATTTGATCAGTGAAAATTACAGATGGTATCATTTGAAATGAATGATTTGAACAGTCAAAGTTACAGTTTAGATCACTGCGAATGAATGATTTAATTATTGAAAGTTACTGGTTAATTCAAAATGACTGATTCGCTCAGTAGAAGTTACTGATTAGATCAATCAGAATGACTGAGTTCACAAGGGAGTCAAATTGACTGATTTGAAAAGTCATTTTTGACTGATTTATCAGTCTTCGAATCAGCATTATTTGAATCAGTCAAAACTGACTGCAAATCAGTCACTTTTGACTGATTCAAATGTACATTAGAGGATAATCCTAATTTTTTTTCTTTTCTACACCTGTTATGGATTTGACTAGATTACGAGAAGCAGGTTAATTTCCTGTAGCTCACCTCAGCAAAAAATAGGAGCAAGATGAGTATAGATCCGCAAAACCGAGAAAGCGGTTCCGGATGTCGATTCCTCAGCAGTCGCGTCATTCTTGCCTTGAGGGGAACAAATCTGACGAGGGCACTCTTCACTCTTCGCTCTTCACGCTTCACACTCTTCACCCCAAAAAACTCTTCACCCCGAAAAACTCTTCACCCCGAAAAAACTCTTCACCCCGAAAAAACTCTTCACCCCGAAAAAACTCTTCACCCCAAAAACGCTTCACTTTCGCTCTCTTTTTGAGAGCAGCACTCGCGCACTTGAAAAAAAACTTTTTTTAAGGCAGGGAAAGCTGGGGCCACTTTCAGGGTCGTCGGATGTGGTTTCCAAAATTTCTTCGGGCACTTTCCCGAAAAATTGGGAAGTTGCGGTATCACGAGAAACGGTGGCGGGTCCTTCCCCACGTCCTTGAAGAGAGGGAAGACACCTCTGCAGGGCCTGAATAGTCGTACGGATCAGGGCCCATTTTCCTGTTTGGCAAGTTTTCCTCTTTTTAACCTGAAAAATTAATTTCCATTAGTATTTAGATTTTTTGAAAATGAAAGGAAAATTGTATTTTTTATTGGTAATAATATACAATAATAATATTATATTGTAAAATAATAATAATATTTAAATTGAACTTTTTTAAATTATTAAATGTGCAAATCAATTTTCTATAATAATGCGTTGCGTTAATATTATTTTTGAATACTTAAATTAAATTTTAGGAAAAATTTTAATCAATTAAAAAAATATTTAGGAGTTTTAGAAGCTTCCAAGAAACTGAAAACAATTTTATGAATTTTCAAAAATCTTTCCAATTTTTAAAAGATTTTTAATCCCTTAAAAAGTTTATAAATTCCTGAGTATCGTTTAAACTGACTTCAATTATTCCCTAAATTTTGAAAATTTTTGAAAAATCTTTAAAAATGAAAAATATTGACTTCAAATCTGCTAGACTTTTTGTGATCCTTTAGAAATCTTTTAATATTTAAAAAAATTTTCTTTCAAAATTAATTTTACAAAATAAAAATTCAGTCTAAAGTTTACCAGTAATCTAGAGAGATCTATATTTTATTCGTTTAAAATTTTTTTAAATCTTTTCAAGTTTAAACATTTTTTTTAATGATTTAAAAACTTTGAAACCCGAAATATCTCTTCATCTGGTACGAATTTTTTTACAAAATTTTATAATGATGCAAAAATAAAAGAATTGCCTTGAAATATTTAAGATTCATTTTCAAAATTTTTGGAAATCATTTGAAATGTTTTAATTTTTTTTTAATTTGCTCTTAAAATTTTAATTTTCAAACTAAAAAATCATTTTTAATTTTCCCAGGAACCTTGAAAAAATTAGTTTATTCAATTGGATCCTTTAAAAATTCTCAAAAAGTTTCTAAATTTTGTTTCGAAATCTTCAAAACTCTATATTTTGTTTTAGGTTCTTTGCAATTTTTTAATTTTCTTTAAACATTAATTTAAAAAAATAAAAATCATAAAAAAATTTTCCAAGAATCTTACGAAAATATTTGTATTTATTGATAAAAATCAAACTATTTGGTTGAAAATTCATTTTTTTCGAAAATTGATCTCTTTTGTTAAAAATTCTTCTTTTTGGATGGAAAATTAATCTCCTTTTTTGAAAATTCATCTTTTTGATTAATTCTTTCGTTCAAAATTAATTTTTTAAACTGAAAATATAACTATTCCTTTTTTTGTTGAAAACTTTTTTCTTTTGAATTCAACTATTTGTTTGTAGAAAATTAATGTATTTTGTGGAAAATTCATCTTTTTGGGTATAAAATAATTCTTCTTTTTTTGAAAATTGATTTAATTGGCTGTGGATTCAATTATTTTCTCAAAACTTTGTCTTTTTTAGTTTAATTACACTGGTAGAAATTTTATTGTTGATGAAAATTAATTTTTTAAACTGAAAATGTAACTATTCGATTTTTGGTTGAAAAATTATTTTTTTGAAAATTCAACTATTTGGTTGAGAATTTAACTATTTTTGAACAAAATTCAACTATTTAGTTTTGGGTAGAAAATTAATCTTCTTTTTTGAAAATTCATCTTTTTGGATGTGCAATCGACTATTTTATTAAAAACTCGTCTTTTCTAGTTCAATTCAATTGGGGGAAAATTCTTTTTTTTTAATTAATTTTTTAACTGAAAATGTAACTATTCGATTTTTGGTTTAATTTTTTTTTTGATTCAACTATTTGTTTGAAAATTCAACTATTTCTGTAGAAAACACAACTATTTGGTTAAAAATTAAACTATTTTTTTGAAAAATCAACTACTTGGTAGAAAATGAACTTTTTTGTTAAACATTCATAGAGCCACTTTAAAAATGTAATTGTTTTGTGGAAAATTATTCTATTTAGTTGAAAATTTTATCTTTTTAGGTAGAAAATTAATCTACTTTTGTGAAAATTTACATTTGTCGCTGTGGAATCAACTATTTTGTTAGAGACTTGTCTTTTTTTTTGTTCAATTTAATTGGAAAAAAATTAATGTACCCTTCACCTATATACCCATCCACATATCACTACTTTACCACCGAGCAATTCACGCCTACCCCGAAAGGGAAACGGTTTAATGATATAATAATAATAATAAATAATTATTATTTTTTTACGTTATGTTAGTGTTTTTAGTCTAAAATTAGTATTTTTTAAACATCAATGCAACGAATTGTCTATTTATAACACAAAAATATTATATATTAATTCTGAAGTTAAGATAACAATCTTCATCAATTATCAAAAATATTGTCCTTTCAGGAAAGCATTGGGCAAAAAATGTTTTATATTGATAATGATTTTTTGAGCCAAAATTTTGTGTAAATTTTTTACAAACTTCATAAAACAGGATTTTTAATAATGATAATTTTTAAAAAATTTGATTAGATTTACAAATTATTTCAATTTTCGATAGTTTTCTGAATTAAAAAAAAAATTTCTACGTTTTATTATATAAACTAGATAAAAAATAAAGGAAAAATACGTAAAACGAGTTGACGCAAATAAATGATAACTTTAAATAGTTACTTAATCTTGAATAATTAATATACAATATTTGAATGCGCATAAAAAATGTTTACATTTATAAATACGTTTATTACCAATGACAAAAATGCCCCCTCGCTTTATTTGCAAAATGTATAAAATTAGCATAGTGAATAATCTATCAAATGACACGGAAACTGTGCAAACAAATTTGTGCTATTTTCACTGAATCACCTCATAAATACCGTGCGTACGATCTTTTTTGTGTACTTCCGTTTGAGCATAAGTGCTGATAATTAGTAAGCGTTATGTTGAATTTGAACTTGATATTAACTGACTTTTATTTGTACTTAAAGGCTTTCTAAGTCGACCTAAGAAGAATCGTAGCTAGATCTGATTTATGAATGGAAATTTTTTTGCAAATGTAGCGCAGAATATGACGAGTCGATAGAGTCTATATGAGGTCTCGGCTGGGAAGATAAAAGATAACATTTTGGGCGCCAGCTGATTTCCCAAATTGTATCGTATCACCCGACGTCACTCAACAAATATTTTACTCTGAGATTTGTGTTTTTTCCATTACCTGTTTATGATCATTTACTTTTCGCATTATCTTTTTTCTTTGTGGATTTTTTTTATAGCTTAATATTGGTCAAGTTTGTAAAAGTTAAAAAAATACGTGAGGTACAGACAAAATTTAGAATCAAAATTGTTCCTTTCGAAGAGCTACAAAAAGTTCCTCTCAACAATAAAAAGGGCGTAACCCGCATTTCCGAAATTTTACACGCCATGAAAAAAACGTTCCCATTTTGTCAATTGGAACAATGGGAATTTTGTTTATTGAACATTTATTAAAAATATTTCGCATGCAACTAAAAATATGTTGTATATTCGAAAATAAGGGCATATTCCCTAAGAATTTTTTTTTGCAAAAAAAATCGAATTTCGAAAAAAGTGAGGTGAAGTGAGGTGATTTTTGACCCTTCAAATGAAAAAGGAACTTTCTCTAGAACTTTTTGGGAGAAACAATTTTGCCTTCAGACCTTTTTCCGTATCTCCCATATTTTTTGAAAAAACACAATATTTTTGATTTGCAAAAAAACGGTCGCCATTTTGCTAATTTCGAAATAACGAGAAATTATCAAACAGAATCGAGCAAAAAAAAAGTTTACTGCCTTCATTATTTTACAAAAAGCCGGATTTAAAAAAAAAAAAAATGGTGCCAGTTTTTTAAACAATTTTTTGGGTAGCAGACCCCTGCCACACTAAACCAATCTCTTTTATTAAAATGAGTTATACTCATTTTTTACAAATGTTCTGATTTTCATATTGAAATAATGTTTTGCTTTGTGAAATAAATTGGGCAAATAAAAATGATAAGAAAAATTCAAAGAATTGAAGTAAATAATTATTATTATTATACCATTAAGCCGTTTCCCTTTCGGGGTAAGCGTGAATTGCTCGGTTGGAAAGTAGTAATATGTGGATGAGTATATAGGTACAGGGTAGATAGGTATATAGGTGTGAGGTATAGATATTTTAGATTGATCTAGAATTCTCGTGTTATTTATTTAAACAACACGTTCATTCCGCGATACTGCTTCGACCCAGGTTGCTGAGCAATCTCTCTAGCGATCACCCCACGTGGAGAGACTCGCAAAATTGTTATGTGTGGTTCCCCACTCGAGCCCATTAGTATCCAGGGTCTTTGTGATATTCAAAAACCCTTAATTTTATTTCTGGAAATCAAAAGACTGTACTTATAGAAATAATAATTAAATAATTATAGTGGGTGGACCGAAAAAACAAAATTGTTGAAGATTTTTTTGTATCTACAGTTTTTGGTGTTAAATAATAATACAAAATTAAAATAAAAAATGTAACTTTCGTTCAAGTTAGAATTTTTGGAAAATGAGCAAAGATAACATGTTTTAAGATTAAGTTAATTTTTATTACCATTTTTTTTAGTTTGATATATTTGTGATTTTATTGGTTCATGACTATTTTTGACAGCTGTAAAGTATAGAAAGAATTTTTTTTCTTCAGATCATACATAATACTAATTTTTTGTTATTTTAATACAAATTAAGTGAATCTTAGAAAATGTAAATTTTTATCATTTTTAAATAATTCTAACTTAAAGAAAAGTTAATTTGTTTAATTTTAAGTTTTTATTAGCATTTGATACCAAAAAATGTACATAAAAGAATTACCATAATTGTCTTACCCATAGGGAAATTTGTTTAAATTCTTAAAATTTTAAATTTTTGACTTCATTGCGACACCATAGGACCATCAGTCATGCCTTATGAAATAAAAAGCATTATTTAGTATAAGAAAAGTTAAAAATTTACGAATGATAATTATTTTACCAATAGTTATTATCAATTAATTTTCCCTTACTGTCGCTTCTTACCAAATTAAAAAAATGGTTGAATATTAATAAATTATGGCTTGTTCTTTGAAGGACAATAATATCTGCAAATACAGTTATTTCTTAAAAAAAATTGCTTTTAAAAAAAATTGTTTCAACGATTTCAAGTATAGATTTTTTTTAAATTGGAAACAGTAGAGTTGTAGAAAATGTTTTTCTCGTAAGAATATACCATCATTGATTGAAATTAAGCAATTTTTCAAAAATTGGTAAGAAGCAATAAAAAATTCAACTCCAAAAAATATTGGTAAAATAATTTTATTTTCAAGTTTTAAAATTTTTTCATTATAAATAATGTTTTTTATTTAAAATCACATAATCTGTAGTATTATTTTATTCTTAAAATGATAGAAAAATTATTTTTTTTTTAGTGATATGATTTTTGGCACGACAACAAACATGATACAAAAAGAAAGATCTGTAACATAAACTGAAGAATTTTTTTAAAAATTGTGTACAATTCCTATCTGTTTTAATTTTACTATGTAATTAACTAAATAGGTCGAAGCAATAGAAATTTTAAATATCGAGTTCTTACATTTGCATTTTAGTGCAATTTAAAATGTAAATGATAAAATAATGGGCCTTTTTAGTATAACCAAGAAAAATTATATTAGCGTACAATATAATAAGAAAATAATTGAAAAAAATCATCGTATCTCGAAAAAAATTGAATTCAAAAAAATTAAATAGAAAAACAAAAGCTTACGTTTTTCCTTAATTGAAAAACGTTTACTAATCGATTTTGCGTTAGGTTTATGACTCACCGAATTTTCTACGACCTTTCCCAAAGAGAGGCAGAGAAATACTTTTTCTTTTATTTGATGTAGGAAAACATCTTTATCTTTAAAAACAATCTGCCACTGGAAATTTACCACAAATTTAGATTTAGATACAAATTATTCAAATCTATTGCTGAATATCAAATAATAGATCATGTCTGACGTCATTAAAGAATATTAATTTTATTGGCATTCAATTGAATTCACCGACCTTGCTTTCTCATTGTGAGAGCAGTTTCCAAATCTTGAAAATCATTTTGTTAAACTCAAAAAATCTAAATCTTTAATTCTAAGATTAATTTTCAATATTGCATTACTATCCTTTCAAGTTTTATTGCCACTTCTAAGCTTTGATTTCAGATACATATTTTTTGAAATAAATAATAAATTTTGTAATCAGATTATTTAAAGTACTGGAATGCGAAGATTAGAACGAAGCCATTTGTATTGAAATTTCGGTACAAATCGCCTGTTTTACAGGTTTCGCTATTCACGCCAAAAAAATTCGGCTATTCGTACCGAAATTTCGACACACTTAGCCATAGACTTTTTGTCATTTGAATTGACTCAAGTTTGAAATTGTACATACCACGCGCAAAAAAAGAAGTTTAGTTCCTTGGAAAAGTCTGATTTTCTATTCGAAGCACATTTCTTTCCACGAATCGATTGTTCTTTGCTTTAACGATCACAAATTATTCGAAAAGTCCACATGTGTTTAACGGTGCAGAAATCGATTTACTCAATCAATTTGTGAGGCCAACTAGACGGAAAATAAAGTAGCACAGGCAGGGATGTTATTCACACCTACTCTAGTACGTCAGTTCTCGCTTTAAATAGATTCTTCTATTTAGTCAAAGAAACTTTAAAATGTTTAAATCTTCTCCCTGCCATGCGCAATTAAAATATACTTTATTTCATTTACAAATTAAATTAAATTTTAATTAGGTAATTGTTTACTTTATCAGATAATGCAAAGACAATCTTACGATAACTTTGGTAGAACTCCCGAATTGATTACTTTATTACCAAATTTGTTACTTTGATGACTTATCCAAATTTGCAATTGACTGGTTTAAAACCTTTTAGAAAATGTTCTTTCTAGTCCAAAAGTAAAATATCAGTCGCGCAGACAAAAAAAGTTGAGTATTTTGCCCAAGAATATTAAAAAAAAATTTAATCTGCAAGAATCACCTTCATAACTAATTTATTATGAAAATTATGAAAATATTTCCAGATGACATTTGTAAGGATAATTCAACAAATTAGTCATCTGATTGCCAAATATAGCAGTTTATTGTTAATTTTTCCACATGGAAAAGAGGCAGTGTGTGACCGAATTCACCCTTCCCCTTTTCCAGGTCTCCTTTTCCAATTCAAATAAGAAAATTTATACATTTTTTTCTTCTCAACATTTTTTCTCCCTATTTATATATAATTTATTAATGAACCCAATTTTTTTAACAACTCACCATTTTAATATAATCATGGAAATTTTTATGTTCAAAACCCCTTCCTGCCACTCGCAATTAAAATATACTTTATTTCATTTACAAATTAAATTAAATTTTAATTAGGTAATTGCTTACTTTATAAGATAATCCAAAGACAATCTTATGAAAACTGTGGTAGAACTTCCAAATTTATTAAAAAATGGTTTAGTTTGATGTTTTTTTTTCGAATTTTGGTTTATATGATTTAAAACCGCTTAGAAAATTTACTTTCTAGTCCAAAAGTAAAATATCAGTCAAGGAGACCAAAAAAGTTTAGTATTTTGCCCCTAAATAAAGAAATATTAAAAAATTAAAAAACCATTAGTCATCTAGTTGCCAAATATAGCAATTATTGTTAATTTTTTCACCTGGAATAGAGGTAGGGTGTATCGAACTCACATACCCCCCTTTCAGAGTTTCTGTCTCCAATTCAAATAAAAAAGTTTGTATTTTTTTTTATAAACCTGTTCTTTTTTTATTTATTATTTAATAATTCAGCCAAATTAACATATTATAATTTTAATATAATTATGGAATTTTTTATTTTTTAGTATTATAATATTTCCAAGTAATCAACCGTTAAATATTAAAAATTACTTTATTATTCAAATTTCATAAAACAATAAAAATCTACTAACTGATTACAATAATGCAATCTTCAATCGATTCATATTTCTTTTTATATAATAAATAATAAAGAACAAAAAAGTTTTGTATTTTGCCCAAAAATGCAAAAAAAAATTTAATTAAAAATCTGGAAAAATCACGTTCATAACTAATTCTATTTACTTTCTGTTGTAATCACTCATTCTAACATATTCTAAAGTTCTGATTACGAATAGGATGATTAAAATATTTGTGAATTACTTTTTTAAGTTCAATTCGAAAAATTTGTCATCTGGTTGCCAAATATCGCAATTATTGTTAATTTTTATACCTCAACAAGAAGCAGAGTGTGATCGAATTAAAGCACATTCTTTGTCTATTTATTATTTATTATTGAAACCAAGTTTGTTTAAAATATTAGGATTTTAATATAATTATGGAAATTTATATTTTTTATTATTACAGTATTTTCCAGTAATCAACTGTTAACTATTAAAATTACTAACTAACTAACTTTCACCTTTGGTTATGAAAGATATCATCTTGTACATAGAACCCATAACATCAAATATTTTGCCAATTCTTTCATTTGGTTACGGAATTTCTTAAAAAAAAACAACTAATAATAACAAAAACTAGAAATAATTTCTTAAAATACATTTGAATCATTTTTGTATTTTTGTCGTGCAAAATACAAATGTTTTTTGGTCTCCCCCGACTGATACTTTACTTTTGGACTGGAAAGAAGATTTTCTATAGGTTTTGAACCATTTATTGCAAACTTCGGACAAGTCATCAATGTTAATGTTCAATACTAATTTTTTTATGCAATAACAATTTTCAATTATAGAATTTTATAAGCTTAAACTTTAAAACATTCAATTTTGTTTCTGATATAAAATTGTCAAATTCTAATCGCTTCTAATTTAAAATTATTTAAATTGAAAACTTGAAAATTTTTAATTTATCTATTTTGAACACTTTTGATTAAAATAAATACAATTACAATTCCTCTGAATTTTGAATGATACAATTTTCAAAAATTATAATTTGAAAATATTCCAATTTTAGTAAATACAAGCGGCCAAAGCGCGCATTTACATCTCTGGATTTTTATTTCCTAACATTAAAAATATAAAGAATGGAAAAATCTATTAATAAACAAAATTTTTTAATATTATGTTCACAAATTTTTTGAAGCAATAATTAATAATTTTGAATTGAAAGCGTTTCAAATTTAAAAAATTATATTGAATGAATTTGAACTGAAAACATTCCAATTCAAACTATTTTATATCAGGTAAAATTTGGAAAAAGTACAATATTTTGAATGTAATGAAAAGAAACTGAATTAAAATTGTATTATTTCGAACCAAAAGCGCTCAAAATGGAATATTTAAAAATTGGAAACTTTTGGCTTTAAATAATTCTGAACTTGAAGTGATTCAAATGTACGATAGAAAAATGTACGATATTTCAAAGTCAAAGGTGTTGAAATTCTTAAATTTTTAATGTGTAGTTATTATATTTGAAAAGTTAAAATTGATTCGATACATTTTTCTAAAATAAAAAATTCATTCCGTTCAAAATGAAAAAAAATTAATTTAAACCTTTAAAATTGAATTATTAAAAAAAACGAATAGAGATAAAATCCAGAAATGATAAAAAACTAAATTAACGATTATCCTCAAATTTATAAGTATTTCAAAATATCAATAATAAAATGTTGTGAATAATGAAAAATAATGTCTTTAGGTCTCTCCGACCGATATTTTACTTTTGGAATATAAAGAAGATTTTCCAAAATGTTGTAAACCATTTATTCTAAATTTTGGACAAGTCGTCAAAGTAAAGAATTAACTTTAATTATTACACTTCTTGAAGCTTTTTAAGAATTTTGAGATGTTTCAAGATAATACATTTTTTTAAGGTTCCCGTGAAAATGTAAAATGATTTATATTTTTAAAAGATAATTTTTAAAAGAATATTTAAAAAGATTTTATAATATTTCAAAATATCTCCTAAAATTTTGAGAAAGAATACAGAAAATTTCAAGGCAATTTCTTTATTTTTGCAGGATTTTTCAAATATTTAGGAAAAATTCCAATCACTGTGAAAGATATTTAGAAATTTCGAAACAATTTCAAAAATATTTTAAAACTTGAAAAGATTTCAAAAATGTCAAAGCAAATTGTATATTTTTCAAGATTACGAAAAAAATTTACAAGATTCTCGAAAATTTTTAAAGGTTTCAAGAGAATAAACAAATTTTCTTAAGATTTCTGTGAAAATCTAAAATGATCTTTTATTGTACAAAAATGATTTTGAAGATTCAATCAATTAGAAAGGTATTCAGGAGGTTTGGAAGTTTTGAAACCATTTGAAAAATAATTTAAAATTTGAAAAGAGTTACAAAAATTTTAAACAAAATGTAGATATTTTATAATTTGAGAAGTTTTTACAGAACTTTTAAAGTTCTTAAGAGAATAATTAATTTTCTCAAGACTCCTATGTAAATTTTATTTTAATTGAATTTAAAAATATTTCAAAACATTTTAAAAGATTTCTAAAAATGGGACGATTAATTCTAATGCAAATACTTTCGGTTTTTATCATAACTAAAATCTTGAATTTAAAATGGTAGTTGGTAATAAATTGGATTTTAGGAAATCTCGAAGAATCGCAAATTTGAATATACTAGTCCAAGTACAAAGGTCCCTCAAAGGTCATCGCTCGAAGGCAAAAAAGCACGTGTCTAAAGGTTATTAAACCCAAGTTTGCAAAAGACATTCCCGACGAGAGAAGAGGCCTAAAAATGTGAATTTTTGAGCCTAGATTGAAAATGTTGTTCTTGAGGATAGAAAAAGAAAGAATAAATTGTTGGTATGAAGGAAAGCCTTTCTTCACTTACCTGCTGCAGCAGGAGTGTTCGGCTCGACGAGTCAGATGCCACAGAGCGCAAAGCCAGCAGTTGAAATACCGCCGTTTTCTACACACAGTATTGCTTTTGCCAGGAGGGTTAGGCGGGGGTTTTTCTCATCGTTGTGGTGGTAACACTGATCAAGATCACTAAGCCTTTACCACTTTACCACTTTACCACTTTACCACCTTCGACCCAACTATTGAACCCTGAAACTGGTTCCTCCACTTCTCCACTTCTCTTCTTTTCCTTTTATTTCTTCCTTTATTTCTTCCGTTGCTCCTCTTCCTCCCTCTATTGCCTTCCTTTTAATCCTTGCTTCTTCATTTTGCATCTCGTTTCAATTATTTTTTTAATCATTCTGCGACTCAAGGGAGGATCTAAAATCAATAGAAGTTTGGGATGCATAATTATGTTACTCGGAACGTTACATTTTTTTTAGCAACGGTAACAATCAAAAATGGAATAGATAAATTTTCGTTAAAAAAAATGAATTATCAAGAAAAAAAATTAATTTTCAACCAAATATTTCAATTTCTCAACAAAACAGATTAATTTTTAAACAAATATGTCAGTTCTCAACCAAAAAGATGAATTTTCAAGCAAGAATCTTAATTTTATATCACTTTTAGTTCAAAAAATTAAATATTAACCAAAAAACGATTTTTCATTAAAATAGTTAAAATTTCAACCAAAGAGATGAATTTTCAAATATATAGTTGAATTTTCAACCTAAACGATGAATTTTTAACCAACAAGATTAATTTTATACCGAAAAAAGACGAATTTTCAACAAAATAGCAAGTGTCTACGTGTACGGAAATTTCGGCACAAATATGGATGTGTCTACACAAAAATTCAGCTATTCGTACCGAAATTTCGGTACAAATAGCCCCTTTTCCAGCTCCCCTTTTCGTATCGAGAAAATCCGGCTATTTGTACCGAATTTTCGGTACACATAGACACGGCCAACAAAATACATGAATTTTCAACCAAATAATTAAATGTTTAACAAAAAAGATAAATTTTAAATAAAAAATGGAATAGTTACATTTTTAGTGAAAAAACTGAGTAAAAAAAACGAATTTCCAACAAAATAGTTACATTTTCAACCAAAGAGATGAATTTCCAACGAAAAAATGAATTTTTAATCAAGAAGATTAATTTTCTACCAAGAAAGACGAATTTTCAACAAAAGATATGAATTTTCAAGCAAATAGTTGAATTTACAAGAAAAACAATTTTTTAATAAAAAAGGGAATAGTTACAGTTTTAATTAAAAAAAATGATTTTTGTTTCCTAGGAAATATATTTTCAACAAAATAGTTAAATTGTTAACCAAAGAAAGGAATTTTGAACAAATTGGTTGAATTTGCAATAAATTAATTAATTTTTGATCAAGAAGATTAATTTTCTACGAAAAAGACGAACTTGCAACCAAATGATTGAATTTTCCACTAACAAGAAAATTTTTTAATTAAAAGTGGAATAGTTACATTATTAATTGAAAAAATTAATTTTTTACAAAAAAAAAACGAATTTTTAAAAAAGTAGATGAATTGCCATCTAAACAGTTGTATTTTCAAATAAAAAGATATATTTGTGATAAAAAATGGAGTAGTTACATTTTTAATTTAAACAAATTAATTTTTTACCCAAAAAGAGAACGAATTCTCAGCAATAGAGTTGAATTTTGCAACCAAAGAAATGAATTTTCAAATTCAAGAAGATACATTTTTAATTAAAAGTGGAATAGTTACATTTTTTATTGAAAAATTAATATTTTAACGTAAAATGCGAATTTTGAACAAAATAATTCAATTTTCGACCGAAAAAATGAATTTTTAACTAAGAAGATTAATTCTCTACCGTAAAAGACGTATTTTCAACAAAATACATGGATTTTCAACTAAGGAAGAGAAATTTTAACAAAAAACGAACTCGTTAAATTTTCAGTTGAAAAAATTAATTATACCACAACAACAAATTATTTTTAAAAACATAGTTAACTTTTCAATCAAACCATTTTCAACTAAAATCAACACTAATTTTCAAACAAAATCATGCATTTTCAACGAAGACGATTCATTTTCTAGCAAAAAAGACAAATTTTGAACAAAATACATGAAATTGCTAACTAAAAAAAGTCAATATTGAACCAACAATGAAATATTAAAATTTTCATTTAGTAAAATTAATTAAAAACAAAAAATTCAACAAAATATTTCAAAACTATTTGGGTTATCTATTTAAATTACTCCGAATTACCTGGATTACCCTGGACTAAAAATGAATTACCGGACGACCTAAATTACTTCGAATTATCTATATTACAAAATGGATTAAATGGATTATAGGTGGATTAAACTCGATCACAAGTGGATTAAGCTGGATCACCCTGGATTATAAAAACGTTTGGAGATCCAAAAAGTTAAACAAAAAATGCCTCTTGCTTTTTTGTGATATCTTGCATCGTGAACGAGAAAAATTCTAAGATTATATTTTCAGAAAAATAAATTCTCCGGGCTTAAAAAATGGTTTAGCCCCGGGCAGAAACCCTTATAGTTTCGGTCGGGTGCCCGTAGGTCCGTCCGTCCATCATACTTTTTTTCAAGAAGGGGAAGTGAGAGAACTCCTAACTCTTACCACCTGACTCCTGACAATAA
The DNA here is from genome assembly GCA_011634705.1 of Andricus grossulariae. Taxonomy (NCBI): domain Eukaryota; kingdom Metazoa; phylum Arthropoda; class Insecta; order Hymenoptera; family Cynipidae; genus Andricus; species Andricus grossulariae. The sequence continues at coordinate 264,106,303 of JAABKJ010007545.1, forward strand.
GGCAATAAGGGGAAATTTGGGGTGAAGTGAGGAGAGGGGGAAGTAATTGATGAAGAAGTTTGGGAAGGGAGGGGAGCGAAGGTTGAAGTTTGGGAAGGAGAGGAGGAATTTTAAACGACTTATTGGTGATTTCATAGGCTACGAAACCCTTTTTTGTTGGCGCAAGGCGCCTACTTTGACTGAATTTTTGGAAAGGGATGTCAAGATTTAAATATCAGTAACATTGAGGAAATTTTTTTTCTCAAATCGGAAGTATTGCATCGAATAATGTTTTCTAAAAACAATATTTTTCGTTTTTAAAAAACTAGTTTTATTTTAGCAAAAGGAAATTCGATGAAAATCTTGAGATTTAGAATTAATAATACACTGGAACCTGGATTTGTGCACGGGTTCGGACATGGCTCGCAGTGGTCTTCGACACAAATCCAGGAACTCTGAACGTAAACAGGCAGGGCCGCGTTAATAATTTATGTGTGATTTGGACGCATGAAGCAACCTTATGCAACTAACGCGCTGAGAGTGTGGCCCTCATGCTGTTTGCGACGCTCTCTCCTCTCTCTCTGCCCTAATCACCAAATTGCCGAGGACAGCAATTCTAGGAACCCAAAAATCCAGTTTACGGAAAACCAGGTTCCATTGTAGTATAAAATAAAAACAGTTTACAGAATATGACTGTGAAATTATTGATTAAATTTCATAAATTGAAATATAATTTATAAGTTTGAAAACACATTCAAATACGAATTTTTTAAACTTTCTGAAACCTTTGGGAATTGAAAATGACATATTAAAAGTTTTATTAAAAAAAGTAACGCCAAGATTACTTGTTACTTTTGATCAGTAACGGTCACGGTAACGCGTTACTTTCTATCAGTAGCGTTAAAGGTAATGCTTTACCGTTACTTTTTCAAAAAGTAACGTTAAGGCGGTGCAAATTTGAAAGAAGTAACGGTGAAGTTCACGCATTACTTTTGGCTGGCAACGTGTCAAATCATTTCACGGTGAAAAAAAATTTCGTTATCTCAATTGAGTGAAAATGTTTTCTATTGTACTTACATTTGTGTCTGTACAGTGAGGAAAAAATTTAAAAAATTGTTAAATAAATTTAATAATAAATTTCAAGGGCTCTTAGGCAAAATAATTTTTAAAAATCTGTCCGCCGCGCGGGCACATTCTCATCGCGCGCTTGGCGCGCGGCTCGCTTCGCTCGCAAGTTTGAGCGCGCCTAGGGCGCGCGACTGTTGGTTCTCGCGCTTCGCGCTCGATTTTTTAAATATGTATCAATCAAAGTTTCTAACGACGATACTTTCAATTTATGACATACGTTTGGCCCTATCCTAGATTGGTTGACTCAGTCATTTAAAATTTCAACAACTAATTTTTTCCGTGTGCACAGATGGGAGTCTCCCAACTGTGCACGTCGAAATTGTGCCGTGCACTGATGTTTCGGTGCCTGTGGTTTTTATACTTATCTGTCGTTGATTGGCTTAAAATTAGAATTTTCGACTTATTCATTTTCGATGCATAAAACCAAAACAAAAAACGAATTCTATCAAAATATTGTTAAAAAAAAAATTGTAGATATTTTGAAGGGCTACAATTCTTTTTTCATTCTTTTTTTTTTGCGTATCCGTCGTTTGGCGTAAAAATGGAATATTCGACTTTTGGATAGGATTTTCGATGGATAAAACCATAACCGTTGGTCAAAGAATGTTGGTTAACGAACTCGTTCTTTCTTTTAGGACCTCAAAAAAGTGTGCCAAATTTCGATTTAATCTATTTATTTTTTCGAGATTTATCATGTTTACAGGCGGACGTCCAGACCAGGCCCCCCAAGCCTTCATGCATTTCACGTGTCAAAGTTTTTGAATGAAAAGTACCTTCTCAATCCCTACAGCGGCGCCACATTCGCCTCAATACAGGCAAAAGCTTTATCAGTGATGAACATTATAGGTTTGCATCTGTCTGTCATTTGCTGTCTCTTGTTTTTATATATTTAAATTTTGATTAATATTGAGATTCTGTGAATAAATATTTAGTGTCATCGACAGTAACTGTTTATTTCATACGCCTTGTCTTCTTTGCCAGCCGGCCTCTTCTTCTCCAGAAGTTATTATACCTAATATATAATTGTACATAATAATATAATACATATACCATAAAATGATTGTATAAATATAAATTACCTTTCTATACTTACTGTCGATGACTCTAAATATTTCTTTATAAAATAAATATAATCATAATTGAAATATGTAACCCCAAATGAGAACAAAAGACAGATACTATCAAACGCATAACGATCAACATTGATGAGGGTTTGCCTGTGTTGAGCATGGAGGCTTGTGGGGCCTGGTCCGGACGAACCGGCAGACAGTCAGACAATTGTAATACTTTCTCAATCATAAATGATGAGAGAATGTAAAAAGATAAAAGATATAATTGGAAGTAAAATTATACAATACAATTATAAAAATTAGTATTAATGTTTAGAAAAGGACGTGGGTATAAGAATACAGGTTGTCTTGCAGGCCGGGAAATCGGAAAAACCCCGAGAATTTTATTCAATCGGAAAAATCGGTTAAAGCCCGGGAATTTTATTTAGGATCGAGAATTTTTGTCTATCGCAAAATCTGCTTTTTTCTACTTTATCTTTTTTTTATCATTCTAGAGAGGAAAACCGTATTGCTATACTTATCGTATATTTCACCATAAAAGTGCTTTGATGATTGCTTAAATTCTTTTAATGTTAATATTGTTAATTATATGAATTAAAATTTGTTCTCCTAAATAGGTTGAAAGCTATCAGAATTCTCTATAAAATGAGCCAGGATAAATAGGAATTTTGTCAGTTTTTAGGGTTTCGTAGTCCAGGACAGAAACCCTTATATTTTTGGTCGCGTGTCCGTCCGTCCAACTTTACCCCGTACCCTAGCTGACCTCATCCCGTTCCCTAGCCAACTTCTGTGGCGTAGCCAGGATTTCATAAAGGGAGGAGTTTGAAAGGCTGACAAGAAAGTACGTTACTACTTACAGGGAAAAATTAGGCTAATTTAAAACATAAAGTTTATAAATGTCATGCTTATCATCCTTGCGGAAAAAATTGCTTTAAAATCATGACAATGCTACATATTACGCACATTCATTAAACTTTCGTCAGGGGCAGGGGGTCTAACACCCCCCCCTTTGGCTATTCCACTGGCCAACTTTACCCCGTATTCTAGCAGACTTTATCCCGTACCCTGTAGTCGACTTACACTATACCCTAACCGACTTAACCCGTTACCTGTAACGTTTCTTATCCCTAGTTTTTTCTGTATGTGGTATTTAATTCGAAAAATCTATGAAGATCCTAAAATTATATGAATGCTTAGGGTCGAATTTATATTAGGGGTTGCCCCCCCCCCCATTTGGGAGGTTCAACACTCATTAATAACAAAACTTATTTTTCACTGCCAGGGGCGTAGAGAGAGGGGGGTGAGGCAAAAAATGGTAGCCACTCGGAAAATCAAAATCGCTGGGACTCAAAACGATTGATACGTACACACATTTCTGCAACGGTAAATGGCCACCTTATCTTAACCGGCCCTAGAGCCCCCACAACGAATAGGTATCAATGCCAAAGTTTGGCACTCCGGAAGGATATAAGTAGGAGCCACGCATGCTTGGATTAGGTTTAAAAAATTTATTTTATATAAATATTAACATATATCTTTTTGATAAAAAATATTAAATAATTGTATGTAACACGAGTGTCTTTTCCTCGCTTTCTCGGCGTGGTTTGGATCAGCAAAATAAGTCATTATTGGTGGTGGGGTTCTTCACCGACCACGCGCCGTAGAAGTGCACTTTGTCGTCCGCGGGAAATGTGCGCACATGCGCGACCGTTAATTCGACCCACGCGCACTGTTCTGCACGGTGCTAATCCCTTCAAACTAACCTGAAACGTAATATCATGAGAAACTCGGAAATTCGGAAACCATACTCTTATTACATAAAATATCGTGTGTACCGAGGCAGCGAAGTTTTTTTCGTTGCCTTGGTGCACAATATACTATTATTTTACAATTTCGAATGACTTCAGATTATCACTTATTGGCTAAGGCGATAGAACGTCAAGCTTCCATGCAGGAGGCCCTAGGTTTGATCCGTGTGCTGGTACCAATGCAAATTTTTCTATGTACTTCTACCTGCCTAGCAAAAAAGAAAGTATTGATACGAATTGAATTAGAAAGATTAAGCCACCCAGAAAATTCCGCTTCACTAAACTGACGCATTGACCTATGTGTCAATGCGTGTAAATTAGTGAAGATGGTATTTCAATTTTGAATCTTTCTATACGTACAAATACGGTGCAAACTTCTAAAGTCAGCGAATACACTTCAATGCGTCAGCACGCAAACGCTTCAACATTGGTCAATGCCTCTGAATTCGTGAGGATAAAATACACACTGAATTCGCCCCAATGCGTCACGGCGAATTTCAGCAAGTGTTGATTTATACAAATATTTATTGTAAATGCTTAGTAAATTGTCTCATATTTCAGTAGCGGATACTCTGGACTGATACACGAGGAATCGCTGTTTCAAGTCTCGACGTATGCACTTTTTATTAATTTGTTTCTAATTGGCCTTGACTACGCATTCATATGAATTCAGACAAATTTAATTTGCGCTGTATCAATTCATCTAAATGCGTTTCAATGCGTTTCAACGAATTAGAAAAAGATATTCACGCGCATTATAAAAATGTTAATTCGCCCCAATCCGTATCAATTCTTTCTTTTTTTCTGGGTGGGCTTTGGTGATTCGAAACCCACCTTGAACTGTAGGCTCCCCCAAAAGAGGCTAGTTAAATCTCAAGGAAGGGGCGCCATGTCGAGAGGAAAATTAATTGGGGGCCACTAGTCGACTTTGAGAAGACTCAGAAAAGAGTTAGCGATCTCCTTGCGACGGGGCTCCATGTCGAGGGGTTTATCATCGTTCGGTGGTCGATGGTCGATTTTTTGTAATGAACACACACCCGCATACATGCACTTATCTAACAAACGAGTAATAAGCCAGTGCGCTGAATTCGTGCAAATAACTGGTGACCTCAGAAGAACCCGTCCACTGTAACCTGGCCGTCTAGGACCACTGTCTGGTTAAAGGAGGCTGCCATATGTCAGAGTGGGTGAGGCTCACTTTGCTGTACCAAGAGGTGAGCGTCATTTACTGTGCGATGGGGTACGCCTGACAGCTGAGAGGTATGTTTTCAAATCGTTGGAAACAACGAAATGCACAGAGATGTAAACTTTTTGAAGGTGCCCAGATTCGATGTACGCCTTGAGAATAAATCGGGGCGTGGCACAATGGGCTTTATATCCTGATCGCCAGGGGGGCCCTCACGGGCATCCCGCCCGCATTACAATCAACCAACCATCACTTACCTTCCAATAACTTGTCTTTACACGTCAATAATAACATTTTCCTTATTTCAAATATTTTTTAACCACTTATATATAAAAAATAATTATAATATAGCAAATTTGATTTTTTATCTCAATTCTACATGCTGAGAGCTTCTAATTTCAGCCATCACCGAAGAAAATCGGACTAAAAGAAAAGCTTCTAGCATATAGTATTCTAAATATCCAAATTTTCTTTACTTTTCTTATTTTTCATATTTTTCAACCACTGATATTAAAAAAATAAAAGCATAACATAGAAAACATAATTTTTTATCTCAGTTCTACATAGGTTAGGATAAAATAGGACAGGTTAGAAGAGGAGAGGAAACAGGGTTGAGTGAGTGGGAGGAGAGGGAGGTTTCAACGACTTTATTAACGACTTAGTAGGCTACGAAATCCTTGTTTTGTAGGCGCCTGTGGCATGCTTTGACTATTTTTCAAAGAATATGTTGAAAAAATAGTGCAGATTGCAATGTTTTCTTAAAATTTGAATAAAATCTAATATAGTGTACATTCTACAAAGGTAATACAAAAAGGTGGAAAAATTTGAGGGCATCTCATCTTTAGAAAAATAATTATAAAAATCAAGCGAATATATATTTTTAATAAATCAACAGAAAAATATTACAGTTTTGTCAACATTTTGTTTCAACTTTAAACATATTGCACCATGTAAACAATAATTTTCATAATAATGGTGATAAGTTGTGTCGATTTTATAGAAATTTACCTTTTAAATGATTCCAAGGAGATTGAACAATGTTTATCAGATTAGATTCTATTTAAATTTTAAGTAAATATTGATATTTGCACTTATGTTTCAATATCTTCTTTAAAAATTCACAAAGTACTTTATCCTCATTCATTTTATAGAAAATTAAGATAGCTTGCGACCTATTTGAGAGAAAAAATTTAGCTCTAATATAATCAACATTTAAAAAATGTAAGCAATCATCGATAAACAGGTGTTACCGTATGCGTGATCGGCAATTTAGTTTCGATTAATATTCATCAATTCAGTGTGTGATTGAGGATAACTTTGGCACGTATAATAATTGTTTTATTCATGACATAAATTTTGTATATGTTATGTATTCAAGGGGAAAAATGTGGTCGGGAATAAAACGGTAATTTCAAATTGCATGCTTACTAGGCACCCTGAAATCGTATTACAACTGTGAAAATCTGGCAGAAATTTTAGAAACATGAACAGAGTAAAATATTATGTACCAAGCTTATAAGATTAAAAAACGAAATAGAAAGAACTCTAATATTAGTTTAAACAAGAAGGGATACACAAGGTTGTAAATACAGATTTGTTCTATGTCCTTTCTGACTCCCAAATTTCTATGTTTTTGAAATAATGTTCTCACCAACTATATTTTTTAATGTTTTCATTAGGCCTTTTCAAGATTAATGTCTCTATCTTTGCTTACAGTTAGTTTTCCACGGAACTAACAAACATTCCTTGCATCAGTACATAACACCAAATTATCTTCCTCAAAATTATGGGGGTACTTCAAAAGTTCCCAGGGTGTCAGGACGTGAATGGTTTGAATTGTTAATAATGGGCGACAAAGAATACGATGGTAATTATGTATTTTATATAATATATATTAAATACCCTCATCCTTTAAATTTACGTATTTTACAAATAAACTAATCTCTTGCTTAAATATTGACTTTTGATTATTTTCCGTAGACTATCCAAATAATAATTATCTGGCATTTTTAAATTTTGTATCTTACATTCATTTGTAAAAGTAATCATGTAATTTGGGAACTCTATTTTTGAGCAATCTCCACTCTATTACAATTTTGATTAATAATTGCTTAATAAAAACGGTAATAGATGAGCAAGATTTAAAAAAAAATTATAATTAATAGTTTATTTGTATTATTTATTGAAAATCATTATGCTTGTATACGGTTGGGTTAATTTAAAAAAAAAATAATGGAAAATTTCAAAATCCATCCCACGTAATGTTTAAAACGCTTCAAAAATATATTTAAGAATCTCCCGTTAATAAAATAAAGTTTGCTGTAGTGAGATAGTAATTTTGAAGTCCAAAATTGGTCAGAATGTGTCAAAAATGTATTGGTAACTAACTTTAAAATCATAAAAAGAATATCTTAATATCATATTTTGTTTAAAAAAGTTGTAATAACATAATAAGTTAATAACACTATCCATTATTTTTCAGCCATTAATTCCTATGGATACATTAAGAAGTAATGCAAGTAATGGACAAAAAGAACAGAAAGAAATTTATTGTAGAGAGGAGCAATTCATATAACCATCCTATAATTAGTGCGAAAAGATTATAACTATTACTTTTGTATGTTATAATCATTTAATATTATCATTTTTATATTAAGTATAGATTAATTTTTATTATATTATTTTTTCACAATATACGTCTTTTAAGAAAGTGAAGTTCGCTCTATCTAAAAAATTACCTTTTCACGAAATCGTTGAAAAATACATGGATTCACTTTAAATAAAAATGCATACAGATTCATAGCTTATAAAAAGTATTAGAATATTGATAAACAAAATATTTTAGTAGATTTCGTGTTACCATTTCTTTTATTATTACATGATAGAAATCTAGGTAAAAAAAATACAAGAGGTATTGGAATACAGTAATGGAATAAGTTTTTAGTTAGGGTTTCCCAAAAAATGATCTTTAATTATCTGACACTTAAATATAAATTAATTAATTTTCCTATTGAAAAAAATCCTTGAGATAAAGAACATCCGAATAACATTGAAACTAAAAATTGAAATAAAATATAAATTAGCATCTAAACTGACTGAAACTCTTTTTTCATGTATGTTCTTCACAACAAATATTATTACTCTTAGAAATATATTTTCTACTGATAAATATTCAATTATCTCAGAGCTTTTTTCCTTAGTAGAAGCAAGATACATCAATTATTTGAACTGCTTTCTCAGCTGACTTAATATTCTATCTACAATCTTTCCATATTTTTCTAACACTAATTATATTTTCGTGGGTTTATTATCATAAATATATCATATATTATATTTAAAAAAACTTAAAATTCGGTAAGTTCCTGGAATGTATAGACTTTGATCGCTTTTTTGTCCATCAAATCAGACAGTACTACTATGGTGACAATCGAATCTTCAAATTGAAAATTTGAAATTCAAACAATTATATTATTTAAATCCACTTGCAGTTTATTCGAGCTAACTTTAGGTTTTAGCAGGATATCCTTGCTTGGAGTTTTCTGAAATAAAAAAAAGTTTGATTAATAATCTTCATGTTTTATTTTCTGTACAGCTGCTTAAACTTGATACAAAAATAATACCTTGAAAGTCCTCTTCAAATTGATCGAAGTATTCGAAGAGACCTTCACCAATAGGTTCTGATGGTAATTCGAGCTTTCCACCATATCTAGTTGGCATAACTGAAGCATCTATGTGTGTCAGTAAAGCAGCCCTGTCTGTACCATGAAAGTGTATCCTCTTTCTTAGTTTTTCCTAAAAGAAAAGAAAGAGTTTCTAAACACTGAAAATATTGTTTCAAGACTATAAATCGCGAATTTAATATTTTTTGGGGTTTCGTAGGCTACGTTGGAACTCCTACAATATGTGTACTAGAGAGCTAACATTTGACGTAGTATACTCAAGGACAAATATTTTCATCCGCTTATCTATTATTGCTTTTTTATCCGTTAGAATAAAGCTAAGAAAAATGAAGATATTTGAAAATTTGTCTTGTTAGACCCCTATGCTGGAAGATTTTCTTTTAGTCCAATTTTCCTCAGAGATGGCTCAAATTGAAGCTCTTAGCATGTAGAATTGCGATAAAAATAAAGTTTGCTATAGTATGTTATACTCTTCTTTTTGTATATATGTCACGTCCGGCACGTTCGTGACTTTCATTAATTATTTCATTATATTTGATTCGTCATACTCATGTAATGAGAAACCATCGATGACATAATTGTTACAAAATACGCCTTGTGCAACCATCAGCTACACACGACTCTTCCCAAATAGATGAAACGAGTGAGTCTCAAAGCTGATAGCATCAAAATGTATGTAATCAAGATAGATAAAACTAGTGAGTCTCCCACCGCTTATCACCAAAATTGCTCCTCCAAGGAAAAGATTATAGGAGTGAGAAACGCTGTTATCACATGTTTACGCACACCGTTACTCTGTCCAGTATCACTCTAGATTTCGTACTCCGTGACTCAGCCTAACTTCAGTTTAGTTTCCGCGATATCTCTGCAACCTAACTCTACTGGCAGTTTATCAATCAAATTTGGTGCTTATATATTGACCCATCAACTGCAAATTCTACAGGGATTACAAACCATCTAGTTATCAATTATCCCGAGGACTTTTATATCTTCAACTGCAGTAATCAAAGACTTCATATTGAGACCAAGGAGCAGACACAAGGAAGTTCCCACCAGTGATCAATTCCAATTGTTCAAATCAAAGTATATTCATCTCAATCAATTCTCTATAATAATGATCAAGTCGAGTAAAACGTATAATAAATAAACTTATTAATTCTTAATTTGTGTATCAATGATTATTTCTTATCCTTGGTAGGTCGCATAGATCAATATACAATAAGGAGAAAATTGGTTAAAAATTGAACTACTTAATGAAAAGTGGAACTACTTATTAAAAATTCATTTTTTTGTTTGTTGATTCAGTATTTCAGTTGAAAAACCTTGGTTTTTTTGTTTAAAATGTAAATATTTTGTTGAAAATTATTGTTTTTTCATTATATTTTTTTTAATGAAAATTGAACTATTCGATGTTCGATTGAACATTTATCTTCTTCGTTGAAAATTCATCTGATTAGTTGAAAATTGAATTATTTCGTTGAAAATTGATCTTATCTTTTTTGAAGTTGAAAATGTATCTGTTTTAGGTAAATATTCAACTATTTTGTTAAAAATTTGTATTTTTTGGCAGAAAACTAATCTCATTATTTGAAACTTTATCTTTTTGGTTAAACATTTATTTCTTTGGTTAAGAATTCGTTTTTTGTTCAAAATATATTGGTTAAAAATTAATTTCTGCGATTGATTTTTTTTTTAATTTATACTTCTAACTGAAAAATTAGGCATTTTACTTTTGGTTGTAAATCTATCTTTTTTAGTTGGAAATTCATGTATTTTGTTGAAAATTTGTCTTTTTTGCTGGAAGTTTAATCTTCTTGATTAAAGAATCATCTGTTTTTTTTTAATTTATTTTTTTTGTTGAATATTCATCATTTAAGTTTAAAATTTTGTGAAATATTTGATTGAATATTCGTTTTTTTTCAGCTGTAAATGCATTTTTTAAACTGAAAATGTAACTATTCAATTTTGGCTTGGAAATTCATTTTTTTCAATTGAAAATTAATTTATTTTGTTGAAAAAACGTCCTGTTAGTTGAAAATTCAATTATCTTGATAGAAAATTCATATTTTCGGGTTGAAAGTCAACTGTTTTGCAGAAAATTCGTCTTTCTAGTTTGACAATCCAATATTTTGGACGATATTTTTTTTCTGTATTGACTGAAACATCTTTCTTGATTCAAAATTTAACTCGTTTGAAAAAACTTCTCTTTTTTGTTTAAAAATTAGTCTGTTTTGGTTGAGGATTCAACTATTTTCTTAAAAATTCATATCTTTTTAATGAATTCAACTGTTTTTATTATTAAAGATTAAAATATTTTTTGGTGGAAATATCAACTATTACACTTTTCGTTTAGAATTCATTTATCTAATCAAAGTTTCATTATTTTGGTAGAAATTTAATTATTTTGTTGACAAGTCCTTTTCTTCTTGGTTGAAAATTAATTATTTTAATTAAAAATTTAATTCTTTTTTTTTTGTTCAAAATTGATCTCTTTAGTTTAAAACTCAACTATATGGTTGAAAATTAATGTATTTTCTTACGTAATTTGTGGCTAATCCCTTACAAAATTCTATATGATTATTGTCGCTGAAAGGGTTTTAAAAATAAATTTAGAAACAAATATTGTTTTTGCATTAACATTATTGATATCCTAGGTGTGAGGTTCTTTTATACCTCAAAGAAAAATTTGAATATGTCAGAGAAAATGAAAAATTATCCATGGAAAACTCAGGGAATTTCAAAATTGGAATTTTGTACACAAAATTAAATTTTTAAAATTGAGGAAATTTTGTATTTCAGACCCCTAAGCTGGAAGGGTTTCCTTTAGTCTGATTTTTTTCGGGGATGGCTCCAATTGAAGCTCTTAGCATGCTGAATTGCAGTGAAAAATTAAATTTGCTTTGTTAAATTCTTCTTTTCTTATATCAGTGTTTAAAGAATATGAAAATGATGAAATTTAACTTTTCATGTTTTGGAATGACTCTCGAATTATGTAGCCTACGACCCCCCCCCCCCCATGAGGACACTTGCCGACCAAATTAACTTGATTTTTAATAATTAGCATAGTTTTTTGACAGATTATTGCATTTCGGAAAATGGATATCTTTTAGGTGTGAAATTGTTTTTGAAGGATTGACGAAAAAAATTACATACTTGGATGAAAGGTTTGAAAATAGCGAAAACCATGTTGAATATGTATGGTTGGTTGACAATGTGCACACCCTTGAGACGAGAGGGTAAACATCTTTGTACCCAATCTAGAACAGCGCTAGCAAAACTAGGGGTAAAATATGTCACGTGGCTAAGAGAAAGACCATCCATATCTAAAATCACTCGAACACCTGAAACCTGCAAAAAATTCATTTTGAAAATAAATATAATTTATATTTTAATACCATTATATGGTTTAACTTATTGTTTCGTAGCCAGCTCATAAATTTGCTTTAATTTGTAACTCCTCAATTTCTTATCAGAAAAGTAATTAAACAAAAATGCACTATTAAATATTATTCAACACTGAAAAAAATCTTTTAACTGTTCCAGCTAGACTTTTAACTGCATTTCGTCTTCTTAGAAAATATAGCTGTGTTACCTAAATTTACAGCTGTGTTATCTAAATATCTAGATGTTTTAGGTAAATTTTTCCATCTAGAAATTATCTAGCTAATTTATATAGATAATTTCTAGGTTGCAAAATTTAGCTAAAACCCCTAGATCATTTTATGAGGTTCACAAAGAAAGAAACCCCGTTTTTTTTCGTTCGGACAATATTAAATAGTACTGCCAAGCACCTCTGTTTCCCCATAAAAATAATGTGGGGAAAACCCCCATATCTACACATATGCGACTGGACGGCGTAATTTTAAATAAAACGAGTGCAAATTACAGAAACCTCTTAAAATCCCATCCTCGAATGTGACATATGCATTGCTTTTTCTAAAATGGCTTTTGTCGAACGAGGATCAAGTACAACGAGACAATATAAAAAATCAAAACGGTTGATTCAATTGGTTTGTAATTGTTTGAACAATTTTTCTTGGTTAAATGTAACTTATAACTGGAATAAGGCAGAAAAAGACACTTTTTTGCAAATTTTGCAAAAACTCGACAGAATTCTGGCATGTCTGGTATTTTTACAACTCATCCATAATTCTTTAAATAATTTATAATTGCTTATAAACTTTCTTCGACGAAATTTCACAAATTTACACTATCTCTCAGTAACTTGCATCATTTAATTTCAATTAAAAATGAACACAAATGATTAACTGATTAGTTCATGTCATTCAGAAAAAGTAAACATTTTGTCTGCTTTGTCGAAAAAAGTGTTAAAAAACATCGAAATTGTTTTTAAAATTACAGGTAAGTAATGAAAAATGTAAATTAGTGTGGTCCAAAAAGATTATTTTTCGACTTTGTAATGTCTCATCCCCTCATTTTTTGTATTTAGTGACAAAGCATTTCCTAATTTTTTGAGATTTAAAAGAAAATGTTTAGAGTTAGGGCACGACCATTAAAGTATCCCAAATCGTTAAAAATGCAATTAATCCTTTAATTTGAAAAAAAATCCTAAAAGCTTCACAGAAGTGATGTAAAACTATCATGTTAATAACACTAAGGCTAAAAATTTTGGTCTATAAATAAATTCACGCTCAAATTCGCCAAAACCTCTCCTGTGATAATAAATCCTCAAGTTACTATAAATCTTCTGTTAAGAATGAGCAGCATCTTAAGCTAAGAGGTGTGAAAAAATGGAATGATGAACATGTTATGAATGAATATGTTATGTTCTCGAAATAATTTTTTTTTCAAAAGGAGAATAATTCAAGTGCGAAACTAGCTTCCGTTTCCGGTACCGAATGGTAAAGTACGCGTTCTTGTTCTGTGCTATCTTTTTTGGTTTTGGCGACGGGTGCGGAGGTGTGATTGAGGTGAAAGTTGATAAGGGAGGTGAGTGTAGTGAAGGGTGTGTGTGGTAGTGTGGGGGAGCTTTTTTGTAAGGCTGAACGGGTTAAGAGGGACGTTGAAAGTGCTAATTTGGAGGTTAGTTGCCGAGGACGGAAAAGAACGATCACTCTTCACATTACACTCCGCTGTATCGTAATGTACAACATTACGATACTCTACGCTGTCGCAACAAAACTCGTAAATGCACCGTCGTCACATAGAATAGTGTATGCGCATAATATACTATTACATCTACTGCTAATGTTTAAGATCTTTATACTGCATCGATAATTACAATAAAAAAAATTTAATTTATAATACAAGTGCTCAGAAGTAAAATAAAAATCTTTTCGCTGCGCGCGCACATGCTTATCGCACGCTAGGCGCTAGGCTCGCTTCGGTCGCAATTTTGATCGCGCTACGGCACGCGACTTTTGGTTCTCGCGCTACGCACTCTATAATGTATTCACTTCGCGCTGCGGGCTCGGTCTCTGTACTTCCCCCATATTTGTGCACAGACCTTTTAAAGTTGAAGGTTAAAGCATCGATAACTACAATTTGGTGATTGTGAATTCTCTTTTCTTAAAGCTCCTTCGGCTTTAACGAACACATTCTCATCACGTGTCTCGTGCTTCGTACACGATTTTTTTCGAAATGCAAACTTTTCTACATTATGTTCAACACTATTATATCAAATGCATATTATATTTATTTCTGTACCTCAGACTGATATTGCTAATTTAGGTATTGCAAAATAAAGTACAAATTTTATTTATCAAGATAAATTTAGTAATTGTTTCTCATTTTGGATTAAATTTTATCCTCAACCGCCCCAAAAAATGTATGATTTCAATAAATTTATGTTATTGAAATTCATGATATGCATTGGTATTGAAACAAGCGTATTTGCACTGTCTTGTTTTTATACTTTAAAAACGTGCGCATCCTATAAAAAAACATTTTGTTATTAATCTTTTTATTGCAACTTGTGTCGCTTTTCCATATATTCAATTTGTTTATGTTTCATATTGTTTCTAATGATTTGAATCAAAAGTACGCCTCCTAGCGTAAAGTGATCATAAACAAATTTCTATAACATAAGTTCATAACAAATTTTAAAATCATTTTTGGTTAAACAACTTTCAACTATTAATTTTTTTTCATTTCTTGTGTGGGTTTTCCAGAAATTTAATTTTTTTTAATGCTATTTTTTACGATTGAAACAAAAACTACGCTTCTTCAAATAAATTATTCAGAACCGATCTCTATAGCTCTTTTTTGTGTGAGCAACTTTTTTGTATAAATTTTTTTTCATAGCTTGTGTCGTTTGTCCAAAAATTTTATTGTTTTACTACATTCTCATTATAATGAAAAGGTATTAGTTTTACGTGAAAACAGACTATCGCGGATTTCTCAAATTTTGGATCAAAATTAAAAAGGTTAAAGCATTTTTTAAATTTTGTAGACCATTTTTTTCGAATTTCAGAAATTCTATGGACGGCTATCCGCAGTACTCAATAATTCGAACAATTTATCTTCATGACTTTTTTTGATGAAAGTAAAATTAAATTAAAATTAATAATGAATTATAACAATCTCATCTCAATGAGAAGGTATTAGTTTTATGTGAAAAATTACTTTCTCGGATTCCATCAAATGTCAACGTTTCGACCACCCCTAAGTCAGAAAAAAAAGTTACACGGCAGTTGGCACATTCTGTCGACTGTCGTACAGTAGCTTTGCATCCGGCTGCGTATATTTCTTATTTTCTTAAGAAGTTTAGGAGGCATAACCTCAAAGAGAAGTATATATTTTTGACGGAGAATATAAGTGTAACTTTTTTTCACGCTTGAATACGTAATTATTTATTGAAAATGAGATGTTTGGTGTTCTCGATTTTATCTTACCTTGTACATTTACTTTTAAATCATGTTTAATGAGATTCAGAGATAAAAAGTAAATTGTGGAATTGGTAATTTTTACATTTTATATATTTTGTAAAATAATGTTTATTTTATTCAAAGATGAACATAAATTAGACAAAAATTTATATATGAATTCAAGTAAAGTTGATCTGAATTTAAGAAAAGCGTATCATGATTAAATTCTGATCAGAAATTCTTATGAGAAACGATTAAAAACTTTTGACGCTTTAAATATGTACTGGAAAAATTTTCAGAAAATGGCATTCAAGGCGACAAGGATAGTGTTTTCTAGAATAATAAAAAAGGAAATAATGGAACCCTAATGCGCGAAATAAAATATTCGAAAATCAATTCGGAATAAATTTTGTAGTAAGTACTTATTTGTATTGATAGTTGAATATTCAATTGTTCATTGTACATATAAAAGAACTTAGTTGGTGTTTCGATTTTCATTCGTTGTAGATGACAATTATATTTTTAGCTTTAATGTTTATCATTGACGCGGCTCATTTTGCTCCTGGAAATATTCCCTACAATAAATACAATTTGTGGTAGTTTCCATAAAACAGAAGTTTTACACAAATTGAACTTATCAAAAACAAATCATTTATACACTTCTAAATTTATAACTGGCTATAACTACCACAAATAGAATTATATAAAAATGTTCTTAGTAATAGAAGAATGATGAAGTAAGTGTACAAGGAAAGATAAAATCGGAAACACCAACTGCCTCATTTTCAATAAACAATTACATATTTAAGTGTGTAAAAAAAGTTACAATTATATTCTCCTTCAAAATTATATACTTCATTATAGCATATAATAAAACAAATAGCAACGCTATTTTTTACGAATAAAACAAAAAATAAGCATTTTATCAAAAAGTGATCAATGACAAATTTGTAGATCTTTCTTATGTGCACAATTTTTGTTTTGTCACCTTTTTAAAATCTTGCATAGTCTAAAACATTTTTAAAATGCGCTCCTTTTTTGAATTTTTATTCAAAATGGCTAACTAACAAACTTGACCTTGATTTTAAGGACACCTGAAGAGTATACCAAAGCCTAACCCATTCTGTCAATTCTTTTGAAAGTGATCGTGCCAGCAGACTAAACATCTACACACATGCACGAATTCAAAGGGTCTCAAAACATGGACATTTTCCAATGACGCGGTGGAGGGGGGGGGGTAAAATTTTACACATTCTCTCATGAGAATGTAAAAGTAATTTAAATTCAACCGAATCTTTCGAGTATGACATTAAATTCTTGACAAGCTTTACACTATTTAACCAGCTGCGTAAATACAGGGGCCGTGAAAAATAAGACGAATTTTGTTAAGTTTATACTATCGCGTGTAAACTTTGAGGCATTTCTGAAATATGGGCGATTCTCCACATACATGGCACTTCGGAGATGAGAAAATTTGTTCCAAATTTGTTTCCAAATTGTATGTTGTAGTTCAAGTTAGATTTGTTAGCATTAAAAATAAGCTTATAAAAGTAATCATACCTCAAACTTATTTGTATTGCTCCTGGAGCAATTTAACATCTGTCATTTTACATATTCCTCTAACTAAGATTTATTATTTGATAAAATAAAGCAATGCAATAAAGTGTTTGAGGCTAAAAAAGAAAAAGACATCACATAATTATCTAATAAGGAAAACAGAAAATTGTTTGCCACATAACAAAAATTTAATAAAATAAATATCAAAACATTAAAATATTAGCTGATTTAATATTTGCTGCCTGAGATATCTCTGTATATAAGCAACAATTGTTTATACCAAAACCTAACTTTTTATTACCTTTTTGGCAAAATTTTTTTGGGAGGACATAATAGTTTATTATAGGTTTTCCTTAAGGAAAACCCAAAATAAAGGTTACGTCGATGAATGTTACATCAATAAAAAATATCACAAAAATTCTTCCTAAAGTTTTAAAATGTAACATTTTGAGTTAAAATATTAGTGATGGAAATTGCACCTTTTAAGATAAGTTTTGTGACCATTAAGCGTATACTTTAAGATACTTCATTATATCTATATTTCCCATTCGGCTGTAAACTATGCTTGAAGTAAGTATTTTTTTACTATATGTCATGATATGAGACACTAAAAGGAGATTTCGTGAAAAGTTTTTTCACAATACTTGATAATTAAATATATATTTACCAACATAATTGAGGACGATTGCTAAAGCGAAAACCAGAGAATCAGTGATGATCCTCATTTTTTTAATAAACAGAGTAAGTTGATTCACAGAGAACTTATTTCACAGTCTTATCTCGTGAAAATTCGTTATTCTATCAGATGTTTTAGTACATATAATTATACTAGTCGCTATCTCACTCGCACTTCTAAATTAACAGAAACATTTGTAAGTTGATTTAGAGAGGAGATATTAATCTTTCTGATCATTAAATTTGAGAATAGCCTCTAACGTTATCAGTTATATTTGACTTACGTTCGACTAGCTAAATAGCCGTTTAGCCTTGTATAAGTGTCTCACAATAAACATCTTATCTTTGGAGCTTAAAAATCCAGCTATATGGTTAAGAATACAACTCAATTATTAAAAATTTAATTATTTTCTCTGAAATTACAACTCTTTTGTTGAAGTTTTTTTTGCACGAAAATTCAAGTGTTCGTTACAAAATTTTCCTTTGGGAATAAAAATTATTTTTTTGATATTAAAAATTATTTTTTTTTATTGAAAATTTAACGATTTCATTTCTGACTAAATTTATTTGGAAGAATTCATCCTCTATTATTCCCTATTTTCGTGAAAAGTCACCTAAGGCCTCACTGCCAAATAATACTCAACGTGTCATGCTATAGTGAAATTCTAACTGAAACACGCTTGGAATGAATTTAACTCAAGTCCCAAAAACGTCTGCAGGAAAACAATAATGTGTAGGGAATATCCAAAAGATGAAGAAATTAATATTGAAATTGGAATAGCACAGCTCGTTGAATCAGAAGGTGTAAATGCTCTTATCGCTGAGGGTATGCAAAGAGATGGTAGAGGAGGATAAGGATGAGGAGGAGGATGAGGAGGAGAAGGGCTTCTGAAATTCTGCGTGTAAGCGCTAATTAACTGTATGTCTTAACGGGAAAGCCCGGAAGGAAGAACACGGGGTGGAGACTGTAGGGGTTGCTGAAAGCGCGAATAGATGGAAAGGGAAGAGGGACCTAAAGTGACACAAAGTCTGCGATAGTGGAATGTAGGAAGCCAGCACCAACACTCCAAGGACTCTGTTCACCCAGCATTCTATGTAAATAGCAATCCAGTTTGCTTGGAGATCAGCGTCCCCTAGATTTCGGGGATTTCGGCTTGGTCTTCGCCTTGTGTCTTTGCCTTTCAAGGCACCTCCAAGCTACATCTTCCGAGTTCACCTTGCTTCGAAACCTCAGACGTATTATTGACTTTTCGAGAACCGTTTCTCCTCATCGACTCCCCTTTTCTTCGGGGTGGTTTCTAAGGTCACTTAAACTAACTCCTGTATCCTCTGAGGGGGATTAGGTCCCTGGAATGTTCGTTACTTAGTGTTGAAATCCTGCAAATAGATTCTGATTAAGTATTTCATTAGATGCGAATCTGGAACAAAGTTTCGACTTAGATTAGGGTATTGAATTACCGATTCCATCTAATTCTGATACATTACAATGTGGCCCGGCAGTTAAATGATTTTACTTCATCTTGGAGGAAGGTTCCTGGCGATTAGAATTTTCGAACTTCATTTGTTCACATAATTCAAGCTCAGTAGTTCAAAAATGAGGTCTTCTAAAAATGTCCGTATTTGTGTGACAAAAATACTCTTTTTGTGATCACTCGGAGACATTTTGAGCTAGGGCAAAGAAAATTTAAGAAACTGTAGTCCTAAACAATGCCTATTATTAAATAAGTGAAAAGCCGGATCAGATAAGAACAAATTGTTTTTGTACGTTGGCCATACTTAAGTCACACAATCATTTGCCACTCAAATATATTTTTTTAACGGGAATAAGACGACTTGTATCTCAGCGATCCGTCGAAAAACTTTGTATAACAAGGTTATGAGTATCTTGATTTTAACAATTAAAAACGTGGATTATGAAAAAATGGTCCAAATGTTTGTTGAAAGTGTATTATTTTAAATTTCAATATAGGAATTTATCTTTTCCTAATTTTTTATCTCGTCCTAATGTACAGAGTATATTCCTGTAAATGTCCTAAAAAATATATATTCCTAAGAATAGAAATTTATGTTGTCACAAAAAAATTATGAAAAACTTAATTTCACAGTTTCAACAACTTTTATATCAAACTTTTTTCATTAAAGTCGGTATTTTTGAAATAATCGATAATCTCCTTTTTGTTCTGTACTATATCATTATTTTTCCAACAGCGCGTTCTTGAAACTGTTAAATTAAGTCCTTTTTGGTTTTTCGGGACACCATAAAATTTTGTTTATAACCAGAATTGGTTTTAAAGGATTTTGTACATATTTTCTTGAAAATCTTAAAAATAACACCATAAAGAAAAAAGTTTCAAGAGACAATATTCTAGAACTTTATTAGGGAAGCCATTTTTTTGTTTTAATTTTTCCGATTGATTTCAAAAGAAGACAGGAATATAGCAATAATGTGAGTACTTTCATTTTCTATGATGTAAAAGCTCGATTGATGTATTTAGCCAATTTGTAATATTTTTTCACGTTTAAAACAGAAAAAATTTTTACTGTTTGAAATACACCGTTACATTAAGTATACAAATTATTTATTTTGATCGAATGAATCTATAGAACTAAATAAAAACCTTCTTTGACTTATCAAAAATTAATAATAAATAACAATCAGTAATAATAAATGATGAATAAATAATAAAAAAGCGCAGGCGAAATCGAATCTTTCATCCTCCTTTAGCAATCTAAAATTCCCGTTCGAGCGTCACTGGCTCAATAAGCTTTTAAAGAATTAATTATCCGAGAATTATTATCTGTAACATAAAAACCATTGTCAAATGTTTGGAATTAATAACGATATCAACATTAAAATTTCTTATGTTTCATAGTCGTTAGGTAAATGAGAATTAAATGGATTATTATTTTTAGGTATTGCGTTCTCATTCAGAAAAGAATTTGATTCTAGAAGACTTTCATCATGATCATAAAAAATAGATCAGCTTACAGATTAGACGAATAAAAAACGATGTAAAGTAGGATCCTAAGATTTCGCAAGAACTAATAGTCCATCAGTACTAGGTTGTGGTCTAGAATACAAATATCAGACAATGAAAGACCTATTTTTTTCGTTTTTAAATAAAAAATATTTGTTCAAAATTTGGTTTCGATCAGAGCAAAATGTTCTGATCAATATTGCCTTAATTTCCCGAAAACCCTTCCCCCAACAAAAACTTGCTTTTCTTGCTTTACTTCAGAATTGTTGGTTGTATTGATAATAATTAATGTGTTGAAGTAAAAGTAGAAGATTACCTTTAAAAATGTATTTTTCATGATGTATGACAACATTCTCATCATGATCAGAACGTATTTCTTTTATGTGAAAACTGACTATCCCGGATTTCTTTGTCGTCTGTGTCGTAAATATAGCGGATAACTTTTAAAAGACTAATCAGATTGGATTGCGCTCTGGCACACAATTTGAGGGACCATAAACAATTATCAAGTTCATAAACAATATCAATCAACAAAACTTGTGCACAGAAAAAAGATAAACAAATTTGTTATCAATCATTTTTTGATAGGATGCGTAGTTTTTGTTTTAATTGTAAATATAACATCAAAAAATTAAATTGTTGGAAAGAGGACACAAGAGACGAAAAAAATTATAAGACAAAAGTTCTTAACCCCAAAAAGAACTACACCTTTATTTTTATTCATTTTTTCATAGAAAGCGTATTTTCTGTTTTAATCGTAAAAATCACATTTAAAATAAAAAAAAATTAATTTTTAGGAAAAATGACACAAGATTTAAAAAAATGAATAGACAAATGCTGTTTGCCCAAACAATAGCCACAAATTCTTTATCAGTAATTTTGTTAATTTTGTAAAAACTGTTGAATTCACCTTTCAATTTTTACATTTTTATCCTAATGAGAACGTATCAGGTTCATGTGAAAACTGCTGGTAGAAGATTTCTTCAAATATTCCGTTTCGAGAACCCCTGCATTCGAAAAAGCAGGTGCTACTACAGTGTCTGTCTGTCTATCGTCATCTTAGTCTTTGTTTTTGGAAAAACGACACAAGTTATGCAAAAAAAAATAAAAAGACAAAAATTTTTCACCCCAAAAATATATACACATTTTGTAATGAATTTTTGTTATAAAAAATAATAAAAAAATTTAACTTTTTGGAAAACGACAACAGATACAATAAAATTTCATTTAACAAAACTCTTCGCCTGAATTATATCCAAAAATTTGCTCAGAACGAATTTACGCTAGAAATGTATCTTTTGTTTAAATGGTAAAAATAACACTAACAATAAACAAATTAAATTTATGCAGAAATTGTTATGCCAGCTGTTAAAATAGCCGTTTGAACTGATAAAATAGCTGTACCATTTCTCACAAACTAAACAGTTGGTTCAACTATTTTTCTCAGGGAAGTGTGCGCACCATTTCAATTATAAAAATAAGACAATCAAAATACGTCTGTTTCAATATCAATTCATATTATTAATCGTAATATTATACCTTTATTGAAATGATACATTTTTCAGGGTAGCTAAGAATAAAAATTAATGCAAAATAACGAACAAATAATAAAGTGATCATGAAAATTGAAATTTGTACTATTGAAACTTAGACTTCGGTTTTTTAAAAAGTTTTATCATCCTAGGTCTAAAAAAAGCTTTTTTAATGCAAAAATTATGAACCCCTTCATACTTTCTTGTGAAATATTTCAACTGTATTCAAATACAGCAATTTACAATAATATAGAAAAATATAGAAACAACATAAAAAATTGGTCTAAATAATAAACAAAAGTTTTTATTTTCTGTACTTTTCATTGTAATTTGTTGTATTCATTTGTATTTTCCTGCAAAAATGATTGTATTTTTTTATAGTTATTCATGAGAATTTTCGACTATTGAAATAGGTTCAAAAAACCAAAAGTGTATGATCTCTAAAGAAAACTCAATTTCATAAAATCTGGATTTAACACCGTTTAGCTTCCATTCTTCACATGCAAATTTTTCAAAATTCACACTACTTGTGTTTTTCTAGCAAATTTGCGAACATAATCGGAACATTAAACTAGCATACATTTCGAACATGGTATATTATAGTTTGAATGTTGTTTATTCCAACCGATTTTACACCAAGTGAGAGTTTGCAGTGAATTTTTCTTTAAAATTGGCTTGAGAGTGAAAAATCGCGAGTTTATTTCTGGAACGTCGGCTTTATACAATGCAAAATCGAAGCTATCAGATCGACGGGATTTATCGGAAAGTCGTAGATCCGTAGAAAGGAACAGAGTCGTTTGTCGTACAGGTGACAACTGCGCTCTGCAATTTACGTTTGCTGCAGCCAGCCATAGTTCACCCAGTATGAAAATGGATCTGATCTAATCTTCCATAGTATCTCGGTTGTATTCTGATACCATAAGTTTTATCGACCCTAATAAAGTCAGAACAGTTTCATATTTTACTAAATTGCTCCACTCAAGTTCGGAGCAATATAAACCTATAATTGAAGGGTTGCAGTGCAGAAATAAATATCAAACAAAACCGAAATTTTTTACGAGAGCGAAAACAAATTCCGTCAAATCGAAATCACCATGTGAAGATAAAACACAAGTCTACTTTTGAGCCGAAGTATTGCTGAATTGAGGCCAGGAATTTTTCAATATGAAAGTAATTTTTAAATGAATAAATAAAGTTTTAATAAATAAAGAAATAAATGCACAAGTTGGCAGTCTCGATGTGAAAATCATCTGAACTGGGAGCAGGTTTGGCTACGGATTGTAATAAAAATGCCATTTTTAATTTTCATAAAAAATAAAAACTTTCATCTGACATATGGAGATTTTGAAAGGGAACAAAAGAAAATTGAAGGTCATATTAGTTATCTAGTTATAAGCTTTCATCCTTCAATTTATCTACCCAATATTTCATTTAGTTGTTATGAGTAATCATGTTATCGATACATTATCAAAAATTTATAAATTATTGAAAATATTTCAATATTTTTCAAGAAATGTTCCAGATAAATTTCCTCAGATTATTCGTAACTGGATAAGAACGTTTTCCAAAATTAGATTTAAATTATATTTTGTTGGAACTTTGAAGAAAAGTAGTAAAAATTGAAGCGAATTCTTCACTTTAGTTATCTTCATTTTTAGTTCTACTCTTATGTGATATTACATGGGTGAAAATAAAAAAGTGGACAATATCACATAATGAATTTCTTAATTACAGGGTTTTATCAAGCACATCTACTCCAATAATATCCTATCTGCCAAATAATTTTTACTTTGTCAGTTACAAAATTGATTTTATTTTGCAAAATTGATTGCAAATTTATAAACTAAAACTTTTATTTCATTTCTGATTATAGTTTCAGAGTTATAATAACTTTTTAAATGTCCCCGAGTTTTTATGTCATTTGGTAACAAAAAAGTTTTTCATTAATTTTATGGCTTAAAAGTTCAGTTTCCACATTTAAATTGGTTAATGATTCAAAGATTATTGGATCAAAATTGTATTTGAAATTGTAAAATTTTTATTACATAACTGTGGCGCCCGATAACCCGAAAGTCGTTGGCAACAAATGAAGTTAGTTGAAAAAATGAAATGAAAAAAATTTTTCAACTCAAAATTGATTTTAAATAGAATAAGATAAATATTTTAATTTTATCATAACGTTTTGCAGCATAAGTATTATTTATTAACATATAATATTATTGCATAAACATAAAAATCTGAAACTAATTGATGTTTAATGAAAATTAATCTATATAATCGATTTCCAATTTGAAAATATAACGAAGATAATAATTATTAGGATAAATAAGACCCATAAAATTATATGGAATCTAATGATATCTCCTAAAATCCTGGCAAATTTGTTAAAATACCTTGAGAGTATTTAAAATCCCTTAAAATCGCTATAATCGTCGGAAATCTGATAGAATCCCATGGAATCTTTGAAAATAACTTTAAACCTTATACGTCCTATAAGATCGTTCCACATCTTTCGGAATTTCATGAAACAATTTAAAACCGTATAGAGATTTTTCAAATATCCTAATGTCATTCGATCTCTTGAAAATTCCTTTGAATCTTTTAAACTGCCCTTAAATATTTCAAATCCTTTTAAATCTTTATAAACCCGTTGTAATTTATAAAGCTCTTGAGAATCCTTCGGAGTTCTCGAAAATATTATAAATCTTTGGAAAATTTGAATATCTTGACAAACCTTGAAGTATTTGAAAATCTCTTCAAACTTTTGAAATGCTACAAAACTCCTCAATTATTGTGAATAAATTTTTTGTAATCCATCTAAATATTATAAAATCCAATGTAAGTACATAAAATCTTATGATAATTCTTGAAATCCTGTGAAATATTTAAAGCCCTATAAGACCCCTTGATGTCTTGAGATACTCATTGAAATGATTTATTCAGAGCCTATAAAATCCCTTAAAATTGTTTAAATCCTCCAAAATCTTATAAGGTCTTTTAAAATGTCTTAAAGATCCTTAGAAATGTTTGTAAATGTTAGAAATTTTCTAAAATCTCCTCAAACCTTTTAAAGAATCCAAAAATTTGATAAATCCTATATGAAATCCTTGCTAATATTCAGAAATTTGAGATATACTTTAGAATCGCATGCATTTATTGCAATCATGTGAAATTTACAGAAATATTTGAAAATATCTTTTTATTATTGAAATCATACGAAAACCCTTGATTCTGGTGAAATTCTTTAAAATTTATAGGAATATTTTTAAATGTTGAGAAAATTTTAATATCTATTGAAAACTCACAAAAATCCTTTGAAATTTTGTGAAACCCTTGGAATCATCATAAACTTCGGGAAATTCTTTTAAATCCCATTCCATTTTTTTTGTACTTCTTAAAATCCCTTAAAATTTTTGAAATAATATTGAATTCGAGTCCGTTTCTGTAAATATTATATAAAAATGAAGGATGCAAAAAAATCAATATAATAAGAATTATATGCTGGTGATTATTTATGCAATTAATTGCATCACAAAGAGTAATAATAAAGAATTGTTTATTTTTTTATTTCAAACTTCGAGAAACAGATATAACTGTTATTTTGACTTACGAAACATCGTAAATGGTTTATATCAAAGGCATGAGAGCATACATCCAAATAATCTCGGAAATAATTAGTTGCATACTTATTGTAATTAATGTGAATAAAAAAAGATGTTTCATGTTGATCTGAAGTACTTTAGTTCTATTCAGTTCAAAATCGAATAATTCTCACTGTTTTATCTTCACCTATATGTTTCTTTTGAATAAAGCATAATATCGCTTAGAACATTTCCTTCAATAGCGATACAAATGTTCCTCTGGATATCATTTTAAAAGAGTAACATTTGTCTTTTAAAATATCTAAAAAATGAAATATTTAACTCTCATACTTTTGACAAATATTCTTTTAAAAAGCATGGCGCGTGGCTCGCTTCGCTCGCAAGTTTGAGCGCGCCTAAGGCGCGCGACTGTAGGTTCTCGCGCTTCGCGCTCGATGATGGCTTTACCTCGCGCTACGCGCTCGGTCTTTGCATTTCCCCCACATTTGCGCCCAGACCTTTTGAAATTAAAGGTCAAATCATCGACAACTGTAATTTGGTGATTGTGACATTCAGCGCATCAAAATCCTTCGGAAATGTTAGGTCTGGTCTCTGGCTTTAAAATTTGTCGGCCTGTGTAATTAAACGATTAAACGATAAATGATAATAAAACGACGCGATGGTATGACAAATTTGATTCTATTGACACAATAAGAAGATTATATTGTGAAATTGTAAACATGTCCTAGCCTGTCTCCAATTTAGAAACATTGCCTCCTGATTGTGCAAAAAAGGTTAAGAAGAAACATAATTTGTTAGATTGGTTAAATAACAAGGAAGAAGGAAGAAGGCCATTTTGAGAAATTGCTGACGCTACCTAGTCTGTTTTAATTTTCAAATTATCGTCTTTCGATTTGTTTGCACAAACTTAGGTAAAATAATAATTTTTTTTAACAATGAATCAATAAACTATAATTTAATTACATTTTTCTAGTTTTATAAAGAAAATTGTAATTATTCATGGGAGCATGGATTTAGAAAATATAAATTGGCTAAAAGGCTGTGAATAAATAACGGCTTGTTGTACGAGAAAATGTAACGATAGTGAAAAACTTTATCTTGTCATCAAACAATCAATTCCGGTCATTGAAGGTTTTCATTTATAAAAACTGCTATAAACAATGAAAGAAGAGAGTGTATGAAGAATGAACAATGTTATTAATAGAAGATATAGCATTTGAAACATTTTTAGGAAAATATTATGACACTGGTTGTCTTGGATGACTTTTTATTAATAAATCAAATGTCTAGATGATTTTTCCTTTATTTAAAAATATAATTTTTTTAACAATAATTCACAGAGAGCAGTCTTCATTTGATCGAAAGATTTCTTTTGGCTTTCAAGAGATCTAACCTCGATATAGATAATGTATAAGTTTTAAATTTTTCTGAGAAATAGATTCTGTGTTATAACTGTGCAAATATGTCATTTTGTTAAAAAAATTTTGTTTGTCATGCTGTGAATTGCAAACAGTTTATACTACAAAAACATGCAATAGGCAAAAAAGTTTTATTCTTACTTAAAAAATGGTTTAAAGGAAAACTGACCAGGATATCGAAAAAATTACCAAGATATTCGTGATCAGAAGACTTTTTTTGACCTTCGATTCTCAAACAACAAAAAAAAAAGGTATTTCAACAAAACATTAAAAGTTTTCACCAAAAAGAGGAAATTTTGGCTAAAATAATAAATCTTCAACAGAATAATGGATTTTCAATAAATTCGTTCAACTTTCAAAGAACTTTTTGAATTTTGGGTCCGGATCATTATGGTAAGTCACATTGCGACATATCTCATTCGGACAAAATGTGTAGTCCACAAAAAATTAGTAAAAAGTAGGGGGGGGGGATTTAAATTATTTCTGTGAGCAATCACAGCTGTGTATTCCAAACACCGAAGGGACATTTTAAAGGGGTAGGGATGTAAAATACATTATTTTTGTGACAAGGGTATCTTCGCGCACTTTTGCCAATTTTCTCTGGACTTCAAATTTTTCCGATTAAGAGATGCACACTGAGTAGTTCTACTTTCAACCAAAAAAGATTAAATCTCAAAGAAAAATGTAATAGTTCATATTTTAACCAAAAAGATGAATTTTCGACCTAGAAGATTAATTTTCTGCCAAAAAAGAGAAATTTTCAACAAAATACATGAATTTAAAACCAAACGGTTGAATTTTAAACTAAAAAGACAAATTTTTAACCAAATACAATAATTTTCAACAAAACAGTAAAATTTCGAACGAAAGGAGATGAGTTCCGTGCCAAAAATCTAATAGCAGACATTTCAATTAAAAATAATTACCTTTTAACCAAAACTATTTGGATTTTCTTATTCGGTTTCTATCACTTTGACTCGAATTTGAGCGAAAAAACGAGAAAAGAGGGAAGTTTAAAAAAAACGGAGGAACGTTAAAAGAATAAATTCTGAAGAAATCCGCATTGAGAATTGAAAATAAAAACTGAATTTATGGATAAACGAAACAGATTGCAATAAAATATTTAATAACACAATTGTTTTCTTTTTATCCTCATAGTATGCGCACTTTTTTTTAATCATAAAAACAAGATCATGAAAATACGTATGTTTCAATACCAATGCATATTATGAATTGTAATAATATAAATTTATGAAAATGATAAATTTTCCAGGGTAGCTGAGAATAAGAAATCGAGTGCTAAGCACGAGATACCTGATGATAATGTGTTCGTTAGAGCCGAAGAAGCTTTAACAAAATAGAATTCACAACACCAAATTACAGTTGTGGATGCTTTGACCTTCAATTTAAAAAGGTCTGCGTCCATAAATGTGGTAGAAATACAAAGCCCGAACGCGTTGCGCGAATTAAATACATTATCGATCGCAAAGCGCGAGAACCAAAAGTCGCGCGACTTAGGCACGCTCAAACTTATGAGCGAAGGGAGAATAGTTATTTGTGATACAAGTGCGTAAAGAAGGTGATTTTGTGCGAGTGTGAATTTTGCAGCTTAAGTCGGAGGCTTGAAGCATGAGTCGGTGGTTAGCGCACGAGCGAAGCGAGTGTGAAAACGTAAACAAGTGCTTCGAGCGGCAGGCGAATGATGCAATCACATGAGTTAGCAATGAACTATGCGTCAAATTTGGTGAAAAAAAATGTTTGAACAAAAAATTTGGTAAAAAAAATTTTGGTGAAAAAAAATGTTTGAAAAAAATTTGTTGATGAAAAAAAAATTTTGAAAAAAAATTATTCAAAGTTATTTATTTATTTCAAGAAGATACCATGACCAGTGTTTGAAGTTACCTATGCCAGTGTCTAAAGTAAATCATCTCGAAAGTGCGCCTGCGCTTTTCACCAGTGCTTAAAGTAAGCCATCTTCAAACTGCGCATGCGCGCGAATTGTTTCGCACACAGTATGCTCTAAGCAGGTCCTTTAGGCACCATTTAGTAGCATGAAAAAGTCAACTTTTGAGGTGTGTGTTGCAAAAAATTAATCTTTGTTAATTGAAAATTGAACTACTCAGGTGAAAATTGAACTGCATAATTAAAATTTAAATTTTTGGGTCGTGGGCTCATCTCTTTGGTTAAGAATTTAACTTTTTTGTCAAAAATTCATTTGTTTATTGTTTAAATAATTTTTTTTCAACTGAAAATGTAGCTTTTCCATTTTTCGATGAAATTTTATCTTTTTTAGTTGAAAATTCGAATTTTTTGGTAGAAAAGTAATCTTCTTGGTTTGAAATTTCCTTTTTTTGTGAAAAATGAAACTGTTTAGTTGAAAATCAACTTTTTTGTGGAAAATTCATATTCTCGGGATGAAAGTTCAAGTGTTTTACCGAAAATTCACCCTTTAGCTTGAAAGTTCAATAATTTTTGGATTTACATTTTTTTCTGCCTTGACTTAGAAATCTTGATTTGTTACAAATTTGTCATTTAATTTGAATCTCATCTCTTTTAGAAGAAATTTCATCTTTTTTTGTAGAAAGTTCAACTATTTGGTGAAAAATTGAACTATTTTGTTGTAAATTTTATTATTTTGTTGAATATTTATCTCTTTCGTTTGAAAATTAATTATTTAGTTGAAAATTTGTTCTTGCTGGTTAAAATATAAACTAATACATTTTTTGTTAAGAATTCATCTTCTTATTAAAAATTTAACTCCTCCGGTAGAAAATTCAACTGTCCTTCAAAAAATGCGTCCTCTCTTGATTTACAGTTGAACTATTTGGGTGTGAACGCAAGTATTTTTTTTATATATATTTTTTTAATTCAACTATTTATTTGAAAATGCAACTGCTTTTGGTTCAAGCGAGGGGTAGACAGCGCGCTTGATTCGGTTTACACCTACTTCTGACTTCAAGATACTTCAGGATATTTCAATGACTTCAGAAGATTTCACTGACTTCATGAGAATTCGAGTAACTTCAGGAGAATTCAAGTGACTTCAAGTGACTTCACGTGACTTCATGTAAATTCAAATGACTTCAGATATTTCAGGAGATCTCAAGTGACTTCAAATGAATGCAGGTGATTTTAAGTGACTTCATGTGAATTCACGTGACTTCATGTGAACTTAAATGACTTCAGATGTTTCAGGAGATTTCAAGTGACTTCAGGAGAATTCAAGTGACTTCAAATGACTTCAGATATTTCAGGATATTTCAAGTGATTTCAGGAGAATTCAAGTGACTTCATGAGAATTTAAATGACTTAAAGTGACTTCACAAGAATTCATGTGAATTCAAATGACTTCAGATATTTCAGGAGATTTCAAGTGATTTCAGAAGAATTCAAGTGACTTCATATGAATTCAAGTGACTTCATATGAATTCATGTGACGTCATGTGAATTCAGATGACTTCAGATATTTCAGGATATTTCAATTGACTTCAGGATAATTATAGTGACTTCAAAAGGGCCGTCTATATACCTCGTGGACAATTGTGTACTACATTTTTACCCCTCCCCCTCGTGGATAAACGTGGACTTTTGATGAACCCTCCCTCCCCTGGCTCCTCTGTTCATGTGGACTTAATTTAATATTTTCTGAAAATATGGATATTCTTGGTATTCAAAAGCTACGAAGTGAAAAGGAGATGTGAATTGGCTGAAAATTCGGATTTTCTTAAAAAAAAGCTTCATGATACAAAGTAAGAAGTCTTAACAAAAATTAGGGAACATTTTTTTAGTTTTTTATGTGTGTATGAAAAAAATCCGCAGATTCAGGAGAATGCGAGTCCACGTTAGGGTGGTCCTAAAATGCATTGGAAAATTTTTGTTTTGAATTTTTCAGCATATCACCCCCAAATTTGTTTGAATCCAAAGAAAAATAAATGCGTTTAAAAAAATGATATTCAGATTTGTGGGCGATTCTGAACCAATCTATTTAGATTATTGCATTTTCCGAAAAGCGAGTTAGTTTCGAAGTCTGATTTTTATTTGTGAATCTTTTTCATGCTCATTTTGCATGAAATTATTCATGAAAAAGTAGATTTCTTTTCGACCTCTAATGAAAATTATATTCGGAGTTTTCACCAGTCCCATGAAGTTTAACACATATTTCCCGAAAGAAAAAAAGACGTTTTTGTACATTTAATTCAGAATCGTCAATATCAGGTGAATCAAGTTAAAACTCAACATTGCTCTTCACAATTAGTTATAGAATACACATTAATAATTAGTTTTCAAATATCACCCCCATATGTTTGTTTTAAAGGTTTCCATAAACACCCCATAAGTGAAAAACTGGTTCTTGCGAGTTTCTGGCGCTAATTATGATTTTTTCGCGGTTTTATTTAATACAAATAGTTTCCAGTACGTAAAATACTACTTTCCACTGATAATTTACATATATTGTTTATATAATTTATTACTGTTTTTTGCAATTCTCTCTTAGAATACAGTTAGAAAGTCGCGGTTTATCCAAATTTTATAATTAGAGTGAGATGATAAATAATGAAAGTTAACCAAAATAATTGTTTAAACAATGTATTATTGTTTATAACTACCTTCTCTTAGATGATTGCTGGAAAGGTGCGGTTTTTTCTTGAATTTATAACTTTGCTTTGGCTTTTTAGTTATGAACAAATAATACATAAACAATAGCAAGAATAATTTTTCAAACAATCTTTCTTTTTGTGAATATGTTTTTTTAAAATAAAATAGATATTTGAAATATTCTGAAAAATTTTCTACATGGATCATATTATGAATGTAAATTTTCTTTGAAGTAGTTGCTGATAACTAAAAAGTCAAAGAAAAGCTGAAAATTTCAGAAAAACCCACAACTTTGCAGCATTTATCTGAGAGAAGGTAGTTATAAACCATAATGAATTGTATAAATAACTATGTTTATTAACTTACATTATTATCTCACTAAGTAAAAAGTAGAAAAAAAAATTAACAAATTTCAGGAAAAACCGAAAAAATGTAGCATTATTATAGGGAAAGATAGTTAAAAACAATGATAATTTGTTCAAACAATTATTTTTTTTGAATTTTAGTCACTATTACCATACTCCAAGTGAAAAGTAGAAAAAAGAATTGAAAGTGTCAGAAAAAACCGTAACTTTCTAACATTATTCAAAGAGAATATTATCAAAAATAAAATAATAAATTGTTTTCACAATTATGTTTGTTAACTTGATTAAATTATTACCTTACTATAATTTGAAAGTGAACCAAAAGTGAAAGTTTTTAGAATAAACTGCAACTTTCTAGCATTATTCTAAGAGAACATTATTATTTATATTAAATTGTTTAAACAATTATTTCAGTTGAATTTAAGTGACTACTGCCCTAACTGACAAATTCAAAATCAGGTGAAAAATTCAGATAAAACCACGACTTTTTAATTCTATTCTAAGATAAAATGGCTACAAACAATAATAAATTGTTTGAAAAATTGATTTAAAAATCAAATTATCAGTTTTAAATAATATTTCATGTAATAAAAACAGTGTTCACTTAAAGAAACCTCAGAAAAATATTAGTTAGCGCCAAAAACTCTCAATACCCCATTTTTCACTCATGGGATTTATTCAGGACCCTATAAAATAGACTTATGTAGGTGAATTCCAAAAAGTAATTTCTTATTTGTATTATATGGCTAATTCTGTAGAAAATTTGTCAGGGTCAACTCGACACGCTTAAAATTGACGATTTTGAATAAAATGTACCAAAACATCTTGCTTCCTTATGGAGAATACGTGTTAAACTATACGGGGTTTGCGTAACCTCTTAATATCATTTTATTAAACTCACTTATTTTTTGTTGTATTCGAACAAATTTGCGGGTTGTGCATGAAAATTGAAAAAAAAACAACAAATTTTGAATCACCTTATTAGTCCACGTGGACTTTGGATAGACCACTTCGGCCCCCCTCGTGGACTTTTGTCATTCCCCCCCCCCTCCCCAAGTGGTATATGGTTGACCCCAAATGAATTCAGGGGATTTCAAGTGACTTCAGATAAATTAACGTGACTCCATGTGAATTCAAATGACTTTAGAGATTCTAAGTGACTTCAAGTGACTTCAAGTGACTTTAAATGACTTAAAATATTTCAGGAGATTTCATTACAAGTTTACACTTGACTTCACGAGTTGTCAACCCCTCGGGTTCAAGTTTAATCTTTTTTGTTTGAATATTCGACTATTTGGTTGAAAATCAATCTTCGCAGGTAAAAACTTCAAATATTTGGTTAAAAGTTTAACATTTTTATGGAACAGTCTCCCTTTTGGACAAAAAATTCGTCCTGTTAGATTGTTAAAAACTTAATTATTTTGTTGACAGTTTAACTATTTTGTTATTAGTTCACCTTTTTTGGTCTAAAATGAAACTGTTTTGTTGAAAATTCGTCGTTTTGGACTGAAAATTCATCTTTTGTTGTAGAAAATGCATCCTTTTTGTTTCTTATTTCGTTTATAAAAGATTCTATGCTGAAAATGTTACAGAGGGTTGAAATGCTGGTCTTTGAATATTAATGGTCAGAAAGAAATCAGGGAGAAGCCAGGGAATGCTGGACATAAAGTTTTTCGGCCATACTGACTTCAACAAATAATTCTTCGTAATTAAAAAAATTAATTCATTGATTGAAAATTAATATGAATAATTTTTTGATTGGACTGTTTTTTTTTTTACAGATCTGGGATATTCGACAGGTTCTTCTAGCGGATCCGGAGAAACTTCTCCATCCCGATATTACCGGAACCTTCCAGTTATAGAGTATCTCGATAGTCCTGGTCTTTTAACGAAAGGACAAGATGGTGATTTTCACCCCTTGAAGAGCCCTTTTCTTTTGCTCTCAACAAATACAAAATTCTACTATTCATTTATTGACGAAAAGGATTGGCATGTTCGTGCAATATTTAATGAAGGGAAACAACGTGTCAAAATAAACGAATTGAACCATAGGGATGTTCGACCAATGAAACTACGTGAAATGATTGCACATCCTGTAGACGTTGAAGTACCACTTCCTGTTAAGAACTATATCCTGCGTCTTCTCGATGCTGAGCGTAATCGAGTCAATTAAGACAAATGGAAAGCCATTTTGTTTTCAATGTCATTAAACATTTTTATAATTAATGAAGGATGTACATAAGGGCGTAAAAAATACTGATTCGTAGTTCTAATAGGCATCAAAACTTTCTTTTGGGAGTGAAAAACACTTCATCTTATTAGATGACCGAAATTTTGTTTATGAGTTCTGAGTTACCAGAAAAAAAGTTCAGAGGAAGTACATTTATTACTGTACATAAATCACGCCATCGAAATATTTTTTATGATTTACATTATTAATAGTTAATATTACAAATATTTAATTTTTTCTTGCGGGATTAATGTAGCATTTAATTTGTGTACTTATAATATAATGTAAAAGATTCTTCAAATAAAAAATAATTGTTTCAACAATGGAGGTATAACTTTATTATAATAAGCAACATAGTGTAAAGAGATTAAAGAATTAGAATTTTCTCCACCTTTCCAATAAAAAATCGGAAGTGAATGATAATGGTTTAAAAGGTTAATAATTTGAATCATGACATTTTTTAAAAGCTATCATGATTCATAGGGAAAATAGAAATTAAAATCCTTACCTTACATCCTTACCTGTTGGCAAAGAAGCTCACCGGCGCAAAGAGGATTCATGCAGAGGTGACATGACCGACGGGTCAATATGCACCTGGAATATGCTCATAAAACGCCACAGTATTTAAGAGATCAGATATTCCATTTGCGAAAAAACGGATATGAAGCTCTTCATCAGCTTGTTTCAACTACAGCTTGTTTCAACATCAGCTACAAGCTATTCACTGGCATCCTCAAAGAGAGGATATTGACATCTATCGAGCCGGTATGCAATGCAATAGTTGAACAACGTGGATGCAAAAGAGTGCTGGCAGGTTGCAGGGAGAAGCTGTTAGTAGACAGGTGTATAACCCAGGACTCAATCAGGTATCGAAGCAATCTGTCCATGACTCAGATTGACTACCATGAGGCATTCGATAACACGAACCATTAACTACTTATTAAACTCCTTGAGTGCCTGGAGGTGCATCCAAAAGTAGTGAGATGCATAAAAGAGCTTATGTTCTTGTGGTGGACAAGATTTGTCATAACATCTGACGAAAGACAAGTGACTACAAGCTATATCGCATATAAGAGGGGGGTCTTCCAAGGAGACTCTCTAAGTCCGATACTTTTCTGCATCTCCCTGTTGCCTCTATTTACCGTGATCCAAGGCAAGAGCTCTGGATATCTATGTGGCCCGCCGAACAGAAGAGAATATAAGGTCAACCACCTTTTATAGATGGACGATCTTAAACTCTGTGCTTCCTCGAAAGAGGACCTTCATATCCTTGTGGAGGCGGTAAATAGGTACTCTAAAGCGATTGGCATTAGTAACATCAGTAATTTGATGTTTACTTAGCCGCGAAGATTGTGGCAGAGAAGAGTGAGGATGTTTATCAGTCTGATTGAGGAATCTCAACTTCTTCTTTAAGCTCTCCTATTAGCAGGAAAAGGACAAGAGGACGCCCTCCTAAATCACGTTCTTCCAGTACAGATCTCAATAAAAAAATCAAGCATACTCAAAAAGGAAATCCAATCAAAGCTCGAAAAGAACTCGAAAGACATTTTTTATAATATAGTTATTGGATCCATATACCTAAGCCCTAACTCTAATTTTGAAAATTGTCTGTACAATATAAATGAAATAACCTTTGACCTGTCGATGAAATACCCGGAATACTCAATAAATGTGGGAGGGGATTTCAACAGTAAAATTGGAGAAATTAATCAATTGGTGGAGGAAACTCCTTGTAACAATTTGAATTTGTATGACGTAAGAAATGTCTGGTCCCTGATTTGGAGAAAAGGGGAAAACAAATGGTGGAAAGCTTCCAAACAAATGGGGGTTTTGTCTTGAATGGGAGAACTAAAAGCGACTGCACAGCTCAATGTACATTCTTCAAAGGAAAAAGTTTTTCAATTATAGATTTGGCCTGGTCTGATAGTATGGGAATTCAGTCAATAGAGGATTTCCAAGTGCTGACAGTTCCAACTCGATCGGATCATTTTCGTATAGCGTTGACCTTATTAGATCACTCGACTTTAAACGACGCGAATCATTCAAGCATCCCTTTATTAAACTGGAATAATGAATTTGCTGATAAATTGTAAGAAAT
Source organism: Andricus grossulariae (assembly GCA_011634705.1). NCBI lineage: Eukaryota > Metazoa > Arthropoda > Insecta > Hymenoptera > Cynipidae > Andricus > Andricus grossulariae. The sequence goes on from JAABKJ010007545.1 coordinate 264,143,032, forward strand.
TATTTAGTATCCTCCAAATATGAACTTTGCAGTGTTGTCAATAGATGATCATTCAAACAAGTTAATTAATGCAATTAAAAAGACAGTGACAGAACTTAACATGACTGTAAAACCGACTGAAAAACTGAGTCGTTCGAAGCCATGGTTTGATGAACAATGCAGAAAGAGTAAAAACGATCTCAAACCACATTATTAAATTCTAAGAAGGAAGGTTATAAAAATTCCTGATTAGATTCTCTCGCGAATGTAATCGACTCTAAACAATTTTGGAAGATAGTAAATAGCTACAATTTAAAACCTTCGTATAAAGATGATATAGACCTAAACATATGGGAATAGTACTTGAAATCTCTTTACACAACTCGGGATCGAAATTTTTACTTAATAACGATTAATAATTTTCGAAATCCTTATCTTGATTCACATATGACACTTGATGAAACTATTTCAAGCTTGAAACAGTCAAAAAATTGTAAGGCTCCTGGTCCGGATGGTATTAGCTGTGACTTTCCAAAAAGTTTGCCTGGCAATCTGATCCTCTACTTGAACTCTTTATTTATTAGGATAATTGATGAAGAAAATGTCTCAATATCGTGGTGTGAAACATTCCTTAGAACACAAGAACCACTTCTTATAAGAGAATCCTGCATGTTATTTGTTATCCTAAATGTTACTTAAGATTAAGAGAACTGGATAGATTGATAGATGATGTGTCAATCCTAGAGAAATATAACTAGGCCCGCAAGGTTGGAAGTATATTTAAAAGGATTGGGATAGAGAGCGATTGAAATTTTGTGTCTCTAGCCTCTCTACAAAAGAATAAACCGACATGGATAAGAGCATATGACAAAATATTATATCTAGAAGATTCACAGAGAGTCCACACGTCCTCTGCTCTAATACTTCATCCTCATTTGACTTTGCAAGAAGGACCTCAGAACTATTTAACTCTGCCAAGAACACCATTCGGTTTTATCAGAATCATAGCATAAATAAGATTAATAAATAAGTTCATACTTAGACTTATAATCAAGAATTAAACCTGCAGCTTGAACGTTGATGGTTAGTGTATCTACTGTCATGAGAATTGTTTTAATAAAGAACCTGTGTAACATCTTTTAGTAGAATGTCAATTTTTTAATACTGTAAGGCTGACTATGCTAGATAACCCTGATAAAAATTTTCTCAAAAAATAATTATGTTTGTTAGTAACTTTCACTACTGAGCCTTACAATTAATTATATAGTAAAAAGTTTTTTGATTTGCTTTCGTTGTAAGTACGATTTATCTTCTCTGGTGTATTGTTTACCATCAGCCTTTAATTTTTTTTTAATTTTTATTTATTAGAATACCAGTTAGTTTTAGAATTGAGCTGTAACCTATTTGTACGAATAAGATGAGTCTCAAATAAATAAAGCACTACTGATAACTGATACGCTGAAGAATTTTCAATTGTAAATCTTCAAAACTGAACTATGTGTTAAAAAAAAACTTTTGAAATTACATTTCTATGAAAAATAAGTCTTAATAGTGGAATAATTTGCAAATATATATTTTCCAACTTCAAGAATTTTCAATTGTAACTCTTTAAAATTGTAAAAATTTGAATTGACAATCTTTAAAATTTCCTTATTCAAAAAATGTATAAATGAAAATAACATTTTTATGTTTCACAATTAAACATTCTCCAATTTTGATAATATAAATTTGAAATTTCATCAATTTGGAAGATTTGAAATTGAATATTATTCACTTTTGATCTTCAAAATCATTACAAATTAAGAATTTTTATTCATACATCTTTACAATTGTAGACATTTAAATTGTAAATTGTAAAAATGTGAGAAATTGAATTGTAAATCTTAAAAATTGTATATCTTTGAATTGTAAATCTTTGAAATTAAAATTTTTCATAACAAATTTACAATTTAAAAATTATGCAAGTTTTAAGTTTTACAGATGAAAAAGCTGTCATTTTAATGACTTATACTTCAAATTTCATCAATTTGGAAGGTTTAAAATTGATAACTCTTGACTTTTGATCCTCAAAATCATCACAGTTTAAGAATTTTTATATACACAGCTTCAAAATTTAAGACATTTGAACTGAAAATTGTTATAATTGAAGAATTTGAATGGTAAATATACAAAATTTAACTCTTAAACTTTTTAAATCTTTAAAAAGCTTTTGATCTACAAAATTATCACATTTTAAGAATTTTCATTCAAATTCATCTTTAAAATTCCAGCCATTTGAACTGTAAATTATTACAGTGGAAGAATTTGAATGGTAAATCTTCAAAACTGAACTTTTTAACTTCTTAAATCTCTTTAATTAAATTTTATTCAGAAAAAAGATCTTCTCCTTTCAATCCGCTGGGATTCGAACACCGGGTCAACGGATTTCCCGTCAGGTACTCTAGCCACTGAGCTACTAGAGAGATCAGAGGAAGAATTCTTTTTTCTGAATCACGCTTTATTTAGCAAGATGTTAGTATATATATATGCACACACGCATATATATATATATATATATATGTATATATATATATATACACATACATATGCTCTGGTAAAGGCCTCTGGTGAAGGCAAACTTCAAACCAGGCTCGGTCAACTCCCGTGCAGAGAAATGGCGAATTTTTAGTACATAGGCGTGAGGACTAAAAGGCATCGAGGGGTGCGATATTAGTTCTCTGGCCCATCGCAGATGGCGCAAATTTTCAACGCCAAGGGGGGACAGCGCGTGCGCGGCAAATTGTTTGTTGTGGCTGTACTGTCAAAATACACGTGAATCGAAAAATAAATAAAATAATTGATCATGGAGCGTAAAACTTGTGCAGTAAGTGGATGTGGTAGCAAAAAAGTGGACGATAAGGAAAAACATAAAATGATTTTAAGGTTAATCTTTTATCTTGCAGGATTTATTCAAAGTTTCAGGAAAAACTAGAATCCTTTTAAAATTTTGTACGCGTTTTTAAAAAATTTCAAAAATAATTTCAAATTTGAAAGATTCCAAAAAATGTAAAATAAAATGTAAATTTCTGAAGATTTTGAAATGAAACGACGAAATTTTTAAGAAATTTGAAAGGTTTCAGGACAATAAAAACAAATTCTCAACATTAATGTGTAACGAATTGAAATTAAAATAATTTAAATCCTAATTCATAGAAGTGTTCAAATTAAAAAACAAATTGGAATCTTTCAATTTTTAATGTTTATAAGTTAAAATTGCTTAACATGATATAATTTAGAATATTTACAAATTTTTTTATTCGCTTATAGCATTTTTTCCCTCTATTAAAATGGCCACCCTGAAAACGTGATAAAACCATATTTAATAGATAATGATTGATTATCTATGTCTGAAATATCATTAATTTGCTTATCAAACTGAACTTGGCGAAATAAACGTTTTCCTCTATGTTTCAACGTCTCCTGTAAAACCCGGTTAATTCCCATTGTTCACAGAATATTATCATTATGTATAAAATTTTCTTCTGCTTTAACATATAAAAAAGAAACTGTAAGTTTCAAGTAAACCCCGAAACCTCATATGACCTCGTATGATCAGAAACGATAATTTTCAAAATTATTATCATTCATTTATAAAGAAATATACACCTTTGTTTTTTATATAGAACTTGCAGCGAAGACTCGTCTGTAATACCGTCACACTAAATCTTAATTTCCCCGGAACAGAATCATTGTTTTGTATGAAAATTTCTTTATTTTTATTCAGCTTTCCCATATCTCGGGAGATAGTTTTTATCATTACTCTAACTTGAAAAATAGATTTTTAGTCACTATTCAAAGACGATTCTCAAAATCCATTAAATTTCAACCTCAAAATTCTTGAATGATTGACTCGGAATTGGATCCATTTTTCTAATTAAACTCACTTTCTCCCAATTGAGCAACTCAATATATCGAGAGTAAGTTTTTATTTTTTGTTTAAACACAAAATTGCTCTTTTTATTGTCATCCTCAACCGAGCCTGTTCCAATTTTAGGTTCCTGTCCCTTTGAGATGGTAAATTTCGACATTTTATTTCGCGGAACTAAATAATTTTGTTCAATCATACTTTTTTGGTCTCAATTCAGAAAAACTTCAGCTCAGGAGTAAACTTTTGTTTGATCTCTAAAAGGTGCTTTCAATTTTACAGAATATTATTTCAGTTCCCTGAAAAATTCCGATTTTGTTGGTTATGTAGTCCTGTACTGCAATCCTACTAATAAAGGCAAAATGAAGTGAATGAGAAACGTAAAATGGGAAATAAAATGATAATTATCTCTAATTTCCTATTTTGCGATTCTTATTTGCTTCATTTTGTCTTTATTCTTCTTTTTTCGTTGAATTATTTTAGTATTCAACACATGTGAGGAAGCGGCATATACATATACAAAGACCAACACATGTACGCGTCCGTAGTTCTCGGGCTCACCGCAGATGGCGCTGAATTTCGCCATTTCTCTGCACGGGAGTTGACCGAGCCTGTTGTAGGAATCTTACGAAGGTCAGTTACGTTAGTTCTGCCTTCCTCCCAAGTAATCAAGCATCCAAATAAAGTTACATACTTTAATTTTATAAAAAATCACCATCCTGTACCAATCGACCCATCCTTTCTTCCTTTACCCCCCCCCCCACAAAAACAAGGTGTACTCACCTCCTCACCCTCTCTCTTGAGAGAACCCTGTCAGTGTTTGCGTATAGTGACGTTCGACAGCTCCCCTCTTTCCCCCCCCTAACACACACACTACGCACTGCGATCTCCCCCCCCCCCACCAGCTTACATAGCCGGTGTAGATTACAGCTGCTGTATGAGAAACAATTATCTGCTTTTTTTGAAACCCCAATTTTCGGGGCGGTTTTCACCCCAGAAACCCGATTTAGGCAGATAAGAAAAAGCACATTTCGTTTAGTTTTTCGAGTACTACAACTAGATGCGAAATTTCATTGAATTTTACCCGAACTTTGTAATCATCAACCGCGATAATGTATCCTCCATATTCAGTTTTGTAATTTTAACTTCAGATTTATAATCAGAAACTACAAAAAATCCGAAATGCCTCCTTTAACAATAATTTTGCATAAAATTTCACTATAACCGAAAGTTTTTTATATTTAACAACTAAAAAATTCTATTTCTAAAAACTTGCAGAAGGTTAAACACATCGTAGTACAAAAGTCACAAGCCTCAGAAAGTGGATATACATATGAAAATTACAATTATGGTCACCCTAATTAAACTTACCAACAAAATCTAGATGAACCGAAAATGTAAGAATTAGAATGTAGCTGACGATCTTCATTTTTTCTCTGGTATTAGATAGATTTCCTGAATGTGGACTGAGATTGAGGTGAATTTTTTTGCCACCGAAGCAGAAAATGTCAAGCTTTGTAAACACGGATATATGAGAAAGTCACATAATAATTCAGAACTAAAGGTAAGAAAAAATATCATTTATTACTTTGGTGTCAATAAACATATCGTTGATTATTATCACACCATATTTGTTTCAAGATTCATAATTGCGTGTTCTTTTATTGGTATACCATAAAATTATCAAGTTCAAAGCTTTTATAAAAAAGTCAGTTTTTACGCACAAAAATACAAAAACACGAAATTTTGACAATAAATTGAAATGGTCTAAGATTACCTAAGATTACTTTGGATTACTTAGGATAACTCTGGATTACATGAAATAAAATATATAAATTTTCAACGAACTAATTGAGTTTTTAAATAAAAAGATGCATTGTTTTTACCACAATTGAAAAATCTAACAATATGGTTATTTTTGAACCTGCGAGATAAATTTGTAATAAAATTGATGCATCTCTGACCAAAAAATGAATTTTTAACGAAGCAATTGAACTTTCCACCAAGCAACTAACCTTCTCTAAGTTCAAATAGCAACTAAACTTCTACGAATATGGTGAATAATCTGAATTGAATGAAAAACTGGCAAAGAATGTTGATTATTTTATTCAGTATAAAATTTCGCGCGAGACCAAGAAATTAGTTTTTAACATGCAAAAAAATTTATCCACCTCGTTATTTGTACTCTACATATCTTTCCTAATATTAAAAACATAAACACTGTACAAATCCACAATCAAAGAAAAAATCGAGGGGTACGCTACTCGTGCAATCGGAGTACACCGAATTTTGAAGTTATGAACCCCTCGGGAAAAATACTTTTTTTGTTTACACGCTATTTTAAAGTTATGGTCAAATAAATTACACCTAAAAATCGACGGAAAAGATGTTTGGTATACGTTTTGTGAAAATTCAAAACCTTCAAAAAGTAAAAAATGCAAAATAAAGGTAGAGAATGATTTTATGATTTATTATGATTGATGGGTTGCAGTACGAAACTACGCAATCAAAATTTTTGCCGAAAATAAGCTTTTTGAATAAAAAGTTCTTAAAAATCAAATACATGCCATGCTAAAAGGATTTGTTTGAAATCTCATGTTTAATGCAGTAATACAAATGTTTTTTCTTTAAATATTCTTTAATTCAAATTCGGAAATCTGAAAACTTGAACAGTTTTGAATTAAATGCCATCAAATTTACTAGAAAAAATACAAAATTCTTTGTTCCAAATTCCATGCTTATAATTAGCGAATGGCCTACGCCATTCTTTGGTTAGTAAATATTAAAAATTTCCGAGCCTTTGATTGACTAGTAGTAAATTGATAACGTGCAACTCGTCTCGCACGCTTTCACAATTGAATCGGATAATTTGATAATAATAATAATGATTTCACGCAGCAAATAAAAATTTCGAGTTTAAATTTATGATCACAGATTTCTCGGATCTGCTCACAAATTCTTATCACACTCTGAAATAGAAGAAAATTTTATGCGAGGGAATTTTTAATTTAAATGTTGAATTTACCATAGACTCTTCCTAGCGTTCCGGAACAAACAAGCAATCCATAGCCGAGTTTTCTGATGAGTTCAGCAAGGTTGGTTTCACCGATGCAAGCATGGGATTGGGCTTTCAAACATGATTAAATCCCACCCTGTATTACCCCACACAAGGTTATAAAATGAATTTTACGATCATAAATAAATTCGACATAATGAAGTTATGCATGAGACTTCACAAGCAGATTAAATCGTTTTTTATTATTTCAATTTTGAAAATCCTACCCCATTTTAGAATCAGCTGTGTGCAGTTTTCTGGTGTTGAGTTCACAATTGAAATCATATTATTTTAGAAGGTTCAATTTAAAAGCACTCTCCTTTCATTATTTTAGTGTCTCATATTGTAGATTATTCCATGACTCATATTTACAAGCATGTTTATGGTGCTTCTTGAAAAAATGTTGAGATTTATCATCGGTAAAAGTAGTATTTACAATCAGTTATTACAAAACGATTTATCTTTTACTGAAGAAATTGAGCAGATGAATCGCATAAATTAATCAGTTTCGACTGTATTTATAAGTGGAATTACTTTCATGTTCTCCAGTGCGTACGTCATGCACACACACTTTTTTGCAATGGTTGAAGGTAACAAAGAAATGATACTGTCAGTCTCATGTACTACAAAAATGCGAAATCGGACGAGAAAACTCTCTCATCCTGGCAAACAGTTTCTCCTGTCGCTTGTATTTTTTTCTGAAAATGACTTGTTTCTCCAAATTATTATTAATAGTTATCACAGAAAGAAGCTTCATTATTGTCAAAAAATCTCTATTCAGTGTTTGCAGCACACAATTTTTCCGTTTGATAAGTTTTGCTTCACAATCGACACGAAAGAGAGTGTGCTTGTAGATAAAACGTTGAAAAATTGAGCTTCTTCTATTACTTCTTCTCGGAGAAGGTTTTGAATAAAAATTTTTTCAAACCGTGCGATTCGTACATCTCTCTCGAATCCAAATAATCTTAAATCTGGTCCGTATTCAATGCAACGTTTCACCTTCATTTCCTTCATGAGACGCTGAAATAAGGTTTCCCGCTTAAGCTGTAATTAGGTTTACTGAATACCTTCGACGATAGTTTAACATTTTTATATCTTGTATACAATTTTGCAGTCTGCTCCGGAAGATATTGAGTTCACTTGAATAAAAGTTTGAGAATTCCGTTGTAATGTTCAAAGGGAAACGTCGATTAGGCACAAAGGGCGCCTAAGTTTCTAATATTTCTTGGTATGTGCAGCAATATGTGAACATGGAATTTCATATATTCTTTCCCATAAAGCGATTCTATGCTGAGAACAAATAATCGAATTGCTCCCGAAGCTCCACCATATTCCTCATCTGTGATTTTTTCTTTTAGGAAAACCTATATACTATATAAAAATAGGAACCAATGTTCGTAGTGCTTTTTAGGCAAGAATGGTTTCAAACAGAGCAGTAAATAGTAAATAAGAAAGTTTTTCCATTCCGAGGATGCCTGTGATATCTCGTCATAAGTACCACGATTCGGTCAGATTCACAGTGTTAAAAAAACCATCAATAAACAATTCTGTAAAACCTTCAGCCACCGAATGTAAATATTCGGGCAGGAATGACCAGATTATGTGGAAAATTGGTCATAGTTAAATCACAGACAGTCCTTTTACACCGATCGCATCAGTTCGGGAAACAAAATCGACGGGTGGAAGGAGTGGATGTGCTTTTATTCTAATGGGTTCTGGATCCAGGTAAGTTGTAGTTTCAAACCCGTTCTCGTGCAGTTCTATCAGCTCCTCGATTAGTGGTCGGAGAAACATGTTCATGGGTGGTTTCTTAGAAATAAGCTTTACAGAACAACAGATAATATGGTATTTTCTTAACCTGTACGGCAATTTATTGATCTATACTAAAACTGCACAAAGTGAAGGTCTAGCTGAATTAAAAGTTTTTATTCCGTCAGTGAACCACTGAATTGTGATATCGTTGTGTCCGATAACATCCACCTCCCTCAATGCTTTATAGTGTTTTCCGTTTATAATGTTGCTTTGTTCATCGTTCATTTTTCGATATTCCTTGTAATATTTACTCTTAGCTAAATCTATTAACTGCTGCTGGAGAGAAATATATAAAAAATAGTGTCCAGCTTTGTGCAGGTGTTTCTTCGAAAATTCTACGCTGCATCTTCCGCAAGGTACTTTATCCGAATTTTCAAAATTTGAAATGAGACAGCGATTCCAACAAAAATAATATTTGATAGCATCAGGGTGGGGAAAGGACTTCAAAAAAAGATATTTCGAAAAATGCACTTCGAACTGTACGTGGCAGTCAACCACATTCATTGTACGGTCTAGAGCAGCGTCAGAATATCCATATCGAAGAGCTTGCGCCATTATAATCGCCTCACTTTCTTCTTTAGTTAAATCACAACCCTCATACATGAGTTGTCTTATCTGCAAATTCAAGACACACCTCTATGTAATAACGACGACATTATTATTAAGTGTATATAACAATAATAGAAAAGGGAACGCTTATACTTGGAATGTTTATATAATAAAAAAAGAAAGGGGGAAATACATTTTACATTTTTTCCACTGTATTATACGTTTTTCACTTAAGAAAATGCATTGATTAACTACTAGTGTCATGACATTTTTAAAGTGGTGCACACTTAGTGATGCAGGTCAGTATAACCTCACAAACTGAAATAATTTATTAAATGAAAGATGGGACTATACCTAAAGTACGTGAAGCTAAATTTAGTCCCATGTTAAGGTTTTAGCACTTACGAAAACTGGGTTAAAATATGACGTAAAGTCTTCAGAGCTTTTTTATGATTATCACTTTATCTGCTACAGAAATTTTTGAAAAACTTCGATGGAGGGAGGGGATCTAATACATTGGAAATCCTATTTATGTAACTATCCTTCAGTTCGTCTCCAGAATTTGAGTCTTTGGTATTGTGGTGATACGGGGACCACCGTACCGAGAGACAGACGGTGTTCAGTCATGCGTGACAAACAGCAACGTAGCGACAGAGCTGGCAGTACCCTCAGCGCGTTAGTTGCGTCAGCTGTTAGCATTCGTTAAAATCCAACGGCATGTTTACATTAGATGCGAGCGAATGTTGTGCTTGATTTAAGTAAAGGCTATTCAGAACCATGCCCGAAACCGCACTTAAATGGGATTTCCAGTGTAAAAAGCTATTACAATGTTCATACGATGAAATCCGAAGAAGCATTAAGAAACGTTCAAAAAAATTCTGAGGATTTGGTGATAACCAGAGGAATGAATCGAAACTGCCTACAATAATGCACATAAGCAATCGGAAGATGGACAATCCTAAAGAAATGAGGCATTTGTAAAATATATTAAATTCAGTCTTCATTTTCATCATCATTATTAGCATCATCGTCGCTGTTGCTAACAAAAGAATTCGCATAATCATTATCTACTTCATGGTTAAAAGAGCGAGATCCTCCTCTAAATGAGCAGTAATTATTTTCTGATTATCTTCATCGGAACAACTCGATGCCGTACTTTAATTCAAGCTTTCTTTTGCAAGCACTGGTTTCAAACCTAATGATATAGTATCAGTGCGATCTTGTAAAACATTGATGTTATCAACAGCGTCAAGATCCACAATCTAAAAAGAGAATTTAAATAATTTTCAAACTTTTGCTTCGCGTGCGTGGAGACACACCAGTCGACGGCTCCAACGGTGGTTTAAATCACTATTTTCGAAATGCCTCATGGCTTGAACTACATGGTGTGACGTGACGCTCCATCAACGCTGGGAAAAATACATAGTAATAATCAATAATATAGAATAATAAATATTAAATAATACCAATTAATATTAATTGATTAATTACTTATCATTAAATAGTTATAATAATAAATATATAGTCAGGTTGATAAAAGCAATAGAAATAATTACTCAAGGTGAGAAAGCGAAAAAAAAGTAAATGGGATGAATGACGTTGACACTTTGGAAATTTTTTATTTATTTAATTAATTTAATAATTTAGAATGCTAATTGCTTCAGGCGAATCGTAACATATGTACTGTAGTGGCACTATTGCATCCAGAAAACCTAACCTCACTTTTTTTTATAGATGCCTTTATAAATACTTTGATGAATACTTCTATAAAATTGTTATAAAATTTATAATTCCAAGATTTGTAATCACTTTTACAAAAAACTTTATTTTATGATACTTTTCGCGTGAATGAACGGTTTGATTTTGCGAGGTTATAGCTAAAAAAAAAAATATTTTATATTTTTTTATTCAAAATGAGAAAAATTTACTTATCGTTGAAATGTTATTCGTAGCAATACTGTTGATATTATAGATGTAGGGCACATATCACGCTGAACAATTTTGTACCATTTTTTTCGTTCGTCACCTTTGGGTATAAATATGAATAATTTTCCTGCAATTTTGACAGTCGTGTTCTTTTATTGAAGCACAAAACACCAATGGTAGCGCTATTTTTTATGCATTCGTATGAAAAAAACATGAATCACCAGGCCTATTTAAAAGCCTTTGACGGCATGCTTCGTCACATCAAGATTGAGGAATGGGCGCGACAGAAATATGAATTTTACTGCCTAGGTATATAATCTACTATTAATAACCACACATTATTGAAGAACCATACCCCCGGCCCACCCTGAGTCAATACAAATAAATTACTATATTTACTCTTTTCAGTAAAAAATGAAATACTCTAAATAAATAACATTCACATTTTTCATTCGGGAAACTTCGAAATTAAGCATAGAATTAATCCTAACCTTGAACATCGCACGTCGTGAAGTGAAAAGAGTTGTAACTTGCGTTATATTAGGAAACTCATTATGAACATTTAACTTTAAATAATTGGACCAGTGATAGGAAATCAAAAGCAGTGTACTAAGCTCCAAATCATCGGCAGGAAATTGTTCTTGTTTTCTTCCTTTCCTCTGTTGAGATCTGAATGTTGAATCAGGAATGCCTTCTACATCACCTGTTAATTGCCTTCTGCAAGGTCCTCTTCTACTGTTCATGTTGAACACTCGCATTTTACGCCGTTTTACGCCATGAAGTTGAACGTGCGATTTCATGGATGTATCAGCTCACATTCCTAGAGAAACGCGCAGTCATTGGCCAATACCGTTGCTAAGCAACCTCAAGAAAAGAGAAAAATTATAAATACTGTTCAAAGAAATATCCAAATACTTATTGCTGTATAATAATGAAGAAAAAAAGTATTTTCCGATATTTATATAAAAAGCTTTTTTGTAATTGAAGTAAAAAAAAATTTCAGACAAAAAATTGAAATTTCACGAAACGACGATGAACCAATCGTTTGCATCGATGCAATTTTTGTAGGTCACGTGATTTATTTCAACCGAAGAATGTAAAGTTCGTTGTTTCAAGAATCTGAATTCCAACTTTGCGACCGCTAAAGTATGTATTCCAAGGTCAATCCGCCGGTAGAAAATTTCCCTCAGGATAATGAGGGTGCTCTATTTAAACTTATGAGTGCTGTTGTGCAAGTGGGATTTAGAAGTGTTATCGCGCAGTACCCAGTAAGTGACGAAGACACGGAGAAATTGCGGCATGATGAAACATTTGTCGCGGTAAATTTTCCTAAATGTGACATAAAAAACGCAGCCGCAACGAAAAAACTATTCCAATTTGATACAATCGAGTGGGATCGCATAGTAGCAAAAGTCCTCGCCTATGGTGGTGTCTAAAAAATTACATATAATTATGTATAATCTTTTCCCTTAAAAGAAGATTTTATGAATAATTTTTTTTCATTATCAAATCATCTACTAAATTAGGTACTGCCTAGGTTTACCGAAATTCATTGAGGCGTAGCACAAATATTTTCGTTTAGCCTAGGTTCTTCGCGTGGATGTGAATCTAACGATTTTCGTTGACAAGCTTGAATAATAATAAAAATCATTAGATTTCGAAGTAGATTAATATTTTTTGGAGAATTTTAGGTTACGTTGTTTGTTTACATCGAAAATTGGTATTTTCAAGTAATAATCATTGTAATTTCAACCAGATTTATAATATTTCAACTAGATTCAAAGAAGATTCACAAGTTTTTAACAATTTTAGGTAACTTTGGAGTTTTGCACTAAAAATCATATTATTTACAAAAAAATTAGATTTCAAAGATAACAATTTTTTGTACATTTTTTGCTCGCGGTTCATACTGAAAATATCGATATCGATTTCAAACAGGATTTATAATCTTAAGCAATATTTATTGGCGTTTTACTTCAAAAATTTGTACATAATTTTCAAAAAATCATTGTATTTCAAATAAGATATCGAATTTTTGAACAATTTCAGAATATGCTCGGGGTTTCCACCGGAAACCGTTTATGTTGAAGAAAAAAAAATAGGTCTAGAAGAGGATTTACAATTTTAAAATATTTTTGGTTATGCTATGTTAGTGTTTTTCGTCTAAAATTGCTATTTTTAATAAAAAGTTTTGAGATTTTAAAGAATATTTACAGTATTTGAACAACAAGATGTTATGTTTGCGTTTTTCAGCTGAAAGCGGTTATTTCAAGCAAAATCATTCAATTGTAAAGATGACTTATCTTAGACTTTAGAGATTTTTTCCTATGTATTGATTTGGTTTATGGAATTAAAAAATTGCATTTCGTTATTTACCAAGAAGAATAATCTTGAAACAAGACAAATAATAAATTTAAAGTTCATAAGAATTTTAGGAATTATTGTAAATCCATATTCAAGATAAAAAAGATATTCCTTTCTTTAGAATTAAAATCGATAATTTATTTTTAATCAAAAAGTCTAATAAATAATTCAAATTTTACTTTACAAGTCCTTCTTGTGAGCGAAGCATTATTTTTAATAACTTTACTCTTATTATTTGCGGTATAAAATTGCTTTTCACATTTAATCATTTGAAATAAGCGCGCCAACCTTAACCAATCCGGTTGTCGACGCGATGGATGCAGTGTGAATGGATACGAGATTTAGAGCACCGTGGTTAAGAGCAATTTCGGAGCGACTAAATGTGATTGAGCCGTTCAGCGTCACATTTGCTATTTATTTAACTAAAACATATTTTTCACAAGTTCAAACTGCTTTTTGATATTTCGAACATGCGTGGAGAGTGAAGTGCATAAGAGAGAACATGCTGGAAAGTGAACTGAGTTTATTATTTTGAATTTTCAACGTCAAATTGGATGGTTCCAAAGGATTAAGGATAAAGACGTAACTGGACGCTCAGCTATCAAATTTTTGTCACCGTGTCGTTTCAAACTAAAAACGTGCAAAAAATGTCAGCATTTATTAATTATGCAAATAGTAACGAGATGTGAGATATTGGTTTCTGAATTCACTCCAGTGTTCTATTTCTCACAATTCAGTGTGACAGCGTGCGGTGTCCTTAGCCTCTCGTGCTCCAAAAATTATATTGTCAATGTGCACTGTTTTTGCATACCAAATTATGTCTCATACACCTCACTTGCCATAAAGATTATGAAATGCTTTCAGAATTCATGTATTTTATATAAATTTTCAGGCTTCATAGGATCCACTTAATTTCATCACTCCCAGTCTCTTATAAGAGAGATACTGGAATAAGTAGGAAAAGGACAACATATATAGAAAATGAAGAATAATCAAATCGACCCCCTAAGATGGCCAGGTCGTCTGCCCGAGGAGGTCAAGTAGACTTTCGGATATGACCAAATCGACCCTCTATGATGAGCGACTCGACCCTTTATAATGATCAATTTCGCCCTCTGTGATGATCGGTTCGACTCTCTATGACGTTTGTGTCGACCGTTCGAGATCACCAAGTTGACACTCTAAAATGATCGATTTGTACCTCTTGTTTTAACTTTCTAGAGATGGTCGCTTCAGCTGTCTTCAAGGGCTGTCCTATAGTTGACCCTGCAATATAGTCTGTCTGCCTATCTAGATGGCCAAACTGACCTTCTATTTTTTTTCCGTGTTCTATCATATTTTTAGTGCAGAATTCATCTCCTTTGATTGAAAATTGTACTACTTGGTAAAAAGGCTATTCATATTCTTGAAATTTCATACATTTTTTTGAAAGTAATTTTATTGGTATTTGTATTTGTATTTATTCATGAAAAGTTCCTAAGGCTAGATAGCCCTATAAGGAACAGGTGATACATGTTACAATTAAAAAGTGACGGTGATCAATATAACGATGAAAATTAATCCCCCTGTAATCCTACATAATCGACTTGTCATCCTGCATAATCCAATTTTATCCTACAAAATCCACTTGCAATCCTAGATAATCCACTTGAAATCCAAATTAAACTGTGGTTATCCAGTTGTAATCCTGAGTAGTTCACTTGTCATCATACATAATCCACTTGTAATCCTAGATGACCCACTTGAAATCCAAATTAAACCCTTGACATCCATTTGTAATCCTGTGTAGTCCACTTATAAGCCTACATAATCCACTTGTAATCCTACATAATCCACCTGTAATCCTGCATAATCCAATTATAATCCTACATAATCCACTTGTAATGCTAGATAATCCACTTGAAATCCAAATTAAACCATTGTTATCCAGCTGTAATCCTGAGTAGTCCACTCGTAATCCTACATAATCCACTTGTAATTCTACATAATCCACTTGTCATCCTAAATAATCCACCTGTAATCCTAAATAATCCACTTGTACTCCTACATAATCCACTTGTAATTCTACATAATCCACTTGAAATTCTACATTATCCCCCTGTAAACGTACATAATCCACTTATCATCCTAAATAATCCACTTGTGATCGTACATAATCCACTTGTAATCCTACATGATCCACTTGAAATCCTACATTATCCCCCTGTAATCCTACATAATCCACTTGTTATCCTAAATAATCCACTTGTAATCCTACATTATCCACTTGTAATCCTATATAATTCACTTGTAAGTCTAGATAATCCACTTAAAATCCAAATTAAACCGTTGTTATAAGTTGTAATCCTGAGTAGTCCACTTGTAATCCTACATAATCCACCTGTAATCCTACATAATCCACTTGCAATCCTGCATAATCCCCCTGTAATCCTACATAATCGACTTGTCATCCTGCATAATCCAATTTTATCCTACAAAATCCACTTGCAATTCTAGAGAATCCACTTGAAATCCAAATTAAACCGTTGTTATACAGTTGTAATCCTGAGTAGTCCACTCGTAATCCTACATAATCCACTTGTAATTCTACATAATCCACTTGTCATTCTAAATAATCCACCTGTCATCCTAAATAATCCACTTGTACTCCTACATAATCCACTTGTAATCATATAATTCACTTGTAATCCTACCTAATCCACTTGTAAGCCTAGATAATCCACTTGAAATGCAAACTAAACCGTGTTTGTCAGTTTTAATCCTGAGTAGTCCACTTAGAATCCTACATAATCCACTTAGAATCCTACATAATCCACTTGCAATCCTACATAATCCCCCTGTAATCCTACATAATCGACTTGATATCCTGCATAATCCAATTGTAATCGTACATAATCCACTTGTAATCTTAGTTAATCCACTTTAAATCCAAATTAAACTGTTGTATTCCAGTTGTAATCCTGAGTAGTTAACTTGTAATCATACATAATCCACTTGTAATCCTAGATGACCCACTTGAAAACCAAATTAAACCGTTGAAATCCATTTGTAATCCTGTGTAGTCCACTTATAAGCCTACATAATCCACTTGTAATCCTGAATAATCCACTTGTAATCCTGCATAATCCAATTGTAATCCTGCATAATCCACTTGTAATCCTACCTAATCCACTTGCAATCCAAAGTAAACCGTTGTAATCCTATTGTAATTCCAAGTAATCCACTTGTAAGCATAGGTATCCTACTTGCAATCCTAGGCAATCCACTTGTAATCTGCAGTAATCGCGTGCAACATGATCCACTTGTAATCCTACATAATCCACCTGTAAGTCTGTATAATCCAATTGTAATCATACATAATCCACTTGTAATCCTACATAATCCACCTGCAATCCTACATAATCCACATTTAATCCTACATAGTCCTTCTTTAAGCCTGCACAATCCATTTGTAATCCTACATAATCTACTTGTAATCCTAGATTATCCACTTGAAATCCAAATTAAACCTTAGTTATCCAGTTGTAATCCTGAGTATTCAACTTGTGATCCTACATAATCCACTCGTAATCCTTCATAATCCACTTGTAATCCTACATAATCCACCGGTTCTCCTACATAAGTGACCTGTAATCCGACATAATCCCCCTGTAATCCTGCATAATCCACTTGCAATCCAAAGTAAACCGTTGTAATCCACTTGTAATTCTAAGTAATCCACTTGTAAGCATAGGTATCCTACTTGCAATCCGAGGCCATTCACTAGTAATCTGCAGTAATCACTTGCAATCTGAAGTCATCTTAGGTAATCCACTTATGATCCTGAGCTATCCACTTGTAATCTGCAGTAATCCATTTTCAATCTGAAATAATCCTAGATAATCCACTTGTTATTCGCAATATCGAGTTATAATTTTAAAGTAATTCGATTGTAATCGATTTTTTTTCCGAGCTTATCTACTTGTAATATGAAATTAAACAATCCACTCGTAATCCTAAGTGATCCACTTATAATCCTAAGGAGTCCACTTGTAATCCTACATAATCCACTTGTAAGCCTGCATAATCCAATTGTAATACTACATAATCCACTTGAAATCGAAATTAAACTGTTTTTATTCAGTTGTAATCCTATATAATCCACTTGTAATCCTATATAATCCACTTGTAATCCTACATCATCCACTTTTTAATCCTACATAATCCACTTGCAATCCAAATTAAAGCGCTGTAATCCAGTTGTAAGGTAATCCACTATGATCCGAGGGTATCCACTTGTAACCTGCAGTAATCCATTTTCAATCTAAAATAATCCTAGATAATCCACTTGTTATTCGCAATATCGAGTTATAATTTTGAAGTAATTCGATTGTAATCCATTTTTTATCCACTCATGATCCTAGGAAATCTGATTACCACTTGTAATCTGGAGTAATCCTAGACAATCCACTTATAATCCACATATAACCTGAAGTATTTGCTCAAATTACTCCGAATTATCTATATTACAAATGGATTACTTGAATTACAAGTGGATAAACACGAATTATTTAGATTACAAAAGCATTAACGAGGATTACTTAGATCAAAATTGGATTACCTAGGTTGACAAATGGATTATCTAGATTTAAAAGTGGATTATCATCGGATTAAAAGTGGATTACTTAAGATTACTTCAAATTATAAGTAGATTTCTGCTGATTTCAAGTGAATTACCTACGATTACTCTGGATTGACATTGGATTGCCTGGGATTATTCCAAATTACAAGTGGATTATTCGGATTACAAGTATTCTATTCGTATTAAAAGTGTTACGCGGATTACAAATGGAATATTCAGTTTACAGGTGGATTATTTTAGATTACAAGTGGATTATTTCTGATTACAACTGGATTTTTTCGGATTACTCTAGAATTCAAGTGGATTACTTAAGATTACGTGTGATTTACTTAGCATTACTCCGTCTTAAAAGTGGATTAGCCAAGATTACAAGTGGATTATTTAGTATCACTCCATATCACAAGTGGATTTCTGCAGATTATCAGGATTGCAAGTGGATTGACGCGGCTCACAAGTGGATTACTTAGGATTAGTCTGGATTGAAAGTCTATTACGGCGGATTACAATCAAATTACCTAGGATTACAAGTACATTACCTAGGATTACATTGGAGTAATTTTATGATCAAGTGGATTACAATTTTTTAATTACAATTGCAATTGGATTACAAGTTCGAATAACCGAGCGGTCCAGTGGATTACCATTCTTGTTTCCCCCTCGGTCTACAGCGATTAACACGATTTTTTAATTCCGAATTCAAAGTTGAATAATAAAAATTTGAAAATGTTTCAAATTAAACAATTTAATATTTCAATTGCTTAAAATTGTACAATATTTCAAATCGGAGTCGTAAAAATTTATTGGTTTCAAATCGAAATATTGAACTAATTATAATTCTATTTTCGTGTGATATCAATGATTTTTATTCAAAGAATTTTTTTTTTACAAAAGCTTACAAAATTACCAAATTTTGCCAAATGAAAAAAAAATAGTTTTATTAATAAGAAATTTCTATAACAATTTATTTTAATAATATCAAATCAATATTTATATACACTGATTTTTTTAAATATTTTTGCAGCTGGTAAAGATAAGTGTGATAAAGTTTTCCAAATAACAAAGTGTTTCTTCAAAATAGAAACTGAGGTAAGAAACTGTATTGTTTTTTAAATGTAGACTATAATTATTATAACCATAGGTATTTAAAAAAAATAATTTTAATATTTATTTTTAGCTCCTGAAGAAAGTTTCCTTTATTTGGGTCTGAGTTGTCATATGAAAGATATTTACACTCCACGTGGAAGCAGACTTTAAAATAAAACATTTGAAATATTGACTGTAATTCTGATTGAAAATAAAAAATTTTCTGACTTACATTATTTTCGCTTTAAAGCATATATTTATCTTTTAAATTATGGATTTACCATCAATGATAACATTTTTGCCGAGAAAGTATGTTATTTGATGGAAGAAATTAGGCGACACTTATCTTTCCAATTTGAGAACAAAAAATATTCTGCAAAGTTTTGAGTATTTTTTTACAAATATCAAAAAAGGGAACAGCCATTTTTCAGGCGTTTTTCAGGCAAGGAAATGCAATTTTTTATTGGTCATAAACTTTTAACGAATAAAATAAAAACTACCAGTCTTATCAAAAAATTATCTAAAGAAAACACGACATCGCAGCTTATTCAGCAATTTCTGGCCAGAATTAACTCTGACTCTTGTTACACCAGAAGGTTGGATACTTTCCGGACATAACTAGTATGTTTGTACTTTATAAAGCGGAAAGTCATACTTTGTATATAAAATCTTCGGAAAGAAAAACACTTTATTGTTTATAAATGACGAGTTTATTTATACGGTTGAATTTACATACTTTCAGACAAACATTGACAATATAACATAACAGAGTAACTCGTAGTATTAAAACACATATATTGTATTTTTTGTTAAAAAGTAATACAATTACCTTTTCATTAGAAAAGTAATTTTCTTTCTGTACAATTTTTATAATTTTGGAAAATAAGGCATTCCTTGAAAAATCTGGTATAGCCCTAGTAAGATTTTCTAAAGCCCTGGCCACGTCAGAACTAGGACAAACTATTCAAAAGCTTACTAGGCTCACATCAAGATCTCTGCACGGAGGGAAGTGAGAAAACAATGCCACACTGTTGAGAATTTTTATTAATGCGACGCACATCTCACGGTCGCGAGATGTGCGTCGCATTAATCTCGGAAACTAAGGCCCATTAGATCGAAAAAAATACACACCCAATGGATTTTCATATACCTTCACCCTGTGAAGCCCCAGTGGAATCAGCGACGCACATCTCGCGACCCGTCCTTATAAATTTGACCGCAAATTTCAAGTTAGTGCGCAAATAGCTTATAAATTAATTATAAATGAAACTAACAGCATTTTTGTTTAAAATTATTTTGGAAAGAAATGGAAACGATTGGATAGCTTCGGAAACAACTTTCTATCAGAAACTTCTAATAGGGTTTATATCTATAAGGAGACTTGGGTGTCGGACATTGAGACCAAATGGCTTTCAGATTGATATGTGGAGCAACTACTGTAAATTCTGAAGTATAGATTAAATTGGTGTTTGGTATTGTTATGAAAATGCGTTCTGAATAATAGCCATTACTACGTGGAATTCTGACATCGAAATGTACGAAATTTTGAGCTTCATATTTTAGGCCAAGGTGTTCGTGTATGTAAGCTGTCTTTGGAAAATCACGAGCAGGATCATGATTGTATTGTTTATTGTGACGTGTGAGCTTTGTTTGTGATTCGTAACGGCCACAAACTGACGTTTGGAAAAAAACGTGATAGTCCGTATAAGTAGTAGAAGGATTATAATTCTCAGGTTTCATCCAGTCCGGTAGTTTGGTGCTCCATAGCTCATGTCGTTTGATCACGTCACTAAAAGTAGAGGTATCCGACATTGCGACAAGAACGAAGAAGGGAGGAATACTTGGGAATCCAGTCACACCTAAATTCGTAGGACAAAATTGACATTTATAAAATTTTTGTTCAATCACAATTTTGATCAATCACTAATCAACAAAGAATGATTTGCAAACATTGGGTAAATGAAAAATGCAGAAAAAAGTGAGGGTACGAGATGTTGCAGGTAATCATTGTAGAATTAATTGAATTAATTTTTAGATCACAAAATAGTGTTTTAGAGTGCAAGATAGATTATTTGATTTTTCTCTTTCAAAAGAAATTATTGATTTGAAATTCAAAGGGAGGAATACCTTCTTTCACCAATGTACATTTTAAATCATTTATTATATTTGTTTGTACTTTATAATTATTATATATTTTAAAAAGTTTTTTTGCATATTTAATCATTTCAAATAAGCGTGCAATCAACATCCAATGAGGATCATGGCGCGACGCATGCGCAGGGTGGTTGGGAATCTGAATTGGGAGCACTGACTTATAATATCTTTGGCACTGGTGGTGAATCGCAGATATCTCCGGTGGACTCCGCTAGAGGTAGCACGTTACAGGCCTGTAACCGCGGACAGTTTACCTCAGTTGCAAGGTGGCCATTTTAGTGATCTTATCACAAATCTAATGTTTTTCAAGGGTCTGCTGTGTTTTTTTGCGGGGATTATGTAATAACACAATTTAGTGTTTTTTACAGTATTTAGTGAAAAATTGATTGATTTTTCAAATTTTTGGTCCTTTTGGCTCCAATTCATTAATTGACATCATAAATGTTGCCACCACTACGTGATACCAAAAAGAGTTTTAAGAATGATAGGAAGAAAGGAAGTGTATAAATCAAGTGCTGCGAGTAAAACTGCCAATACTGAATAAAATAATGCAGTCAGTACTACGATAGAAGCTGATGATGAGCTTGATCAAGTATTCGGATTACTTGGTGTTCAAGAATAGATTATTTATTATTAACCTTGTATATTAGCTAGGCATTTTACTTAAGTTCGTATGTAACAACAAATTTAATATTATAAAAATGTACCAAATATTTTACTGACTTGATTGTTCTGTAAAAACAGATGACTTCATAATTAAACAAATTTTATTTTATTGTTTCAGTTCGTTTCCACGTTTCATGTATTCCTGTCCTATTTATATTTTCCCAAAACTTTTAAACCATAAAAATTTCAATAAAATTGACGATTTCACTATACTAAATAATGGTAAGATGTAATCTATAAAATCTTTATTTAAATATTTCATACATTTTTTATAAGCTCTATCATTATTGCTTTTTACTTTGTAAAATTCAGGGAGTTACAGGATTTTGAATTTCGAGACCTGATTTTCTTAAAAACTCTATACCTCGCAAACCGAGGCAAAAGATTATTTTTTTAATATATATATATTTTTTTTAAATAAATATTTTGATTCATTATAACTTTCTGTGAATTTTTAATGCGACCGGCAATTTAGAGCAAAATTAAAATACGAAATTCAAAACTCAAGATGAAAAATTATTCTTTTCTGCTTTTAAGATCCACATTGAATGCAATTTAAAAAAAAAATTTAGTTTTTTTTGAAGTTTTTAAAATTAACTTGAAAAGAGCTATAAATTGTAAGCTCTACCTGTAAAAATCATTAAAATTCAATCAGAAATTTGGGTGATATTGAATTTTCAAAAAGGCTGGTCTCAAAATTCAAAAACCTGTAACACTCTGAATTTTGGAAATTTTGAAAAACTAAACCATAAACTTTATTCAATCAACAATAAAATTTCACTAATTCCGAGATAAAAAAGTGTACAGTGGAAAATTAACTTCGTTTTTTATTCAAAACTTCCAGTTTTATAAACTATTATGTAAAAAGTATTAAAAATGATCTTCAATGTTTATTTAAACTGTTATTATTTACTTAAAGAGTCTGCTTTTATATATTGGGTAGAGAATTTTATCTTTTTTTCTTAATAATTTTATTATTTTGTTGAGAATTAAACAAATTTGTTAGACAGTCATCTTTTTTGGTTGAAAATTAAACTGTTTAGTGGAATATTAACTTGCTTTTTGATGCGAAGTTTCCAGTTTTCTAAAATAATACTTTAAAAGTATTAAAAATTAACTTAAATGTTTATTTGAACTATAATTGTTTAGTTAAAAAGTCTAATATTATATTTTTGGTTTAGAATTGATCTTTTTTGGTGTTTAGTTTGTTGAAAATAAAACAATGTTTTTAAGAAGTCCTAATTTTTGGTTAAACATTAGCTTCTTTTTTTATGCAAAATCTCTAGTTTTCTAAGGTAACTTTTCAAAAGTATTAAAAATTAACTCAAGTATTTATTTAAACTATAATTGTTTAGTTAAAAAGTCTAATATTATATTTTTGGTTGAGAATTCATCTTTTTCGGTTGAAAATTTTATTATTTTGTTGAAAATTAAACAATGTTGTTAAAAAGTAATTCCTTTTGGATAACCAATAGAACATTCGAATCAATTTTTCGTCTTATGTATGCCTAAATAGTTTCTGAGACAAATTAAATTCGAGTAAATTGTTAACACTTAAAATTTAGCTTTGTTATAAATAATAAAAATTAACAAATCGTTCATTTTCACCATTTTTTCACGGAAAAAAATTCTTTGCTCTCTTTTATGTATCGAAGTACCTTATGAACTATAAAATATTGTTAACACGTTACGTTTAGCATTGCTATAAATAATTTAAGTAAGCAAAATGAAAATTAAATTATGTAACTCGTTTCAAACCTCTTTTAAACTCCTAATATTTAAAAATTTGTTATTATGGAATTTTATATTGTTTCATTTTTTAATATTATGAAATAGAACCCGAGGATTAAATAAATTTCTAGGAACTTGATATTCAAGAGTATTCAATGTTTAGAATTGGGAAAATTTCTAAATAACAACATTGTAAATGTACATGCTTAGAAATTAAATTTAAATTGTTTTAATTTTTAGTTAAGATGCTTTCGAATTCAGAAGACTTCTGTTTCAATTTGTGTAAGTTTAGACTTGAAATAAAAAAATACCAGATTTGAAAATTTTAATTTTTTAATTGTGGACCGTGAAATCATCCGGAATTTTTTGTCAGATTTTAAGTATTCCTGCTGAAATCTGTATTTTTTTTAAGCTTGGCTAAATTTCCATATTAGTTCAAAATTACAGAATTTAATGTTGAAGCGTTTAAAGTTTAACAATATTGCTTAAGTTCTATTTATTGTGTGACAAAGAGATTTGGATGTTTGGAGACGTTAGTAATAAACGATTCAAGGTTTGAAGATATGTACATACATAATATTGATTATAAAAATGAATTATATTATATTACACTTACTTTTAAAGTGCAGGAATCCCACACATGTGAGGAGTAAAAAACCCGTCGGAATATTCATTTTTTCAAATATTCATTATAACAGAGAACAGTAAATTAATTTTTCGAGAATTTGTGTGAAGAACTGCGCAATAAATAACCGCTATATATACTAACTTTTATGACTTCTATTCAGTGACAAGCTTTATTTATTCTTCAAAATTAATAAAGTGTAGGAAGTAGATTGTTAGTCTCAGTTCTAAATCATTTTCCTTATCTTTTTCTGCCTCATACTTATAAAAATGCAAACAAAGATAAAAAAAATTGATATGCCTTAAGGCAAGCTCGTTTCTTCACTGGGTGGAATTATTAATCTATCGAGTTACCCCCAAAAAATAAATTTAGAAAAATGAAGCATAATTAATCAAGCAGCAGATGTCAATCATGCAATTATTCATCTGGGACAGTTAAAAGAATATCCAAAAATTATTGATGTTTTGGGGGTCATTATTGTCAAGAGAAAAGTTGCTAAAGGAATTAGTATGGATGTAGAAAGCTAATAAGAAGATCAAAATTTAGAATTTGAGTATCTTTGATATTTTATATATGCCGCTCAGCTGAAAATTCCTGTCCAGGAATCTCGGAGGATCCTGGACGTGTTCCTGCACACGAACCTGCACACTGACCTGTATAGGTAATCTTAACTGTTGCTGTGCAGGACTTTGGCGAAGGAAACTGTACATGATCCTGCAAAGGAACCTGTATGCAAGCTAACCTTCGAATGATCCAGTATAGTTTCCTGTACAGGTTTCTTTCCGAATTAAATTAGGCACGGATTCCTGCACACGAACCTGTACAGGTATTCTTGACGGTTCCTGTGCAGGAATTTGGCGAAGGAAACTGTACATTATCCTGCAAAGGACCCTGTATGCAAGCTAACCTTTGAATGATCCAGTATAGGTTCCTTTGCGAGTATAGTGCGTCCAAATACCAGTCACTGCGAAATGAGCATCTATGAATTTAAATATGAGGTGAATATGCAAGCCAGATGTTGGTGTGTAGAAATAAACTTCCATTAGAAGTTCTTGATACTATCTGGTCCAGCAGTGGAAAATTTCTTCGTATCCCTAAGTGCTTTCTTCACCTCTTCGGCAGTGATTCTTTGCAAAATCAACACGCCTACCCCTTGAAAAATAGATATGTACGCGGAGCGCATCCTCAACCGCTGCTTGGACAAGCGATTTCAGGTCAACGTTCCTCCTAGGCCCCAAGATCTGGCTAAAATGGATGCCTTCCTTCTTGAGGATATCTCGGAGGACTCTGACCTCTGGACCATCAGTTGTTCAGTTTATAGTGCTGCGAGAGCATTGGCTGATTCAAATCGAAGGCTAAAACCGACGATCGATTAAAAGACCAAAAGTCGCTTGTATCAATTGAACAAGAAGATTGGATGGAAGAACCGGAATGCGTCCGGTATTCTGTGTGTAATTGACTCCATAACATTTGGTAGGCCGTTCACGGAGAGGGTTCGAAAGTTGGCTAAAAAATTAAGGATCTTCAATCATACACTGAACAAGTCGAAGCTGCTGACAATCAAGCAACACATTGTTGACAAAATACGGGTGTTATCTGATGCAAGGAAGAGAATGCAGAAAAGGGAGAGATGGATCAGGCAGAATCAACAGTTTCCCGCTGACCCATCTGGCCTCTTCAGTGATCACGCTGTTTCTGTCAAAAATCCACCCAAGCCCAACGAGGTAGATACTTTTTGTAGAGAGGTATACAAGATCCCTAAAATAATAGAGTTGAAAGAGGATACTGATAATATCATACGCTTCAAGGAGTTTTGCAAAATCCACATAACACCTGAGGAGGAATGTCCATCAATGAATGCCGAAGAGGTGAAAAAAACATTTAGAGGCACGAAGAACTTTTCCGAGCAGGACCAGATTGTATCACGAACTTCTGGTGGAAGAAGTTTACTTCTACACACCAACATTTGGCCCGCACATTCAACTCATATCTAAAGCGGAAACGCCCATTCCGCAGTGGCTGGTGTTAGGACGCACTATACTCCTACCGAAAAAGGCAACTTGTGCAACCCAGTAAACTACAGGTCAATATCTTCTTTGAACACACTGCATAAGATCTTTACAGCTGTCCTGAACAACAGGATTGTCCGAAGAATTGAGCCCGTGTCGCGAGAAATGTACGAACGTGGCTCAAAAAAAGGTGTAGCAGGTTATGGAGAGAACCTGCTAATTGACAGATGCTTCTGCAAAGACGCTGCAGCCCATCAGCGCGTCCTATCAATGGGCTTGACCCTGAGGTTGTGGATATAAGCGTTATGATTCAGGGCGTAAAGTCAGTTAAAGAGTCTCTTCGAAGCAGGTACAAAGCATCTTCTTCGGCAGATTTGGTTTTCAAATCTGTCGGCGTTGAACAAGGTATCTGCGACTAACATGCTTGCCGTCCCGGTTCTACTCTACTCGTTTGGGGTGGTTCAATGGACGAAGAACGAACTTAAGGCCCTTGATATCACCACACGTAAGATCATGTATATGTATAAAAGCTTGCATATCAATTCGTCAGTTCCTCGATTATAAATTTCACGCCGTCACGGCGGACGCCGACTTCTGAATCTCCAGTGTCTTCATAACCGAATTGTTCTAAGTACAGCTTATATCGTTGCCAATGGCAGAGATCCCCTCCTAAAAATGGTCAGGAACCCCGAGATGATTGGTGAAGAAGCGTTCCTTTACAAAGCCGCGGAGTAAGCAGCCGAGACCCGTGGCCTACAATTTAACATCAGAAGTGAGGAAAGTGCATTAATCCATCTAGATGCTTCACTTCCGAAAGCCGAAGTGAAGAAAGCAGAAGTTGAAAAATTCCATCAAGATCTACTCGACAAGAAAATGCACGGAAATTTTCACATGAATGTAGAAAAACAGTCCTTGTCGAAGGAGCAAACGTTTGCTTTCCTCAGATCATCAGGGCTTAATTCAGGTACGGAGGGTTTTATTTTCACATGCCAGGACGGTGTCATTTCCACCATAGCATACCGTGACCGCATTTTATGTCAAGAAGTTCCCAGCGATAGGTTCAGAGCGTATCATGTACACGCAGTCCCACCCACGCAGGAACGACGTACACCTACAGACTCTAACGGTGTTGGCCACGACCCTGCCCTGCCGAACGCTCCAAGGGAGATAAGAGTCCATTGTCCCAAACGAGAAGTGGGACCCTAAGGTGGTTGTTTAGCCTTATTTTTAAATTATATACACATATATAATTAAAAACTAAAGGTTAACAACCACCGCAGGGTCCCACTGGGAGCAACTGTCATCCAAAAAATGACATCTTGATCAACGAGGTACTTGCTAACAACTTCAAGCGAATACGTGATTGGTCAAACTCTATCCAAAACAAAATCACGTAGAACATCACAAAAAAAATTTCTAAACACATATCCAGAAAAAATCTTCAGATTTTCATGGAATTTCTTCAAATTCTTCAAAAATCCGCAGGCTAGATATTTTTCCTCAAATTTGAAGAAAAATCCCCCAATATAGTAGCACTGGTCTCCAGGCAACTAGCTGTTCGTACCAGTTGAGCGCGTCGTGCCGTGATTGGCGGCAGTCCCCACTCTGCTCGATGGAGAGGGGTCTCTCTACAGCTTGCTTTGTGCGATATTCGCAGCGAGAAATGACTTTCTAACGGGTGATATTACCCGTAAATTATTAGAAGTTAGAGAGATTGATCAGCAACCTAGGTCGGAGCAGTGTTGCGGAACAAACGTGTCATTTAAGTAAATAACACGAGAATTTCAGATCAATCTAAAATATCTATACCTTACACCTATATACCTGTCTACCCTATACCTATATACCCATCCACACATTAATACTTTCCAACCGAGCAATTCACGCCTATCCCGAAAGCAAAATGTCTTAATGGTATAATAATAATAATAATGAAGTATATTTAAAAAAGGTAGGCATAGTGAGTTTTTACACTTCAATGTTTATTAAAACTATCATTCTTTTGTCTATAAATAATCAAAGTTCCTATTTATTTATGTATCGAAGGCTTCACAGACTTTCCATTATTGCTCTCTAACCTGATTTATTCACTGCAATGCGAATTGCATTGATAGAACCCACTAAGAATATCCAACTATATTTTTGGTTCAAAGTGAATTATTTTTAATGGAAAGGTAAACTCTACTGTTATATTTTAAGAGGAAAATCTATCTTTTGCTGTTGCAAATTTTCTCATTAGGTTCAGGATTTACTTATTTTGTAGCAAATTCGACAATTTTGTTAAAAAGTCGCTTATTGATCGAAAATTCAACTGTTTTGTAGAAAATCTGTCTTATTGGGTCGAAAATTTAACTATTTACTTTAAAATAATTTTGTTCTTTATAATTATTTTTTTTTCTTCAAATTTATATTTTCGGGTTGAAAATTCAACTGTTTTGTGAACAATTCAAATTTTTGGCTTGAAAATTAAAAAAAAACATTTCTTTTCTTTCTTGAGTGGCACATCTTTCTTGTCTGAAAATTAAACTCGTTTGTTAAATATTCGTCTGTTTTACTTTAAAATTTATCAAACGTTCAAAATCAGATGAAAGTGGAACTACTTCTTTAAAAATGCACTTTTTTTCGTTGAAGATTCATAATACTATGGTTGAAAATGCATTTATTTGGATAAAAGTTGAACTATTTTCTTGCGAATAACATTGTTTTTCAAAACTTAAATTTTTAAACTAAAAATCAGCTATTACATTTTTGGTTTGAAACGTATTTATTTTAATTGAAAATTTAATTATGTGGTTTAACATTCATGTATGTTGTTAAAAATTCGTCTTTTGGAGTAGAAAATTAATCTTTTCAGTTACAAATTTATCTTTTCCGTTAAGAAATAATTTCATTCTGTTAAATTTTGAGCTTTATTGTGATTATAGTTTATACTTATTTATTTTTATATGAGTGTTAGATATTTTCTTAAATATTGCTAAATATTTTTCTTGAGACTATAAATCGGTGAAATGCATAAAATGTTTGTTTGGGTTTCCCGAAGGTGGAATCATCAAATTTCTCGGACTCCAATACGTTCAAAGTTTAAAATAAGACGAACATAATTTCCGCAAAGTCAAAACTCACGGAATTTTCCCGAAGATGTAGAAAATTAAATTAATTTCGTTCCTATAACAGAGGGTGACAAAATATTAACAAACTAATTCAGAAACTTATATGCATTTGTGTGCGAGTCTTTTTGGAGTGGGAGGATGTAAAGTAGGAATCTTTTGGTATTGTCATGTTTTAAAATAAGTTTAAAATCATTTTGATTCTCTGGCAAATCTCAATCTTACAATCAAAGATTGTAAGCCAGGAAATCAGTGCTAACCATTACTAAGCTAACCATTATTAAAAATTACAAGCTACATATATTGGCGAGCACTTGGCTTTATTTTTAAATCTTAAATAACCTTTCTTTTGTTTTTTTTTTACTTTCACATTAATAATTCAACAGAATTTAGTGCAAACAACCTCATAATGCCAGGGAGCAATCTCGATCACTCACAAGGGATAAGAGGGCAACGTGCAATTTTAGTTTTAAAAAGTCATGCTCATTGGAAAAATCCCCATCCATATCCTCCTTACAAGCCCTAGGTGAAACTCATTTCATCAGAGGAACGACTTTACTTGTGCTAACCAAAAGAAAACCTACTCTACTTACACGTACTCTAATCCAACCATCATTAAGTCTTTGACAACGCACACACAAAACTATCACGACACTATGAGACTGCTCTCCTCAGGAGCAAAATATCTAAGCAGCTACTGGCTAGGAGCCTCGGGACGCGAGGCAAGAAACGAACGGGAACTGGCCGCCGGTCGACAGCCTCTCGTGCAGGCCGACCGCGCTGTGCCGTGGTTGGCTGAGAGTCCCCACTCTCAGCTGTGCGAACGGGTCTTCGTTCCCTTCGCTTTGTGCGGACGTTCGCCGCGCGAGATAGCTTACTAGAGTGTGGCAATTTGACTGTATACTTACCGTACTTTGTACTTTATTCGTAACGTATATGGTATTTGCTTTTATAAGCAGTAGGACAAACCTGTACGTTACAATTTCTGGAAAATTTAAGTATATACTTACAATATTTTTGGTTAAAAAATCATTTTTTAAACTAAAAATATAACTTTCATTTTTACATTCTTATTCATGAGAGTCTAATGTAATTTCCCAAATTTTCGATCTCTAGTGCTCAACGGATCTGGAAATCATAATATATATATCTGCACGGAGAAAAAAGTCCGGCCACTGTGGCTGGAAAGTCCTGCTTTTATAGCATGAATTGCCCAGTCAGCCTATTACCGTTACTACAGCGAACACTGTTCGCATGGCTCAGCAACACTATTTCCGCATTCTTTTTTTCTCCCTGTGGTTACCTGAGTGTTCTAGTCCAAAATTAAACAATTTTGAGCTATATAAAAAAATAAAAATTTATAGTTTTAGACATTTTTATGACAGTATGTGGTGCACAGCAACAAGGCTTGCAAATTATCCTGATGACATTTTTAATTTTAATAAAAATTTAAAAAGTTATGTGAGTCTCAACATTTTCAAATTTATCGAAAAACATAAAAAACTATTTTTCTGATAGATTAAGAAATTTTGATCAAAATTTTGACTAGCTATGAAATATGAGTCAAAGTTTCAACATTTTAAAAATTTGCAAAGAATAGGCCAGGCAGATTTTCCTGTACAATTATTGCAGGATTCGTTTTAAAATAAATTTTCTACTCGTAAATGTAAATAAAAATTTGTTGACATTCTATATAATAATCCAGATGTATATAAATGGTGCTTATTAACGGAAAGAATTAATATTTAATAATAATGAATAATTATCAATAACTAATAAACAATGTTTCAATATTAATTTTAACAAAATATTGTTGCAATAATATTATTAATTATTTGTGGCAAATATTTAATGGGTATACAAGGTCACCCAAGAATATTGACTTGATACTTCGCCTAAGGGTTTCTTTGAATTTAGATCCCAGGTGAACGCATTAAAAGGAATTTAGGCGCAGATAAATACAAATTAGGTGATTCATAATTTTGACATTTTTCCGAATTTATTTTTTTTTCATAATGGCGAAAAATGTTGATTTTGGAAAAAATGTTATTGACAAAAGTCGTAGTTCTCTCCAAGACGCACACTTTTTTATATTTATACTTTTTCCTAAAATTAATATTCTTCGAGAAAAATGATTGAAATGAATTTTCGGATTTTTTTTCTTTGGGGCGTTGAAAAAGAGGTCGGCATGAGTGGTGGGAGGGGATACGGACCATTTAAAATGATTCCCTCCCACCGCCCATGCCGACCCCTTTTCCAACGGCGCATAAAAAAAACCTCGCATCCTAGTGGTGGTTTTAAATATTTTTCCATGATAAAAGTTTATTCTTTAAAACTTGTTTGCACACTTATATCGCAAGTTTTAAAATGTTTTTGCAACAAAAGATCTTGAAATTCTCTTTGTCATTTTTCTCGAAAAATTACAATTTTAGAAAGAAAGTATGAATATAAGAAAATATAAGAAAATATAAATATAAGACTAGGGTCTTAAAAGGAACCCCTTCTCTGAGTTTCAAGTCTATATTCTTGGGTAACCATTTCGGAAGTATAGCCTAATTAATAATTATGGATGTGCTCCTCTCGGATCTACCACCAAGGGTTCCTTTCGGATGAACCTCTCAGTCCTCTTGTATGGAAGTTTTAGTAACCTGCAGTGTTAGTAGCCTGCAGACACCTCCCGCAGGTCGTTCTTACAGCGGCATAGGTACTCAGACTGATACCTACATCAGGTACTACTTATTTTATTGCTCTATCTCTATCTGCATTGTAGTTCAGGAGGTGGATGAATGCTCAAGGATTCAAGGACAGAATTGCCGATGCCGACTTATGTAGTCTATAGAATTCAGACTTACGTAGAATCTAATTTAAAAAACTCTAGTCCTAAAGTCCATACTGTGCGAAGAATATTGCTCTATTAAAAAATATAAAATTTTGAGCCTGTTATGAATCATAATGAAGTTGAATTTCAGTGCATTATTAAGCGACAAAATCGTGAAGAAAACCCTTGTGCCATAAACTTTGTTTCGCTCCCAACTTTTTACCCTTACCAGGTATTTAAAAGTTTAAACTCAGTTACAATACCTGTAGTACAAAAAGGACACTTGCACTGATGAGAGCGAAAAAAGGGCGGTTGTTTTACAATCCCGAGTGGAGAAGAATAAAGCTGGAGAAAAACTTTCGGGCCGAGTCAATGTTCCAAACAATCTCTTTCTTTTTTGTAAATACAGTTTTCGAAAATAAGAGTCATATCATAAACTCATATATTAAAAATCACATTGAATATAAATTTTCAGACCATGAAAGCGAGAGAAAAGGAAGTGGACGAAATGAATATTTCAGAGTAAACCAGCAGTTTCCAGCGTTATTTAAAGAGAATATTATTACCAATAATAATAAATCGTTTGAAGAATTATTTTCGTAAAATTTAATTAAGTATTACTTCACTCCAATTAAAGAGTGGACAAAAAGGTGAAAATTTTACAAAATACTGCAACTTTCTAAATTTATTCGGAGCGAATATCATTATCAATAACATTACATTATTTAAACAATTATTTCAGGATAAACTCGGCGCTTAAAATAATTTTTCTGAAATATTATTACCTACCTTGTATTGTGAAAGTTTCTGAAAGGCTCTTCTAGAATTGACACGATTTTCGGGGCACATTGGGTCCGATTTGACCCACCTCAGTACAGATAATTTTCGATTTTATTGTTTATTTTATTTCATCTGGTTAATATATTTAATAATATCAGCTTTCAAACTGTCACATTTTCATAATTTTACATTAAACTCGACCATATAAGTGAATTGACACGATTTCCGGGGCACATGTGGTCAGATTTGACCCACGTCCGCACGGATGATTTTCGATTTCATTGCTGATTTTATTTCGTTTGGTAAATATATTTAATAATATCAACTTTCAGACTGTTCCATTTTCTTAATTTTACATTAAAATCGACAGTATAAGTGAATTCACATGATTTCCAGGGCACATTCGGTCCAATTTGACCCAGCTCCGCTCGGATAATTTTCGACATTATTGCTGATTTTGTTTCGTTTGGTTAATATATTTAATAATATGAATTTTCAAACTGTCACATGTTCCTAATTTTACACTAAAATCGACACGATAGGTGAATTGACACGATTGCCGGGGCACATTTGGTCTGATTTGACCCACGTACGCACAGAAAAGTTCAGATTTCACTTTTGCTTCTATTTCCTTTGGTTAATATATTTAATAATATCAACTTTAAACTGTCACATTTTCTTAATTTTACATTAAAATCGATTGTGTAAGCTAATTGACACGATTGCCAGGGCACATTTGGTCGGATTTGGCCCACGTCCGCCAAGAAAATTTTAGATTTCACTTTTGCTTTTATTTTGTTTGGTTCATGTCTTCAGTAATATCAACTTGAAAAATGTCACATTTTATTAATTTAATATGAAAATCGACCTTATAGGTGGTGAATCGACACGATGTCAGGGTCACATCTTGTCGGATTTGACACTTTTTTGGTGATGGAACAGTAATATGGAACTTTCTGTGTATATCTCGTGGATGATGTGCACGGAGTAATAATAAGGAGACCGATCATGCTGTACAAAACACCTCGATTTTTGGCTGTTGTATCTGTACGATAATTGAAGTAGTGGCGCATGTGCAATACGATATACTATCTCTTTTTTCACGGGAGAAAAAGAGATAGTAAAGCGCAGTGCTAATTTCCATTCCTTCATTCACTGAAACTTTTAAGTTTTCAAAGTGTATTTATATGATATTATTCTTTTTCAGAAAACGAAGAAGAAATCGACACAAGTATCGACTTCATTATTCAGACGAACGCGGTGCCATAGTATTTCAAGACTGTCAAATTTTGGAGCATCCTCATGGTTATAAATTGATAATCAAAGATTACCACAAAAATAGGACTGGAATCATTGCAGAACGGAATCAAGAATTGGTCCACCTTGTTTGATTTTATTCAAACAAATAAATCTTTGAAGGATAAAGGTGGAACCAGTGCTGAGTGCTAAATATGCTAAAAGAACAATTAAACGAAGGTATAACTTATTGAAAATGTCTAAATATATAACAGATACTAAGAGTATATTTTGTATAATTTTCGTATAAAATTTGTATAATTTTTCTGTCACAGATAGCGAAAGCCAGCCAGCTGCAGGCTGAACGCTGCAACCACCCCGGACAGATACCCTGTTCCTCATCTGAGCGATTTTCCAATAATCCTTTTCGACAAGAGAGTGTTCTCAAAGTTCTCCTTTTTGACTCTTCGTGCACACGAGGATGACGTTCAGGCTATGTAACGCAGGTCAGACCTGTCAGTTTGGCAAACCGGAACTCAAATTTCTAAGGTATACTCTCAGCTGCAAGGGTTGCGCACCTACGCCCGAAAAAGTAAGGCTACAACTAATTTTTCGAAGCCTCCAAAGGTCACTGAACTCAGAAGATTTCTGGGTATGGTTAATTTCTACCGGCGCAGCATCCCTCATGCTGCAGGAAAACAAGAGCCATTGAATGGGTTCTTGACCGATTCTCGCAAAAATGACAAAAGGGTTGTTCCTTGGACAGACGAGACAAGACGCGTTTGAGCAGGTTAAACGAGATCTGGTTAGCGCGATACTTCTCGCACATCCTTCCCACAGTGCCGAAACACATCTCGTCACTGACGAATCCGACTCCGGCATGGGAGCCTCCATCGAACAAAGGATCGGCGGGAAGTGGAAGCCGCTGGCCTTCTTGTCGCAGTTTGCCACCCAGATCCAACACCTTGCTGGAGTGGACAACGTCGTAGCCGACTCCTTACCTGTATCAGAGGCTATCTAAATTCCGACCGAATTCGGCGTGTGCGAACTAGCTGAGACCCAAGAGTCTGATGAAAAGCTAAAAACTCTTCTCAAAGATCCTAAGTGCTCTCTGAATCTTGAAAAGATTCAGTATAACTCCGGTAAATCATCAATCTTTTGCGATCTATTGGGGGAAACATTACGCCCGTACATTCCACTAAAATTGCGAAAACATACTTTCCATCTTTTTCAAAATCCAGCGCGCCTCAACGCAAAAGTAATGGAACGCGTTATTCGCAAGCGCTACGGCTGGCCCTGCATGCGTCAAAACATCACAGACTGGTGCAAGTACAGCTCGACCTGTAGATCTTTTTTGTATGAATAATTTTCGTCTCATTTGTTTTTTTCGTAACTTTTGTCGTATTTCTAAAAAAATATATTTTTTATTTTTATTGCTATTTTGCACGATTAAAATAAAAACGACGTGTCCTATGAAAAATCATTCAAAACAAATGTGTAGATCTTTCTTTTTGACCGAATAATTTTTGCCTAATCACTTTTTTTTCGCATCTTACATAGTTCGACCGCCAAGAGGAATTTACTTTTAATAACGATTTTCACGAATAAAAAAGGACGCGTCTTATAAAAGAAATGGTTTCGAGAACATTTTTTTATCTTTTTGAGGTGAACAATTTTGCCTCAACATCTTTTCCATATCTCGTATAGTTTCGTATCATTTTGCTGGGATATGGAATTTTTGATTTTTTAAAAAGCATTTTCGATTGATAAAACTAGAACCCTTGGTCATAAATGACTGATGCACAAACTCGTCCTTTCTTTTAATGCCTTAAAAACGTGTGTCCCAGCTCAATCGAATCTGACGAGTATTTCGAAAGTTAAAGTGCCTACAGACTATAAACTCAGGGGATCTCAGAATGTGGAAATTTGGTGAAAATGGACGCAGTCAAATTTTCCGTAAAACTAATATCTTTTCTTTAGGATAAGAATATGAAAAATAACAACAAAAAACATGTAGAAAGTCTAAATAAGTTGAAAAAAATTACACTGTAATGAAAAATTGTCACACATCGGGGAGGTTGCATAGAAGATTTGTTTGGCTTTTTTGAAGTTACTTTTTTTCGGGCCTCCACAGTAACAAAATAAAAATAAAAATAAAAGTTTAAGAATTCTTACTCCGAGTGAAAACCTAGTCCTGGCATTACAAGCGAAAAATGTTATCAGAAGGAACTCAGTGTGCACATTATTATAATCTCTGTTTACTCTGTATTATTTTTGTAGATAAAAGGTCTATGGAATGAATAGAATCGCTGTTAAGGCTATACATACAGTATCTACCAGGAAGATACATAATATCACGGTCATTTGTTTGTCTCTCAAGCTTTTTATCATCACGCAAAGTAATTGTAAATCGGAATCGTAGTGCATTGTACTTATTTTATTTTGATAATAGTTTTCATTTGTTCATTATTAATGCTGAAGCAATTAAACAAACTCTTTAATAGACATAAATGGAGCTTAATCGACAACAAAATTAAAGAATTTTACTCTTGTGTTTTTGGTGCATCAAGTACTGCTCAGAAAATGAGAGCATCTGAAAGCATTTTACAGACGTTGGAGGGTATAGAGCCCATTATTGTTAGGCTGCAAGAACCAATAACAAATTAAGATTTGATTGCAGAAGATCCGATTCAGAATTTTGATATTGCGCAGAATCTTAATAATAATATAGTGAAATCTAATGCATTCGAAGATTTTAATAGCGATGTTGTTCTTAATGACGATTCTGGTGATGATGATTTGGTAAATAGTAGTTATGAAAGTGAGCAAACAGTGACAGTGGTACTGATTTAGAAAGCGACGTACAAGATATTGTTTTAGAAGGAAGATTGGGTCAAAAATTGACTAATAAATCACTTTGAATATTGAGAAAGCACAACATTTTTAACCTACAAAGATCAATTTTCTACTAAATGGTTGAATTTATGTCGTTATTACGTCCCAAAATCTTGATATTGTTATTGTTTAAATTTCGTTACCTAGTTGTATGCAAATAGCAAATTTTTTATTGCGAAAGTTTTGCTTGGTAGTTATTTATTTTTGCATCACTAAACTTTTGATGTAAAATTAAGTTTCTGTTCTTTAATCTTTCTTTTACTTTCTGATTATTTTTTTAAGTTTTCAATTAAAAGACTTTATAGAAATATGTTTCAATTTTTTAAATTGTGAATAACACAAAAACCGAGATTTGAATTCAATTTTTTAATTAATTATTTGAATTAAACCCATTTTGCATATAAAGTTTTTTTAATACAAAATTTTGGTCTTGAAGGAATTATGTGCCAGGTGCGTGCTGCGTATTGAAGTTCTATCGTCAATAAATAAAGCTGAAAATGATTCACAATCTTGCGGTTGAGATTCTAAATGTTTTAATCAAACAAAATTTCTTCATCATGACTTTGTCAACTGAAAAAATTGCTTCATAACTTATAAGGCCGAATGAGATAGCGACTAGTATACATATATACCCTGAATCATTTTAATGAATATTAATTAGTTACACGTTTCTCAATATTCTTTAAAAGTTGGTTTCCTTAACTTTAAGAAAATGAGGATCCTGATAGGTACTCTATTCATCATATTGGCGATTTTTCCTGAACCTATTGGTAAGCATAATAATATTAATAATATGTCTATAATATAAAGCGCATTTATAATTGCAGTATATTAATTTTCTATTTAACTAATGTGCTAGCTGAAATTTAAAAATAATTTAATTACTCTTATTATTTTAAAACAATAAAATTATTTCTACAACTAAAAGTGAAGTTTGTTTTTTAATGTACTCTCTCAATCTAAATTAGTGAAAATGGATGCCTCCATTCCATACAGCTTCACCCACGTCGTCTGTAGGCGGTGTACCGCAACACGTCGCGTTTGGTACGCCACGTCGCGCTTCCGTAACCTCGGTGCCTAAGGCTCAGTCTACAATGGGAGACGCACAATGCAACGCGTAAGTTCCAGCCTATGTTTAGAAGATGGACCGGAGCGTACGCGTTGCATCGCAGAGGCTCTGTCTTCAGGCTCTGTCAACAATGGGATACGTTTGCTGACGCACGACACAACGCATACGCTTCATCCATTCATCCATGCGTTGCGTCGTGAGTCAGCGAACGTACTTCTTGTAGACAGCGCCACAATAGAACACGCTCGCTGAAGCACGACGCAATGCGTACGATCCGGCTTAAGTTCTGTAGCCAGCACATTGGCTAGAGCGTATGCGTTGCGTCGAGCGTCAGCAAACGTGTCCCATCACAGACAGAGCATGACAGGCCATAAGGCGCCGAGGCGTCGCTCATACGTGCGCGGTGCGCCGTATTCAGTAGCTTAAAGGTGGAGGGTACACATCTAGGGGTGAACGAGGTTACCGGGTAGTGTCGGCTATTTATCAACGTGCAATATTATTTATTTACTGATTATCATTTTTCTTTGCAGAATTATTATTTAGAGATTGCTATGGAAAAGGTTCTTCTCTCCTTAAAATGTATATTGAAAAATATGAAAGTGACACTTATCGAGGAAAAATTGATCAATTAGTACGAGGCAAGTGTAAAGTAGCAGTAGATGTGTCTCGAAATCACGTCATTGGATATGCCCACCTAGATAAGCACAAAAAATATATTGTGTGTCCATTCATCGAAGCTAGACCGCATCTTGGTGAAAATAAAGTAGAAAGAGTTAAATTTCTCATAAGGGGCAACTCTGCGATGGTATCTGTACCAATAGAGGAAAGAGATGCTCTAAATGATCTGTTCTTCAAGCCCATAGGGTCCAGACACCTTCGTACTGTTAAAGTTATGGATGGCACTACATTCTGAAAAAAATCGCTCTGCTTTTTTAAGTCGCTCCTCGTTTTGATTACACATTAGCAGTAACCTCCTACATCGGGGAACGGTTTTCTACAGTTTTCCTATCCCGTGACCGAAAATCTAAGCAAATGTGAGCGCTTTTAATAAAAATCCAGCTGCAAACCATAGAAGATACTTAGGAAAGTTGGGTTTTCCACATGTAGATGTTTGAAAAGTATGTAGAAGTGTGTAATAGAATAGAAAACGTAAACAAAAATATTGAATTTGGAATTCTTCATTTTGCTCTTGTTTGCAGTTTCCTTATTCCACCAAATTCTCTATTCCAAATTCCTATTCCCCATTCCAATTTCCCTATTGTTCCCTATTCTACAGAATTGAGAGGACGCTCGAGTTTCGAATTAAGGTTAAGAATTTAAGATTATGTTTGGGTCTTCTTAACCAGGGTGTCCTTGAATTTTACTCATGGTCCTGGAATTTTTATTTCCTTAAAGAAAAAGCAATTTTTTTTTTAAAATTGGTTCTCTGCTGAACAAAAAAAGACTGCTGAACCGTTTTTTTGGAGGTGCATGTATACAATAATCACATGGAAAAACCTGAAAATGTTAGGGAATTTTTATTTAAAGTCAGGGAATTTGTTTTTCGCGAGCATGAAAATTGTTTGTATAATTTTAATATAAAATTTATTATCAATATTTTTTCGTTTTATTTTTTAGTTAAAAATTCAACTGTTCATTTGAAAATTCATGTATTTTGTTGAAAATTCGACGTTTTTATTGATAATTCATTTTTGTAGGTTGAAAATTCAACTCTTTGATTGAAAACTGAACTATTTTGTTGAAAATTCATTTTGTTTGGCTGAAATATTAACTATTTAATTTTACGCTAAGAATTCATGTAGTTGCTGTAAATTCAACTGTTTTTGGTCAAAGTTTAATATTTTTGTTTCCAAATTCGAATATTTGGTTGAGAATTCATTGTAAATTGATTGTAAATTTACTTATTTTGTTGAAAATATGATTTTTTTAAATACCTTTTTTTCAACTAAAAATTTAAGAACTTTGTTGAAAATTAGTTTTTTTTTGTAACAAATTAATTTTTTTTAACTGATAATTTAAGCAATCCAGTTGAATATTCCACAATTTTAGTTAAAACTTCATCTCTCATTTTGATATTTTGGATTGTTTCCTTTTCCTATTTGGAAAATTTAATAATCTGAATGGATTGGATTCAGAATCACCCACAAAAAAAAGATATGATACATTTTTCAGGATACCTGAAAATTAAAATTAGAGCAAAATGAGGAACAAATATTGAAGTAATCATGAAACATGCAATTTCAACTACAAAAAAATAATTATTTGAGTTGAATTGAATTTTCAACCAAAAAGATCATACTAAAAGAAAGATGACTAATTGAAGAAAATTGCATCAAAGTAGTAAAAATTTCAATTAGAGAAATAAATTCTCGTCCAAAAATATGATTTTATAAAGTTGAAAATTCAACTGAAGATTCCTCAATTTAGTCGTACATTCATTTTTCAGTTAAAAATTGAACTGTTTGATAACAATTCTATATACTTTGCTGAAAAAGTTGTTTTAGTTGGAAATTCGTTTTTAACTGAAAATTGATCTATTCCTTAGATTTCTGCAGAAAATTAAAAAAAATTATTAAAGATTTCAGATATTTTGAAAACGTATCTAGAAAATTTCTAATACATTTTTATTATTTTAAAGAAATTTGCGAGATTTTAGGAAAAATTTGGTTCAGCTATCAACTTCTAGTGGTTTAAACTGACTCGGATTATTCCTAAAATTGTCTCAAAATCTTTCCGATTCTTTTTTGACAATTGTGGCATTATTTCCAAATTTTAAATTATTTTTGAGAAATTTTCTAAAATTCTGATTATTTTTGTAAAGAATTCGAATTTTTTTAACATTC
Organism: Andricus grossulariae; assembly: GCA_011634705.1. NCBI lineage: Eukaryota > Metazoa > Arthropoda > Insecta > Hymenoptera > Cynipidae > Andricus > Andricus grossulariae. The sequence goes on from JAABKJ010007545.1 coordinate 264,184,258, forward strand.
TTGAAAAATCTTTCGAGCAGAAAAAATTGCCTTGGATATTTCTTTTAAAATTTAAATAATGTTTCAAAATGTTCTTAAATATTCTCATCAAGCTAATTTCAATAAAAAAATAATTTTATATTTTTCTAGGCATCTAAAATAAAATCGAATCTCTTGAATCCCTTCAAAATTCCTACCAAGCTACTGCACTTTTTTCGAAATCATCAACAATCTATATTTTGTATTCAATTTATTAAAAATCTTTCTAAGTTTTAAATTACTTCAGAAATGTTTTCAAAACTTCCATATGTAATTTCAGAATGATTAAATTGTTTCCAAACGTTTTTTATGAATCTTCCACAACTAGAAACTTCACCCTGAAATCTTCCTGATTCCTTTTTGAAAATTGAACAAATCCTTTGAAATTTTAAAAAATCTTTTCAGGTATTCACTTCAAATTAATACTTAAAAAATTATTTGAAAAAAAGTAGTTTAATTTTTAAACAAATAGTAGAATTTTTAACCAAACAGAAATAAATTCGATATTGCTTATAAATAATTTAGCGAATCTAACCATACATGATCGATAAATTTACTCAAAATTATCAGAATTTTCCGAAATTTACAAAATTACCAGAAATTTCAAAAATAAATTTAATTCACAAAAATTTCTGAAATTACCAATAATTCCTAAAAGTTCAAAAATAATAAAAAAATTTAAAATTAATAAAAATCTCGAAAATTCCCAATAATTTCCAAAAATACCAAAATTAAATTTTGGCTGTATTATGAAAAATAATGTATGTAGCAAGGGCAAAAATTGGGCTTCGCGTGGAATTTCATCATTCGAAAATTTTCCTCCGTTTGCAATTTGCTTCCGGAATTTTCCTATGTAGGGATTTTTTGAATTCGGCAATATCATAAACTTTGGAAAATCTTATTCAATCATCAAATATAATGAAATTGTAATATTAATTACAAAAATAGTAATATTTTTCTATGTGGAAATGGCAGATTGAGATATTTGCTTATAAAAATTGTTTTTTAAAATTACGAAAATTTTAATTCAAATTTAGTTAAATTACTACGTTAAAAGTGTACCCATTTGATTGAAGATTCATAATTTTAGTAGAAAATTAGTTGTTTTTTTTGTTTCAATATATAACTATTTTGTTGAAAAGTAGTTTTTTTCTTGTTTTCCAAAATCTTTGCTGTAGATGTTGTTCAAAAGTAGAATTTTTGGTTAAAATATTGATTTTCCCCTTTGATAATTCATCTCCTTGCTTGAAAATTATTCTATTTTGTTGAAAATTCATTTTTTGAGAAGAAAATTCATCATTCTAGTTAAAAAATCATTCGAATGGTTCAAAATTCAACTATTTAGTTAAAGATTTTTTTTCTGTTAGAAAATTCATATTTTTCTTCGGAAATTCAGCTACGCTGTTAAAAATTTCCTTCTTGGTTAAAGAATCATCATTTTCGTTAAAAATTCATCTCATTTGTAGAAAATTCAACTATTTGAGAAAAAATTGATGTATTTTGTCGAAAATCAAACTTCTTTCTAAACATTAATTTTTTTTGTAAATTAGTTTCTTTTGTTGAATATGAACCTAATTTTTTTAGAATTTTTCTTTTCTTTGTGGTTGAAAATAAGTCTTTCAAACTGAAAATTTAATTATTAAATATTGACTTGAAAACTAATTGCTTTTTGTTGAAAAGTTGACTGTTCTCTTAGAAAATTAATCATCTTGTTTAAACATTCATTAAATTGTTAATTGAAAATTTCTTCTTTCTTGGTTCAAAATTAATCTTTTTTGCTAAAAAATCAACTGCGATGTTAAAAATGTACCTTTCTGGTTGGAGATTTATAATTATAGTAGAAAATTGATTTCTAGGGTTGAGAATTAAAACATTTTTTTTTTAAGTTGTTGGGTTTTTTAAAAGTATATTCATGTTTTTTGTTTGAAATTTGACTGCTGTCTTAAAAATTAATTTTCTTTTGTTTTCAAATAAACTAATATGATTTTATAAATTTAAAAAGAAACGGAAGATGATAAAAAGCGTCAAGATACTTGTTTTCAGTTTTTTAAGTGGAATAATTTTGCTTTTTTTACATTATTTTGATCTCGTATCAATGTTATAGAGAAATACAAATCATTATTTGTTATAAAAAGAAATCAAATTTTCTCTCCTTCAAGATACATTCATCTAAGTTTAAAATTATTTGAATAATTTAACTCATTATCATTATTATATCCACATCTATATATATATTACATAAATTATTACAATAACAATTATTGAATGAACTAAACTATTTAGAAATAACGAAAAGGTACCAGAAGGCCATAAAAAATAATGTCAAGTTCGTTTTATAAAAATATGATGCTTTCTTCAATGTGGCGTTTATTCACGAAAATTTCTTATCAGTAAATCTGAATTATCTTGTGTCAAGAGAATACGGAACAAATGGTTTCTTCATTGAATATTTTTTAATTGATAAATAATAAAATGTAAAATAATACATAGAATAAAAAATATGTTTACCAAATAAATGTATTTGTTTAATTTATTATTAATTATTTTCGTTTTCTTATTCAATGATTTTTTAATTGTTCAGATTCAGAAGTTTTATAATTTGCCGTCGACAATTTTATCCGGAATTTTCTTTTATCCGAATTTTCGAATTCGGTAATATCATAAACTTTGAGGTATTTCATTATTTTAGAATTTTAAATTGTCGGAAATTTTGTAACTTGGTGAATTTTATATTTTGTATATTTTCTTTTTTTGGAATATTTTCAATTCCATTAATTAATTGTAAACTTTATGTGACGACTAAAACATTCGGAAAAATAAATTTTCGGCACTGTAGAATTCCAGAAAAATATTCGAAATAGAAAATTTCCGAAATTACAAAATATCCGGCACTGTCGAATTCCCGATATTAAAAAATTCTTCAAATGAAGCAATTAAAAAAATTGGTGTTCAATACATTTTTTCATTGAAAATATATGTATTGAATATCTTGATCTAGTTGAAAAGACTTATTTTGGATTAAAAAAAAACACAATTCTCAACAAATGAGTTTGATTTTCCCCAAAAGAAATGAATTTACAAAAAAAAATAATGTTTGGAAAAATAAAGTCTAATTTTCGACAAAATACATCAATTTTCTCCCAAACAGTTGAATTTTTTACAAAATAAATGAATTTTTAACGAAAATGATGATTCTTCAACCAAAAAGGAAATTTTTAACAGTGTAGCTGTATTTTCAATGAAAAATGTGAATTTTCTAAAAAAATAATAATAATTTATAACTAAATGAATTTTTAACAAATTAGATTAATTTTTAACCAAGATGATGAATTTTTAAATGGGGAAATGAGTTTTTCAACAGAAAAATCTACTTTTGAACAACTACAGCAAAGGTTTTTGAAAAACAGAAAAGAACGAATTTTCAACAAAATAGTTCAATATTGTAACAAAGAAATGAATTATCTACCAAAATGATAAATCTTCAAATAGCTACGCTTTTAACGTAGTAGTTCAACTGCATTTGAATGAAAATTTTCCTAATTTTAATTAACAATTTATATAAACAAATATCCTAATTTTCCATATCCCCGTGGAAAAATATTAATATTGTTGTAATTATTATTAAAATTTCCTCACATTTGATAATGAACTAAGGTTTTCGAAAGTTTATGATATTACCGAGTTTGATAATTTCCTACAAATAGAAAGTTCCGGAAACTACCCCTTGCTACATACGATATTTTTCATAATACAGCCGAACTCTGATTTTGGTATTTTTTGACATTTTTGGGAATTTTTGAGATTTCCAGTAATTTTTGGAATTTAATTTTAGAATTTTCAGGAATTATTGGTAGTTTTAGAAATTTTGGTGAATTTGGAAATTTTTGGAAATTTCTGATAATTTTTTAAGTTTTGGAAAATGCTGGTAATTTGTGAAAATGTATCCGTGATGTATGGTAAGCTTTGCTAACTTTATTATAAACAATATCTATTTCATTTCTGTTCCGTTGAAAATTCCACTATTTGTTTAAAAATTAAACTACCCTTTTTTGATTAATTTTGTCGTCGAATATTCCTCATTGTATTTCAAAATTCATCTCTTTAGTTGGAAATATAAATATTTTGTTAAAAATTTATATCTTCAGTTTAAAAAAATGTAACTATTTTGTGAACAGCTGGTTGACAATTAATCTTTTTGGATAAGGATTCACCTATTTTGTTAAAAATTCGTATTTTTCGATGCAGAAGATTTCAAAAAACTGCAAAGAATTTGTTAAATTTTCAGAAAGGAATCAGGAAGGTATCAGGGGCAATTTTTCAGTTGAATACAAAATATTGATTGTTCAAGATTTCGAAAAAAAGTGCAGAAGCTTTGTAAGAATTTTAAAGGGATTCAAGAGAATTGATTTTCTTAAAGGTGCCTAGAAAAATATATAATTTTTTTTTTTTTACTAGTTTTATGGGAATATTCAAAAACATTTCAAAGCATTTTTTAAATTCTTGAAAAAATACCCGAGGCCATTTTTTCTGGTTGAAAGATTTTTCAAAAATTTTAGAAAGAATTCAAATTGTTTTAAAAAAGCTTAGAACTTTTGAAAAATTTTGAAAAATGTTTTAAAGTTTGGAAATATTGCCAAAATTATCCAAAAGGAATCGGGAAATTTTAGGACAATTTTAGGAATAATCCAAGTCAGTTTAAACAACTACAAGTTGTAAGCTGAACCAAATTTTACCTAAAATTTTGCAAAATTCTGTAAAATAATAAAAATGTATTAGAAATTTTTTAGATACGTTTTCGAAATATCTGAAATTTTCAATAATTTTTCAAAATTTTTTCAAGAAACCTAAGATAATTATATTTATCAATTCTTGAAAGCAAACAAACTCAGCATTAAATACACACTTACGTCTCAAAATAATTTTCTGTATTTTATCCTTACGTTATATTTTTGTATAAATTAATCACCTGGAAAAATGCAAATTTTTGAGAATATTATTCATAATTTATAATATTTCGGCAATTTTACATTTTTTTTTAAATTTTTAATTCAAATATTTTCTTTTTCGAGAATTTTCCAGCACCGGAATTTTATTTTTTGGAATTTTCAAGTTGTCCCATAAAATTAATAATTAATTAATGAAATCATTCAAAACACCCGGAAAAGAAAATATTCGAAATATAATGCCGTACATAAAATTGCGGAGAAAGGAAAATCTTTAAATTATACAATTCTCGAATGAGACAAATTAACAAACTGTTATATTATAAAAAACAAAGTAATAAATATTACATTTACTTAAGGAAAATCTTTTAATTATTTCTTATCACTTCAAATTATTCCTTAAATGCAATTACTATAATAATTAATATAATAATAATCATTATTAGTATTATCATATTATGATGAGGCACTTAATTTATAATAATATTCATTATAATGTTTTGCGTAATTTAGAATTTTTCGAAAATGTACAAAAAGCATGTTTTTTTTTAACGAAAGAAGATCATTTTTCAACCAAAAATGAAATAGTTAAATTTTCAGTTAAACACGAATTTCCAACTCAAATGGTGAATCATCAACAAAGAAAATTAATTTTCACCAAACAGTAGAATTTTAAACAACGAAAGATTAATAATTATTTACTTAAAACAACAAAAAAATTCCAGCGAAGTATGCATTTTTAACCAAACAGTTTAATGTTTAACTAACAAATGAATTTTCAACTAAATGAGGGAATTCTCTGATTGACATTTTTACTACATCGATGCAATTTTTTCCAATTAGGCCTCTTGCTTTAAATATTATCTTTTTTGTTGAAAATTCAGTTCGACTCGTCTAATTTTTTTGTATGGTTGAAACCAGAACCGTTTGTCAAAAAATTAAAATTTTCAATTTTTCAAAAAAATTCAAAAAGTTCTATTCATTATCTTTTAGGGCTTTCAGAAAGGGTTCAATTTTAAACCAAAAATTAACCCTTCTTGATGAGAATGTAATATAATTGATAATTGTCGTTTTCCCCAAAACTTTTTTTGCTTATTTTCAGAGTTCTTTTTCACGATTTGTACAAAAAAACACCTATTCTATCAAAAAATAAACAATAACAAATTTGTAGATCTCTTTCTGAGTTAACAACTTTCATTCATTCATTTTTGTCGTACCCTGTGTTGCTTTTCTAAAACTTTAATTTGTTCATTGTCAACGTTATTCTTGACGATCAAAACAAAAACTATGCTTCCTATCAAAAGATTATTAATGGCAAATTTATATCGCTCTATTGTGTAAGCAACTTTTGTCTAATAATTGTTTCATAGCTTATCTCATTTGTCCAAAAATTAAAACTTTTTTATTTTTACTTTTTTTTTACGATTGAAACAAGAAAAACACATTCCATTGAAACAAGACTGATAATAAAAATTATAGATCTTTTTTGGTGCACAAATTTTGTTCATTATTTTTTTTTCTTACCTTGCGTCGTGTTTCGAAAAATTTAATTTTTTCATTTTCAATGTTATTTTTCACGATCAAAACAAAAACCGCGCATCATTTTGAATATCTGAAAGATTTTATGGCAATTTTTTTAATTTCGAAAGAGTTTTACAAATTTAAAGAAAAATTTCAGTCAGTTTAAAATATAATTCTTTAGTTTCCGAAAACTTATAAAATATTTTTAAACATCCTAACTTTTGAAAATCATAAATATATCTTTCAAACGGATTTGAGTTTTTCTCAATATTATGTAAGATCCTGTGATAGAAAACAAAATTCCCTAAAAAATTTCAAGATTGTTTTTCAATACAACTGAAATCTTCAAAAAAAAATTTAAGTTTTTCAAGAATGTAGGATAACTTATATTTATTTAACTTAAAAAACAAAGTGATAATATTGATTTTCACGGGTTCTCTTGCACAGTCAATAAAATTTAAAAAATTTTGAGGCATAAACTTTTAAATAAAAATCTTTTTTTTTATTTGCACGCTTCATAATTTGAACGTATTACGAGAAATCTATTAACAGTTTTGCATTAACAACATTTTTAATCAATGCATTTATACATATATATATATATATATATATTTTTTTTTTTTTCAAATATTTTTAAATATTCTTCTTGAATTATTCTTCAAAATGAAAAATAATTTATTTTGATAATCTATTTTGTTGAATTTTTAAGCATGTTAAGACAACCCTACAAATAAATCCCAACACTGTTTATGGTTATTGGAAATATCGGTTTCTTTCCTTAAATCTTCAAGGGATGTTGCAACAATGGGGTTGTCTAAATTTTTTTAAATCAAAATTATAAATTTTTACTTCACTCTAATTGGAATGTGCACGAAAAGTTGAAAATTGAAAAAATTCGTTCGAGGGTGCGTAGAAGTCTATATTTCACAAGCCAAAATGTCCAGCACACTTTTTGCTCTAGATAATGTCAATAAGTTTAAAAAACGCCTTAAATCTATTTTTTGACCAATTTAATTCTTTGGGAGATTCATAATTTTAGTCTGAGCTTATAAGCAATAAAAATATTTCCATGTTCAGAAATTGATTCTATTTATAAAAAGGCGATGTTTGAGTGTGGATTCGTTTCCATAATGTCCTATATGCACGAAGCAACTTTACTTTTGAGATAACGTCTAATTTGTTGAATGCTTCCGCAAACACAGGACTTTTTTCACCTTAACATTAAAGTTAAGAATTATAGAGGTTAAGAAAAAATGCACTTTTTTAAAGCAAAGTGCCACAAAGTGTCTCCCTGATCGTCAAACTTCCCTCAAAATGGAATGTATTTTTTCCCCGAAAGATACTGCGCCATCAAGCTTAGAACCAATTCAAAACAAGAAATATGGAAGTTTTATTTTAATAATGTGCCATTAAGTTCGACATTTCAAAACCATAAAAAAAATGCTATTAAACAATTGAACAATTTCTCTAATTTTCAATGATTTCAATTTTAGACTTCTGAATTTTCACGTTAAAAGGTATATTTTCAATCTTTTCCTATTTGAGTTTGTACAATATTTTGGGTTTCCGTATAAAAAAGTTTTGATATAATAATACCTCGCGAATAAATATTTTGTAGTTTCAGACGAAGTTCGGATTTGTTCAAGTTTCACGTTTCTGGAGTATAAATTCTTTTATTCTTTTGAATATTTCCCATTTAAATATAATTTATATTTGAAAAATTTCTTTAGAATAAATCAATTGCAAGGGTTGAGAATTAAAAAATTTTCCATTTCGAATGGTGAAAATAAAGGTGAATACTTTTTTTAAATTGCCCTATTTTTAAATTGCAATCTGAAATCATTCAATTTCCAGGTTGTTCAAATCAAAATGAAATATTTAGAATAAATTATCTAAATTTAATAATTCAAATTGAAGTTTTGGAATCTCGAAAGTTTCTGTTTTTAAATTTTTGTAATTTGAAATCATTCAATTTTAAACGCTTTTATTTGGAAATTATACAAATTCAATGTGTAGGAATGAAGAAAAATATTATAATTTACTTGAATATTTTCTATTTTTTCGCAAATTTCACATCTTTACTTTTTTAATGACAAATTGCTATATAATTCATGAAAATCATACGCAGGGTAAGTATCATATCTATTGTTTGTTTTTCTTTCTCATTGTGAAATAAGGAAATCCGTCTACAGTTCGAGGTTAGTTGTAGACACTAACGAGGTTTTTTTTCTTTAATGAAATTTGATGACGAGGCAATAAATTAAACACATTCTAAAATTGAAACATGTTTGATTCCATAATATAATTAATATTTACGAAAAATATTACACATATATTGTTAAAAATATGTTGACATTTTCAAAAGCTTTTGGTTTGAATGGTTTATTTATAAAGTTTCATAACATCTACATTATTGTCGAATTTTATACGCTTCAACATTAAATTCCGCAGTTTTGAACTACAAATTTAAAAAGAACATTTTTCAATTCGATGCGCATAAATCAGAAATTAGAACGCCATCAAATTTGAATAAAAGGCAATTTAAACACACTTGACCAACATTTTTATTTGAAAAAATTCCGGAACACTTGCCAAAATATACAATCGAAACATAAATGCTAAAATTTTTGATGAAAAAACATAATAATTTCAAGGATATAAGAATGTATTTATTTTAATGAAGTATTATCTTGGTCCGAACAAATATTTATTTCTAATTATAGAATTATAGGTTTTTTGTCTGAATACGTATTTATCACTTAAATTAATTAATTTCATCATGAAATTTTAGACTATTTAAACGAATAAATATAAAATTACCACTATTCTTTTTCGAAATGAATTGTGCGACCTTCACATTCACAAATATTTTTTTCATTAAATTATAGATATGTGTATCGACTCTTGAGAAAGGCCCGCATTGTGCTCGAGACGTTGAGGGTTTTTTTTCAAAATAAATATGTTCTCCATATGTTTTTTTTCTTTCTATCCCATTTTCAAAGTGAGTTGAACATTTGCTTTGCCAACAAAGCCCAGTCTTCTGGATAATGAGATTTGATTCTCCCTGATATATGTTGTAGTACTCGAAAAACTAAGCGACGCGTATTTTAAAAACCAAATTTCGACCAAACCTACGGTAAAAGTTTCCTCGAGATAAAATATGAATAACGTAATTTTCTCTCTCGAAAAAAAATGAAGGGGGTAAACCACCCCTACATATTTTTGAAGTTGTGCTGAAAATTGCTAAATTCACCGAAAAAATGAAAAAAAAATTTATATTTTGCACTTGAGACCAAAATAAAGTTGACGTGTTTGGCAAAAAAAAAATTTTTATTCAATGGGGGTAGCTATTCCTAATCACTTCTAATTTTGTGTCTATGATAATATATATTTTACATACACACAAAAAATTGTGAAATTAGTTTGATAACGAAGGAAGTAAAATAGAGTCCATCCAACATAAATAAAAACATCACGCGGGTGTAAAGCACCCTTACATATTTTCATATGCCCTGAAAATTGCTAACTTCATAGGAGAAAAATTTGAAAAATATATATTTTGCACTTGGGACAAAAAAAAAAGTTGACGTGTTTCGCAGGAGGAAATTAAAAAAAAATTATTGGGGGTAGCTACCCCTAAACACTTGTTAGTTGGTGTCTATGATAATATATGCTTTTCATACACAAAGAATACACGTAAGAAATAAAATAGAATCCATCCAACATGATTAAAAAAATTAGGCGGGGGTGAACCACCCCACATTTATGTAGAAAATTGCAAAACAAGTTTAAAATCGATAAAGGTATTTATGTATTTTTTTGAAAAAAAGAGCATTAAAGTGGGTAACTACCTCTAAATTAATTCACATATTAACCTTTATAATTAAATCTTTTACGCATCATTTTCAAAGTTTGTTTAATTTTAAGGTATGGGATCAACGAATATTGAATCTTTCCTGTTGTTCCTGTTGGCATAATTTCAAATGACGTGAATAATGTACGATCACTTGTAATATAAAAACCCCAGAATCCGAAAGAGGATTCAGTCTAGTTTCCAACGCCGTTACTTTGCCCTAATTTGCTTACAATTAATTCAGTCCAGTCTAGTTTTCAACAATGTTACTTTGCCCAAATTCTATCGAAACATTCATTTCAAGTAGCAAGTGCTGCACTCTGTTCAAATTGAAGCCGATTTGTTCATTCAAAAAATTCTGCGTGCTTGAAGTAACTCCAAAAAATCGGTGAAGTTCCGGAACGGGGACTCACATTCATCCAGAAAACCAGAAACATCAGATTCCCTAACCCAAAGAAGCAGAGACCAACAAACTTGACAGGAGTCGCAAAATAAACCAAAAATCATCAAACAAAACGGTAATGCAACCAATAAATTTCCCAATTTCGATATTATACCTGAAAAATCTGAACAGGGGAAAGTGCCCTTCCTCGGGCCATTTTGCGCTTCTGAATTTTTTGCAACTACTTATCCCTTCCGTTTACACACTTCTTTTTCGCACCTTCCGGTTACACACAGGGTCTTGTTAAAAAATGTATAATTTTGCAACAAATAAATCAAGAAAATCGTTGCAAGGTTTTGAAGCTTAGACTATGACCTTCAAAAAATATATAGGCTTATTGGCGACGGCTTCAAAAAGTTTAATTATTTGAAGACTTGAATAATAAGAATATTTTACAGTGATTTATGCAGGTAATTCCATAGAAAAAGCAGGATAGCGAATGTTAATGCATATTTATTGTACAAAAACAGTGAAATTCACTCAAAAACATTCAGTTTCCACAATCTTTACAAAAATGTATAGGGTGTTGTTCGAACACTGCCTTACCGTAGGAGGCACAACATCGAAGTGTATTTTTGCCAGCTTTTTATACAGCATGGAGTTATAGTAAGGAGACAAAACTGTGTGTGAAAAATTTGTCGCCATTTTTTCAGACATAGCTTGGGGGAGAACGTACGCTAAAATGTATAGAAGTTTGCCTCGTTTTAAAGGAAATATCTGCTAGGGCTTTTTGATTGGTGGGTTAGTCATGATGCAAATTTACCGCCAAGAAGCTACCAATCAAAAACTTCTTACAGATATTCCCGATGTGCACCTCTTCACTCTTTCTTCCACTGAACAACTGTCCAGAGTTACATGAAAACTTTATGTTGTTCATATAAATACCAGTAAATACCAAATAAAGCAAAACATTTATTGTTCACTACCTTGTCAAAACACTAACGTGGTTTACACACAGGGTCTTTTACATGACTGTGCGTACTTTCACTGCGCACCGCTCAGAGATTAGCTGACGAACTGCAGCGCCGCTCACAGGACCTGACCCTATTACCATCTAGATTTTTCAAAAGGGGGAACCGAAACTCCATATTTTTCCCAATATGCTAAGAGGTGGGGGGGGGGTGAAGAATATGGCAAATTATTCTTGCGTAATTATTGAACGACCCTTTAATTTAATAGACACCCTGTTAAAGACAAAGTGAAAAAACAGTTGCATTAGTAAACAATTTGAGAAAATAGTAGCATTAGTGTAATTTGAAAAAAATGTGCTTTGTTAAAAAAAAGTGTTACAAAGTATCAACAGTGTTGTGAGTCCGAGGCCTGATTGTTCATAAAAATATATTGTAACGAAAAAGTATCGTATTTTACTCAACAGGAATGCTGCCCTGTTTTTGAAATCACCGCGTTAACTTAGAAATTAGTGAAACCGAGAAAATTGACGAAAACTGTTCGAAACTTCTTCCTTTCTTAAAATGTTAATGAGTAGACAAAAATTGAGTTAACGGTATGAATTTCGAAGCAATAATTCGGAAGAATGCCGTCAACTTGAGTTAACGGTACTCTCTGTGCGAGTAGACCCCGGGAAACGGTCTAGATAATTCCGAAAAATACCGTCAACTTAAATAAAAATAATATTTATTGTTAATTATCATCATGATTGAATTCATGTAAGGTTATTCCCTAATGAATTCTTTCACTACTATTTAATATGCTGTTCAATATTTAATATTAATTAATGTTTAATTGTTTTGAAATTTTATTTCAAATTGAATCTTTGAATACTTGAAAACGGATAGTAATAATATTAATATAGTAACATTATTATTACTAATTGTTTTTATTATTTCATTAATTATTGTAGTAATATCAAAATATTAATAACATTCCAATTAGAAACGTTTTAAACTTGAAACAAGAAGGTATTTTTACTTAAATAATTACATTTAAATTATAACGATCATATACATTATTTCAGCGCTAAAAGGCCATAAAGTAATTTTAAGAATAACGTTATCCCCGCGTTGACGATATTGTTATGAATTTTTCTGTGACGTAGTCGGTCGTCTTTTTTCTAGTTCTTTCTGATAAACGCTGATTTGCGAAAATTATGCAATAATTTTTTTTATAATATTAACAATTTTCAAATCTGGTTTGTATAAGGGGTAAAATTTGCTAAGTCTCCCCCATTTTGGGGCTGTCCATACACTAAGTTTCCAATTGGAGGGGGGGGGGGTCGTTTCCAAAACCTGCGACTGGTAACAAGGAGGGGGGGGTTCAGTTGAAGTAACGTTACGAACGTAAGTTGGCAAAATGCAATGACACAGTTAAATAATAACTTAATAAATTTGAAAAGCATTTTCATATTTCAGACATTACACTCATTCCCCTATTCCTCTCTTTTCCCTTTTTTTAAGGCTTCTTTTTCCGCCTGTTTTCAAGAAACTTCCCTTTTTCTCGTTTTTTTCTTAAATGAGAACTGAATTAATAGAATCTATTAAGAAAATCCAACTAATTTTTTTTAAAGTCTACTATTACATATTTTATTCAATACATATATTATATTATTTGTATAGTAATATTTTATTAATTATTATAATAATTTTCGTTAAACAGTTTAATAAAAATGCAACTGTTTGGTTGAAAATCAATCTGGTTTGTTCCAGGATTTAACTGTTTTATTGAAAATTATACTTTTTTTTTTGAACTCAACTAATTTTTATTTCAAATGAAAATATCTTTTGGCAGAAGTATTAAATATTACATTTTTGTTGATAATTAATCTTTATTGGTTAAAAATTCAACTACCTGGTAGAAATTGGAACTAATTTATAAAACATGCATTTTGTTTTGGTTAAAGATTTATCATTTAAGTTGAAAATTTATATGTTCGGGTAGAAAACTGAACTGTTTTGTACAAAATTTAATTCTTTTTGCTTGAATATTCAACAATTTCGTTGAACATGCACCTTTTTCGTTGGAAATTTATATTTTTGATTCGAAATGAACTATTTTTGTCAAAATGTAACTATTCGAAAAAAAATTTAACTATTTTGTAGAAAAGTAACTTTTGGTCGAAAAAATGTATTTTTGGGTTGAAAATTCAACTTTTTGGTAGATAATTCGCCTTTTCCTCTTCAAAATTCAACAACTTTGTGGAAAACTGATGTATTTTGTTGAAAATTTGTCTTTTTGGTAAAACATTAATCTTCTCTATAAAAAAAATCATCGTTTTCGTTGGAAAATTAATTTGATTTCTAAAAATTTGCTTTTTTTTTATTGAAAATTAATTTTTTTATCTGAAAACTTAACTATTCCATTCTTTGTTGGAAATTTATACTTTATGAGTTGAAGATTTAACTATTTGGTACGAAGTGTATCGCCGTCCCGAAATTCGGGATGACTAGTCCAATATTTTCCATATGATTGGCTAGTCCATCTCCTTTTCCAACTTCCGAAATTTATCGGGACGACTAGACGCAACCTATTTGGTATAGAAAATTCATATATTTTAATTTAAATTCGTCTTTTGGGTTAGACAATTAATCTTCTTTCTTAAAAATTCATCTTTTTGGTTGAGAATTTAACTATTCTGTTAAAAATTCGTTTTTGTTTTCGATTAATTCAGCTCGTTGAAAATTCGTCTTTCGATAGAAGTCATCTTTCTTGGTTGAAAATTTATCTTTTTGATTGAGAATTCAACTAATTTGTTGAAAATAAGTTGTCCTTTTTTCGTTTAATTCAATCTGACATTTTCGCTCCCTTACAAAACGATTTTATTATTATTTGTTGGAAAATTCGACCATTTGTTTGAAAATGCATTTTTTTAGGTTGAAAATTCAACTGCTTTCATTAAGGTTTTTTTGTCGAAAATTCAACTAGTTTAAAATTCGTCTTTCAGTAGATAACTGTCTTCTAAAAAAGTCTTCTTTTTGGCTTGAGAATTTCACTGTTTTTTGTTGAATTTTAATCTTTTTTGTAGGAAGATTCGACTGTTTGGTTGAAAATTCATCTTTTTAGGTTGAAAATTCAACTACTTGATGAAGTCGTCTTTTTATTGAAAATTTAAGTGGCTTCAAAAAAATTCGTCTTTTGGCTTCAAAATTGAACCATTTGGTTAAAATTTCAACTATTTAGTTGGAAATTCGTCTTTCTGGTAAAAAATTGACTTTTTAGTTTGAAAATTCATCTCCTTGCTTGAAAATCTTGAAATCTTAGAAAATTAAAGTGTTTCATATTGAATGCAATATGGTATTTGCATTAATTTTATTTTAAGGTTTTATTCACCCATTGTTGTTCAAAATCACATTATTTCCCCTGTTTTGAGAGAATTTTTGGCGAGGGGGGGGGGGCAAAATAGCCCCAAATCGGTAACGTACTTTATGGGCAACCCCTTGATTGATATAAAAAACTCCTTTTTCGATGTTTTTTTAGTAATGACGTTTTTACAAAACAGGGCAGAATGCTTGAATTCAATTTGAATAAATGTACCCCTGATTTTACAAACCAGAATTGAAGATAAATGAACATTAAGCGATTAATTTGGAATTTTCGATGCAAGCTCGTTGTATGTAGAATTCAGGGTTTTCAACATTCGACAATTGATTAAACGGCCAGTAATAATGGACTGGGACGTAATGAATCGGCGAAAGTAAATTATTCCGTCGACAGAGCTCAATATATCGAAGAGAGCGGCTCGTGAAATTGAAAGGCGAATCAAAGAGGGAGGGAACGGGGGAGTGGTAAAGAGGCAAGAGGGGCTTGCAATGCTGGCATTAAATGTTGCCTCAGAGCAAAACCAAAGTTGCTATTGAGAAGTGTTGTTTGCAGTGGGTGATGAGCTGCAGGGAAAATTAGATGGGATCGTGCTCACGATATTATTGCTTTCTATGATATGAGTTTACCCTTCAATGTATACCAACTAATCTAACCAGTGAATAAAGAAACAATCTTAAACCAGGGTGGACTTCAAAAAATTCAAAAACAAAAACTTCACTTTCAAAAGTACTTGACTTTTTTTCTGACCAATTTTTCATTTTCCCTTACCATTAATATTCAAAGATCAGCATTTTCATCTTGCAGAGTTTTTAACATCGAATCTTTTATAAATGGAATAAAATAATTTTAGATTAAAATTTGAAATTTTCAAATTTATTTATTTATTTTAACCCAAAAAGATTTTTCTTCCATAAAAATGAATTTTCAATCCAAAAAGACGAATTCTTAACAAGACAGTTGAATTTTGCAAAAAAAAACTTTTTAACAGAGTAGATACATTTTCGACAAAATAGTTTAATTTTTAATCAGTTTGTTGAATTTTCCACCTACAATGATTAATTTGCAACCAATTGGTCGAATTTTCCAACAAATAAGATTTAACTACAATCGAAAACAGTTGCATTTTCTACCAGATATATACATTTTTCAGACGACAGTTGATTTTCCAACAAAAAAATATGATTTTTGAATTAAAAATACGAATTTACAAAAAAAAAAGTTGAATTTTCGACCAAAGCAGATGACTTTCGAACAAAATAGTCAAATTTTCAACGAAATAATTACATTTACAACAAAATAGTTGAACTCTTAACTCAGTCGTTTAATTTTCAATCTACAAAGATGAATTTTGAACAACATGGTCGAATTTTGAAACAAAAAAATTAAAATTTAACCAAAAAGAGCTGCATTTTCAACCAAAAAGTTGAATTTTCAAGCTAAAAAATAGAATTTTTAGAATACAGTTGACTTTTGAACCAGAAAAATGATTTTTTAACAAATAATTAATTTCCGATAAAAAATATGAATATTTAACCAAATAGTTCAATTTTCAACCTACTAAGATAAATTCTTAACAAAAAATGTGATAGTTGCATTTATAACAAAAAGCGATGAAATTTCTCCCAAAAGATATATACATTTTAAAACCAAAAAGACGATTTTTCAACCAAGAAGATTAATTTTTTACACGAAAAAAAAGAATGTTTAAAAATTATGAATTTTCAACCAAGAATGGAAAAATATAAATTTTTAGTAAATGAAATTAATTAAAAAAAATGAACTGTTAGCAGAATAGTCCAATTTTTAACCAAAGAGATGAATATTCAACTAAAGTGATGAACTTTCCAACTATAAAGACGAATTTTCAGGAAAAACAGATTTTTCAGTGAAAAAAAAGTTGATCCAAATGGTTGAACTTTCAATCCAAAAGAGGAGTTTTCTATAGAAGAGTTAAATTTTCAACCCAAAATACAAATTTTTAAGAAAAAGTTAATCTTCAACGAAACAGTCACATTTTTATCCAAAAAGAGGAAATTTCAATCCAAGAAGATTAGTTTTATTTCAAAAAAGACAAAAAAAGAACTTGAACTGTCTTTTTGGACAACAAACCAGTGTGCACAAAAAAATTTAAATTAGAAAATTTCTTCGAAAGCTATCGCGTCGTCAGACTACAGAAAGAGAGACAAACATACAGACAGACCGACCGACAGACAAGACCGACAGACAAGACCGACAGACAAGACCGACAGACAGACCGACAGACAGACAGGCATGTTCGTAAAAACTATTTTTTCTGACTCAGGGGGTCTCCAAACGTCGAGAATTGATAAAAACTGGATAGGTCCAAAATCACATAAAACTATTTAAGACATTCCATCTAAATGATGCGAGTGTAAAAAATTAATTGTTAACAAAATAGTCCAATTTTCAACCGAAGAGTTGAATAATCAACTAAAATGATGAATTTTCAACCAAATAGTTGAACTTTCACCTATAAAAAAAATTTAACCAAAAAATGGAATAGACAAGTTTCCAGTTAAGAAAACTAATTTTATGCGAGAAAAAACGAATTTCCAACAAAATAGTCTGATCCATAACCAAAAAGATGAACTTTCAACTGAAATTATGATTCTTTAATATTCAATCTTCATTTAAAATTTCAGTTAAAAAAATTAATTTTGAACCAAAAAAAAACGAATGTTTAATTTTGGAAAGTTAATTTTTTTCTTTCCAAAAGTTTTTTTTTCATAGATTAACCTAGTTTCGACTCGCACTTCTGGAAGATTTACAATTTTCTAAGCCCAACAAGGAATATTTTAGAAAATTTAGAATTTCAGGGTCGAAGAAAAATGTTTGTTTTCACTTAAAAAACTGTTTATTTAGATGTACGTATTTCAAATGTTCGCCACAGCTTAATCATTTTTCGTTAAAAAAAGGTAATTTAATCGATAGCTAAGGTTTCAATGTGCATGTAGACGGGATCAAATTGATGAACTGGTAATCCATTTACAATGTACATATTGTAGATAGAGAAGATAAATTGAAAATTTATATTTATTTTGCGAAAGGATTTACAAACGTTTTGAAAGATTGAGTACAATAACGAAGGGTTGACAACTCGACCAATTAAAAAAATACCTACTCATGACTTCCAGATACTTCAGGATATTTCAATAACTTTAGAAGATTGTGCTGACTTCAGGAGATTTCAAGTGACTTCAGAAGAATCTAAGTGACTTCAAGTGACTTTATGTGAATTTAAATGACTTCAGATATTTCAGGAGATTCCAAGTGACATCAGGAGAATTCAATTGACTTCAAATCAGTTCAGGTGATTTTCAGTGACTTCATGTGAATTTAAATGTCTTCAGATATTTCAAGAGATTTCAAGTGACTTCAGAAGAATTTAAGGACTTCATATGAATTCATGTGACTTCATATGAATTCATGTGACTTCATATAAATTCATGTGACTTCATGTGAATGCAAATGACTTCAGATATTTCAAGAGGTTTCAAGTGACTTTAGATAAATACAAGGACTTCAAATGAATTTAAGTGATTTCAAGTGAGTTCACGTGAATTCACGTGCCTTCATGTGAATTAATGTGACTTCATATGAATTCATGTGACTTCATGTGAATTCATGTGACTTCATGTGAATTCAAACGACTTCAGATATTTCAAAATGTTTCAAGTGACTTCAGAAAAGGGCAAGGAATTCAAATGAATTCAAGTGATTTCAAGTGAGTTCAAGTGAATTCACGCGACTTCATGTGAATTCATGTGACTTCATGTGCATTTAAATAAATTCAGATATTTTAGGAGATTTCAAAAGAATTCAAGTAGCTTCAAATAAATAAAAAAAAGATATTTCAGGAGATTCCAAGTGACTTCAGGAGAATTCAATTGACTTCAAATCAGTTCAAGTGACTTCAAGTGACTTTATGTGAATTCAAATGATTTTAGATATTTCAGGAGATTCCAAGTGACTTTAGGAGAACTCAAGGACTTCAAATGAATTCAAGTGATTTCAAGATACTGAATGTGAATTCATGTGACTTCATATAAATTCATTTGACTTCATGTGAATTCATGTGACTTCATGTGAATTCATGTGACTCCAGATATTTCAAGAGGTTTCAAGGGACTTCAGAAAAATGCAAGGACTTCCAATGAATTAAAGTGATATCAAGTGATTTTACGTGAATTCACGTGAATTTATGTGACTTCATGTGTATTTAAATGAATTCAGATATTTCAGGAGATTTAAAAAGAATCCAAGTAGCTTCAAATAAATTCAAGTGACTTCAAGTGAATTTACGTTAATTCAAGTGCCTTTAAGCGAATTCAAGTGAATTCAAGTGTATTAAAGTGACGTCAAGTGAATTCAAGTGACTTCAAGTGACTTCAGATATTTCATGAGATTTCAGATATTTCAGGAAATTTCATTACAAGTGTACACCTGACTTTACGAGTTTTCAACCCCTCGGATATTGAAAATATAAATTGTGAAAAATCAAAACATTCTTTCTGTCATATTTTTAAATTTGAATTAAAAAATTGTACATTCTTAAACATTTTATGGAAAATTGTTCAATTATACTAGTTGTACGCTTTTAAAAATTATTTATGAGAAATTAAAAATTTGATTAAAATTATTCAAAAATAATATTAATAATTATAATTTTGAAAGGAAAATCTCGTTGAGATATGAAGTAACTCAAACGGCTTGTTCCGTCACGATCTCCTCGTCGAGTCCTGAAATTATTGATTCGTTCCACAGTCTACTCCCTCCCCCTAACCAACCCTTTCCATTTTCTATCTCCCTCTGTTTTCTCTCTTTCTCTTTCTCTTTCATCTTTCTCTTTTCATTCCATCTAGATTCTAGATATACCTCCAACCACGTATTCGACTTCCGAATCAAACTTTACAGCACCCATACGTCTCAATTCCATTTTCTAGAAGTTTCTTAGAGTGTGAGGAAAAATGTGAAAAAGAAAGTGGCGTGGGAGGGATGATCCGAATCCAAATCTTATCCACCTTCATTTTCGCGAGAGAATATCTACGTGCGGCTTATATTTTCATATCAAATCAGGACATTGTTAAATATCTGAATGATTATTAACACAAACCCTAGAATTAAAATTAAAAACACCCACAATTAGAGTAAATTATACAAGGTGTCTACTCAAATCTTGAAAACAATTCCCTGACAATTCTAGACTCGGAATATCTATGCAGTTTCGCGAGTTTATTATGAACAATGTTTTTTTTCAGTTTAAATTAGAAAGTTTTCACAAAGTATATTCTTAAATATATTAGCACCATTGATTTATTAAATAATTAGATAATAAAAATGTCTCTAAAGTCCATGGATTTGAATTATGATTCAAAAAAAAAAAAAATTCATTTGCCCTTCTTATACTTAAAATTCAGAGTATATGTTGGTAAAATTAATGTGGATAATATATCAATTTTAATTTTAATCGCTTCAAATTCCTAACTTTACAAGTAAAAATATTCCATTTTCAACAAGATAGAGTCATTTTTAACCAAGTAGTTGATTTTTCAACCGAAAAGATTAATTTTCCACCAAAAAATATTTTTTAATCAAATTTTTTTTCAACCAAAAGTGGAATAGTTAAATTTTCTGTTAAAAAATTAATTTCTGGCAAAAAAATTTTTTTCTATAAAAGTGATGAGTTTTCAACTAAAATAATGAATCTTCAACTCAAATAGATCAATTTTAAACCGAAAAGATGAATTTTTAATAACAGAGTTTAACTTTCAACCAAGTAGTTTATTTTCAAGAAAAAAGTGAATTTTCAAACAAGAAGATGATTTTTTTCCAAAAATACGATTTTTCCACAAAAGACATGAATTTTCAAAAGAATTAAATAGTTGAATTCACAGTTAACAAAATTAATTTTCAACGAAACTGACGAATTTTCAACCAAAATGATGAATCTTCAACTGTAATAGTTGAAGTTTAATTTAAAAAAACATGAATTGTTATACAAAATGATAAATCTTTAACTGGAATAGTTGAATTTGTAACCAAAAATATAAATGTTCAACCAATAAGAGTAATTTCTAACAAAAAGACGAATTTTCAAGAAAGTACATAAATTTTCAACTAAAAAGATAAATTGTCAACCAAAAATTAAATAGCTAAGTTTTCATTTATAGAAAATGAATGTTTAACAAAGAGATTAATTTTCAACCAAAATGAAGGAATATTCAATTGGAATAGTTAGATTTTCAGTTGAAAAGATTAATTTTCAACCAAAAGGATGAATCTTCAGCTGGAATAGTTGAATTTTCAGTTAACAAAATTAATTCCAAAGAAATTTTAAAGAAAATAGTTGAATACAGCAATATAACGATATATTTACAAATAACGAATTATTGCTATTCAATTTTATATTGCAATTTGAAAAAAATTACTTAACCTTTCCAAGTTTTTCTAGGTGTACACAAATTTCCTGACAATTTCAGGTTTTCGAGGTAGGGTAGAACCCTGTTATACATATATATGAGTATTTTTCTTCCTCTGAATTCATTTGAATTCACCTTGAATTCGTGGGAAATTTTCTTGAAATCCACTGAATTCAATGCATCTTTTTTGGTAACTCATTTTTTTCTTAATGATCCTAAAGACTTTTAAATTCACATTGAATTTTACTGAAATCAATGGAATACTTTGGGACTTCTTTTGATTCATTTGGAATTCTCCCTGAATTCCTTTGAATTTCCTTAAGTTTGTCTTAATCTATTCTGAACATAATGAACTTTTTCAATGTATGTTAATATTTTTCAATTATTCGAATTTCATAAAAATTCAGCTTGCTTTTTTTTCATTCTGTAGAATTCTTCAAATTTCCCTTAAATTTCTCTAAATTGACACGAATTTGATTCAATTCGTTAGTTTAAATTTTTTGCAATTCATTTAAATTCTGTTGATTTTGGTGATTCTGAATTCTCTTTTGTTAAAGCTCATTTCGCTTTAACGAACACATTTTCATCACCTCTTGAACTACCCTTTCCCTGTAAGTACTTAATCCTAGAAATGAGGAGACATTATAATTTGAAATTCTAGTGACTTATAACATTCTGAATATACAAAAAAAAAATCAATAAGACATGGAGATTCACTCAGTGGAAAATTCCAACCCTCAGAACTCTCCTCAAGCACCCCTGCATCAAATAAATCAACCCTCACAATTAGGAAACATTATTCTCAGATGAAAAATCCTTAGAATTTTATTTTACGTAAAATAAGGTTCAGAAAATCGCCAGACCACATAAATTGAAGTTATTTCATTAAGGGTAGTTTCTATGCATTGGGATGACTGTGTCGCTGTCAACTATTTAATTTATTATTTTTACAGTACTCACATCAATTTTTAATATCCTCTTCCCAGAATATGTTTAAGAAAATATTTAAAAAATGGTACATTGACTAACTTATATTTAAGGGTAGTTTTTTTATTGACTGGGGAAGACTTGCATGTAGCCCTTTAATTCATTCTTTTTTTATATTTTCAATAATAATTGTTAGTTTGTTTCGGCATATGTCTCCTTTTTTGTGAATAATATTTTTTAAAACCTATAAAGTAGGTGGAAGTTAAGGAGTAAAGATTCATATTGTTAAATTGTTAAATAAGGGTGGCAGCAAAACTTCATTTTAAAAATTCCCTGAACTTTCCCTGATATTTCCCTGACCAATTTGTCATTTTCCCTGACCATTATTATTAAAAAAAAACAGAATTTGAATCTGTTAACATTTTTAACATAGAAGCTATGATAAACGAAATAAAATAATTTTAAATTAAAATTTAAAAATTTCAAATTTATTCATATACTTTAACTGAAAAAGATAACTTTTCTACGTCAAAAGATGAATTATTAACAAAACAGTTGAATTTTCCACTAAAAAGATGACTTTTTAACAAAATAGTTTAATGCTCAACAAAATAATTAAATTTTTAACAAAATATTTAAATTTTAACCAAATACTTGAATTTTCAACCTACAAAGATGATTTTTCAACTAAATGATCGAATTTTAAAATAAAAAAGATTAACTTTCAACACAACAGTTAAATTTTTGGCTAAAAATATGACTTTTTGACAAAATACTCGAGTATTCAACAAAATAATAAAATTTTGAACAAAATAGTTGAAGTTTTAACCAAATATTAGAATATTCTACCTACAAGGATGAATTTTCAAATGAAACATATTGAATTCCAACCAAAAACAGTTGAATTTTCCACTCAAATAGCTGAATTGTCATTAAAGCTATGAATTCTTAACGAAAAATATAATAGTTGATATTTAAACCAAAAAACGAAGTTTCAACAATATAGTTAAATTTTCAACCGAAGAATTCAATTTTTTAAAAATAGTTGAAATTGTAACCAAATGTTAAAAATTTTGAAACTACAAAGATGAATTCTCAAACAAAAAGACGAATTTTCAACCAAGAAGATTCATTATACCAGACAGTTTATTTTTCAACAAACTCGTTGAATTTTTAATCAAACGTTTGAATTTTTAAACTACAAAGATGAATTTTTAACCAAAAAGACGAATTTTCAACCTAGAAAATTCATTTTTTGCCAAAAAAACACGAATTTTGAACAAAATACATGGATATTCATAAACAAAAAAATCAATTTTCAACCAACAATGGAAAGTTGAATGTTCAGTAAAAAAAATTAATTAAAAAAAAAACGAATATTTCACAAAATAGTTCAATCTTCAACCAAAGAGATGAATTTTCAACTAAAATGATAAATTTTTAATCTTTAATCTTCGTTTAAAATCTCAGTGATATAAAAAAATAATTTTAAACCAAAAAAAAAAGAATATTCAATTTTGGGGTATTTTTTCTTCTTTCTGAAAGTTTTTCCATAGACATCTGCAACAAAAAATTAATTTTTAACAAATAAGTTTAAAGTTTAACTAAAGAAGACAACTTTTCAACCCCAAAATATGGATTTTCTACAGTACACCTTAATTTCCAACCCGCAAATAATAAAATTTTCTACCAAAAAGACGAATTTTTAACAAAATAGTTTAATTTTCAATAAAAGTGATGAATTTTCAAGTAAAAAGATGAATCTTGAACAACAGCAAAAATTAATTTATAACCAAGCATTTCATCATTCTATCCAGAAGTAGAATTTTCCGATAAAAAACGAATTTTCAACAAATAAAGATTGGTCAGTCAAAAAATAACAAAAAGAGTTCGTTCAAATGGTTAAACTTTAACCAAAAAAGAGGAAATATCAATCAAAAATATTAGGTTTCTACCAAAAAAGACGAATTTTCAACTAAAAATGATAAATTTTCAACCAAATATGAAAATTTTACAAGGATTTTACAAGGCTCTACAAGGATGGACCAACCCTTTCCCTAGCTGCTCGTGGGAACAACAATGGCACCACCAAAACACCAACAAGATTTTTGTTGTTGAAAATTCAACTATTTCAGTTGAAGATCCATTGTTTTAGTTTAAAACTCACCTTTTTGGTTTAAAATTCAACTATTCCAGTTAAAGATTCATCATTTTAGTTGAAAATTTATCAGTTAGGTTGAAAATGGAACTATTTTTTGTTGGAACTTGATATTTTTTAGTGAGAAATTTAAGTATCTTTCAAAATTAATTTATTTTACAATTTTGTACTCTGTTGTGTCAAAGGGTGTTTAGAATGAACGTCTTGAATTAATGCTTGCGTTTAGCGGCAGGTATGAATATGTTACTTTTTGTTGACCGGAAAAATTTGACCGGGATATGGCCGGGAATTTGAAATCGTCCACCCAATCGCCACCCCGGCAATTAATCGTGGATCTGCTTTGCTCGATTAACAGAACTCTTTTCCTATTTTTCGAATGCCATTTTTCTCCGTATGGATTTGAAGCTTGTTCCTATAAATTTACAACGGCTTATTGGCAATAAACCTCGCATCACAAGTATTTTCAAGACTGAATCACGGGCATCAATCAAATCGGCTGGGATCAAACATGTAAAGACAAAATCGACAATGCATTATTGTTACATCTTCCTCTCCTTCAAAATGTCTGCTGTTTTATGGTGCATAGACACGAAGCTTTGTACAGTATGATAGAAACTATAAAACACTAAAGGGACATCAATTGCATCACAGAAAAGACAAAATGTAATCTTTACAACGATTTCAGAGTAATCTTTACATGCAACAAAAATTTACTTCACGTGTTAAGATTTTAACATCACATGGGAAATGGTTACCATGTCAACTCTATTGTATCTTGTTTTCTTTCGATGCGAAAAAATTCAACTTTATCTACTTGAAAATTACCCGCAACAAAAATTCACGTCTGTTTTTTCTGTGATTTCAATATCTCATATATAAAATCGAACGTCTGTCTCCTCCTCCCCAATAACTCCTGAATGTGTTGACGGATTTTAATAATGGGCTTTTGTACCATCGTGTAGACGGCAGGCCGCAGGCGTAGGGCATTCATCACGGATGGTTTTGGGGTAGGTATATTAACACCCCCGCATGCAGGGGTGAGAAATGCACAGGAAAAGCTTAGAAACGATCAAGAGGGATATATGTATATAAATATATACTTAGAAAAGGGCAGAGATATATGTGGTTGACAAAGCCGAAACTACTGGTTGACGAGAAATGCATGAGAAAGGGCTACACATATAAAAGTTAGCCTATTCTAAAATTCATCTAGTTCAGTTTATCATGTGACAAGATTTTCTTTTGAACAGTTTTACACACGTACTATAAATTTACCAAGTTTCATCCTAATTGGTTACCTTGATCCGCAAATCAATTAAATCTCTCCTCGACTCGTTTACTCTACATTTTTTGTTACAAATAGGCCACAGGAAATTGCACTATACTTGTAGAAAAATAACTGCAGTGCCAATTAACACTTTGGTTGATAAATTCTGCTCAGAAGGCGGTCGTCGCGTGTCTCCGTTTAGCCGGCATCATCCTTGTCAATCCGAGGTGCTTAGGTCAACTTTCTAATATCGACTTGTTTCTCTTTTGTGCCATTGGTATCTGTCAGACAGTACAAATTTCCGTTCGTTGAAATGTGTCGAGATATGTTGTATGATCACTCTGTGGTTGTAAGTTTTTCCATTACAATCTGTACATTTGTATTAGTGAACACTGAGGCAGTCAATTGCTGCATTAGCATAATTTTTCACCTCACTGTCAGAATCTCTTGATAATTCAACAATTTTTCAGTTACAGAAATGAAATGAAATGAAATTCATTTGCTCTGATTGGAAATTCAATAACGTGCACAACTTCGATGTACTTGAATGGCTGATTGACTGTTTATAGTGTTTGCTATAAAGTACACTGTTTAAAATTTGTTTTGGAACTTTACAATAAATCTGTTGGATGATATCGTAGTTTTCGATAGCTGTGTCAATTAATGACGAAGTTTTGAGCACGTTTTCGGCCTAGAAAATTGAGAACTCACTGGTAGTTGAGTGAAGCCTTTGTCCTTAATCCCTTGGAAGCATCGAATTTAACGTTGAAAAAAAAAATAATATACTTTCCACCATATTTTCTTCATGCAGTCCATTCTCTACTAATTGCTCTCAAAATCCGTTTTAGGCTTCGGGTGTTTTTTTTCCTCGTGTTCAGGATGTAAGTCATGACTTCTGATTGTTTAAAAGTTCAGGGTTTCAGCAGGTCAGGGAAAACTGAGAACCTAGAAATCAGGGAAGAAAAGTAGAATTAAAAAAAAACTTGAAAAAGTAAAAAAATATATAGGAAGCACTTTAACTAACTGTAAAGTGTATAGAAGATTCTTTATTAAAAATGATACATAATTCGGAAAGTCAGGGAATTTTGAAAATAAAGTTTTGTGTTCAAGTTTAAGTTTGGCTCTGAATGTGGTTGAAATTATTGAAAAACAAGATGTTCAAATTAATCATCACAGAGGATCGACTTGATCATCATTGATAGTGCACTAATAAAAATGGTTAGTTAGGACAACTATATCCACGCTATTGAAAATTGTTGGAAAATCCAAGCACTTTTAAATTAGAAAATAACCAGTATTTTTTATTTACTTTTATAAGAAAATGGTTTAGATATTTGAAACCACAAATTCCACAGAATAATGCAAATAGAATTTAAAATTTTGGTCTAACTTATAAGACACTTCATATGTATTTAATTTTGGGACTCTAATATGATTTTTAGATAAATAATTCACCCATAAAGTCAAAAAATCTCATGAAAAGGGAAGACAAGGTGAATCAGACCATTTTTAAATTGAAATTAATGATTAAAGTAGAAGCTAAAACGAGCATAACTTGAAATGATAGTGTTTGAATTTTAATGCACACTGTACGAGAAAATTAATGTATGTGAGTGTTTTTATCAAATCAAATTTTTATCAAATTCCTCTTCATGAGAATATAAAAGCTTGGAGATTTTCCTATTAAATTGAGAATTTGAAATGTAGGTAAAAAATACTTAATTTGCGTTACGTGGAACTTTCAAGATTGTACTTAAGTAACCTAATCTCGTTCTATCTATCAAGGTATGCAGGTAAAAAGAATTCGTTTGAATCACAATTCTTGGGTTGTCTTAATTGTTTTCACATGAAATTCCACAGGTTTTTTAATTTAAAAAATATTTTTTCACATGAAATGATTCAATAAAATTAGAATTCAAGTCGAATATTCAGCAGATGAGATCAGGAAATTTAATGTGTAAATGTACATGGATGTTCAGGTGAAAAGAAATGGTCGCACACCGATTCGAGAATTTATAGCGAAATTCTACTCGGATTCTACGTAAATTTAATGGGAATTTTCATGTGAAATTTGTCGTAATTATTATTACCTGCATAACTCATCGGTATAACGAGATAAGATTACTTAGGTGAAGTCGTGAAAGTACCATACCTATGTAGCGAGTTAATTGCTTTTTTACTTAACGTTGAGTTTTTCTAAGTAATTTGAACAAATTCTAAACTGCCAGTATATTTTAAAAGAATGAATCAACATGATCGACTTATCTAAATTTCTCAAAATACTAAAATCAGCATATGGCAACGATCGTGAACGTGAAATGCGATTTTTCAGTGCGAATTTTGGCAGGCACTTGGCAGCTTTCAGTTGTGCCAACAGCGCCAAAGTACAACATTTGTTACGTTTACTACTTTTATTTCTTGTGAAACATTGAGGGTAAATGTGACTACTTTTATTTGTTGTTGTGACTTTACTAGACTTGTTTAAAACTCTGAATGATGAAATGATAGTTTCTTGTGATTTTGCTCAATGTTTAGAACTTATTTGAAATCAAAAGATCAGATTGTGAAACGTTTGTTGAATCTAAAGAAAAAGCGATTCACTGTAGATTTGGCCACGCATGTGCTGTAATTTAAGAGTACCATTCTGGGAATGTATATTTGCTGTAAAAAAATAATAAAAGTTTAGTAAAATTACAAACATTTTTAACAGGGTATAGTTTACGCGGAACACATGAACCTCCCTCCCACGTTGAAACATGTACAGTACCGCTTATATAAAGCATCGCACGAACGCTTCAGAGGAGAGGATTAAATTGTCTTTATATACTAAACAGCAAAAGTTTCATTCCTCGTGAGTTACTCGAGGGACAGCATTATGTTGCAGATTTTGCTTTCAATAACTCGAGACGAAATAATTTGATTCCTGCGAGGAAAAGTGCAAAATGAATTTTACCATGGTCTGTTTCTAACTTAATTGTTATTCTGATTTAAAAAATTTTTAAATGAATAATGGTAGTATGAGAATCTGCGTTGATTTGTTCATGTCCACTGACGATACTAAGCTTCGGCATGTATCGGAATTGGTCGGACGACGATATACGGATAACCGAGAATGACTGTTTCGTTTCGATTTCTGTAATGCGTAGCCAGATTCCTCGCAAGTTCATATTCACAATATTAATTTCTTAAATATACTTTACAAGTGTAGTCTATTTCTAAGTGTAGTGTATCTAATTGATACCTTCCGATTTAGTGTGATGTCCAATGTTCATAATATTAAAGTTATTTTTGGACAATCTAGTATGTATAATCTTCAGACAGTCCGTATATGTGGAATACGTCTCATCTTCCAAATATTTGCTCATTCCGTATTCCTGTTTTTTTTTTTTTTACTTTCAACAGAACGTTAACGCCTAATGGATTTTTGATTCGGGTAGGATGAGTGAGACTGCTGGAGTGCGAGGCAATTTGTGTTTTTCACGCATTGTGCGACAATCACCCTCTCGATCGGATGAAACGCCCGAACAAGCTCAATTTTTCTTCCAACTGTATAAACTGACGATGGAAATCTATTGTCTTTTCTCGCGGATCGTTGCATTCGTTCGTTATATTTCCAGGCTGTAAAGTTTGCTGTCCTCGTTTCGTCTAGCGTTGCTCGAATTTTCCCATAGTCTGTTTTCAGAGGTTTCTCTTGAACACTAGCAGATTCTTGGTTTAATGGTGTTAGGAATGCAAAATAAAAATCCCGGCAGTGCCCTTCCGGTATATGAGAATGTCGACTCTGCGGGTATCGCAAAATGGCTGCCAGCAGGAGCGAGCGAGCGATCGACCGTGTTGTGCCTGCCTGCCTGCCTGCTTACTTGCCTGCCAGCTTGTACGGATTGCAAATTGCAAGAGGGATCGACGAGGATGGAGAATTGCCAGAAAGAAAGAGAGACTTTTATCTTTTTCTCTCCTCTTTTCTCGCTTACTCGTCTCACTCTTCCGGCAGTCATTTACAACACATTTTGTCCCACTCACTCGTAATGCCTTGTCTCTCATTCTTCAAGGTATCACGCGATATGCTTGCTGATTTTTGAAAAAATTTCAACACTTGGGTATCTTTATTATCAATTAAACACAAAGTCTTGTTTTGAAAAGTTCAAAGCTCAAAAATGTGGTGAATTTATGGAGTGAATACTTTAAAATCTGAGGAAAAGGATGATTGACTCATATACACAGGCAAAAATATTATATATAGTTTATATATAGTGTGAACTATTATATATAATATTTATTTG
This sequence comes from Andricus grossulariae, assembly GCA_011634705.1. NCBI lineage: Eukaryota > Metazoa > Arthropoda > Insecta > Hymenoptera > Cynipidae > Andricus > Andricus grossulariae. Next base: position 264,214,382 of record JAABKJ010007545.1, read on the forward strand.
TTTTATATATTTTTTATGTAAAACAAATGAATATTATATATAATACTTCACACTGTGTATAAACTATATATATAATATTTTCGTCTGGGATAGTAGACTGTATGAGGTTTAATATACATGTGTGAAGCAAATATGCACTACCGCTACTGAAATATGACATACATTGGTTTAGTGAATTTAATATACGTCTGAATCAAATTTAATATACAGGTCGGTAAAGCCGTGTGCGTTTCATTTCTTCAAATCTTGTCAAATATTCGCAAACATTGTTAACTTAAGGAAGGTATCATGTTTTATTATTTAGAATCAAAAATTACTGCTAAACTTCTTATGAATTTGTGTAAACTGGAATTATTTGATTTTTCTTGTAAGTGATTAGCATGAATGTATATAAAATGTAATATACGCGCTCTTAATGGCGATTTCATATAATTGACATATAAATTTTAACATACATTGGTATATTAAATTTAATATTATACTTAACAGTGTACAATAGGTACCACATTAATTTGTATCAATATTAAGAAGTAAAAGACTGTTACATTATTGGATCATTTAGTTCCAGATGAAATTGATGCCTTCAGATTTAGGGAGACAAATTTCACCGAAATTAAGATGTAAACAAAGTTAACTGTATATTACTAATTTGATTTTTATTTCATCGAGAAAGTCACTTCTTATCAGTAGGATTTCCTAATCATATCAAAACACATGTTTCTACCTTTTTTTTTTAAATAGCTTGAAATTAATATATTACAATCTTGTGGGATGATTCACACTGAAAAAACTGTTTTGTTGATCAAAATAAATTCTTTTGTTAGCACAGTAAAATGTTTTGTTGGCTTAATTTTTGTTTGTTTAAAGAAATATAGATATTAAAACAGACGAAAATTCAATACATATCGCACAATAGAATTATGGGACAGATTTCTAACATACTATTTACACCGTAAATGCCTCCAAAAAATTGAACTTTTGAATTTTGCGTCCCTAGATTTCTCGCTTTTGGTAAAAAAAAATACTGTCATGAACTTTATTTTATTTAGAAAAAATTGTTTAGAAGTTCGCTAGGTCGTTTAAGGTCTAAAAATAAGTTTGCTTAGTTTTTGATTTTTTAAAAATTACAAATTTAAGGCTGAAATTTTTTTCATACATAGAAAGTTTTTGTTATTTATTGAAGAATAAACCTTAACAGCTTTGAAGATATTATCGAACTTAGAATGCGAAAATTTGTACTTTTATTACAATTAATGATCTGAAATGGCCTCTAAATATTTTTTCCCCCTCTGAATAATTTGCGCATATAATTTCTTGTGAAATATAAAGAAAATATTCTCCATGATTAATTAATTAAAAATATTTATAGCGAGCGATATAAAAAAAATTGAAATTTCGAAAATACACCAAAATACACATTTCTTAGAGTTCAAAGATTCCTATAGTATAGTATTTTAAAATTCAGTTTTAGTTATAATTTACTAAATTTAAGCATTTTATCACTTATTTTATCACTTTTTCAAGATAAAGTTACTATAGTCACTTGTTTAAATGAAAATATCACTTTCGTGATATCTGTATTCTTGTAAATTCACCCTGAATTTTTTGGGATTCTCTTGAAATCCACTGAATCTAATGGATATTTTGGATTTTCAATTTTTTTAATTCACCCTGAAGACTTTTAAGTTCACCTGAAATTCTTGTGAATTTTAGCAGAATTCTTTTCACTCCCATTTATCTGAATTCAGTGGATGTTTTATTATAAAAAATGTGTTACTTTCACTTGAATTATTTCTAATTCACCCTGAATTCTTTAAAAATACACCTTGGATTCGTGTCAATTTCGTTAAATTTTCAGAAATTTCCTTGAATTCTTCTTAATTCACTAAATTCTTATTAATTTATCCTGAATCTATCATTTTTTTTGGAATTCAACTGAATTCCTCTAAATTCACTCGAATTTAGTTTAATTTATTGGTTTTTGTTTATTTCTTGCTTTTTTTCTTCATTTCACTTAAATTGGTTGAATTTGCCCTGAATTTTGTTCACTCCAATTTACTCAGTTCAATGGAAATTAATTGATTTTTTAAACCTTGTTCAATTCCCTTAAACAAATTAGTCAATTTTAGTAACAAAATACATTTTAAACTACTATAGGCCTCTTTAAACTATAACAAATGTGTGCTTACACCGTAGAAGAAAGCCGGTGCATATTATTTCAGAAAAAAATGTTTAGGCATTTCAGACCATTAATGAAATTACACATTTTCGTATTTTAATCCCGACATCTAAATTTTTTTATTTTACAAAATTTAGGACTTATTTCCTAATAAATAAGACATTTATTCTTGGGGTAAAAGAATTTTTTAGCCTTTAATTGGTGTTTTTCAAAAATCGAAAACTAATAAGAAAAGCGGAACCTCTAAACAATTTTTTTTAACTAAAAGAAAGTTTATGGCAGTAATTTTTTAAAGAAAGAAATTTAGGGGGTAGCGTTTAATAATTCCACTTTACACAAATTAGAAATAATTTCTTTGTTAATTTTCGATCATAAATAATAAAACGTGATATTTGCTTCTGGTTAAACATAGATTACACTGTTTTTTACGTGGAAAAGTTCAATTAAGTGAAGAATTACGAAACCTGACCTACAAGCAGCTGTATTAACGTTAAAATTTCTTTCATTCAGTCAATTTTGGAAAAAAATTTACCCGTACGTTGAACTTTAATTATAAATAACCATTTATCTTACGGAATTTATATTATTACTTTAGTTTTAAATATTTGACAAGATTTGAAGGCATCAAGGAAGTTGAGTTATTACGCACTCTGTTTTACCGACTTTGATAAACATGTTTATCAATTTTACAACATCAGGGTATATTATATTTAATTTATGGTATGAGCAAATGAGTTTACTCACATGTACATTAAATTTCGATTACACTTTTCTAACAGTGTTGGATTGTCATGATGATAGTGTAACAAATTGTCGCCCACGCATGTGATATTAACTTATCTAAATCTTTGTTTGTCAAACTTAAATAATTGTTAGAGTAGCAAATGTTGTTGAAACATTGGAGAAAACAATATCTCAAGGCTTAAAGAGTTTCTGTAAAAAATTCGAATTAGAATTGGAACAGGGAATTTTTGAAAAACAAAATTTTGTTTCAAACCAACCTTTTATAAAGGGGAGTTACTATATTATTTCTGAGTTATAAGAGGAAGATTGTTAAATAAATATAATTCTGACTTGGAACAAGGAATTTATGGAAGTAAAAGGGAATTTCCGTGAAGAATTGTAATTTAGACTTCTTTTACAAAATTCTTTGTTCCAAAATAGAATTGTAATTCTTATGACCAATAATTATCTGATGTTCCAACTCTGAATTATACTTCTTTTCAAAAATTTCCCTGTTCCAAATGCGAAATCTTTGAATTCTTTTAAAATGTTGAGAAATCTCTTGAAATTTTTGAAAATCTTTTGAAGTCATTGAAATCTTTTAAACCGAGAAATGAACGGGAATTTAAAATCATCCGTCGGGTAGATACCCTCAATAGAATTGAACAAGACATACGTTTTCACTACCAGAAAGTCATAATTAGGCACTAAACCATTTCAACAATAGATCTTTACTTCTATAAATTACATTAAATACATTTACCACAGTCATACAAAATTGTGAGCATACACACATACAAAATATGCAGTTGAATACAGTGTAAAGAATAGAACACTATCACCCGAGGAGCAAGTAATGTCAGAAGCTGTTTGGCACGCGTTACATCAACATGTTATAAATATAAGCGCTGTTGTTTGGCAGTATAGGCGCATAACTATGCAATGCAGTGGCTTCACTGTGCTCGAAAGGCATTTTACAAGTCATTTAAAAAGGGGTCCTTGACCCCTTTTTAAATTTATGTAGAATTTATCCAAAAAACTAGGCTGAGAAAAAAAATTTTGGATCCAAAGAAAGCATTTCTTTGATCAGAATATGAGATAATTAACTCAAAGAATTGATATCTTTAAAACTAAGAACCTAGTTTCCTTGAATCTCGCTTTCGCATCCAAAGAAATATTTCTTTATTTCAATGATTTTGATATTTCTTCCATACAAGGGGATTGATACTGTTGTTTTAATAGAACATGTTATTAGTCCAATAAAGTAATTTGTTCACTTGAATAATAATAAATTCATTTGGAAAAGATGTTTCTTTTAATAAATAGAGTGAAGCGATTTATGCCCAATTAACATTTCCTTCGAGTGAAGAAATATATTTGTGAAATAACTTCATGCACCATTCATTCGAAAAAATATTTTTGTAAAATTATTTATTTGTACCGAGTAGTTCAGAACTATGCCGCCAGGTGTGCAGAGTTTATGGTCTCACAATAGAAATCGATTCTCGAGTCTTTAAGTTTGCCATACATTTTCAGCGTAGATATAATCTGAAAAAATGTGGTGATTGGTGTTTATCAGTCTAACGAAGCGTGAGTCAGTTGGTCTTGCTTGAAATTCTTTTAAACGATAGAAGAACTTTTTCTGTTTGAGTAATTGTTCTTTGATTCAATTAATATTTTATCAACTCTGTTACGTGTTTTTTTTTTAACAATATGCCGTATCTTAGAAACAAATAACATATTTATTTGCATTGAAAAAAGTGTTTTTGCTGCAAATATATGCTTATTTTACCAAAGAATACGCTTATTTGAATCATAGAATCATATATTTGGTTCAAACAAAACTTTTACTCAGTCCGTGTTACATTTATTTCTATGATATAATTATCTTCTTGAACTTACACCATACTTCTTTACATTACGGAACTCACTTATCATATAAAATACTTATTTATTACAGTCAATAACAAATCTCTTTCGCTCAATGAATATTTCACAGTGTCAAGTAAATATTTCTATGCCGTAAGTATTGCGTTCCTTAGATCCAAACAAAACATTTATTTAATCTGAAAAAAATATTTCTTCAGCCACATTCTACTCTACCATTTCTTTGAATCAAAGAAATTTCCTTTGATTCAAATATGTTTTTTTCCCAGTGTAAAAAAACGGATATTTAATGCTGTAGTTGATAATTTTGTGTGACACATTCCGAATTGTAATATGAATTTTTTGTTTCTTGATATATTTAGGTTAATTCAATTATTGATTTGGTTGACCATAGAATTTAATTATTTATACAGTTACATTATGGATTTTATGATTACTTGAAAGAGAACCCTGGTATCCGGGTAATACCCGATTACACGGATACTCGAGTACCCGGGTATTTTTCAAGGTATTTCGGGCATACGGATATTAACCATGATGAACCGGGTACCCGGAACCTTAATTATATCCGAGTACCCGGTTGAAGTTCCTATCACTAATTTTGAATATGGAATCTTTTTTAAACTGAATAAAGAAATTTGGAATTTAAATTAACAATTTGAACTTTATCATTCTTGACAGTTATTCAAAATGCCTCTTATAGAAATTCTCTGACTTTTGCAATCTTTTTTTTTATCCCTGGCTTTCCCTGACCAACAAAATTCCCCTGACTTTTCGCTTACCTGCGGCCACCCTGTTTTTACATTCTCATCATAATAAGATGGTATTGGTTCTATGTAAAATTTGACTTAGTCGGTTTTCATCAAATCTCCACGTTTTGAGACCCCCTGAGTCAAAAAAAAACTATTTTTACTAAGGTGTCTGTCTGTCTGTAGTCTGTGTAGGCACGATAACTTTCGAAAGATTGATCAGACTAGATTGTGATTTGGCACACTTTTTGAATGTCTAAAAAGAAAGAACGAGTTCGTTAACCAGCTATTTTGGATAAAAATTCAAAAAGGGCGCACATTTTGAAAAATTTTGAAACCACTTTTTTTCAAATTTTGAAAATTCTATGTACGGTTATTAGTAGTACTCAAAAAGATAAAAAATTTATCCTAATGACATATTAACAAGATAAAAAAAGGAAGAAGAGACGAAAATTGTGCACCTAAAAAGAACTGCAAATTTGTTATTAATCACTTTTTGATAGGGCGCGTAGTTTTTGTTTTATTCGCGAAAAACAACATTAAAAAAAATTTATTTTTGGACAAGCGACACAAGTTTTGAGAAAAAATGAATATACAGAAGTTGCTGATCCAAAAAACAGCTACAAATTTTTCGCCAACAATTTTTTGATAGCACGCTTAGTTTTGGTTTTAATCGTAAAAAATAACATTAAAAATAAAAAAAAATTAATGTTTTGGAAAACGGCACAAGGAAAGAAAAAAATAATAGGCAAACTTGTTTACTCAAAGAGGATGTACCAATTTGTTATTTATAATTTTTAGAAAGGGCAAGTAATTTGTTTGTTCAATCGTAAAAAATATGAATAAAAATAAAAAAATGAAATTTTTGGAAAAACGACACAAGAAACGAAAAATAATGAAAAGACAAAATCTGTTCAACCAAAAAAGATCTACAAATTTGTTATAAACTCTTGTTATAAAAATGCATCAAAAATTGAAAATTTGCTTTTTGGAAAAACGACACAAGCTACAATAACTTTTTATTTGACACAATTTTTCGCCTAAATTATATCTACAAATTTGCTTGGAACAACTTTGCACTAGTATGCGTATTTTCAGTTTAAATCATAGAAAATAACGTTGAAAATTAACAAATTAAATTTATGGAGAAACGACACACGTTGCAATAAAATGTATAATAACAACATTTTTGGTATAGGATGTACACTTTTTTATAATTATAAAAGCAAGACAATGAAAATACGTATGTTTCAATACCAATGCATATTATTATCATATCATTAAGCCATTTCCCTGTCGGGGTAGGCGTGAATTGCTCGGTTGGAGAGTAGTAGTGTGTGGATGGGTATATAGGTATGGGGTAGATAGGTATATAGGTGTAAGTTATAGATATTTTAGATTGATCTAGAATCCCCGTGTTATTTATTTAAATAACACGTTCGTTCCGCAACACTGCTCCGACCCAGGTTGCTGATTAATCTCTCTAGCGATCACCCCACGTGAAGAGCCTTACTTTACAACCGAGCAATTCACGCCTACCCCGAAAGGGAAACGGCTTAATGATATAATAATAATAATAATAATATATGGACGTCAAATTTTCCGCTCTCTCAATTCCTGGGGTCAAAAATAGAGGTTCCCATTAAAAAAAATCAATTTGACCTTGATATGACATTGAAGGTCATGGTCACCGTTCGATCGGGAGTCAAAAATGCTACAACTTTTGTCTTGGTTATATTCTCTGAAAATGGTTCCCTTCCAAGACATTTTGCTGTTCCCATATTTTTGGAACACCCTGTATATAAACACAACGGACAAAACTTCGAAGTAAACAATTTTTTTTTCTTTTCCGAACCAGCATCAACTTTTCCTTTTATTTTTTCGAATAATAATTTGTAAGCTAAAAAGGAATCTAGATTCTTTTTTATGATACTTATTAGTGAATTTTCAGAATATTGTGGGAAAAGGTCTATTGGAAGGAAATTGTTAGTTGAATCCTTAAATATAAAAAAATTAGCCTATTTATCAAAAAGCAGTCAAACTGTGCACACAGTGGGAGGAAATGCATTTCTTTAGTTCAAAAAATTCGAAAGCCTTCAAATTTGCCTCGATTTGCAATTATTTTTTAAAAACTAAAGTTCGCTTAATTTCAAAGTGCACCTGGGTCATAGATTTTTGCATGTTCATTTTTACATTCTCATCCTAATGAGAAGGTATTGGTTTTATGTAAAAAATTACTTTCGCGGATTCAATCAAATGTCGACGTTTTGAGGTCCCCTGAGTCAGAAAAAAACCATTTTTACGAAGATGTCTGTCCGTCTGTCTGTCGGTCTGTAGGCTGTAGTCTGTAGTATCGTGAAGGGACGATAACTTTCGAAAGATTGATCAGATTAGATTGAACTTTGGCACACTTCTTGAAGGCCTAAAAAGAAAGAACGAGTTCGTTAACCAGCTATTTTGGATGAAAATTCAAAAAGTGAGCACAGTTTGAAAATTTTTGAGACCACTTTTTTTCAAGATTTGAAAATTATATGTATCGTTATCAGTAGTACTAAAAAAACCAACAATTTATTCCAATGACATTTTTCGATAGAAAGAAAATGTTCATGTTTTATAGGTATTGTTACTGACATTCACCCTCACAATAATTTGAAGTATTTTCAGCTGAGAAGAATTTTTTTAAACAAAAATTGCATCATTTTTTTCAACAAATACAAATTTTGTAATATTCGCAATTAAATAATAACAGAAAATAATAACCAAATTAACAATTGTTTTATTTTAATAAATATAACTAAATATATATTATATTCAGGAATATCTACATAAATTCAGATGGTGAGGGGAAAACCGACATTGGAAAAACCACAAATTCTACATTTTTGGAAAACATTGTTTATAACAATTAAAATTGGTAATATTTCATAGAAATTGTCACTAACAATTATTACCACAATAAGTTAAAGGATTTTTAGCTAAAGACACATTTTTTCAACAATAATTACAATATACGGCTATTTTGTAATTTAATTTGTTTATAATAATTAAAACATGCAGTAATAAAATTATCCTACAATATATATTCACTATATTTTAAAGTCTAAAAAGTTCCACTCAAAGCAAGCTTGTTAAATATTTTTTGACTGTAATGATAAATCATCAATGAAAAAAATGAATTTTTAAATAATAGTTGAATTTTCAACCAAAAAGATGAATCTTTAACTAAGAATTTCACCAAGAAAGACGAATTTTCCACAAAATAGGTGGAAATTTTGAGCCAAATTCCCAATTTTTTAACTAGAATAATGCAACCAAAAATGTAATAGTTGACTTTTCAGTTTGTAAAATTCATTTTCAACCGAAAAAGAAACTAATTTACAACCAATTAATTCAATTTTTAACTAAATGCATTACAATTGTGTCATTAGTTGTGTCATTGTGTCATTAAGTCACACAAGTTTTATCAGTCCGATTTTGAAAAAAAATGTGTTTAGCTGCTCTGCATATAATTTGAAATGATTTTTCAAATATTTTATTTTATTTTGGTTAAATTTCACATAACGCCACTTCAGGTACGGGCACAAGATTTATTAATTTTATAAAAAAAGTTGTGAATAATATGTGAAAACAACCATTCAAAGCCCATATACACAAATTCAACCTTAATAAAAAAATCACTTGAAGTAATTGAAAAAAATGTGGAAAATGCTATTTCAAATTTAAAAAATGATAAGAATGCAAGACAAATGCACAAGTAACTGGACTGAAATATTTTTTCAAGTTTTTTGTGTGCATATATGATGATACTTTTTTTATATAAATAAGATACATTTCAAGATTGTCAGTCCTCATTTTTTTCATTTGACATTTTTAAAATCCTATGACAATCTGTCCACAAAGTGACTATGTGGAATCCCAAGAACAGATGTTCGATTAGGTATATAAATATGAATTTCATATTACACAGTTCACTTTTCATTTTTCACTTGTCATTGTTTTGTTGTCAAAAACAGGTTAAAAATCGAAGCTAACTTTAAGTGAGCTCAAATAAGACGTGAATTTGACACAAAAAAACAATGACATATGTAAAATATGAAGTGAAATGCTATATAGCAGTATTTTTACCGTCCCTTGTTTTTAACAAAATAATTTTTCATAATAACTTAAAAATGACACGAAATTTTTTTTCTGCTACGCTTGAGGACATTCTACTAATTAAAATTCAGTCAAAATTCAAACAAAATTGTGTGTGCCTTATAAATTATTTCAAGCGCCTCTGAACTTTTGAATGACAAAAAAAAAAAAACAGAAAAAAAATGTAAGGAGTAAAAAAATGAATAAAATTCCAAATTAAGCATTTTTAAATTCGGCTGTTATTTGTTTTTTCCTCTTTAACTTTATACGTTATATGTTAAAACTGAAAGTGAAATATGGAACACTGAGGTTCATTGCGCTCTTCATGCCTTGATCTTGTAAATTTTGTTTACAGTGATAACTTATCAGTCAAAGTCCCTGAGTTCAAAATATTTTTCCAAGCAATCTGGAAAAAAATAATTAAATACATGATATGGATGTTCAAAGTATTGTTTAATGTCAGGTAAGAAAATATTATATGAATAACAAATACCAAAATTTAGTATTTTATTATCATTTTTTCAACTTCTAATCTTTTTTCCTTTTATCAGTATGTAGTTCCGAAGTATTTACAATAATTTTTAAAGCTAGCTACGAAAAACAAATTTAAACCACATAAAAATTAGCATCCAAAATAGATGTACAAATTTGATATGAATCACTTTTTAATAGGACAGGTATTTTTTGTTTTATTCGTAAAAAACAGCATTCAAAATAATAATACATTTTTGGACAAATAACACAAGCTACGAAAAAGAAATACATTAACAAAAGTTGTTCATCCAAAAAAAAAGTAAAAAATTTTAATTCCAAATTTTATCACTTTGTTGAAAATTTAGCTGTTTTTTAAAAAATTCGTCTTTTCGCTTGAAGCTTCAATATTTTTGATGAAATTTGTTACAACTGAAAACATTATTTTTTGACGAAATAGTTGAATTTTCAACAAAAAAGATAATAAATAAATCAAAAGGATTAATTTTAAAAAATTGCATCAAAGTACTACAAATTTCAATTAAAGAAATGAATTTGCGTCCGAAAAGATGAATTTAAAAATTCAACTGAAGATTCCTCAATTTAGTTGAAAATTCATTTATTAGTTGAAAATTAAACTGTTCGGTAAAAAATTAATATACTTTACTAAAAAATTGGTTTTTTTTTTAGTAAAAAATTGAAAATTGTGAAAAAAGTTAGAATAAACATTATTATAATATTATCATAATCTTGATTATTGTAATAGTTACAGTTATCGAATAATTTGAAGTGATAAGAAATAACGAAAAGATCAAAGTAGGTCATGAGAAGTAATGTCACCTTCGTTTTCTAAAAATATGAGGTTGACTTCAAAAATGTGATTTTTATATACGAAAGTGTGTTATCGTCGAAAATGAATTACCTCACATCAAGAGAATATGAAACAAATAGTTTCCGTTGGAATATTTATGTTAATGGAATAAATGAATAATCAAATGCAAAATAATACAATAAATAATAAATAGCTTCATTAAATGAATGTAATATTTATTATTGCTTATTTTTGTTTTATAACATGACAGTTTTAGATTTTTCATGTTCGGGAATTGTATCGTTCGCAAATTTTCCTGTGTTCGCAATTTTATTCGCGGAATTATGACATTTTCTTTTCCGGGAGTTTTATTAATTTCATCAATTAATTATTACTTTTATAAGACGACTGAAAAATCCTAAAAAATTAAATTCCGGGGCTGTAAAATTTCCGAAAAAGAAAATATTTCAAAGAAAAAATTTCGGAAATTATAAAATTGCCGAAATGTAAAAATTATGAGTTTGCAAATTCCCGAAGAATGAAATTCGCGATAGAAACAAATTTTAAAAAAATTTCAAATTCATTTTATCATCGAAAAGTAAAAGAAGAATTTAAAATAATTATTATTTATTAAATGTGAAGTAATTAAATATTTTGATCGAAGAAATTTTTTTTAAGGCTTAATATATTTTTATAAATTATCTTTCAAATTTAAAGTAACAATAATTTTTATAAAATTTCTCAATTCAAGTTTTTTTTTAATGTGCATAATAGTTTTTTTAACTTATTGCTCTTGTGATAAAAATCTTGTTCTTGTATTTTTATTCTGCATCAAGAAATATTATTTAAATTGCAGTTATTTCAAATTTAAACAATAATTTCAAAAAATACATTTTACATCCAAAAATTTACATTGCAACAACAAACAATTTCTTTGAACCAAAGACTCCTGATTGAATGAAATTTGTTTGGATTTAAAAAAAATATCGTTTAAAGTACTATAGGAACCTTTGATCTAACAAGAATGTGTATTTTGTAATTCAAGATTTTTTCTTATCACCCCTTATAAATATTTTTAGTTTTTACATATATATGTTTTTTTCATTTGATTATAAACCCGATGATATTTTCAAAAAATGTATTTGTTCCATAAAATATACAAGTTATTTCTCAATAAATAAGTTATACTTTCTATGGAAAAAAATCTTAGTCTTTGATTGATATTCTTTTTCAAATCAAAACGAGATGCCTATATGATAGTAGTTGAAAAATTATTTATTAAAAAATTTTTTTTTATTTATTTATTGTTTTATTTCATTATTAAACTCCTTTTCAACTCAAAAATCATGACGTTTTTACAAAACTTTACAAGCTTGTAAATGGAAAAACAAGAATTATTTATAAATTTAATCTCTGCAGCCTTACTGTATTTACATTAAAATCAATCCATTTTATGTGTGTTGGGCTAAATAGTCTTCATGCAATGAGAAAGTTGAATCTGCAAAATAATATTCTCAAAAATTTTCATTTTTCCAGGTCATTAATTTATACAAAAATATAACGTAAGGATAAAATTTAGAAAATTATTTTGAGACGTTCAAGCTTATTTGGTGTGGAGTTTGTTTTTAAGATTATATAAATATAATTTTCCTACGTTTGTTGAGAAAAATTTTTAAGATTTTTGAAGATTTCATATATTTTGAAAACGTATGTAAAAAAATTCGAATAAATGTGTATTATTTTATAGAATTTTTCCAAATTTTAGGAAAAATATGATTTATCTTAGAACTTTCAGAAGTTTGAACTGACGCAGATTATTCCTAAAATTGTCTCAGAATCTTTTCGATTCTTTTTTGACAATTTGGCATTTTTTCAAACGTTCATTTATTGACATTTTTTTAAAAATTCTAAGCATTTTTTAAAACATTTCCCAAAATTGTTGAAAAATCATTCAACCAGAAAAAAATTGCTTCGAATATTTTTTAAAGAATTTGAATAATGTTTTGAAATGTTTAAAAATATGCTCATAAAATTATTTTGAAGAAAAATCATTTTATATTTTACTAGGAATATGAAAAAATTCAATTCTCTTGAATCCCTTCAAAATTCTTGAGAAACTTTCGTATTTTTTTTCAAAATCATGAACAATCTATATTTTGTATTACTTTTTTTTTAAATCTTTTCAAATTTTAAATTATTTAATTTTTTTTTTAAACTTCTATGTGTAATTTTAAAATGAATAAAATTTTTTCAAAAGTTTGAAAGAATCTTCCAGAACTAAAATCTTCACCCTAAAATCATACCAATTTCTTTTTGAAAATTTAACGAGTTTCTTGACATTTTTCAAAATCTACTAAAATATGCATTTCAAATTAATATTTCGAAAAAAAAATCATTAAAAATTTTCCTAGGAATCTTCAAAAAATTGTGATGATCTTGAAATCTTTTAAAATGCATCGAAAAATACGAATTTTACAAAATATGTGAATTGTTAGCCAAAAAGAATAATTTTCAACCAGTTTTCCACAAAAGAGTTAAATTTTTCAAATTAAAGACACAAATTTTGAACAAAATAGTTATGTTTCCAACTAAAGAGATAAATTTTGAACTGGAATAATGAGTCTTCGGCGAAAAAAATTAATTCTTAAAAAAAAAGTTATATTTTAAAACAAATAGTTCAATTTTTAACCAAACAGAAATGAATTCCATATCGTTTATAATAAAGTAACCGGAACTTACATAGGAATTTTTAAATTCGGTAATATCATAAACTTTGAGGTATTTTATTATTCTAAAATTTTATCATGTCGGAAATTTTTCAACTCCGTGAATTTTATATTTTATATATTTCCTTTTTTCGGGAATATTTGTAATTTAATTAATTAATTATAAATTTTATTGGACGACTGAAAAATGCGGAAAAATACAATTCCATCACTGCAAGATTCCAGTAAAATAAAATGTTCGAAATAGAAAATCTCCGAAATGAAATAGGGTAATATTTCATGTAAAAATATGAATTATAATTAAAGATTCATTATAATTTAATTCGCTGGCTTATAAATTTATAGTCAGTAAATAAAAACATCTTCCTATTAAAAATATATAAGATTTTAAACAAAAATATAATTTTTATTTAATCGATATAATAATATAACATATTAATATTTTAATTAATAAAAACCCTCAGTGAGCGAATTATATTTGTTTAAATTTTTTAATTAATTTTCGACAGAAGATAAAACTTTGTATTCTCGTGATATTTTCTCTTACGACGAGTAATTATTTATTTCTGGAAAAGAAATCTTCAACAAAAAAAGGTAATTTTCAAGCATAAAGTTATTTTTTCTACCAAAATAGTAGAGTTTTTAACCCAGAAAGACGAATTTTCACATTTGAGCCGAAACACGAGAAAAAAAAGAAACGAGAGGAAAATAGAAAAGGAAATAGGAATTTTTTCATTTATAGATTGATGAATCATAGTTTGATTAAACACGGAAGTTAATTTTCAATCCTTTTAAGTTAGTAATAAGAAAAGACTTGTAGTGTATCAATTATAAATTAAATATAAGTAGGTGATACTTTGTCTGAAAAATCAAGTTAAAAATGAAAACCTCAGATGAAAAATAACTTTATTGAAAAAATTCAATTTAAATTAAAAAATTTAACCAGTGACAGTTTCTTGATTGTTTTTATTGTAAAATTCTAGTCGTGAATTGAATGACTCCGCATGTGCCAGGTGTCTACTGTTCTGCAAGGTAAAATAGATAAAGTGTGTCAATAATTCTATTTTTTCCATTTTGAGGCATTAACTTGTGGTAATGGTGAAAGTGACATAGCTTGTTTACAAGTTTCCTGAAATTGCCTTTTCATTGTTTCAACAAAATCAAGAATTTTACAACAATGACTGGGGAGATGAGTATTAGACGACTTCTGGCTCCCCACATGGATCCAGAATCGAATTCCAATTTTTGTGATGACCGATTTCATATTTCAATGGTGGAATTTATTAGGTTCAAAGAGTAGTTTATGGGGGACAATTTACCATACAAAAACAATTTCCATTAAAAAAATGATTGACTTTTGTTTTCTTTTAGATTTTTTTGTAAAGAAGGATTAGAAAAAAATTCCAGATAATAACAATATATATTTTTTAAATCTATAGAATACGTATGTATTATTAAACGTATCAATACTGAAACCATTATTTTCAGGTTAGAAAATATCCCACTTTTTTATTCCTTACAAAATTCGTTGATAGCAAACATAAAATATATGGTTTAATCATGCCTAGTATTCAAACCGTGTTTCTTCAGCCAAGTTGAAGAAATAAATCGAAAAATTGATTTTTATTATTACCAATAATCATTCGAATTCAAAATTTTTTCAATTCTGCAATATGATGAAACAAATTACTTATGCGATAAGAAAAAATAATGTTATTATCAACTTTTGATAAATAATTTTTTTTAATAAACAAATGTTCCTGTTAAATGGGTAATGCCAAATAATCTTCAAGTAATGTCGCTCTATCAAATGTAGAAAATTGCAAAAATTTCGCAACATTGACAAGATACGAGCAGCCCTAATTGAAATAATGGTAATTTATTTATACATATTTGTTTATTTAATAAAAAAATAAGTTTTTCGAAAATTGGACTCGACAATTCTCCCCGATATTTGATTATCATATTCTGCAAACAAAATTAAATAACAAAATTAAACATCCATTTTTCTCTGCGTTGTTGAAAAGTCATCTATTTGGTCGAAAATGCAATACTTATACTAGAACAGGTCGAATATATATTATATAATTATGTATCATATAATTATATATTAATTTAACTATATTATAATTTTATTACAATGTTCATTAAGTATATAAATATATTATAATATATAATATATCAATCAGAATTGAAATATGATATGTAGGTGAAACTTTTTGTGAAATTGACCGAATTTATATCTTTATCAGATAATATAATTTATAACAATTCAATAAAATTCCGGATGATTTTTAAAAAAATCTTTCTAATTTAATTTTTTCTGAGATATCCACGAAAAATATCATGGTTCCAATACGATTTATTAAAAATTGAATAAACTTTTCAACGATTTTTTTAAAATCTTTCCAACGTAATTTTTCGCTGAGATATGCTCGAAAAAAATGAAAGGCATTGTTTCAATACGATTTTTTATTGGACTGATAACTCTGGCCTGTACTGTAAAAGCAATATTTTATATTGCTGTCCCTCCAGCTAAATCGCCTTACGTAATTTGTGGCTAAACCCCTCAAGGCATAGGAACATGTATATATTTCCATATCTTCATAGGAGTTTTTGCATGATATTCATAGGAACTTCTTTGTGGATCTCCCTCATGAAATTCTCTAGAAAGCTTTCCGCAGAATATTTTTACTGTAATCATACCTTTAATGAAGTAAAAATGATGTCATCATTTGAGAACAGGTCTGAATAGAAAATACCTAGTTTGACAATGGAGTTCTTGAAATTAAAAGTGCTTTGCTCTAAATTTTCGTAACCAAGGATTATCAATGTTAAGATGTTCTCGAAAGTTTCACTGAGATACGAAATTTCGAAAATTATGAGATTGGATAACTTGAGCTATTATTTTGCAAAAATTACTCTAGCACATTTAAACTTTCTTCATTATTATTTTCTAATATATGACTAAATGAGGCAGGTATTACTTAACCAGCATACGCAGTAAAAACATAAGTGCGATTGGGGATTTTAAATCTTTGAAATTAAATATCTCGGAAGCAACTAATCCAAATTTAATGTATAAGACGTCCTTTTTGGGGTAGAAATAAAAATTTTGTAGTAGGGAAAGACCCGTGGTCTACGCAAGTAGCAACTTACAGAAATAAGAAATTTCACGAGGCGCAAATTCGCACTAGTGTGGGTATTTAGGGTTAATATGAGGGGGTACTAGGATCTTGAAGAAAATTTTGTAAGATGTCAAACTGCTGCATAGTAACAAAATGTGTGCTGCAAAAGTGTCCAATTGATCTTTGCTTCCAATACCTTAAACATTGCAAATTTATTTAATAATTATTATTTAATAATAATTAGGCTAGGTGTGAAGCAGACATAACTCATAATGAAGATAAATGGAACGATATTATATCAAGATGGGAAAATAGAAGGTATATGAATGAGAATTTAGCTTATCGTTTAAAAAACCATGGGAGTGTTGTGACCAAGGTTTACGTTCTACCTAAAGTTCACAAACCTGGCCTAAAATGGAGATTGATAGTGTCTTCCATTGGATCACCTACTTATAACTTAGCCAAATTTTTATCCAATACCCTAAAACCTGTTTCTGGTACGATTCACTCCTTTGTTGAAGACAGTTGGGATTTTAAAGAAAAAATTAAGAACATACATGTACCTAGTACCCACTCATTATTATCTTTAGATGTAATTTCTATGTTTCATAACATTCCGCTTGACTTACTTTCTGATTGCATAGAAGAAAAATTACAAGTTTACAAAAATTAAAAAAAAATATCTAACTCTGAAATTTTAATAGCTGTTAGAACAGTATTTAATAATACTGTTTTCACTTTCAATAAAAAATATTATAAGCAGTTATCAGGTTATCCGATCTTCTTCTAGAGGACGTAGAAAACGAAGCACTATCCAAATTGAGTTTTAAACGGCTTTTCTATATAAGGTATGTGGACGATATATTTACAATAGTTCCTACTGACAAAATGAAGAAATCATCAATACATTTAATAGTATCGAAAAATGTTTACAATTTACATTTGAATTGGAAAATAATAACACCACAAATGATTTAGATCTGTAGGAAATGGTGCTTTAGTTACCAATTGGTACAAAAAATGTTCATGGTCAGGGCAATATTTAAATTATAACTCACACCATCAATTTAACCAAAAAGTTGGATTGATTGAGGGATTAATAGATAGATGTATAAAACCATTGATTTCACGTTCAGGAAAGAAACTTTAAATCAATTAAAAATTATATTACAGCGAAATAATTATCCACTACCGTTATTAGAAAGTGTTATTAAAGAAAGAATTAAGGAAATTTATAATAGTTCCAGTAAACATAACAACTGGTTAGATAATTACAAAATTACAAATTTGACATTAACGTATACTTGAGAAATAATCATTTATCAAACGTAGTTTATTTAATAAAATGTAAAGGTTGTAATAAAATTTACATTGGTGAAACTGGCAGAAGGTATAAACGAGAATAACTGAACATAAAAGAGATTGCAGAATTGGTAATTTAAACACAGGATTGTCACAACACTCTTGGAATTTTGACCACCTTTTTGATTTTAATTTCGATAAGATAAAGATTTTAGCTAAAGAAAACTCAATCAAGTTTCCTAAACAAGATCAAGAATTATTCCATAAATTGAAAAACAGAAATACTTTATATAAATGAATGTTATCACAATGTAATAAATTGAATTTTCAAATTCCTAAGGCATTGGCGTGCTTTTTTCATTGTATTTGAATGCGCCCTTTATATAAGAAACTTTGTAAATTATTTATAACATTTTTATTAGGTATAATTCGTCTGAGGATGATTAAGGTGGAAACCACAATATTCATGGTTGATGTGTTTCACTTGGAATAATCCTAGTCTTTTTAGCTTAGTATGAAATTTTTAATAATTATTGAAAAATTAGGCATGTACTCATCAGGGTGGTAAAAAAACTATTGTTTTTGCTAGAGTGTAACGTGCCTGTAAAATGCCTTGAAATAATTGAGGCACTTCACTTGCATATTATTAATTAATTTAAAAAAATGTTCAAACTGAATATAATTGTTTAAACATTTATTGAGGGGTAACTTCTTTATAATAAGCGACATGGTGTAAAGAAATTAGATAACTTATCATTTTCTCCGCCTTTCCAAAAAAAGTTTTCATTCCTAAAATTTCCGTTCCTTCTTTGATATAACAAAATATCATGTATTTAACAAAGTTTCAAAATTTTTTTCCAAAGTTAAAAAATATTTTACTTTTAATTTTATGTACTGTATTAATTTTCATAAAATTTTGAAATCATATGTATTATTCAGAAAATATGTTTTCAATCGCGAAATGAAAAAATAATATATTCTGTTTTTCATTCATACAGTTATAGTTTTAAACTTGAACATCATAGTGAAATTTAGAAAAATCTAGTTTTGGAGAGATTTTAAAAATAACTGTTTTCATTGGTGAACTTAAGCGTGCTTTTTATTTCTTTAATGGATGAATTCATACACGATTGGTAATATGTAGACAAATTTTTTCAGTATCATATTCATCAGTAAATTCATTAAATTTTAATATAAAAGACATGTCACAGGGAGCGCCTCTTTGTAAGGAATAAGTTAGCGTTTGTTTAATTGAAAAAATCCGATTCATTCTTGAGAAATTAAAAAAAAATGTTTTTGGATATTAGGTTTAAGGGCCGTGTTCACACCTGAAATGGCCGAGTTCAAACATAGCCGTTAAAATTCAGATTTTTTTCAGTATGATATGAAATTTTGAAACATTGTTCAATAAATGAATTAAATGAATATCATGGACAAATACAGATTTTCATAAATTTTGAGCCATAATTACCTTTTCATATAACTTTATTTAAAAGTCCGCAATTTGGTAACTTTTGAAGTGTAAGTATTACTTGTACTTTTTTATAATTTTTTGCCTGAAGAAATAAAAATAGTTGTCACTTGACTTGATCCCAGAAGAACAGCCTTTTGCATCCGGTTCGCGATGGAATGAGCCTGACGCTGACAAGCCGGAATCTTGTTGAGTTGGGTAAGAAATGAAGCCTTCATATTTCCAAGACAGCTGATTATGAGAACTACAAGATGGACTTTGTAGCATTGGTACGGCCTGCTCAGCTCGAAAAGAAGTGCTTGATATTTCGGCCGTTTTTCTTTCTCCTTTAACGTGATATTACCATCGGCTGGTCCCGAGAATTCAATTACGTAGATGATCTTCGTCTTTCGATTTTGGATACCAATATCAGGCTTGATAGCACTGATATGTTGAGTGGTGGAGATTCAGAAATTCCAGTAGATCTAAGACTGATCATTCTCCACAACGGTCTCGAGTTCCCCCTGGGCGTATGAAAACACGGACATTCGATCAACACCATAGAAGTGCCGAAGGTACTAATATAACAGTTTTAGAGCCGTATTTTGTCTCTCTATGTACCTGTGGCATGCCTACTTTGAGCATCCACTCAGAACATATCCAAGTGTTTCTGCATCTTGCTTGCACGCTCGGCCTACAGATATATTCATTATGCGCTCGGCGTAAAATAAGGTGTCTATAACGCCGTCTAGACAGGCAGAAAGAAATCCCTTGGTCTCCGATCTCAATCCAGCAGACTTGAGAAACATGTTGGACAGACCTATAGAGAGCTCTTCTGTACGTATGATGCCGTAGAATTTACCTATACGTAGAAATTTATTTAGAATTTAGCATGTTCTCTTAGTAGAAGCGTATGTTCTGCTTCATGTACACGACTCTTGAGCACCAAAGGTGTTGGTGATGCTAGGCCATGTGTAGCGTCGCTGAAATAAAGTGGGAGGCCAAGCTCCTCTGCGGTCCTATCTGCGACACGGTATAGAAACGCCGCTACATTGGCGACTTCATGTTGATGTACGAGTCGCATCAGAGAATCGGCACTATTTAGAACTGAGTAGGATGTAGCCAGAACCGTTCTTCGATGAAGATACTCCAAGCTGAGCAAGTCTCTGCCTCCTTTATCTCGGGGTAGGTATATTCGAGGTACGGAAGATTTAGGATAAATGACACCGATACCCATTTTCAAGGGCCGTTTCAACCACATGCACATTTTGGGTTTCCGCTCATAGTATTCCAAGATATGTATATGTTTCTCCCTTACCAAGATGTTGATTGGTGTTTCCGCCTATAAGTTGAATATCCTGATCGTCACGCGATGATGTAGGTTCTAGTCTTCCTTGGTGTAGGTGGACGCAGGCACACTTGTCCAGTTCGAAGCTCATGCTAATCGCTTCAGAGTACCTATTCACCGCCTCCACAAGGATGTTGAGGTTCTCTTTCGAAGAAGCAGAGAGTTTAAGGTCATCCATGTATAAAGGTGGTTGACCTTATGTTCTCGTCTGTTCGATGGGCCACATAGGTATCCAGAGCTTTTGCCTCGGAATACAATAGATAGAGGTTTGAGGGAGATGTAGAAAAGTATCGGACTTGGAGAGTCTCCTTGGAAGACCCCCCTCTTACATGTGATATAACTGGTAGTCACATTTCTTTCGCAAGATGTTTTGACAATTATTGTCCGCCACAAGAGCATAAGCTCTTTTATGCATCTCACTATTTTTGGATGCACCTGCAGGCACTCATGGTTCGTGTTATAGAATGCCTTACGGTAGTCGATCCAAGCCATGGACAGATTGCGGCGATAGCTGATCTAGTCCTGGGTAATACACCTGTCTATTAACAGATTCTCCCTGCAACCTGCCAGCCCTCTCTTGCATCCATGTTGTTCAACTATTGCACTCCATACCGACTCGATAAATGTTAATATCCTTTCTTTGAGGATGCCAGTGAAAAGCTTGTCTCAGACTTGAGATGATGACAGCCTGATATGTCGAAGGTATTGTTTTTGTAAGAACTGGATTATTGAAAAGTCTCCACGAGGCTGTCGCGGACACATTTTTTTAATACCATCAAGCGATCTGATAAGAGCAGGGTGACTAATTTACCAGTTTGACAAAGCCTGTTTTTTAAGCCATCATTCACGGACTGGGTTGCCGTCTAGTGCATGATGGAGGGACCTACAGCTCAAGGTGAGATCCGAACCACCAGAAGCTTACATTTCTCATAAACCTGAAGTTTGCAGAATTTGTATTTCGAACGGAAAAAAGGAACGATAGCTATCCAACCATGAATACGAGTTTCCCGACAACAATGGTTTCGAGATCGGGATGGTTTCGAGAAATAATCGAAAATGGCGCCAAGCGCTCTTTAATAATTGAACAGGACCTTCGCAGGGTGTCCCTTATCCCACTAGGAAAACCTGGAATTTTCAGGGATTTTTTATATACCTGGAAAAAACGGTAAATTTCAGCGAATTTTTTTTTAATCAAGGAATTTTTTTATGAGCCTGTGCAATTTTTTTATTGCAATATAAAACTGAATCATAATGATTCTTCATTTGTAAAAGCATCTTTATATTAGTGTGATAACATATTTTGCTGACATTTTTTTTTTCAAATAAATTTTTGTAAGGAAAATTTCATCTGTTACTATATATTATTGGTTGGAAACTGATTGCTTTTGGTTTTAAATACGTGTATTTTGTTAAAAATTCGTTCTTTTTGTTAGTGAATACACTTTTTTTTGTGTCGAAAATTCATCTTTTTGCATGAAAATTCAACAATTTGTTCGAAATTTATTCTCTCTCTTGACTGAAAATTTTTGATTAGTTAAAAACATTATATTATATTTCTTGATCGCAATATCAAATACAATATTTTTCGTTTAAAATTAATCTTTTTTAGATTGGAAATCTAATGAAAATTCATATGTTTTAGTAGAAATTAATCTTCTTGTTTGAAGATTCAAATATGCTAGTCACAGGTTCATAGTTTCAATTGAACATTCATCTTTTTGGTTTAAAATTAAACTATTTCAATTGAAAATTCATCATCTCAGATAAAATATCATCACATTGTTTGAAAATGTAACTAATTGCCTTTGAAATGACTTTTTTTTTGTTTATGAAAATTATTTTTTGTATGATGAGAACGTAACTATTGCAGCTGAATGTTCAATCATCTTAATTTAAGATGCATCTCTTTGGTTGAGCATTAATTTTTTTAACTGGACATGTAACGTTAAAATAAGTTTAAAAACCTTTTACTTCAAAAAGTTTCAAGGAAACTTTTTACATTTTTTCGTGGTTTGTCAATTGAAATAGTAGAGAAAAAAATGCTTTTTTTTTAGATTTTCTCCTAATTATAAGCGAAAAAATCTCCATGGCTTCTGAAAATTATTACCAAACATTTTCAAGTTGAAACTTTCTAATTTTTGAAAACTGCGAAATTTGAGAAATTTGATCACTGATATGCTACAATATATGATTTTCAACTTAGTATGGTGTATCAAATTTATATTTCAGTTTAAATATTGAAAATGTAATTTTTGATTTGATAAATTTTGTATTATTCGTAGTTAATATGTCATTCTTTTTTTTCAGATTCAAGATTTTTTAGTTTTGTTCTGAAATATTCGGTGAAAGAACGTGACTTTATAAAAAAAGGTTATGGCTAATAACTTTACAATAATGGCTTGAAGGGGCCATATATTCATAAAAAAAATACATTGTTTATAAGGAAACAAAACTCTTTTAATTTTGAAACGTCTGAAATTGAAATCGATACATTTAAAATGGTTCAATATCAAATTTCAAATAAAAATGTATACTATTTTGATAATTGTAGGTTTTATACAAATTTAACATGTCTTATTTCAAGAGCTTTATAATTGAACTCTGTTTTAAAAGAAATATTAAAAATTGTAAAAGTTAATTTTCAAGCAAACAGTTTCAGTTTTAACTAAGAATAGGAAATTGCCACTAAAAAGACGAATTTGTAATGGAAAAGATCAATTTTGAACAAAAAATAACATTTTCAGGTAAAAAATTAATTATCAATAAAAAAAAATGATCAAGAAAAAAGCTAAATTTTCAACTAGAAATAAATCTTCACAGAACGAAAAATTCTGAAGAAAATGGTTCAAATTTTTCCCTAGCAGTGGAATTTTTCAATTAAAAAACATTTTCCTGCCCAAAATAGAGTAGTTCCACTTTGTATAAAAATATAAAATTTCTACCAAAAGAGACAACTTTCCCAACCAAATAGAGAAAATAAAAAAAAGCGTGGATTTTCTACCAAGAAATATTTGTGAGCCAATAGAGAAAAAAATGGTAACCAAATGGTTGCACTTTCAAGCCAGAAATACAAACATTTTACAAAACAGTTGAATTTTCGAACAACATATATGTGAATTTTCAACAAAAAGTTTATTTTCAACTATTCAGATGCATTTTTGTACAAAATAATAACATTTTTGGCTCAAAAAGAAAAATGTTCAATAAAACGGTTGAATTTTTCAGCGAAAAACTGGAATTTTCAACTTGGAAAGGTTCCCTGGAAATTCTGCGGACATATCAGTTGGCAATTCTACAGAAATTCCAATTGGAAGTTCTACAATATGAACATTCTGTAAAATTTGAAGCAGATTAGTGATGAACCTTGAAGGGGTTGGTAGCCTTTTGGCTTCTCTTCTAGTTAAAAATCTTTCTGGTTATTTCCAAAACAAACGATCTTGTCTCAAGACATCAATTTTTGTTCTCCAAGTCGAAAATATTCGTCTTAAGACATCCAAAATGGTCTGATTCCATCTTGCGTGCGAGACATACAGAATAACTTGAAATTGTCTTGAATCAATCTTTACCCGAAACAAAATCAAGACCGAATATTTGTCCCCGGGGTTAGACAAAAATAGCTCAGCAACGAAATAGTCCTTTCTTCTCATGACTTAAAAACGTGTGCCAAAACCCAATCCAATCTGATCAGCCTTTCAAAAGTTATTGTGCCTAAAGACTAGAGACTACAGAAAGACATACAGACATACGCCTCCATAAAAAACGGTTTTGCTGACTCAGGGTGTCTCAATACGCGGAGATTTGATGAAAACCGAGAAGTTTAAATTTTACATGAAACTAATAATAAATAATAAGAATATAAATAATTAATAACTTTTCATCAGAATGAAGATGTGAAAATGTGTCCACTAATGATACGATAAGGCTTTTCTTAGTCCTCACTATTTAATTTAGAAGCCAGACAAATTTAACTTATTTCGAATTTTTGCATGTCAAACTGTTATGTTGCATAATGATTTTTGAAATTCGGTCCTTTCAATGAAATCTGTAAAATCATTATCTTGAAAATCAATGATAAAATATTTCCATGCAAGAAAACGACTTTATGTTGAAGATAATTTTATGAAATTTTAACATAACATACACTAATAAAGTGTCATTTTAACATTATAGAAATGGTTGCGAGATTATTATAGTTGGCAGTTAAAGATCTAAAGCGAAAACAATTGTAAGCCTTTTGTGTTAATTAATGTATTTTTGGGTAAAGTTCCTGAATTAGGTGATTGGGGTGCAAAATTTATAGTTGCTATTGTTGCTCTGTAACGTATCTGTAACGAATTACTCTAAAAATAAAGTTACTCACCCAACACATCTGGTTCGCTTTGGCGGGTCGAAGAAGATTGTCCTGTAGAAGAGTGCCACCTCTTCTTAGGAGGAAGTATAGGAGGTGAGTCGCCCTGCGAAGTTAATTCTGTAAGAACAAATAGAAATGGATGAATTTCAGATTTTGAATACTGAAACTGAGAATGACCTGCAATATAATTTGCAGTTTCATTAATTCAAGCCTATGTATTGTGACCTTGCACATTTTTCGATGAACAAATGTCAATCGTAAATATAAAATAAATTGATCTCTGGCATTTCAGAGATCGCACGATGCTCCTTGGTTCGATTCGTCAAAATTTTTTCAACTTATTTCAGGCCTATTTTTGTTTATGTTTATTCTTATCATATGTACCGCCTCATCGGAATCAACATCATCGATGGACAACAAGGGACATCGAGAATTGGTGAACTTTAGGACATTTGACTTTAACCATTACTTCAATATGAGTGAAGGCAGGATTCAAATAATCGTGCCATCTTTCGCTATATTCCTCTGCTGCCGACATAACATCTATAACCTCTATATATCAGTCATTGCTTGAACTGTTGAAGGCGAGCATTGAAACATGGTATTAGAATACTCTTAGATATCCTCTTAGATATCCCCGCTACTGACAGACTAAGCAAAGCATGTATATGCTCTCTCTCTCTCTTTTTTCTCTTTCTGCAATCTCCTACCATGTGACCTCCTCAAGACTCATGATGATTCGAGGGGCTACTCACAATGAAACCTAGATATCTTCAAACTGTGTATGCAGCAATCTGTATTAAATTCTTATCCAAACTTCCAAGATTTCGTTGAGATTGTTAGAGTTCCGAGATTTGCGACACTGCTCGCGATCAGAAATCAAATCAGGACAAGGAGGGCACAAGAAGAAAATACATGATGAGGAAATGACGCGAGAGGAGATTCAAGAACAGATAGACTACGAAGGAATGGTCGAACATCAGCAATATATGGACAATTGCAATCCATACAAGGAAGAAGAGCATATGGAAAACAGAGATTACCCGTAGATTGTGGATATGAAAGAAGAATCATCTTTACCATCAAATCAACCGACTCATCGATTTATAAAAAACTTTATGATGGGTATCGACAAACATGAATCGAACAGTGCAACATATGTAAATTATCTCGGAAGGAAACACCTATTTCATATTATTGATAAGATACTAAGTCGGTCCTATTGTCTCGAATTGTGAGTTTTGAAACGTGGTTGCAACTTTGCTCTCTCCTCAAAGAACTGACACTAAGTCAAACTGAGGATCATTGCGAGGAGAATGAATCCAATTTGATTCTCAATGTCCAAAAAATCCGCAAGGTATGTTCCATCTTACTCAATTTGTGTGAAAGCTCTGGCATTTTATTAGCCTGAACCTAGAAAGTGCAAAACCAATATTAGTTGGCTCAGAAAGCCAAATTTATTGACTATGTACTACAACAAATTGCTACTAGAGCGAAATTCTTGTCAATAGTTACCAATAAGCTCACTGATCAATCTTGCCTATGCATCTTCTATAGATTTCAAAAATTTTGACCTTACTACAAAAGTTTGAATGAGTCAGTGAAAGAAAATCGCTCAGGAACGTAACAAACTTCATTGCAAAGATAATTTTATTGCGAACAAATTTTCTATTTATGACACCGTCATACATTAATTACAAATGAAGTTACAGTTGAGTGAAGGTACAAAAACACGGTCAACAGCGTCAATTTCACGACAGTGAACCTTAACGCGTTAAATTTTGTTGAAAAATCAGTAGAAATAAGGCGAAAAAAATCAGGCGAATTCCTTGATATTTTCTGTAAATGCAGGTGCCATAAAAATTAAAAAATGGAAATAATTGTAGATTACAGAGTTAATTAAAAAGAAGGATCTTATCTCAGCTCCAAATTGTGATTGAAAACTGAGGTAAAGCTTGAAATAAGTAAAAAAATGCAAATCATACAATAAAATAAGAAATAAAGTTTCAAAATTAATAAATGATTGGCTATTAGCAGTTGTTTTTTTTTTACTTTTTTATGTTTATTCAGTCCCAATTCAGTAACTCTCCCAAATGCCTGAAAATAAATACGTGTGCAGCATGTTATAATTGCCCAATGGCGTAGGAAATATTTATTTTATTTGTTAAGAAAATAGCAGTTGATGAAATTAATTTTTATTTATTATATTTTGTTGATAATATAAACATTAACGCCCATTTTCTTTCATATTTTCATATGAAATGCATAATTTTTTTCAAACATTGCAAAGACACTACCAGCAGAAATTCTATACATACCTATTTTTTGAGCTAATTACACAAATTTTCAAAAAATGTTCAAAAATTTTTTTTTTAATTTTCTAAATTGTTTTCTTCAAAACTAAAAACTGATCCATTTTGCAGACGTTTCCAATTGAAAATTCGGCAACTTGTTCAATTTTAAAGATTTACAATTGAAAACTCTTCTATTTTAGAGATAAAAAAATAATAATTTGCTTAATTTTGATGATTTTGAAAACTCAAAGTCCAACAATTTTGAACAATAACAATTATGATTAATTTTTTTTTAATTTATAAACATAAATTGTTAGTATTTCTGATTTTCAAAATCGAAAGATCAGTTTTCAATTTTAAATCTTCTCAATTGAAGAAATTTCGAAAACAAATCATCAAAATTACAGCATTTTCAATTATGAAACCTAAAACTTGCATAATTTTTAATTATAAGTTCAAAAAGTTGAAAAACCGTCAATTTTATAGGGTGTATAATTTAAATTATTAAATTGGATGATTTTGAAGATCAATAGTTAATTCTTTTAATTACATTTTTAAGGTGTAGACATGAGAATTGTTAAGTTTTGAATAATTTTAAAGGTCAAAAATCGAGTTTTTAATTGTAAAACTTGAAAACTGCATAACTTATAATTGCAACATTTCAAAACTAAAAACAATCCAATTTTACAGAGTTATAAAATAAAAATCTTCAATTGGTATGATTTTTAATATGAAAAATCAAGTTTTCAATAATAAATCTTCCAAACTGAAAAAAATTTCGAATATGAAACATCAAAATTACAGAAATTTTATTGCAAAAATTACATATTTTCTAATTATGGCATTTCAAAACTAAAAATACTTTAATTTGAGAGATATGTATAAATAAAAATTCTCTAATTTCGAAGATTTTCAAAATAAAAAATGAACTTATCAATTCTGCATCTTCCAAGTTGAACACATTTCGAATAAAAATAATCGAAATCATAGAAATTTTATCGATTGTAAACCTCAAACTTGAATAATTTTTATTTTGAAATTGACAAAATTAAAAAGTCTTTCATTTTAAAGGTGCATCATTAAGATTTTGAGATTGGGATTATTTCATAGATCAATAGTCGAGTTTTCCATTTTTAATCTTCCAGGTTGAAGAAGTTTCGAACAAAGAGCTTTAAAATTACAGAATTTTCAATTGTAAAACTTGAAACTTGCATAATTTTTAATTTGAAATTTTCAACTTAAAAACACTTGAATTTTAAAGGTTTACAGTTTTGAAAAACGAATGAATAAAAAATATGATTATTTTTTTATACTCAATTCTCAATTCAATTTTAAATTAAAATGATAATAAATAAACCCAAATATAGCTATTTTCATTGGATTTTTTTGTAGAGAAAATCTACTCGTTCTATCTAAAAATTAATGATAATGAATTTGTTGATCCTTACTGGGTGAACAACTTCTGTCTTTTAATTTTATTTCGTAACTTGTGTCGTTTTTCCAAAAATTTAATTTCTTAATTTTTAATTTTTAATGTTATTTTTAACGATTGAAACGAAAACTACGCATCAAAA
Source organism: Andricus grossulariae (assembly GCA_011634705.1). Classification (NCBI taxonomy): domain Eukaryota; kingdom Metazoa; phylum Arthropoda; class Insecta; order Hymenoptera; family Cynipidae; genus Andricus; species Andricus grossulariae. Next base: position 264,243,509 of record JAABKJ010007545.1, read on the forward strand.
AGAACCAAGAAAGAAAATGTATTGTACGTCGACTATATCGGCACATATCATTCCTGAAAAATTCTAAAAAAAAAGGTAAGGCGTTTTTAAAACTAAAAATGGCTCAAGACTTACTTCATCCTTAAAATTTCAAAATTTCCCTAAAGAATGTATAAATTTCGCCATGTTAAATTAAAAAAATTAGTGTCTTCTTGTTTTCCACGTACTAAAACATATTCCATTGACAAGGAATTCATGAACATGTCTCTACCGAATTTTAGAAAAAACCATTGCGTTTTTGTAATTTTGCATCGTTTTCGAAATTTTTTAACAAAGTTTTTTTGCATGACTTTCTTATGTTTTCATAAATATTTCAAGAATCGCGCAAAAAATCAATGAAATTAAGGGAATATGTTGTAGCAAGCTATATTTCATAACATTTTTCTAATTTCTCATTTATTACGATATTAATCATTTGTTAAAAATTGTTCAGTTTTGTAAGCCTATTTTTTTTTGCTCATCATATTCAAAAGTGACTAAATAGTCTGGCAATATTGTATATTCACCAAGATTTTTTTCATAAATGAAATTTGAATAATATTATAAACGCATTTATTTTTTTATTTATTTTATCTATTTTTATTTATTTATTATTTATTTTTATTCATTTGCGGTCGAGGATCCTCTGTTGCTTACCTCTTTCGATCCTCCTCGAGAAATTATGCAGTGTCTTGGAAAAAGGGGAAATCTATTCAGCCAGTCTATCCATAATTGGAACTTGAGTCGCACGGAATTTAAACAATCAGAATTTGTGAAAAGTAATGTTCTTCAATATTTAATCCTGAATTGATGTGGTGCAAAACATTTTAGCATGATATATTAATAGCCAAATTGGATCAGTGATAGTGGATTTTATGATTTGGAGTTTCGACTTATAATTAAAAATATTTGAAAACCCGTCCTTTAAATGTTCATGAAATTTGAACAAAGTTTTGAAGTGTCGATCGTCATATTGGATCGACTATATGGGAATACATAATTTTGACTTTGAACGCTTTACCATATACCTCTAATCTAGGAACTCCTAAGAGGTAACGCTTAACGGAAAATGCTGTCTTCCTATCCTTGGCAAAAATAAAAAAATATTAGGTGGAAAATATTTCCTAAAGATTCCTCAGAAGACGACTAGACATTAATTTTTGAAAAGGTAATAACAAGCAATTACATTTTTAATTGTAAATGGAGGATAGTCACCAAACGGAAAGATTACTACGCAGTTAGGAAACATTGGAACCATATGGGTCTCCTCTTGCACAAAAGATAGAAGAATGAACATTGAAACATGAAGTTATATACAAATATTGTTTATGAACTAACAAATTTGATAAGAAAGCGATCAGATTTCACTACAACCCAATGCTTTTTATATTTAAAACTAAACAATTCTATTTGCAACATCTTGCAGAAGGTTAGACACATTGCAGAACAAAATTCATAAACCTCAGAAAGTGGATATAAGTATGAAAATGATTAACATGGTCAGCCTAATTAAACTTACCAACTAAATCCAAATGAACCCAAAATGTAAGAATTAGAATGTAGCTGACGATCTCCATTTTTCTTCTTGCTACTGAATAGATTTCCTGAATTTCGACTGAGAATTTTGAAATATTTGTACTGCTATTTATACTAACCTTCATCAGATTACTATGAGTCAATTCGCACCTTGGCAATTTTTGCCACGGAACTGCCACGTTTTGTACATAGGCTTCATGTGCGCATGATTGATAGAGGAATGTTAGTCATTAGTAACTCGATTGTAGAAATTTCTGTTGTTAGCAGGTAAACATCTAGTCATGAAAAAGTCACGTAACAGTCAAGAACTAAGGTTAGAAAAAATATCATCTATTAGCTTGGTATAAGTAAACATTTCGGTGATAATTATCACATCATATTTGTTTAACGTGTTATAATTGCGTGTACTTTCATTGGTATAGCACAAAATGATAAAGTTTTTAAACCAACGAGATAAATTTGTAACAAAATTGATGCCTCGCGTAACCAAAAATTATTTTTTAACGAACTAATTCAACTTTCTTCCAAGCAGATAACGTTTTGACAACGAAAATCAATTTTCAAGCTAGAATCTTAATTCTCAACCCAAAAACAAAATTCAACAAAATGAAGGATTTTCAACTGAAAAAGACACATTGTCGACTAAAAATGGAATAGTTAGATTTTCAGTTAAAAAATTAGTCTCTGAATGAAAAGTCATTTTCCTAAACGCAGTTTAACTCTAAACCAAGAAGTTGATTTTCCACAAAAAAGAAGAATTTTCAACAAAATAGATGAACTTCAGTCAACAATTTGAGGCTTTTACTAGAAAAGATCAATTTTTATTTTAAACAATCAATTTCGAACCAAAAATAATATAGTTACAAGTTTAGTTACACAAAGTAATTCTAATTGTAAGAAAAAAATTCAAACAATATAAGAGTTGAATTTTTAACCAAAGAAGTTATAATGAATGTAATCCTTTTACGATGATTCTTTATGATAAGAGGAGGTGTCTTGGGTTTCAATTGTTTCCCAAAACCATGAAACGTTGGCAAGATTCCTAATTTTGCACACAATTAATACCCTTAACACCTCCTTTTATTATAAAGAAATAATGTTCTTTTAAATTAATTGCAGAACAAAAATAAATATTATCGACCATAATGCCAATTAAAAAATGTTCTGCACGTCGAAGAAATGAGATTTCAATCAAAATGATAAATTCGAAACTGGAATAGTTGAATTGCTTATTGAAAAATCTAATTTCCAACCAAAAAGAATCGAATTTGTAACAAACATTTAACATTTTTCGCGACTCTAAAATTTGGTATATTAATTAGGATTTAAAGAATAATACCTAATTTTTCTAATATAAAATCTGTCCAAAACGCGAAATTTTCTATATTATGTCCAACTCTATTACATTAAATGCGTGTTATTTAATTTTTTTACTTTCGTCCGGAATTTGTTATTCACATACTGCAAAATGAAGTACAAATTTCATTTTTTTTTATGATTCTCTTGATATTTGTTCCTTATTTTACATAAATCTATATTCGTGCTTACCCTGAATAAGGTATCATTTCAATGAATGTATATTGATAAAATGCATAATATACCTACATTGATATTGAAATAAACGTATCACCATCGTCTTATTTTTACTATTAAAAAAGTCGGCGATACCTAATATACATTGTTAATTGAAATATATCATATTAAATTCAATATAGAAATCTATATTTAATTTCATTGTAGAAGAGAGTTAAATTTTCAATAAAATAGTGCACTCTTAACCAAAGGTGACCTTTCTACCATTAAAGGACGAATTTTCAATACAAAAGGACGAATTTTCCTTAATTGAATTTTCAATCAGAAATTATGACTTTAACAACGTAGGTAAATTAAAAAAAAAATTGTCTACCCTAAAAGACGAATTTTCAACAAAATACATGAATTTTCTACCAAACGGTTAAATGTTCAACTTAAATTAATAATCTTTAAAAAAAATCAATTTTTCAAACCGTAATTCAACTTTAAATCGAGTATTTGAATTTTATTTAAATAAAAGAGATCTATTCTCAGCAAAAAATTTAATTGTTGATATTTCAACCAAGAATGATTTTACCTTAAATTGAAGTTAGAATAGTTAAAATAGACCGTGAAGGAAAATAAAGAAAGAGAAATTTAAAAAAAAATTAATTTTTAAATAAAGAGATGAATTTTTGAATAAAATTTCTGATCTTCAACAAAAGAAAATAGATTTTTAACAAATTGCATACTTTAAATTCCAACCACGTATTCGAATTTTCAACCCAAAAGATGAATTTTTAGTCTACATGTTTAATTTTCTGAAAAAAAGATGAATTTTCAATAGATTACGTGACTTTTCAACCAAAGAGGTGAACTTTTGAATAAAATGATGAATCTTTAATGAGAAAAAGAAATTGTCAACAAAAAAGCTTCACATTTAACCAAGTAGTTGAATTTCAAATAAATAAGAAACAATTTTCAACCAAAAATATTAGTTTTTTTTTGTAGAAAATTAATCTCTTTGGTTGAAAATTCATCCTCATGGTTGAAAATTCAACTACTTCGCTCAATTTTGAACTGTTTTGTTAAAAATTCATTAAATGAAGATTCATCATTTGAGTTCAAAATTCATATTTTTTGGTTGAGAGATTAACTTCTTCGTCCAAATGATTGAAGATTCATTATTTTAGTCGGCAATTCTTCTCTTTGGTAGAAAATTTGAAGATTTTTTTGAAAATTATTAATTTTTTGAATGAGAATTGACTTTTTAACAGGCAAATGCAAATATTTTATTCTTGGTTGACAATTTAATATTTTCAATCTAAAACTGATCTTCTTTAGTTGAAAATTCAACTATTTTTGTAGACAGTTTACTTTTTGATCGAAATTAATTTTTTTTTGTAGAAAAGACAAAATAAAATTTCTTGTGGATTAAAATTAAATTATTTTTCTTTTTAAATTTTTCTTTCTTATTCAAGAATGCATCTCTTCTGAAGGAAATGGCATCTTTCATGGATGAGAATACAACTATTTTTTTTAACTATTTTTTTAAAACAATTTTGTTGGAGAAATTTACCTGTCTTGTTAACAATTCAGCTTTTTCGTAAAAAGTTATTTCTCATTTGAAACTCATACTCTGATGTCAAAAAGTCGAACTATAATCTTTTATTGATGAAAATTCAAATATCTTTCTAATTAAATTTGTCCTTTTGATGTGAAAATTTATTTGATTTTGCAAAACTTTAATCTTTTCTGGATAAAAATGCAACTATTATGTTGAAAATTCGACAATTTTGTCATAATATTATCCTTTTTGGTAGAACATTCAACTTTCTTCTTAAAAATTTGTCTCATTAGATTGAAAATTGAACAACAATACAGCAATATTAAAACTCAACTTGATTGAATTTTACAAATCCAAGTTAAAGATAGTTCGCATTTAGCAATTTTTATCAAAAATGTTTCGAGTTTAAAATATTTCTAAAAAACTTTTGCAAAAACCGATACTTTTTTATTGACATTTAATGTGAAACTTGTTTAGCAACTGTTCTTGTCTTAAATTTAATTATCAGTATTTACTGACTTTTAGTTTTATTTGTTCGGGAGCGGACGAAAAAGGAATCAGATTCAGTAATTATTAATCACTGGTTCATTATATTATCCCAAATAATTTTAATCCACTTGGGTTCACTGAAATTCCTCTAAATTCACTCGAATTCCTTTGAACTCGCTTGAATCTCCTTCAATTCACTCGAATTTCTTCGAATGAACTTGAGTTTCTACAAATTCACTTGAATTCCTTTAAATTCACTTGCATTTATTTGAATTTACTTGAATTTCCTTGAATTCATCCCTTTTCTAAAACCCGTCTGATTGCGTGGGATACATTCTTCATCTTTTCCACTTTCTTGACAAGCGGTACCACCAACCCTGCCATCCACTGCTCCGGCCACCCTTATCCATTCCAGACCTCTTTCTGATCTTCCACATCTCTTCCCTGACCCTTTCTCCTCCGTACTTCATCGCTTCGCTCTTCATGCCATCCTCTTCTGTAGCCCATGATTCATACCCCTCAGGAGGATCAACTTTCAGAGCCGGAGTGGACGATTGAAAAGTAGCTAGTCGTGTTGTCACTCATTTAAAAATAAGCTGGGCAGTTAAAAAATTTAAACCGTTTAGAGCTGCAAGAGATGAGAAAATATTTCCTGCATTAATTCACGAAGGATTTCAGTCCCTGGTGGGTCCATTGTATAGCATATTTTGGGCATGCTTAGCAATGCGATACACCCCGGTAGCATGGAGGAAGGTTAAGGCAATCTTCATCCCAAGCCCGGCTGAGAATAGCTACCATGAGGAAAAATCCTTTTGACCGATTTGGCTTGACCTCTTTTATGCTGAAAACACTAGAAAAATTAGTGGACCTTCACTTGAAGGAGAAAATACTAACGAAAAGCCCTCTTTACAGGAATCAGTTTGCCTCTCAAAAAGGCGGCATTCAGTAACACCTCAATTAAATCAATATACGATTCTGCTGAAACACAGGGAGTTAGTTGCATCGTAAACAGGTGGATGTACTCCATTTTGAAAAGCAGAATGGTACATATTTCGCTACATGGTAATGAAGTGAAGGGCAATGTCTCAAGAGGATACCCACAGAGAGAAGTTCTTTCATCCACCGAGTGGACGCTCTTCATTGATGACCTGATTCGTCTTTTGAACAAGTCGGGATTCTACACTCAAGACTACGTGGAGGACCTGGAGATACTAGTAACAGGGAAGGTGAGGGGAATTTATTGGACCTCATGCAGTCAGCGCTCAACATAGTAAAGAGATGGTGTATGTCCGTTAAACTGGACAAGACGGACCTCATGCATTTAACCAGAAGGAGGAAGCTTCTCAACCTTGAAAATCTTAAGTTTTACAGTAGGGAAGTAGAATCTTCAAAATCAGCGAAGCACTCAGTGGTAATATTGGATCCTAAGATAACCTGGAAACTCCATGTTGAAGCAATGGTACAAAAAAAACTAAGGTGGCTTTTTGGGCCTGTAGATGCACAATACGGAAAACCTGGGGCTTTAAAGAGAGGATAAATTACTGATTATATCCAATAATAGTAAGATCCATGAAGCATATGCATCAAAAATTTGGTTTCCAAGGACTGAACTAATCAGTTCTATCAAACAGCTGGAAATCCTTTAGAGGGTTTTCTGCTTGGCCATCATTGGTGCTATGAAAACAACACCAACAGCAGCTTTTGCTGTTGGTGCTTGCAGCTCTTGCACCTTTTCGCACGGAATATTTGAGCGGCAGAACTATATAGACTCCTAATGGAGGGCAACCTTTGTGATGTTAAGGTGAAAGATGTGCATGATATAGGCAAGCGCATGTTATGTAAGGATAATATTTTCGCTATGCAAAGTGGTTTTATGTTGGAGAAATCATCTTTCATTAAATCCTGCAAGGTCATCTGCCCCAACATGAAGGAATGGAATGATATAGGTTAAAGGAAAGAATTATTTACACTAGTAGGTCTCGTTTGGTATACAGGCGGCTCTAAAGACTTCTTGGGAACAGGAACTGGCATCTATGGAAAGAAGCCCAGGGCGGAAATGACAAAAGCAGTGGGCACATTCCCTACAGTTTTCCAGGCCAAAATGATAGCTATTAAAGCTTGCCTGGAGGAAATTTATAAGCGGGCTTATAAAGGTCTACATATTTGGATCTATTCTGACAAGCATGCAGCCCTTAAGGCTCTCACATCTGAAGACTTTACTTTCAGACTTGTCTGGAGCTGCTGGGAACCCTACTGCGGTATCTCGTACACATCGGCGACAGAAGCCCCTGGTAAATGGCTCTCGGAGGAGCATGCGAGATATTGGAAGGAAACCAAAAAAATGGTGCTTTGCTAGAATTTCATATCTGTTACATGTAGTAAGAAGATTGATGAACACTTGAACATGGAAAGAAGGTAGAATAATTTTGTAGTGGGGATGCTTACTGGACACTGTTGAGTCAGGAAACACTTGACAATCATGAGGATTGGAGACAACCCTCTTTGGCAAAAGTGTGATTTTCGTGAGGAGACAGGTCATCAGACACTTTGTGAATTTGATGTACAAGGGTGCTTCAGAAATGAGTGTCTGGGGGATTTTTTTCTCGAACAAGTAGACTTTCACGACATCTCCTATGAATCAGTGTATACCTTCATGGTGAAGACTAACCTTATGGAAGATGCTTCAATTCTAAGGTATAGTGCAATAGGTTTCACCGCAGTAATATGGGCAGCTATTTCCCTTCCCAGCCGTATCACAAGAATAGTAATAATAACAATATATATGATAATAACAATCACTGGCTATTCTCATTCTCTACCACTCAAGGTATCAATGCTACAAAGCCTAATGTTGTCCTCCAAGATCTGAAGACGGAGATCATTTACGTGATTGAATCGTCAGCATCAGCCGGTGGTAATATCACAACAAAGGAGGAAGAAGAATGGGCAAAATACCTAGCAGCTCTTTCCGATCTGAGCATACTGTACCAAGGCAACAAGGAACATCTTATATTTCTCGAAATCGGCTATCTTGGAAGCGCGAAAACATAATTTCTTAGCCAACTAAACAAAATCCTGGCTTGCCAACAACAGGCTCAGTTCATCGCGAGCCGGATGTGAAAGGCTGTTCTTCTGGGATCACTCCATCTAGTCAGCCAACACTGATCCTCATAACATTCTGCAAAAGTTGGTAGCTCTAAAAAAGTATCCAGAGGTGAAACCTTTATCTCCAACTGTACCGTCTGCCGCGTAAGGTCCTCCACGGCTAGAGCCCAGACTCCAAGGAACAGTATTGTACGCAATCTCTTGCGTAAATTTCCCGCTTTTGCTTACCTTCTAGGACAGAAGGAGCAAGAGTGGATGACGTAAACATTGCGGTTGTTGAAAAATACATTTTTCTGAAAGAATTCAACTGATTTGTTGGAAATTCGTCTCTTTTACTTGAAAATTCAACAATTTGGTTCATATTTTTTTTTCCTGATTAAAAAATATTCTTGGTTGGAAATTCAACTTGAAAAAAAATTGGTATTTTTAATTAAAAATTTATCCCTTTCGGTTTAAAATTTTATATCAGAAATTAATCAATTTAACTGAAAATTTAACCACTGTATTTTTGGTGGAAGATTGATCTTTCTTGGTTAAAAATGGAACTATTTGGTTAAAACTGCATGTATTTTTTCGAAAATTCACCTTCTTGTAGAAAATTAATCTTCTTTGCTTAGAATTTATCTCTTTGGTTGAAAATTAATCTCTTTGTTCAAAACTTGAACTATTTTGTTGGAAATTCGTTTCGGTTGGAGACAAATTAATATAAATGAACATTGATTTTTTGGTAGAAGTTGAAACTTGAACTACTTGGTTGAACATTTATCTCTTTAATTGAAAATTTAACTTTTTTATTGCAAATTCCTCTTTTCCCTTGAAATTCAAACTTTTTAACTCAAAATTCACTTTTTTCATTTTTGGTTGAAAGTTGATCCTTTTTAGTTGAAATTGCAACTACTTCGATACAAGTTCATCTATTTTATTTTCAATTAGTATTTTCCTAGAAAATTAATCCTCTTGGTTGAAACTCAATTATTAATGTTTGGAAACTCAACTATTTGATTGAAACTTTTATATTTTTTTGATAATTCAACGATTTTGTTGAAACGTCATCCTTTTTGGTGTGAATTTCAACTGCTTTGTTGAAAGTTCATCTTTTTGGTTTGAAAATTCGACTGTGTTGCTGGAGATTGCAAGGTAATTGTAATCAATTGAATTTTTTAGTTGTACGCATTGTTTATTTATCTCGACACAATCACATTATACTTGATGGTTTATTCCTCCTCGTTCTGCGACCGTCTGGGCCTCTCTAGGGGGTCATCCATAAGTCACGTGATCGGTTTTTGGCTAAATTGCAAAAGAAAATATTAAAAATCTTTCACTACAGAAATAGCTTTTTCAATATGACAGAAGTGCTTTTTTATTCATAAATTGAAAATTAGTGAGAATCGGGTAAGCTTACCCTTTTTTTGACTAATTTAATGTTGAAGGGCCCGAGATTGGCGCTGGTCTCATGGTGTAGGTTTCGCCATTTTTTCCGCCATCCAGGACGGCTTTAATGCACACACGAATTTCCTGCTTCCGTTTGGTGACATCGCAGGTTATATTAACAACACGTTTAAGATAGCACTTTTCCGCCAGCTGTAAAAATAATATATTTTTTTCTTTCTTCATCTTTCTCGCTCAAAATATCTCATATAAGGATGAAAATACAGTGAAGTCTCGCCTATTTCTCTGACCTTGAAACGAAACAATTCTCTTATTTCCAACCTAGAGGGGGCCCCACCTCTACCGCGTTTCAACTGTTTATTTTTATTAACGACGCTCATTGGCTGTCTCATGTTTGTATCGATGCGCCGCCTGTACGCAACTACTTCAACCGAAAAGCGCGGGAGATTTAAAATCATTAATAAATACTATCAATATTAATAAGAATATATATATACTTGACATTCCTAGAACTGCTGGCCCTCACGGTTTCTCAGCACGTAGGGCGAAAGACGGTTGCAACTCTCGCCTCGGAAGGGCCGAGTACGCAAGTACTCAGTCGAAGTATATTGCGCAATATTACGGAAACAGTTAAGGTGAGTGGACATCCGGCTCACAGCCCATCAAGCTTATTGCACAGTTGAAAGAGGCGTTGTCCGTTAGTCTGCATGCATGCATCCCTGTTTTTCGAGTGCGACTTTTAGGAGAAAATATCCGAAACGTGAAGGTAAGTTATAAAGGTCTGCGTAGTAATATTTTCAAGTGTAGAATGCATTTGCGCAATTCTGTTTCTTCATCCTTTTATCGGTTGAAGATTTTTTACTTTCACGAAGCAACTGTCCGAAATTTGAGGTTAGACTACCACTGACTTGACATTTAGGACATTTTATTTTATTTCATGAAACTAAAAGGTCGTGAATCGACAATGAGTGGAACGTGACTGAGAAAAAAGATTCTGCACATGAGCAATATTACTATTTGTACAGTTATGACTTTTACGTTTATAATATTTTCTCGCAAAAGTCGTATGCCGTGTTCAGATTGCGTCATACTAAAATAATCAATTCAAGGCTTCCTACTCTTCCGGACTTTTTCTGATTGGTCAGCCACTGACGCGGAGGAGAATATACCGGGACGGGGGTGGAAGTTGCCGGACCTGCGCAAATGGAAATAACCGTGTACAGCCGACGAGAAATAGAGACGAGAGGAAATAATGTAGATGGAAATAGGTGAAACTCCACTTTATTCCAAAATAAACATTCTGCATGTAATTTATGTAATGCATGTAATAAAATGAATACCTATATAATTGAAGAAATTCATATATCAAGAAATTTATATAATTGAAGCAATTTATGTAATTCAAGGAATTCAGAGAAATTAAGGAATTCAGAAAATTCAGAGAATTCGTATAATTGAAAGAATTTATAGAATTAAAGAAATGCATTTAAGTAAATAAAATCAATCAAAATAATTTGAAACATAATTAATTAATATAATTCAGGAAATTAAAAAAAAACTGAAGAAATTCAGAGAATTCAAGGAATTTAGAGAATTGGAGGAATTCCGGGAATTCAGAGAATATTACTAATTCAGAGAATTCAATTAATTTGATAAATATATGAAACTAGAATTGAGAAGTTAGAAAATTAAGTTTACAATAAATTATAAATCATGTTTTTAAGTACCTTGCGAACCCCGTGTCTAAGAGCATTTCTGTAGCAGTAGCCGCATTCATTAATTTCATGTTTATATAATCGCTCTAATTCGCGATATTCTGCCATACAGTTGCTGACTTGTGTATTTTTTGGTTGTGTTAACGCAATTAATTCCTAATGAGAAAGAAGAACAAGACAATTACAATTTTTCATTTTCTGGAAATTTCAACTGGTAAAAATGTAAGAAAATTGATTAACCGTTGTAAATTCAATTTTCTTTAAATTTCAACAGTTGAAAACGCAGCTGTTGATACTGAAGAAAATTCGAATATAGAGGAACCAACAAATTTGAAAATTGAAGAAAATGGTAGGAAATAAAAAAATCTACTGTTGAAAATTCGGTTTTTTATTTTTTTACATTTTGCAATAGTTCGAGGTTTGACTTTTGCAAATTGAAAAATGAAGAGAATAAAAGTAATTGAATCTTTTAAAGTTGAAAATTCAATCAAAGCCTACTTTTCCACAGTTCAATTTTGAACTTGTTGAAAATTCCAGAAAATGCAAGAAGTGAATTTTCAACTGCTGAAATTTCGAGCCACTCGAAATTTCATTGCTGAAAATTCAATTTCCTTCAATTTTCAACAGTTGATAGTTTAACAGTTGAAAACTCAATAACTGGAAATGTTTAACTAATTTTCTTCTTCTGCGAAACCGTTGAAAACTCTACTGCACATTATGGGAAATTAAAAAAAATGGCAAATTTTGAGAAAATAAATATTCAACTGTTGAAAATTTGAATTTTTAAATTAATTATTTTCGCCAACTGACCTCAGCCTCATCACGAAATTTCTCCACGATTTCCTCCATTTCAGTAGTATATCTATGATGCAAATTTCCTATCTGCTCCACATAAGGAGTTTCCACGAACTTTTCTCGGGGATTTACTGCGAAGACTGCCTGTGAAGATCAAAGGTTATGATAACATGGGACGGAATAATTATTTGAAATTTTACTTTTCAGTTTTTAATAATAATAAATTGTCAGAGTTGGGATTTTTTTTAATCACCTAAATTCACTTCTGAGGGATCATTCGATGACTACCACTTTTGTATAAATTTTTCAACAATAGTTCTCAATAAAAAATGTATCTTTCTTTCTTGACTTTTTAAAAGTTCAATTATTAACAGTTGAGGTTTCAATTTTTGAAAATTCAATTTTTATTCTTAAATATTTTTTTTCGATCTTTAACTACTGAAAATGATTGAAAATTTAAGTTTCTTTAATTTCAAAAACCTGAATACTCAACTGTTGAAAATTGTGGAAAACGGATAATTGAACATTAAAGAAAATTCTTGATTCACAAATAAAGAAAATGGGTAATTCAATCCTCAATTTCCTTCAATTTTTAACATTAGCAATTTCAACTATCGGAAATCCAACTATTGAAACTTCAATTTTAATTACATCAATTTTCAGCTATTTAAAATCAATGTAAATTAAAATTGAATTTTTAACTTTTGAAAATTGATGTAAACTGAAATTTGAATTTTCAATTTTTTTCTATTTTTAATTGTTCATAATTCAATAAAATAACGAATTTTGTATTTAAAGCAATCATTCAAGTACTTAACTATATAAACAATTAAACTAAATCGACATAATTTCACATGCGAATTTTATAATTAAATATTTCAATTAAAAAATAATGGGAGAAAGTATTTTTTGTTGTAAAACAGGTTGCTATTGGCAGATAGTGTTTTGGTAAATTAATAGTCATTCAATGGACTTTAGGTGGGAAATTTTTGCATTTAAAAAAAAATCCCAATTCTTATGTACAATGTGTTACAATATGGCATGTAAATATAATCACTGCATATTGAAGATAAAAATTAATTATTTACATTTTTAGTTAGAATGCACCTGCTTGGTTAGAAAATGATCTTTCTAGTTTGAAAGTTCAACTATATGGTTAAAAATTAATTAATTTGACTAAAAATTCAATTGATATCTGTGTAACGTGATAATTGATCATTCATTTTTTTAACGGTGAGTAGCTAACTTCGAACACACCGTGAGTTTTCTAGCTTCCTAGCTAAATATTGAATTTTCTTCAATTGAGATTTCAACTGTTGAAAATTCAAGTGAAAATTTACACTGGTGTGACCTTCTAACTCAATTATAAATGAAAATTACTAAAAATAATATTAATATGTTCAAACAATTTATGCAGCAATCACATTATTAGTGGAAAGTAGTAGCTTATGTAATAGAAGCAATTTTTATTGAACGAAAAAAGCAAATAATCATAATTAGCGCTAGAATCTTGCAAAACCGAATTTTTTACTTATGGGTTTTTCTAGGACCCTGCAAAACAGACTAATAGGGTTTATCTAGCATGAAAAAAGACTGCAAGGGTCACGCATGGCAATAAACTTGAAAATATCTGGCTCAAGCATGGGTCACGCTAAATACAAATTAATATATCCGCGTTGAAAATTATAGTAATAAGTTTTCCAACAGCTGACACATCGCTAAACGGTAAGTCTGCTACCCGGGTTCACCAGATCGTGCACCAGGTCGTTCAAGACGTGATTGACGATAACTTTTTCAAAATCTAAATACTGTCAACAAACAAAAGAACTCTAGATTTTGAGGCGATGGCCTCGGTGCACATGATCGCACACCAGGTAGTTTCACATATATTCTACGAGAAACGTTTCAAAATTTAAATTGTGCAAATCACCAAAGATTTTTTTCCTCATCGGAAAATAGTTGTAAGACGTTCCAGACACAAAATAAAGAAAAACTTTCTTCGTTTTTGCATATTTGCGATAAAGGCACTTCCACGGAACCTAAGTTACGCGAAAATATGTACATTTTGGGACACACCAATTTCTCAAAGAAATTTAATAAACTACCTGGTGCACGTGGGTCGTCGATTCACCATTCGGAATTGCTTTGGTTCTTAACAAAATTTAAATTACAAAAAAGTTCTGATAGTTGACTTCTTAAACAACCTGGACTACGATCCGGGGCATCCCTAATGTCAACTCACTATTTGGAACTGTTTTGACTATTGGTACGCTTTAAATTTTTCAAAAGTTCTCGCAAAATTCGTGCTAAACTACCTGGTGCACGATTCGTCAAACCTGTTTCGTCAGCTCACCATTTGGAGTTATTTTGGCTAAAAACAAAATTTAAATTTTTTTCAAGTTACCGTAAAATTCGTGCTAAACTACCTGGTGCACGATCTGGTACATCTGTTTCGTCGACTCACCATTTGGAGTTGTTTTGGCTATTGGCAAAAACTAAACTTCAAAAAAGTACTCGCAGATGACTTCGCGAACTACCTGTTGCACGATCCGGTGTTCAGGGATCGTCGACTTGACACTGGTAGTTATTTAGGCTGCTGGCATCATTTCAATTTTAGAAATGTTCTCGTAGGTCAACTCTTAAACGACCTGGTGCATGATCCGGCGCACACAGGTCGTCGACTCACCATTTGCAATTGTTTTGGTTGTTGACAAAAATTTAAATATCAAAAACTTTCTGTAGTTGACTTTCTGAACGACCTGAATTACAATCCGGAGCACCCTTAGCGTCAACTCACCATTTGGAGTTGTTTTGGCTATTGGTACGATTTAAATTTTCAAAAAGTTCTGGTAGAATTTGTGATAAACTACCTGGTGCACGATCGGACGCACCTGTGTCGTCATGTCACTATTTGAAATTGTTATGGCTATTGGCAAAAATTGAATATCAAAAAGGTACTCGCAGATGACGTCGAAAATTACGCGAAGCACGATCCGGTACACGTGGATCGTTGAATCACCATTGGTAGTCATTTTGGCTGCTGGCACAATTTGAATTTTAGAAATGTTCTCATAGGTGATATCTCAAACGACCTGGCGCATGATCTGGAGCACCCAGGACACATTATTTGGTGTTGTTTTGGCTATTGGCGAAATTTAAACTTCTACAAAGTTCTCGCAGAATACGCGCTCAACCACCTAGTTCCGTATTCCGTGCATCCGGATCGTCGACTCACCATTGGTAGTTATTTTGCATATGAGGACAAATTAAATTCTTTTAAACTTGTCGTAGATGACGTCTTGACCGACGTGGTGCACGATCCGGAGCTCGCGGGTAGTGGACTTACAATTCAGAGATGTGTCGGTTATTGAAAAACTTATGATGTTCATTTTTAACGCGGAAATATTCATTTGTTTTTAGCGGGTCAGGAGGATGATAGACGAACAAGAGCAAGGTTTGCACCATGCTACCATTCAGCCGTGACTCAAGCTTTAGTCAGATATTTCCAAGTTTATGCCATGTGTGAGCCATGCAAACTTTTTTCACGCGGGGTACGTGAATATTTTCCCTGAACATTCCTGAAACATCCAGTGGAAGGGTTGGAGAATTTCGAAAATTTTTTTAGCAAGTTTCACGGAAGTAGGTAAATGTCTGCGTATCCAGGACGGTTCCGCGATTGTTTGTGCGTTCCTTGAAGCTTCCTCGGGAATCTTCCTGAATATGTGGACATTTTCTTATTTCTAGGACAGAAGGAGCAGAAGTGGATGACGTACACGTTCCAGTTGCGTCGGGATTGGTTGCTTCAAGGAACCATGATTGTAGCTTCTGGAGCATGAAACTTCTCTCATAATATAATAATAATAATAAGGTGTTCTCGCGTTGTCGTCGCGGTAGGGCTTGAGCTTTCCTCTCATGAATTTGACGGCTAGGTTGGCTGTAGCATTGCTACTGACAGAGTTTCCCATGCCAGACAGACAGAGAACGAAGAAAAAAGTGACAAAGATGAACATCAAAACCCATAAATTTTAATGGCGAGTCTTTTGAAAATTTTGAAACGCTTGTCGCTTCCTGAGGATCGTCAGAGCACCCCTGGAGCTACTGCTGGGGGCCACAGCATGCGGGACGGTGGTGATGGTGAGCTGCAATATGGTCAGGCAGATCTCACTAACCTAACAGCTGGCCAGCAAGAACATCTGCGACAAACGGTAAGCGGTGGAATGTCAACTGTGCCTGCTGAGGATGCTTTGGATAGCGTTAGCTATTTGCAGCTAACCACCTCAACAGAAATATCGTAGGAGAGCATCAAGTGGGATACCACGATAAATGAGGCATTGATGCGTCTCCATGATGAAAGTGCGAAGTTTGAAACCCCACGCGAAAAAGGATACAATTTTAGAACAAAGTTTGCTGCAAAGTATCCTCAAACAGAGAAAGTTGCATAAAGAGATCTTTTCGCTAAGGTAGAGGACATCAAGACTCATCTACATATCTCAGAAGATCGAGCAATGGAGATTAAAAAGCAGGTTGATTTGGCGTGGAAAAAGGACAGCAATGAACATCAGTTAGAGGAAGCCGCGTCACACGAACAAGCAGCGGCAATTGATGTTCTCCCTCAACCTGATGATGATCCAGCACCACCACATCCTCCAGAGGTGGATGGCCTAATACAAACAGAGCCAGAAGCAGAGGTTCAACAACCAAAAAGGCGATTAAAATGGGCATACCATATGAACAGAGATGTAATGCGCAGAATCTAGCAGATCAAGAACGCTCAATATCTGTAAACAGATTGCTTTCGGCTGCTGAAATAGCTGCCATCGAAATAGAAGTGGAATAGCAGCTTCCTATTGATGACTCTCCCTTGGAAGGTGTGGCCTGATTGTACATAATAGCTCTAAGAAAGCATCCAGAGGCGACTTCTGTCACCTCCAACACTCAAGGCCGCTGTTTGAGCATAGCAGCGGTAAAAGACCACCAGAAAACTACACTTGACTTAGTCCGTGGCTATGATGTAAAAACGGGTTGTTCTTAACCCGAGAAAAAGTTTGAGAAAGAAAATAATATTAGGTTAAAAATTTATCTTTTTAGTCAGAAAATCGAATAAATGGTTTCAAATTCATGCTCAATATTTAACTGCTTTTATCAGAATATTCACTGATTTTAATAAAATTTTTTTCCTTTTTCTATGGATTTTTTTTTTAGACATATTATTTTTTTGGTTTAAAATGCAACTGTCTCTAAGAAAATTGAAATGTTTGGGTTGAAAATTAAATTTTTCTGCTGAAAACTTAAAGGTTTTGTTGAAAATTCTTATTTTTAGCTGAAAAATGTCTTAAAATATAACTGAGACTTAAAATATAATGTGCCTTATTGAAGGCTTAAAGTATTTTGTTTGAAATTCGTTTTTTTTTTGGTTACATTTAATTGTTTTTTTTTTCAGTTACAATTAAAATCTTTATTGGTTGAAGATACATCTTTTTGATTAAAAATTAAATTTTCTGTTTATAAATTCTACTTTAATTGAAGGAATGGAAATTTTTGTATGTTAAAATTGTTTCTTTTTATCTGAATGATAAAACGTTTGCGCAATGAAATGCTTCCTAATCACTCTCAGATCTTCAAGAAAAGCAAATAAAGTTTGAATATTTTATCATAATAAAAGTCCGATTCACGCTAGGCCTAAGTTTTTTAACTCCACCCCACCATCTAAATGTAGGTAGTAATATTTGTCATAAATAAGATAATGGCTAATATATGTACAGGTGCATGAGACCCCAAAAATTATCAGTTGCAGTTCAATAAATTCTTTGAAAATCTGATTTTCTTTCACCAGAAAAAATGATGATTTTTCTGCTAACTCTCCTCGTTACCTCGATGGTGTTTCTAAATTCTCTTGGAAAGTGAAATATAATACCTAACCAATCATATATTGAAATATATCATTTTTGGTAGAAAATTTCCTTTTTTCTAAAACATAAACTGCTTGTGATTCAAAGTTGAAATATTTTTGGCCAAAATGAGAACTTCAACATTTCTTGTTCATAATTTATATTTTGTTATTAAAAATTTCACTAGCTGGTTGAAAGTTGAAATACTGGATTAAAAATTAATTTTCTGGTTGTAGATACTTAATTTTGGTTTCCGATTCATCATTTCAGTTGAAAATTTATATCTTCGGGTGAAATTTAACTATTTTGTTTCAAAAAAAATTTTTCTCGGTCGAAAATTAATTTTAATAATTAGAAATTTACCTATGGTATTTTTGGTAGAAAATTGATCCTTTTAATTTGCAGGTTCAACTATTTGGATCCAATGTCATGAATTTTTTTTTAAATTCGTCTTTCTTGGTAGAATTTCTTGGAAGATTGAATATTTCGGCCAAAAATGAACAGCGTGCATTTTATATGTATGTTTTATATTTTTCTCTCTAATGTTCATTTATTATTTGTTCATAACATAAAAGACAGAGCTGAGTTATACATTTTAGAAAAAAACGCAATTTCCTAGCACTTTTAAAAAACTATTTTTTTTACATTCATTCATTATTACCCCACTAAGTGAAAAGTGGAAAAAAAGATAAAAATTTCAGAAAAAAATCGTAAATATCTGGCATTGAAATTGATAAAGATAGTTATTCACAATAATAATTTGTTTCAACAATTATTTTTGCCTAAAATAAATAATTAATAAGTCACTCCGATTCAAAAGTGAACAATAAGTTGAAAATTTCAAAGCAACTCGACTTTTTCCTAGCCTCATTCGAAATTAATATTACTAACAATAATAATAAATCGTTTAAATAATTATTTTCGTTGAAATTACTGAAGTATGACCTCACTCTAATTGAAAATTGGACAGAAAGTAGAAATTTTTTGGAAAAACCGCAACTTTCTATGTCTATTCTAAGAGAAAATTGATAAAAACAATAAATTGTTTGAACAATTCATGTGAAAATCTGATTATTGGTGGAAAATATTATTTCATGCACTAGGAACCTATAAGAGAGACTTATGGGGCGGGGGGAGGATTGAAAAAGTAATATTTCATTCATATTAAATGGCTATTTTTGAAAAAAAATGTTGAGTTGAAACTCGATTCAGTTAATATTGACGATTCTGAATGAAATTTACAAAAACATATTTTTTTCTTACGAGAAATATGCGTTAAACTTAATGGGGCTTGCGCCACCTCTAAGTATAACTTTTTTCAAAACCAAAAAATATACATAGTTAAAGCTGTGAAACATAATTTTTTTCCTTCTCAAAAATGCACTTATTTTGTAAACTTGTTTTTTGTAAAATAAGCGGAACAGTACAATGAAGAATAATATCGCTTTCTGCGTTGGAAAAAAATCTAATAGTTGTAAATAATAATTGCTTTATGTATATCTGATATTAGGACATAAAGATCCAGGCTGGTTAATGTGCATTTTATGATTTTTCCTTTCGGACCAATAAATTCTTGGTTTGCTGAAAAAAATTTTAGTAAAAAATCTCTGTATTTGTTCTTACAGAATCATATCCTCTAAAAGGAGAGGGCTCTCCGGTACCATATCTGAATTCTCGAATTCAAAATCCGCACCATCCATACGAAATTATTATGAATCCAGATAATTCACTCCAGGGAGTTCAATATGGTGAAGAGATGATCAAACCAATTCCTAATAAGGATGGCACAATTTGGGGATTTGAATATAAGGGGGAGGAGTTTGAGAGAGGTAATTTAAAAATTATATAACTTTGAGAATTTGTAGAGAATTTACTATCAAATGTCTAGTTTTTCCTTAATTATGGAATGTTCCATAAGCAGAACCAGAGGCCGCACAATGAAGCGGAACATGTTCTTCTAGGCAAATAAGTCTAGAGCTTACAATTTTGTTTTAATCCAAGCTTTCTTGAATTTTTTTTCAATAAATTTTGTAATTACTTCCGCCATCAAACAAGGTCCACTCCGGAAATTGAATTTCTTGGATGAATATTAGTAGACTCACAATTTAGTACAATCTAGTCTCTATAAGTTCATGAATAATTTAATCTTTGAACTCATCAGTTACTTTATTTATCTCTCAGGCAAATTTGGAAATTGTGCCGAATTGTTCGATTGTGACACTAGCAAAGTTGGAACATACGATGGAGCCAAATTTTACAATGAGCCAGGAGGGGCACCCGATAATTAAAAAAATATAATACAATCTGAAACAAATATTAGGAAATTCTACATAAAAGGTCACTAGAAGGGTCTAGAGACACATTGCAAACGATCTGTTTGTTTCAAATTTATGTAATTCTATATTATGGGGGCGAAATTCAAAAAATAATTCTTGATTTGCATTCTATTTCTAATTTTGAACAAAAATTCAAAGGAAAAACTAGATACGGATAGTATTGACGTTTCTGCTGAATGTTTACGGAAACGTATTTTTTCTTATAGGAAATACGAGTTAAACTTTACGGGGTTAGCGGAACCCGTAAATAGCAATTCTGTTAAAAACAAAATATACATATTGTGACGTGTCGCGCTTTATTGTTATTATAGTTGATACTATTTTCTCAAATATTGTAATGATATTTTTTTTAAACTCTAACTTGGCAAAATATGTGAAGTTTTATTTGGGTTTCCCGAAGGCGGAATTCTCAAATCTCTCCGGTTTCAATATGCGTAAGTTTCAAAATAAAACGAACCTAGTCTTCACAAAGTCAAGATATATGGAGGTATCCTGAAGTTGTTGTAAATTGAAATAATTTCGTTTCTGTAACAAAGAAAGACGGAAAATTAACAGCCTAGTTCAAACAATTAGGATTTGTGTGCATGCCTTTTGGAGTCAGTAATTTGAAAGTAGTAATTTTGTAGTATAATAATTTTTTAAATAAATTCAAAATTTTCTTGATTTACTGACAAAGCTCAGTCTTACTATTATTTTAATTATTATCCATTCGTTGTATATTATTATCTATTCATTGCAAGGCCAGGAAAATCGGTGCTCCAAACCTTTGATTGGCTTTGAAGTGAAATTCATGAGATTCTATAGTTATCATATAGATAATTTAAAAATAAATAAAAATACTTTCAAGAGGTGGTTGAGCACCTTTGCTTCTTTTATATTGATCTTCGAAAGTTTAAAATTAAAACTTCAATTTTACTAAGTCAGTAAAAGCATACTTGTTTTCCTTTTATCTATTAGCACTTATGAGCCACAATGTGCGCGAACAAACATTGCAGAAAGAAAGAACATAATAGATTCCAATAGCTCCGAAATATTTAATAAAGAAATCATGGGCGAGCCAGGAGATGGGCAAACCAATCTCAAGGAAAGCTTATCATTTGAATATTAAATACCTAGCTACAAGTGTGCATTGAAAATGCAAGTATTACCCTCATTCAAGCCACCTTGCGAGCCATAATGCGCGCGAACGAACATTGCAGAGAGAAAGGATGATGTAAATTTAGGTAGCTTGGAAATGCTTTGTATCCAAATCTTAGGCAAGCCAAGTGACAGGCAAACCAATCACATGGAAAGCTTCCAATTTAATTATAAAGCACCTAGCTACTATCGTTTTTCAATTTCAAAAATAAAGTAATATTAAAAATGAAACACTAAACACTAAACGTTAGAATTCATCGCGTGTGATGTATACCTCTTTGTCTACTCTAAGAACACTTTTCTATGGAGCGTCATCCAAAAGACGACCTCGTTCTAACGAGCGTCGAAACCAAAGTAACGAACGATGTGGGACCCGTCTCCCAGTGAACTAGCTCTCAGTGCTGGTTGAGCGTGCATGCCGCTATTGGTTGGAAGTCCCCACTCTGCTCGATGGACAGGGGTCCTTCTATCGCTTGCTTTGTGCGGTGTTCGCAGCGAGGAAAATGACTTTCTAACGCGTACATTACTAGAAGTTAAGTATATTCAAAAACGGTAGAAATATTCAACTTGTGCATGCAGTAGATCAAGCCCATAAGTTGCAATTACGTTACAAGTTGCTTACCCAAAAAAGATGTACACATTTTTAATGAATCATTTTTTGATAGAACCCGTAATTTTTGTTTTGATCGTAAAAAATAATATGGAAAATTATAATAAAATTTGTTGAAAAAACGACACAAGGTACTTCAGAACATCGAGCAGTAAAATTGTTCGCCTAAATTTCATCTACGAATTTTCCTTAAAACGTTTTTTGATAGGACGCGCAAGACTTTTAGGAATTGATCTTTTTTTATTGCAAATTTAACTATTTGATTGAAAGTTGAATTGCTTATATAAAATTTCATGTTTTCTTGCAAACAATTATTTTAGTTGGAACTTCAAGTATTTTGTTGAAAATGTAATTAATTTGTTAAAAATTCGTCTTTTTCTTTGAAAATACGATTATATTGCTACTTTGTTGTTGAACATTCGTCTCTTTGGATAAAAATTTCAAGTGACTATCTATGTAGGTTTAAAATCCAACTATTTTGTTAATAATGAGTCCCTTTTGCTAGAAAATTCAACCATTTGGTTGTGAATGCAACTGTTTCGGTGATCATTTTTTATTTGGGAGAGGGAAGGTATCTAACTACTTGCTTGAAAATTCAGCTTTTCAGGTCAATAGTTGAACTATATAAGAGTGGTCAAAGAATCAACCATTGCGTAGAATTTTGGATTGAAAATACTCCTTTCTTGCAGAAAATAATCTTCTTAGTAGAAACTGCAACACTTTATTGAAAATTCAATTAATTTGTTGAAAATTTAACTGCTTTAATGAAAATTTAATGTGAAGAAATTCGCTCTTTTGACTTGGAAATTCTTCCAGTTGGTTGAAAATTCATCCGTTTTGCTCAAAAAATTAACTATTTGATTTTAAATGCAACTTGTGCCTATTTATTATTTTTATCGTTGAATCTATAGATTCTGAATGAAAATAATAGTATTTGTATTTTTATGGAACTGTGATTTTGCAATCAATCGTACTCTTTTTATGCCAGTAAAAAATTGATTTATATTTAGATAAAATGATTCTTAAATGTGAGTAAAAACCCTACCTTCATTATAAGGTGAACAATTGAACCTGATATGTGAAAAAAATTAAACCAAACTTATTATAAATTGCACTATATCATGCAGTTGAGCAGATTTCCCTTCTACAAATTCGTAAACTTGCCGGTTAAAAGATTTACTCTTATTTTCAGTTTTTTTTTTCATTCAACGGCCACCCTTTGAATTCGAGGTGCAAAACCGGAGAAATCCTCAACTGCTGTTTGTACAAAATCTTAGAGAAAAAAAAACACTTTATTATTGCTATATAATTAATTTATTCATTTGAGTATGCGTCCACAATTTGCAGAATATAATAGCATATAATTTGCAGAATGCAATATTGGTCGACCGGAAAAATTTTAAGGTTGCGAACGGAACACACGTAAAATTTGCAGTTAAAATGTGAATGTATAGATATCCCTGGTGAATTCATTTGCGTACTTGTGCCCCATTAGTAGCGATAGTGCGGTCTTGCGCTATAGAGCGGCTTTGAGCGCAAGTGTCTTATTTGGTATCACGTTCCGCTATGCGACCCGTCATCTCGTATCCTGGTTGATTTGGTATATTTTCTCGTTCAATCATAGTGTAAAACACCTCCTTAGTATTTGGTACCGCGAAAAACGTTATTCCCGACAAGCATAAGTACCTCACCGGTTATCATGGCCACATCTGTATTCATGGCATCACATAATTTTGTTGATGAAAAATTGATATTTAGCAAGGTTTTGTACGCTAGTGAACTTGAAGATTGAAAAATTCTCATGAATGTATAGAATTCCTGAAAGTAAACCAAGAATCCAACGATCAAATTTGGGCAACCACCACAAAATACTCCAAGTACAATTCCAAAGTTTCGGTGCTCATACAGCACCCTTATCAATGTAAGAAAAATTAGAACAGGTGGAAGCGGCGACGAAACTACGACGATATCTCCTGGATGACTGAGATCTAAGTGTGTATCAAAGGCAAATCCATTTTAAACAAACAGGTAACAAGAGAAAGTCTAGACTCATGAAGACCCATTGCTATTGTTAGGAATATCATTTTTTTTAATCATTACTCAAAAAGTTAATTGAGCAACATACAA
Source organism: Andricus grossulariae (assembly GCA_011634705.1). NCBI lineage: Eukaryota > Metazoa > Arthropoda > Insecta > Hymenoptera > Cynipidae > Andricus > Andricus grossulariae. Next base: position 264,267,733 of record JAABKJ010007545.1, read on the forward strand.
TTAGGATTCAGAGAATAAAAAGCAAACAAAGTAACATTATATCTACAGATAATTAGAAGAAATTCTAGTATGATTAATCACATTTAGAAATAGGTTTACATAAGTCTTGACATTCTCTTGTTTCTTGTTTTTTTTTATCACAGATTTGCCTTTCAAATGGGATTTCGAACTTGATTTTAACCTAATATAAGATTCTTAGATTTCAATTTTCATTAATTAGGAATTTCTTTAATGTTATACTCAACTCGTGATATGGTGTAGGAAACTTGTAGAAATATCAGAAACTTGCAGGACGCAATCCTTGAAGTAGTGTCTGCGTCGGTTTTTAGTCGGCATTTTTTTTAAATTTTATTTGTGATTTTTTTGAGATCGAATCATAATGCATGTTAAAAAATTAGATTTGAAAATTTAGGTCACGACAAATCTCGCTCTATGAAGAAGCAATTTTTTTTAATTGGCCTCCACACGCCTTTTGCGAACTCAATCAGCCTTGATTTGAGAAAAAAAACTTTAAAATGGGTTCTCCATGGGCGACGTTCCATAAATTGGAATTTTTTGAGTGCATTTTTTCTAAGTTGAAATCAAAATACAATATTCTGGAACTTCATGAATATTCCAATGTTTGAACTTTTTTCACAATGTTATATGGTTTGCTTTGTGATAAAGTATAATTTTTAAGCAATTATAAGAAATCAGAATCAAGTCAGCAAAATTCTAATTGTTGGCAGTGTTATTATGTCAAGACTTTAGATATCAGTTCAGAAAAACAGAATTCAATTTGATAGTGATGTTTAGAATCTTTATAAATGAAAACCTCAAATTGGACGCTTTCAAGTAAACATTCCAGAAACTACACACGCATGAATAATTTTTTATAACTATTGATTGTAATATTATATTACACTCACAATCGTTAGGTAGGAACCTGGCGAACGTGAAGAATAAAACAGAAAGAATTATCTTTATTTTTTTCTGACACAATGACCATGAAAGAAAAAAGTGAACTTATCACTGAAGAATTTCGAAGGCTATTTACACTAATTCTCACAACTGTCGAAAAACGCGTTTTATTTAATCTTCAAAACAAATGGCGTAGTAGGAAATAGATTGTGGTTCTGGAACCTTGAAATTTTCTCTATCTGGTAGTTTCAATATCCCTGACGCCTTCAGAATAATTAAAGATAGCACTACGTGTAGAACAAAGAATTAAAATCAATTTCCTTGCTTTCATCTACTTCATGAATAAAATTGCTGACAAGGATGAAGAAATGACTATGCCTTAAGAAGCTGGCGGTTTCTATGCTAATAGAAGAGTAAGAAGAAGAAAAACAAAGTTGAATAAATATTTTTCACTCGAATAATCGGAGAAAACACCACTTTCAAAGAAATCATTTTTTTGAATACGGTATTTCCTGAAACGAATGAAGGTAAATGAACTTTTTTTATTTGATTAGGATAGAAGGGTTTTGAAAAGAATTATTATTCTTATCAACGACAGGAAATTTTCAAGGAGAATTATAATTTTGGCTTGGAACATGGATTAAAAAAAAGATGACTATGGATGTGCAGAAGAAGAGTTACAAAATAAGAACATTTTGAATATGGAAAGTGAAAGTTTCCAAAAGAATGATAACTCGGACTTGGTACAAGAAATGTTCTAAAATAACTATACCATTGAATCGCGAGTGAAAATTGAAAGGAATCATATTTGTAACAATTTGAGCTTGCACTCAAAAGTTTCGAAGAGAATTTGGCTTTTGATTCAGAAGAGAGAATTTGAAAAAATTTCAATTACATCTGAAATAAGGAATTTTTCGAAAGAATCGCAATTTTGATATAGAATGGGTTGTTTCCAGAAGAATTATGACCCTGACTTGGAACATGGAATTTTCCGAAGTAACTGGACCAAATCCATTTCAAATCAAACGTGGTCCACACTTGCAATCGCGGAATCTCTCGGGTACAAAATATCTTGTTTCTTGAAGAAAATTAGACGATATGTATTTTTACGATTTGCGAATAAAAAAATTCTGAGAAGTTGTACGTATTTAAGTTTTGCGCTTTAAAAAAAAAACTGAATTTTCACTTCAAAACTCTATAGCCTCTGACATTATCGAGATATTTATTATTTCCTTTTCGACCCTAATAGCGTTTATCGTCTTTCTTTGAAATCTGCCATAAAATTGAATAATGACAGATACAAAGAAATGTTAAAGTAAAAGTTTGCACGTCTTAAATGTCCACGTAATGCTGATAAGATGCCTTTCTTCTGCACGTCATGCGGGTTCAATCATTTTTGAGGCCGGGAGAATTCATTTTTTCCTGGAAAGGTAATTTTCGAATTTTTCTCGTAATCTATGGGAGATATGGCAAAACAACACGAATAATTTTCATGTCTGTCATTGTATAGAAAAAAGTAGAAAATTCGATTGTAAGAAAAAAGAATTTCTCATGGCTACAAAAGTTACTTAGCAAGCATCAAACACACAAAATATCTTCATTATCCAAGCACAGTTTTAAAGAAAGTGTCAAAAAATGTAAAGGTGGGATTTTTGACGAAACCGATTAAAATTTTTTTTTTCAGGAGAAGCGCTGTCACTTTTTCAGCTTTAAACCCTTTCATGATTATCCGGCAGATTTCACCAAATTCAAATGCGCATAACTTCTTATAAATTTCTAATTTTGCAAATCGCAAACATATATGTAACGCCTCATTTCCTCCTAAAAACTACATATTTCGTCCCCGAGAGATTCTGCGACTTCCAGTGTAGAACCCTGTATGATTTGAAATAGATTTGGTCACTATGATTCTGAATTGTAAGAGAAAATTTCCACAAGAGATAACAATTCTGGTGACAGTACCTTTTTAAAAAATAGATAATTCAAATCTAGAACAAGACGTTTTTCAAAATAATTACAATTTTTCTTCGTTACGTGCGATTCTTGGAAAGCATTATGATTCTATTTGGAACAGGCGGTTTCGTACAAAAATTCAAATTACGAGCTGAAACTAAGACTTCTCAAACACAATTCTAATTTTAATTTCAAACAGTTAATTTTTGAGAGAATTACAATTTGGAACCGATTCATATCGGAAGAGCAATTTTAAATAATGTCAGGTTTATGTGACGTAGTTTAAGCAATCGTGAAACATTTTCGAAGTTATGTTTTCCTAAATTTAAGGTGAAAGTTTATATATATTTAGAACAATTTTGTACCTCGAAATTTTTCTGGTTTCTTGCACATTCTAAAAAAAGAAATAATAAGATCGTGTACTAGATAAAAATACAATTGCTCTCTCTGGGAGCAACTGTCATCTAAAAAATGACATTGGCTCCCAGTAGGATCGCAGTAAATCCCATTCATGGCCACGTCTCACAACCGTGAGATTGGTGGTCACAGGACACAAGGAAATCACAACGACAGGCCAGCGCAACTCTCGTGTGTTGTGAGGACACGAAGCGACCCAAGGATCAAAGCTTTCTGCATATTTCTCGCAAGTGCCGTGGCATATATTTGGCACACGGGTATGGCTTCAAAATTACGAACCAGTGATAGTTTTGCACCTCCGAGAGCACCTATCACAAGGACAATTACACGTACTGAATATTTTAAGTACAGTCGTTGCAGATCCCTTTCAAGGTCTTGATACCTTTCCTCCTTTTCTTCCTCCTTGGCAGTGATGTTGTGTTTTGAAGGAGCCGAGAATTCGGTCAGGAATATAGTTCGTTTCTTGAAGTCTTGGAGAACAATGTCAGGCTTCGAGTGTGCAACGGAGACTGCTGTCCAAAAATCGCAGTTCCAGAAAATTTGGCACTTCTCGTTTTGGACAAATGACTATCTCCTTTGGAGCGTCCGGCAGGGCAGGGTCGCGGCCAACACCGTAAGAGGGACAAAGCTGGTTATAAAGCACTCTTAGGGCCACATTGTGTCTGTAGATGTACGTCGATCCTGCGTGAGTGGGACACACCAAGAAGTATGTGTTCTAGGTACTCAAGGTGTGTATGACACGCTCTGCACCTATCGCTTGGAACTTCTTGACGTGAAATGCCGTTACGGTATGTTAAGGTGGGAATTACACTTTCCTGGCATGCGAGAATAAAACCCTCTGCACCTGAATTAAGCCCTGATGATTTGACAAAAGCAAAAGTTCGCTTCTTCGACAAAGACTGTTTTTCTACAATCCTGTGAAAATTTCCGTGCAGTTTCTTGCCGAATAGCTCTTGATGGAATTTTTCAAATTCTGCTTTCTTCACCTCGGCTTTCAGAAGTGAAGCATCTAGATGGAGTTCAGCGACCCAAAAAACATAAATTATAGTAGTTATCTTCACATAAATGACTTTTCTGTCCATTTGACCTTCAAATGCTCTTGACCCAGATGTGCTGGGGTCAAACGGACCACGGATTCATGCTCAGCGGGTCAAAATATATGGGAATATATGTGTCGCATCTGTAGAACAGAAAAGTGTTTTTTTTTGTGTGTCGGTGTAATTGTAAATTTGCAAAGTACCGTAGAAAAGAGTTATTGGAAATACATTCTTGGTGATTCCGTAAACAAATTGAGTCCCTTCGTTGAAAAATGGCCAAACTCTTAATTTGTTGAAACAATCAATAATATAATTCTTGTAAATTTGCAAAGCATCATAGAAAAAAGTAATTGAATAGATGTTCTTAGTTGACTCAGTTTTCTTCAAAGATAAGTGAGACAAGGATGAACGCATTTTTAAAATTTTCTAAACTTCTTTAAATTCAAAAAATAATGCTAACTTTAATGTTTTCTAACAAAATAGCACAGAATGAAATCATATTTTCAATTGTTTAAGATTGCAAGAATAGTTACAATTAGACGTCATATTCTTTGAAAGTGTAACTGAAAGTTAAATAAAATAAAATTACAAATGTTCATAATTTTGTATTGTTAGTTCAAATTAGAAGGATGTAATTGTATTTGAAAACGTAAATGAAAGTGAAATTAAATAAATGTCTAAATATTCATAATTTGTATTGTTTATTATTCTAATAAAAAAGTGAGGCTATATAATTTTAAAAAGAAAGATTAAGAAATAAGCTAAAATATAAATAAAAATTTTAAGTTTTTCTTTACAAATAATTAGCTCACGATGAAATCATATTTTCAATTGCTTAAGATTTCAAAAATAGTTTAAATTTGAAAGAAGTCATAGTCGTCGAAAATGTATCTAAAATAAAAATTAAATGAATTTCTGGATACTCATATTCATACATTTCTATTGTTTATAATTGTAATTAAAAAAAAAACTTGTAGTCGAGCTTGTAGTTGAAATTGTATTTTTTTTTAATTTGCTTGAAAGCAATCAAAATTTTTAAAAAAGAGCACTGGATTAAATGATAACAATTTTTTAAGATTAAAAATATTTTTCAAAAAACAAAAATGAGCCCCAGTCGATCTGTGTATGATCGCAGTAACTTATCAGTATAAATCTTCTCATATATCGATAATGTTAACAAATGCGATAATCTTCGTTACTCCGAGAGCACTCACACTCTCGAATCTACGAGGGCTAAGACGTGTTGAAGCCAAGCCAGTTGCTGACACAACACGTGCACACGACGGCACATGAATTGATAACATCAGGTCTTCAGATCTACTTTTTAATATAGGATTATTAGCTTGAAAGTGAAGGCACCTAAAAACCTGATAAATACATCCCATCTAATACGACGGCTCTCATCCGAGTTGAACTGAGCTTAGCGCTGCTTGACTGAGGTAATCAAGTGCGCAGCCATAAAAAATTGCATGTATCGATTAAAATTTACATATTTGCGTATAAATATCTCAGCACGAGGGCATAGTCAATTATTAATTAAGCCATTATTGATTCATTAATTGTTAATTGATTATTAGCCCCGTCATTCTTTCTTTTACTGGTAATTAAGTTGTTCAGTTTACCCAAGTTCTATATTTCTAAGTATCTTTAAAATATTTTCAATTTTACTAAATCGAATAGATTCAATTTTAGGGTTTAGTTTTATGTTTAATTGTATGTGCGAGCGCTTGACGTGCGGAGAAACAGTAGGTGGAACCGGCCAATCAGGAGAAGGGTCTTACTCTCTCCGTGCTGAAATATTGTTTCCACTTTAGTCATTTATCTGTAAACATTTTTTTTATGAACGGGTTAATAGATTTCAATCGAGTAAGCATAGGGAAATTGTCTTAACGTGAGTGTGGATGCATATTTTTTTAATGCCTTTTCAGTGGTACATATATATTTTACTTGGGATTCTCGAAAAGTACATTCTTGAGTCCTATCTAGAGAATTTACAAGTAAAATTAAATTATGGTATAATATATGTATGTTAAACTGTCCAACCCTTATCAATCAATGTCTTGACATCTGGATCGATTTTTTGTTTGTTCATTCATATCCATGGATAAAGCTCCTAATCCAGAGAATACATCCCATATCAAAAATTGTCCAGCTTATCAAGTTTTAAGTTCTTTTTGTACTTGAATGCATTCAATATTTACAACTAATTAAGAAAAACCTAATAATTAGCCACGCGCACCAGAATAGTTTGGCTCTTTCCCGAGCGTTGCGCAGGATAACTTACCTATAAGTTTTTACAAAGCCGCGGCAATTACGTGAACTTTCGTATTTTTTGTTTACGCGTCAAAACCAATAAAACAATTGAAAGTCAGCTCGAGCGGTGAGACAGGTTTAAAATAGGGAGGAGTGTCCCGTCTCTCCTCGTGTACCATCTCTCCTCGACTTACCCTATTAATCGTGCCATGACCTCGTAAAACTGGGTTCACTTTGACTCCTAATTCTCTGTATAATTTCTTTTGTACAACAACCTTATGTGATTCAAATTGCTTTGTAAAAGTTAGAAGTAAATAGTTACACATTGGGATATTAATTATAGTTTTCTAAAACATTAAAGGAACAGGAATTCGCCAACAATTATAAATGAATAAATACAATTTAATAGATTTTTAAATAAGATAAATAGGCGAGAAAACTAGTTGTATAAAAAAAGGGAATACATATTAATTTACATTTAAAAATTTTTCGTACATCCCAGCTTTCAATAGTTTTTTGGTATGATATATGAAGCATGTGTTGAAAAGCTATAACACTAGATCGATCAAATGGGTCATTTTGACCCATTTGCTTTTTCTCGTTGTTGCTATTCATGAACTATTCGACACAGACTGAATCGTTTTCGTGAATTTTAGTCATTTCATGAAAGTCATTCTAGTATTAATCTCATTATGCAATTAATCCAGAACTAATGTAAGTAGTAGTGTTTACGGATTTTCCATCACGTAATACTTTTATCAACCGGTTGTCAATATATAGGGGTTATTTGGATATTTCCTTAAAAAATGTTGGCTTTAAAATCCAAGTTTTCTTATTTTTTCAAAATTACAAAATTCCAAACCAAAAACTATTGCTAAAATATATATGAATATGACTTATCTATATTATTATGATACATCGTACTTGATAATAATTTTTTCGATTTTGGCATGTTAAATTTATGTATCTCAAGCTTTTTAATTTAATTTCACATTTTTCAAATCAGATGTATCCCAATTTAAAGCCACTGCTTTGCATAAACGGTCAGCTGTTTTGTTCAGTAATCTTGTAAAGGAACGTAAACTTTAATTTCAGGCATATTATAGCTTAAGGTTTGATATTCTTGCATGACTGTCTTTTAATGATGCTTTAATTGTCTTTTATTATAATTTTATTCTGAATAGAACGCTAACGCTGAATCTTTTGAATGCTATACAAGACGATTGTTAAAACTTAGCTTCTCATTTAAATCTTCGGTTTCCGGATCAACATTTGTCTTTCCTATTTTTACACATAATTAAAGAACAGGAACGTTATATTCTGCAATTTGTAAAGTTTCTGCTGTTCGCCTATACTTTGTTCTCTTCGAAGAGTTTTCGATGCATACTGTTTTTTTTAATTATATCCCTTTTTTGCGTTATTTTAGAAAGCCGTCCCAGGCGAAACGTGTCATTTTTAGTACAAAATAATAAACTAGCACGAGAAAAATGTTAAAATACCGAGGTGAAAATTGATGATGAGACTAATAATTTTTTTACTAATTCTATTCTCCATTTTGAATTTTGACACTTTGACTTTTAATTGGAAACCAGAACCCCCAAAAACTCCCGAGTAGTAATTATCGGTCATATCTAGTTTATTTTAGGATTTTTACCCGTCATTCTTATAATTATTTTTTTAGCTTGTTCTCGGGTGAACCTGGTCTTTCACCACAAGCCACGGACTAAGTCAAGTGTCTGATAAAATGAAGATGTTATAAATTAATTTAATACTATATTTGACATCTTTTGCGATGACGTTGCAGTAGGTACAAAATTAGGAGCATGGTGTAGTTTGGAGTTCGCATTTTACTGCTGTCATCCTTACATAGCGGCCGCGAGCGTTGAAGGTGACAACAGTCGCCTCTGTATGCTTTCTTAGAGCTACCATCTGCCACTCTACAGGTTTTTAGTCGCTTGCTTCCTGATGGTCTAGAAAGTTTCTTACAATGCAACAGGTGTTTAATAAAACCGCCTTCTGAGCTGCTGCCAGTACCCTACTGACTCCTAAACTTTCAAGATGTTCAGTGCATCTTGCGTGCACATTGCCTGTAGCCGAAATCACAATGTGATGAATAGATGCATGTTTCAAATTCTTTCATATTGTCTTCATTTCATGCCTTAGCTCGCTATACTTAGGGATCTTTGTTGTGTAGGTTGCCTGCAAATTCCAGTTAAGTGAACAAGCGATGTCGATGATGTAGGCTCTCCCACCTTTTTTCATGCATCACGATCTCGGATCGATTGACTCGGTTTTCATGTTCCGTCTGGATAACATGCCAATATAAGATGTAATCTTCGTTTTCTAGAACGGGCACTGCAATGTATATATAGAAAGGCATTCTTTCTGTTAATAGTCCTTGGTTTAGGATTAGTTGTTGATGTATAGTGCCCGCCACATCATTATGTCTGTGCGTATATTCTCTCTGAGCTGTTACATGAAAACCATTAATAATAATATGCTCGATGGATTCGTTGCTATCTCCATTGGCACCGTTCAACCACGTCTTGAAATAACATGGGTTTACGATAATTTCTGGTGCTGACAATCCTGTCCTGAATCACAGTGACGAATCCTTTCATTTTTGGAAACAGGACGCCCGTTTTTCAGTCAAATATTGGCTAACGTTTCTAACATTTTGGCGTACTCGCGTGGATGGCTTTTTGTCTCTATTGAGTTTCTAATTTCTCTGGTTTCTGTCCTGATGTCCTAGGCCTCGTCTGAGGACAAATTCAATGGCGTGAAATCGAGGTCCACTTTACAGATGATGTTGCAAAGCGCAACATATCGCTTGCTGTTAAAATAGTCTCGTAACTGTATAACTTGTGACTTACACAGTTTTTTGACATCTAGAACTCCCCTACCCCCTCTATGTCGTGGTAGAACTACTCTTTCAATCGCCAAATCATTGGGTGCATTCGGTGCTTCGTCATTTCTACGCAGATAGTTCTAGTTAACTTTTCAAGGTTTGTGTTCGACCATTTGATGAGCCCAAAGGAGTACGTGAGGACAGGGATGGCATAGGTGTTGATTGCCCTGATCTTGTTTGCCGAGTTGAGAAAACAATTCTACACATACCTTTTAAAAATAAAGGTCAAAGCATCGACAACTGTAATTTGGTGATTGTGAATTCTCTTTTTTTTAAAGCTCCTTCCGCTTTAATGAACACATTCTCATCACGTATCTCGTGCTTCTCACTCGATTTTGGCCAAAATGTGAACTTTTTTTTCTACGTTATGTTCAACACTATCAGGTGTATCAAATGTATATTATATTTATTTCTGTACCTCGGGCTCGTACTGCTTATTCAGATATTGCGAAATAATGTACACATTTTATTTTTCATGATCACTTTAATATTTGCTCCTTATTTTTCACTAATTTTTATTCTCAGCTACCCTCAAAAATCTAACATTTCAATAAGTTTTTATTAATACAATTCATATTATGCATTGGTATTGAAATATACATATTTTCATTGTCTTGTTTTTATAATTAAAAAAACGAGCGCATCCTATTTAAACACACAGAAAAAACAATTTTTTTATTGAACATTTTATTGCAACTTGTATCGTTTTTCCATAAATTCAATTTCTTTATTTTCAGTGTTGTTTTTTACGATTTAAACTAAAAATACGCATCCAAGCTTAAATTGGTTCTAAGCAAATTTCTATTTTTAATGTAATTTTGTACGATTAAAACAAAAACTATGCGTCCTATAAAAAATTATTGATTTCGAATTTGTAGCTCATTTTTGGATGAGCAACTTTTGTTTATTTATTTTTTTTCATAGCGTGTGTCGTTTGTCGAAAAATTAATTTTTTTAGTTTTAAATTTTATTTTGTATGATTAAAACCAAAATTACGCGTTCCATCAAAAAATGATTTAAAAAAATTTATAGATCCTTTTTCGGTGTACAACTTTTGCTAATTAATTTTTTCCCCGTACCTTGCGTCGTTTTTCCAAAAAGTTAATTTTTTTATTTTTGAGGTTATTTTTCACGATTAATACAAAAACTACGCATCCTATCAAAAAATGACGAATAACAAATTTGCAGCTCCTTTTTGGGTAAACAGCTTTTGTCGAATTGTTTTCTTCGTATCTTGTGTCGTTTGTCCACAAATTAAATTTTTTTATTTTTAATGTTGTTTTTTACGAATAAAACAAATACTACTCGCCCTATCAAAAAGTGATTAATAACAAATTTGTTGATCTTTTTCGGGTGCACAATTTTTGTTTTCACATCTTTTTTCACATCTTGCATAGTTTGACCGCGAAATGGAATGTTTGATTTTTCATTATTTTTTGTGCGATCAAAATTTTAATTTTCGATTTTCGAGTAAATTAAAAAAGTTTGTATGATAATCTCGTAGGGCTTTATAAAAGCAACGTTTTTCTTCTCTTTTTTCATATCGTGCGTTGTTTGGCTTAAAATGTTCTTTTTCGTTTGGTTGTTTGGATTTTGAAAATGCTATAACTTCGATAATTTGTTTACTAGAAAAAAGTCATTAGAATAAATCGTTCTTTTTGTGCACTACGAATAGCCGTACATAGAATTTTTAAATCTTAAAAAAAGTGGTCTCAAAAATTTTGAAAACGCTCTTACTTTTTGAATTTTCATCAAAAATGTCTGGCTAACGAACTTGACCATTAGTTTGGGACACTTGAAGAGTATACCAAAGGCCAATCCAATCTGTCAATTCTTTCGAAAGTTATCGTGCTATCAGTCTAAAAATATACAGACATACACTCACACAGAAAGAGCCTGACACATTCGCGAAAACCTGCTTTTTGGGCTTAGAAGGTCTCAAAACGTGGACATTAGGCAAAAAAGGGAGGGGGTCAGATTTTACACAAACCTAATACCTTCTCTGATGAGAAGGTAAAAAATGGTAACAGGCTGATTATTAGCAATACCTCTTTTAAAATGTCCTCGTTTTGAGACCTACTGAACCCAAAACAAAAGGTTTTCGCGAATTCGTCTACTGTGTGTATGCATGTGGTTTTGTATGTATGTATGTAGATTTTTAGTCTGTTAGCACGATAACTATCGAAAGAATTGACATATTGGATTGGCCTTTTGTATACTCTTCAAGTGTCCTCAACTGAAGGTGAAGTTCGTTAGCCAGGCATTTTGGATGAAAATTTAAAACGTTAGAGCATTTTCAAAATTTTTAGGACCACTTTTTCTCAAGACTTTCAAATTCTATGAGTCAAACAAAGCACGATATGAAAAAATGTCATGGGAAGAAAAACGTTGCTTTTTGAAAATCCTACAAGATTATTATAACAACTTTTTGAAATATTCTCAAAAAATTGAAAAATCAAATTTTGATCGCACAAAAAATAATCAAAAATTCCATTTTGCGGTCAAACTATGCAAGATACGAAAAAAGATCAAAATTTTGCATCCAATAAAGATCTAAAAATTTGTTATCAATTATTCTTCGATAGGACGTGTAGTTTTTGTTTTATTCGTAAAAAACCACATTGAAAATAAAAAAATTAAGTTTTTGGGAAAACGACGCAAGTTTCGAAAAAAAATTGACAAAAGTTGTAAACTTTAAAAGGATCTATAAATTTGTTCGTAATAATTTTTTCAAGAAACGCGTAATTTTGGTTTTTAATCGTAAAGAATAAGATTAAAAATAAAAAAATAAAAAAAAGAGCTATAAACTTGTTATAAACTCTGGTTATAAAAATACATTAAAAATTATAAAAAATTAACTCTGGAAAAACAACACAAGCTACAATAAAATTTTATTTAACAAAATTTTTCGCCTGAATTATATCTACAAATTTGCTTTGAACCACTTTACGCTAGGATGCGTATTTTTAGTTTAAATCGTAAAAATAACATTGAAAACAACCAAATTAAATTTATGGAAATACGACACAAGTTGCAATAAACATTTTTGATAACAAAATGTTTTTTTTAGAAGATGCGCACATTTCTTCAATTTTGTGAAAACAACACAGTGAAAAGACGTATGTTTTAATACCAATACATATTATGAATTGTAATAATATGAATTTGTTGAAATAATATCTTTTTCAGGGTAGCTGATAAAATATGTAGATTATTTTGCAGTATCTGAATAAGCAGTACCAGACCGAGGTACAGAAATAATTATAATATACATTTGATATAATAGAGTGCAAAGCACGAGATACGTGATAAGAATGTGTTCGTTAAAGCCGAAGGAGCTTTTACAAAAGAGAATTCACAATCGCCAAATTACAGTTGTCTTTGCTTTGACCTTTAATTTTAATAGGTTTGTGAATAAATAGAGGCAAATACTAAGACCGAGCACGTAGCACGAGATAAATATATTATCGAGCGCGAAGCGCGAGAACCAACTCGCGCGCTCAAACTTGCGAGCGCAGCGCGCAATGAAAATTTGTCTGGGCCGTGGGCAGGTATACACGATACGTTTTGTTCTACCCTCCTTGAAAACAAGCATGCTAAGCAGATAGAGGATGTTAGGTGTACTTAACAATTTCAAATTATATGTGAAAGGAAGAAATAGCGTACTTTGCAGAAGGGAGACTGTGAGGTTCAGAGATGCAATTTATTTTAAGATAAAGATAATATCCTCCATATTCTCACTTGCGTTGTGCAGTGTATGCGTAGCAGGCGTAAAGTTTCATGTATCGGGTGTAAAGTTTCATGTCGGTCCGGCGGCGGAGTGCGCATGTGCGAACGTCACTGGGCTGCAAGGGGCCACATTACGTCTGCGTCACGTGGGGAAGGGTACATCTGTGCTGGGAGCAACTGTGCACGAGACCATCTGTGTACTTCTACATTTTGACGTGCACAGTTGGGAATCTCCCATCTATGAACGTGAACTGTTTCTAGGATATCATCTATGCACATCTCAAATAATACGATCAGATTTTAAAATTGGAAGTCCACGTACACAGATGGGATACTCCCAACTGTGCATGTGCACAGATGGAAGACTCACAAGTATGCACGTGCACAGATGGAAGACTCCTAACTGTGCACGTCTCAATTTTCGAGGGGTACAACTGTGCACGGAGCAACTGTACACAACTATGCCGAATGTGCACAACTATGTACGAATGTGCACGTTGTTGGCCAGTGGAACAAATGTGCACCTACACAGATGGGACACTCCCAACTGTGCACGCCGACATTTAGAAGTGCACAAATGGTACTCAACTAACGTTTTACGTGCACAGATGGAACACTCCCAACTGTGTACGACGTACGTGCACTGATAGGAAATTCCCACCTGTACACGTCTCAATTGATGCAATGAGGTTTTCAATACACAAGTCCACAAGCACAGATGGGAGACTCCCAACTGTGCACGTTTAAATTAATATTATGAGGTTTTCAACTGACAAGTTCACGTGCATGGATGGGAGATTCCCAACGCGTATCAGTTAATAGAATTAGACTCTTTATTTAAAAGTCCACGTACTCAAATGGTACCCTCCCAACTGTACACGTCTCGGTTCATACGATCAGATTATCAACTTACAAGTCCACGTGTACGGATGGTGCCCTAGAAACTATGTAAGTCTAAATTAATAAGATAAGATGCCTAATTTACAAGTCCGCATGCACATATGGAAGACTCCCAACTGTGCGCGTATCAGTTAACGGAATTAGACTTTTTATTTAAAAGTCCAAGCACACAATTGGTACCCTCCCAACTATGCACGTCACAATTAATATGATAAGATGCTTAACAAATCCTCGTGCACAACTGCACATCTAGGAGACTCCCAACTGTACGCGTATCAATTCATACCCAGTGGACACGTTTTTCAACTGTTACATAACATAAAGGTCACATTTATACATAACAGAGTGATAGAACTGTTACATTGTTGTCTTACGTTGTTATAATGCATATATTTCTGAGAGGACCCTGGATTTTTCAGCAAAAAAGCATGGCCGAAATTTTGTCACGAACTATGTGCAGCGATAATACAAAAAACATTTCTTTTGTCACATATCCTGGTAACACTCTTATGGAATTGTTACAGAACGACCACAAAAAAATGTATATTGTAACACTGTTACATATGTGTTACGACACTATTACAGAACAATGTTAGAATGTAACTCTGTTGCTAAATTATTTTCAAAATATTATTTGACGTATAGCGCTGTTCCAGAATTCTTACAGAACAATCCCAGAACAAATTTACATCGTAACACTGTTAGATATGTGTTACGGCACTATTACAGAACAATGTTACTCTGCAACCCTGTTCCTAAATTGTTCTAAAAATATTTTTTGACCCCTGACGCAGTTCCAGAACTGTTACAGAATGATCGCAGAACAAATTTCCATCGCAACACTGTTACATATGTGTTACGGCACTATTACAGAACATGGTTACTAGGTAACCCTGTTCCTGAATTCTTCTAAAAATATTTTTTGACATATGACGCTGTCCCAGGATTGTTACAGATCTCTAATAAAACATGCTTCTGTAACAGCGTTACAGAACTGCTAAATCACTGTGCATGTGGTCTTTTAAGTTGAAAATCTGATTGCAGTAATTAAGATATGCACAGTTGGGAGGTTACCATCTGTGCACGTACACTTTTAGGTGAAAAATGATTTTATTAATCGAGACGTACACAGCTGGAAGGGTACCATCTGTATACGTTTTATGTGAAATTGAAGATTTTAACACCTAAATGAAAAAAAAAACTGATTGCATTAACTAAGATGTGCAATATCGGAAGTCTCTCATCTGTATACGTCGACTTGTAAGCGAAAAATATGATCGTATTAATTGAGACGTTCCCAGTTGGGAGCTACCATCAGTTCACGTGTTCAGTTGGGAGTATCCCATCTGTGCACGTGAACTTGTCAGTTGAAAATCTGATAAAATTAATGTAGACGTGCAGAGTTGGGAGTCTCCCATCTGTACACTTGCACAGTTAAGAGTATCCCATCTGTGCACGTGGATCTTTAAGTTGAAAACCTGATCGTATTATTTGACACGTGCACAGTTGAGAGGCTTCCAACTGTGTACGTGCACAGATGGGACAATTCCATCTGTGCACGTCTAGCTGTCGACATGCATAGTTGGGAGTGTCCCATATATGCACGTGCACAGTTGTGCCAGCGGTCAACAACTTGCACAGCCATGCCGCCACAGTTGACAGTGTACTGCTGTACTCCGTAACACAGTGGAGAAGGGATTCCATCCTTTCCCTGGTCTGCGTTGAGGCGATCACATTACAAGGGCTCACTTTTTTTGCCTCGAGTCATAAAAACATACTTAGTACCTGCGGGAGACTTCCCAATTTTCCTATTTCAAAGTATTTTTCGCATCATTACATAAAATACCTTTTTAGAATAATAAAATATCTTCTGATTTTTTTGTTGTTGAAAATTTGCAGGTGCATTATCCAAATACGAAAGAAACTTTTTACGAAGTATGAGCGAAAATCCAAAACGATTACTATGCCCAAAGTAATGTGAAACATAGGGCAATTTTTTTAGCAATGTTTAATAAAATAATAGATGTATTGCATTTTCGCATACACTGCGTGAGAGATAGTCTTTTATCATGATCAAATCTGCATTTTGGACTTATTTTCTGGATAACTGTAGTTGACACGTGTACAAGTGTAAATCACAAAAAAATAAGTCGTTTTTTCTATTTTCTGAGCAAACTATTATTTGTATGTCAAAAAGACAATAACCTTTTTTTATAGAGGAAAGAATTTTGCACATTTTTCTATAGAACCTCAATTTTGCTAAAATTAGCCGCGTTTCCGATATAAATTCGAAAAACTGATAATCGCCGCCATTTTTGAATATGAATTGTTTATCCATTGTTCAATCTATATCATGCGTTTACAGGTTCATTAATAGCCCATTAGGAAGGGCTTAGATCAATTTTCAGCTTGATACAGATGGCCTCGACGTCGTTGTCGTGTTCTTGCGCTAGTTTTACATACCCTAATTCTCCCCTGGTCATGTATTCTAAACGCATGAGACATGCTATTTAGTGTTTTGCTCAATGGGTGCAACGGTAAACAGAATCATAGTGCACTGAAGGAGTTTCCTTGAAAGATACCCGTCGTAATGCGTATTGGTCTAGTTATCCTTGGTTGTCCATGATAAAATACTTAATTCTTGTACCCTAAAACATCATCGCACGAATCAGAAAGTCGATGATGCGTGGCAGATTTTTTAACATATTTTGAGCAGTTGTAGGCAAGATCGGGAAATTTACCCGAGATAACATCGTGCAACACACTGTTCCTTGGAGTCAGGTCTCTAGCCGCGGATGACCTTATGCGGCAGACGGGACAGTTGGAGATGAAGGTTTCACGTTTTATTCATGTAATTAATACTTATAGAAATATGATATACAATAATGTAGGACTCGAAATGAAAAAAATGGATCAATTCTACATCTTATCAACTTTAAAACAATCACTGACTGTTAACTTGTCGGTGCTGCCCCTCCTTACCCTACATAAAAGGGCAAACTACGCGTTATCTCGTGGCAGCCAACCTAAAATTTGCACACGGGTTTTAAAAACTGTCATGAAAATTACAGACTAATTACTAAAAAAGACTTTGAATACATAATATCAAAATGTCCTTACGTCCTGAAGTTACTTCAAAGTCGTGAAAAACTACAAAAACAAAATCTTCTCCGTGGATCTAAATTGACTAGTGGTTAAATAAATAAATCATACGCGACGCGGTCTAGTGCTGATGTTATATCTATACATATGTGCAAAGATAGGAATGCTAAGCGCAATAGTACATTATATATTACGTGTAGACTCTATATATGTATTATGTATATAAAATGATAACAATGTGTGTAAAAATGAATCTCAGAAAACTGATATGATATGAATTTTATATTTCAATGTCAAAGGATTAGCATTCAAAAGCTAAGAAACAATTTGCAGTTTGTTACCGCACTTTCAGTGATAATCGAGTACCATCCTGCATCTGGAGTGAGAAAAGATTATGCCGAGAGTATGTGTGCGATTAGCCTGACAGACGTAACCTTGACACTGACATCGAGTGTTTTACTTTACTCGCATTTCGTAAGCCTCGTTTAAGAACATACGATACGCGAATGTGTGTAGTCATACACGAGTCACCGACCCGTTTCTATCGCAACAGCCGCTGCCGTTGGCGGTGAAGTCTCGGTTCCGCTATCGTTTTGAGTGATACCCACACGTATGTGGTATATAAGTGAGATCCTATTATGTAAGGAACTTTACAGGGCCGTGTTACTCAAAATACCCACACAAAATTTGTTTTGAATATTTAACAAATCTCTGTTCATTTTAATAATTTTTCGGTTAAATCTAACAAATTATTAACCATCAAAATGTTATTGAACCAAATACACTGGAACCTGATGCAACTTGATGCAAGTAACACGCTGAGAATGCGGCCCTGGAGCTGTTTGTCACGCTTGACTGAGCAGATTCTCTCGTTTGGCCCCGCGGCTCCTCTCATTACCAAAATGCGGAGACCATCAATTCTAGGAACGCACAAATCCAGTTTACGGAAATCCAGGTTCCAGTGTATATCACATGTGGAAATTTCAATCAGGGACCCGATCGAAACAAAACAAAATACTTTCGTGATTTTCGTTCTGTTTCTATACTGCCAAAACGTAACTATATTCAGTTGATTTAGGTTACGTTAATCAAAATACCGAAATTGTAACGACATTTTTTAATGACGAGTAATTGTAAAAAATAGTTTATTCGATTCCTTGTGCACCTTATGTAAATATTAAAAGGCAGACGGGTAAGATATGACGTTATAACAATTTCGTTTTTAATTTTGTTCCCATCTGTCAGAATGTAACGAAAAGGAAACGAAAGATTTGGTACTTTTTGGATAACGTAACGTAACGTAACGAAACGAAAGTTTCGGACAGGTCCCTGATTTCAATTAGGGCAGTAGTCAGAGTCTCACTAGAACAATTGGACTAATAAATTTTAGTGAGGACCCTTTAGGGCACTGTTAAAGGATAGCCGAAAAAAACTTGATTTCCAAAATTCCCTGATTTTTCGCAGACCATTAATATGTATTCAATTACCAGCTTTTTATCTCACAAAATTTTTAACATAGCATTTTTTATAAACGGGATGAAACAATTTCAGATTAAAATGTTTAATTTATTTATTTGCTTCAGTCAAAAAAGATGAATTTTGTACCATAAAAGATGAATTTTTAATCCAAAAGGACGATTTTTCATCAAATAGTTTAATTTTTGACCTAAAAGATGACCTTTGAATAAAATAGTTACATCTTCAACCATATAATTAAATTTTCAAA
The DNA here is from genome assembly GCA_011634705.1 of Andricus grossulariae. Taxonomy (NCBI): domain Eukaryota; kingdom Metazoa; phylum Arthropoda; class Insecta; order Hymenoptera; family Cynipidae; genus Andricus; species Andricus grossulariae. Next base: position 264,286,658 of record JAABKJ010007545.1, read on the forward strand.
AAAAAAAAAGGGGAAAAGTTCAATTTTTAACCGAATACTTGAATTATCAACCAACAGAGATAAATGATATCAACCAAAAAGTCGATTTTTCCAACAAAAAAGATGAAACTGCAGTCAAAAACAGTTGCACTTTCAAACAAATAATTGAAGTTTTAAGCAAAAAAGACGACATTTTAAGAAAATAGTTCAACTTTTAATCAACAGTTGAATTTTCAACTTACAAAAATGAATTTTCAACGAAATGGTCGAATTTTTAATCAAAAGAGGTTAAACTTGAACTAAAAACAGTTGAATTTTCAACTAAAATTGCAATAGTTGATATTTCACCCCCACCCCTCCCCAATAATTTCCAACAAAATAGTCCAATTTTCACCCAAACAGTTGAGTTTTCAACAAAATAATTATATTTTTAACCGAATAGTTTTAATTTTTAACCCGAAAATATGAATTTTCAACAAAAAAGTTAATTTTAAACCAAACAGTTGCATGCCTAGCCAAAAAAGAGGAAATTGCAAACTAAGATAAGTTTTCCATGAAAAAAGACTAAATTTTAACTGGAAAAGAGATAAACCATCAAGCAAAAAATTAATTTTTAACAAATTATTTCAATTTTTAACGAAAGAGATGAATGTTCAACTAACATAAAGTGATGAATTTTCGACTAGAATAGATAATTTTTCAGTTAAAAAGAAATAGAGAGGAACAGAGATAAAAAGAGATGATTTTTCTACTAAAATTATGAATGTTATGAATTTTAAATAATAACATTATTTTTTAAGAAAGTGGTTCAACCCAGTTTCCAACAAAAAAAATCAATTTTTAAACCAAAAGACGAATTGAAAAAAAACAGTTGAATTTTCAACCAAGAAAGATTTCAGTTGAGTTTTCAACTAAATAATAAAAAGATTAACTAAAAATATAATCGTCAAAAGGGAGGAAATGCAATAAAGAATAGAAATACAAGGCGAATAAATTACTGATAAGAATATTATATAAGAGTGAATGTTATAAGCAAATTAATGAGCAAAAGACATTTATTGGGATCAGCAATGCTTAGCACGTTGAAACCCATAGTTATTGTATGAGATGTGAAGGAAATTAATGTTTGATCACGATTAATTGAAAACAGATCCTACTTGGCAATTATTTAAACAATTTTCATTAACAAATTAAAAATTTTACTATTTTTCAGCGAATAGCCTAAATTTTTGTTTATGGTTTAAATAATAGTAAAATAGCGTCTCTTTTCAATTGATCATAGACGAAAATTAATTTTTCTTACATCTTATAGCAAAACTATGGACTTCAATGAGCTAAACCTTGATAAGATAAGAAGCAACAAATTTGTTAACATCGTGACCATTGCATAGCTAGTTTCACACTTTTGTTTCTTGGCCTTGAAGCCAATATTTCTATCAACGTTTTTCAGAATAAATGATTTATAATAATCGTTATCAACGAATTATAACAGACGGTCAAAGAAAGGCAATTCAAAAATATTTGCAACTAACAGAATAAAAATATTTAAGCATTCACTTGAGTAAAAAAAAATAATTGAAATAAATAAACGCAGGGTCTTCAAGACCCTTTTCTCTGAAGTTCTTGTATCTCAATAACATTCATTCAAGCTATTAACAATTTAAAAATTAATTTTACGGATTAGCTTACATTTTTATAAAAAATATTACTTATATTGTTGAATATTTTCTTAACAATTATACTTTACTTTCCATATTATAAATTTTGATGTACAATAAATCACTGTTTATTATAGGTATATAATATATTTCGTATGATTCGTATACAAGCCAAGTAACTTCGAAATGTATATTTACTTATTAGTTTAAATAAACCCATTAATACTTTTTCTTTGCCTAAACAAAAAGTCTTTTATTTTGTCGTCCAAAAAATGCTTCATTAGTTTTAGCATTAGAATTATCAAAAATTCCCGATTCCGGTCTTTGACCGTAACATATATAACAAATATTGTGTGAATATAAGCAACACATTTTAACGAATTTATTTTTTCACCTCTCACAATAATGTTATTTTCTTTAGAATAAAGATGAAATTGTTTTTAATACGTGAAATATAAGGAAAACAGTTAACTTTGTACTATGTAAGTGAAAGTCAGTAGAAAATCATGAAAATAATGAATTGTCATAATAGAATGCAAAAATGATATGTGAAGCATTTTAAAAACCAAAAGGGCATCGGTGCTAAAGTTTGGAATTCCAAAAGGTCAGAAGCGCTAACACATTGCAAACCAAATAGGCATAAGCGCCAAAGTTTGCAATTCTAAAAGGGCATAAGCGCTAACATTTGGAAAACCAAAAGGGTATAAGCCTCAAAGTTTGCCAAAACAAAAGTGCATAAGCGCCAAGGTTTGGAATTTCAAAAGAGCATAATTACCAACATTTGTCAAACCAAGAGGGCATAAGCGCCAACATTTGCAAAACCACAAGGGCATAAGAGCCCAAGTTTGGAAATTTAAAAGGGCATAAGCGCCAAAGTTTGAAATTCCAAATGGCGTCATAAGCGCTAATATATGGCCAACCACAAGGGCATAAGCGTCAAACTTTAAAATTCCAAAAGGGCATAAGCGCCAAAGTTTTAAATTCCAAAAGATCATAAGCGCTAACATTACGCAAATCAACAGGGCATAAGCGTTGAAGTTTGGATTTCTAAAAGAGCATAAGCGCCAACATTTGGCACGACAAAAGGGTATGCACACCAAAGCTTGAAATGGCAAAAGTTCATAAGCGCCAAAATTTGAAAACCCAAAAGGGCATAAGCGTCAAAGTTTGGTATTCCAAAAGGGCATAAGCGCCAACATTTATCACGGCAAAAGGGTATGAACGTCAAAGCTTGACATTCCAAAAGGAAATAAGGGCCAACATTTTACACAGACAAAGAGCATAAGCGCTAAAGTTTGAATTTACAAAAGAACATAAGCGCTAAAATTTGTCAAACCATAAGGACATAAGTGCCCACATTTGGCAAACCAAAAGAGCATAAGCGACAAAGTTTCAAATTTCAAGAAGACATTAGCGCCAACATTTGGTAAACCAGAAGGGTACAAATTCCAAAATTTGGCACAGCAAAAGGACATAAGCGCCAAAGGCTGGTATTCTAAAAGGGCATAAGCATAAAAGTTTGATATTACAAAAGGGAATCAGCGCCAACATTTAGCACGGCAAAAAGGCATAAGCGCCAAAGTTTATAATTTTAAAAGAGCATGAGCACCTTTTGCGCTTTTGCTGTTCCAAATGTTGGGGCTAATGCCCTTTTTAATTTTCAAACTTTGGCGCTTATGACCTTTTGTTTTGCGAAATGTTGACACTCCTGCCCTTTTGGAGGTATAAACTTTGAAATTTAACCGAGCCAAAGTTTTAAAGATCGTTTTAATTTCCTTATACCCTACATTGTTAGTGTTCGATAGTGTAGAGAAATTGAGGCGACAGTTTAACTCCAAAGTCAAAGTTAAAAGTTTCGTTTCAATTTCCTTACATATACTACTCATATCGCATGATAAAGATTCAAGCGAAATTGAAGCGAGAAACGATTGTGTAACGAGTAGGAAAGTTAAAAATCGAGTGTGAGGTGAAGGTAGGAAAACGCGAAGTTAGTGTAAAACTATTAATTAAATTATTTTATATTGATATTTCGTCTGAAAAAAATTCTTTCTAATCCGCATATCGAAATTTTGTTCTAAAAATAAATTTTGAAGTAAAAAAATCAATTTTTTAGTCCAGAAATAATTAATTTGTCAAAATGAGATATCATTAATTTGATTTCAAATTTATTTTAGAACATAAAAACGTCATTTTCTCAAATTTTTGCTTCTCCGATTCAAATTGACGTCTTATCGGAACTATAATTTTTTTTATGAGATGACATGGAGGCTAGTTTTGTCTTATTTTCTTCTTTTCCCAGACGAACTAAAATGTCTTTGTTGTATTAGATCAATAAACTGGGCAGTTTTCTGATCTAATACAACTTTTTATTTTTTTCAGTTTTTTCCCAATTTTTATTATATTATTGATGAAAATGTCTTTTTGTATTATTTATGGATTTAATTGATTAATTGTTTTATTAAAGCAATATGAAGTACCTGAAAAAAGTCGAATTAGAAAGTGATTAGAAAACCCTTAGCTTGTTAAAAAAAACTTTTTGCTAATATTTAGACAGATAATATTTACACGTAACCGCATTTCTATCCGTCAATATTTTGACATTTACTGCTGGAGCTTATGTTTACCTTTTTTCCATCACATACCTGTTTATAAAGCACTCCTATTTCACCGATTTTTTAAAAAGATTTCAGAATGCTTTCGACAAATATAAATCTTCTCAATTGCTAAATTGCGCAGTATTTGTTAAATTTCTACTTGTTCTTTTTAAATGAAACCAATTTGCTGCAACCAATTCTGAAGTTGAAAGGTATTTTGTGCTCGAACATTTTTTAACTCAGAAGAATGTTAATTAACGAAGCAAATTATTCACGAGAACTTTTTTTTACTAATCATCCTTGTGAATAAAAATGTAAAAAACGAGAGTGGAGAGCGACCGGGTAGAAATTGAGAAGAGAGTGAATGGAGAGTGAACAGAAAGTGAAGACAATGAAAGCTTACTCTCGCTTCCCCTTCGAAAATTGCGAATTGGGAAATCCTCGCAAGTTTCGCAAATGAGGCAAGAGTGAAATCTCCATTGCCAGACTTGACAGAACTTTCGTCTCATTTTCTTTTCGATTTCGTTTCATTTTCGGCTCAGTCTCAAAAATAGAAATTCAAACGAAATTGAAAACTTCGACTCGGGTATGCCCTTTGGCTCTGCCAAATATTGGAGCGCATACCCTTTTGCTGTGCCAAATTTTGGCAATTATGCCCTTTTGGAATTCCAAACTTTGGGGCTTATACCATTTTGATGTGCCAAATGTTAACGCTTGTGCCCTGTTTGCGCTCTGTCCTTTTTGAATTTCAAAATTTGGCGATTATACCATTTTACCGTGTCAAATGTTGGCGCTTATGCTTTTTTGGAATTCCAGACATTGGCGCTTATGTACTTTTGGTTAGCCAAATATTGGCGCTTATGTCCTTTTTGAATTTCAAAATTTGGCGATTATGCCATTTTACCGTGTCAAATGTTGGCGTTTATGCTCTTTTGTAATTCCAAACATTGGCGCTTATGAACTTTTAGTTTGCCAAATATTGGGGCTTATGTCCTTTTTGAATTTCAAACTTTGGCGATTATGCCCTTTTACCGTGTCAAATGTTAGCGCTTATGCTCTTTTGGAATTCCAAATATTGGCGCTTATGTACTTTAGTTTTGCCAAATATTGGCGCTTATGTCCTTGTTGAATTTCAAACTTTGGCGATTATGACATTTTATCGTGTCAAATGATGGCGCTTATGCTCTTTTGGAATGCCAAATATTGGCGCTTATGTACTTTAGTTTTGCCAAATATTGGTGCTTATGTCCTTTTTGAATTTTAAACTTTGGCGATTATGACATTTTATCGTGTCAAATGATGGCGCTTATGCTCTTTTGGAATTCCAAATATTGGCGCTTATGTCCTTTTTGAATTTCAAACTTTGTCATTATGACATTTTATCGTGTCAAATGATGGCGCTTATGCTCTTTTGGAATTCCCAATATTGGCGCTTATGTACTTTAGTTTTGCCAAATATTGGCGCTTATGTCCTTTTTGAATTTCAAACTTTGGCGATTATGACATTTTATCGGGTTAAATGTTGGCGCTGATGCTCTTTTGGAATTCCAAATATTGGCGATTATGTACTTTAGTTTTGCCAAATATTGGCGCTTATGTCCTTTTTGAATTTCAAACTTTGGCGATTATGCCCTTTTACCGTGTCAAATGTTGGCGTTCATGCTCTTTTGAAATTCCAAACATTGGCGCTTATGTACTTTAGTTTTGCCAAATATTGGCGCTTACGTCCTTTTATCATATCAAATGTTGGCGCTTATGCTCTTTTGGAATTCCAAACATTGGCGCTTATGTACTTTAGTTATGTCAAATATTGGCGCTTATGTCCTTTTTGAATTTTAAACTTTTCCGATTATGTCCTTTTATCATGTCAGATGTTGGGGCTTATGCTCTTTTGGAATTCCAAATATTGGCGCTTATATACTTTAGTTTTGCCAAATATTGGCGCTTGTGTCCTTTTTGAATTTCAAACTTTGGTGATTATGTCTTTTTACCGTATCAAATGTTGGCGCTTATGCTCTTTTGGAATTCCAAACATTGGCGCTTATGTACTTTAGTTTTGCCAAATATTGACGCTTATGTCCTTTTTGAACTTCAAACTTTGGCGATTATGCCATTTTAACGTGTCAAATGTTGGCGCTTATGCTCTTTTGGAATTCCAAACATTGGCGCTTATGTACTTTAGTTTTGCAAAATATTGGCGCTTGTATCCTTTTTTGAATGTTAAACTTTGGTGATTATGTCCTTTTACCGTATCAAATGTTGGCGCTTATGCTCTTTTGGAATTCCAACCATTGGCGCTTATGTACTTTAGTTTTGCCAAATATTGGCGCTGATGTCCTTTTTGAATTTCAAACTTTGGCGATTATGCCATTCTACCGTGTCAAATGTTGGCGCCTATGCTCTTTTGGAATTCCAAACATTGGCGCTTATGTATTTTTGGTTTGCCAAATGATCGCGCTTATGTCCTTTTGAGATTTCAAAATTGACTGCTTATGCCCTTTTGCTGTGCAAAGTTTGGCGATTATGCCCATTTGGTTTTCATATTTTGGCATTTACATCCTTTTGGAATTTCTAAATTTATGCTCTTTTGCTCTGCCAAATGTTGGCAATTATGCCCTTTTGGAATTCCAAATTTGGGCGCTTATGTCCTTTTGATTTTTCAAATGTTAGCACTTATGCCCTTTTGGAATTACAAACTTAAACGTTTATGTCCTTTTGCCGTACCAAATGTTGGCCGCGTTGCGTCGACCGGTTAATATTCATTGCTCTGTATAAAGTTAATAAGGCGTGGAACTGATGCGTATTTCTTTCGTTTCGAGTCGAACACTATTGTATATCACGTTTCCATAGGTATTATTTACTTAATAACACAATTATTTGATAATTTAATTATTTCTAACGAGATATATTGAGACGGCGCTGCCCCGCATATAGGGGCAGTGAGAGCGAAGTTGTAGACGCAGTATTTTTATAAAAATAGAAACATTCAGGATGGGAAAGTTGGATGGTTTGATTCGTTGGCATTTTATGCATTCGAAAAGTAACATTCAAATATATGCAGCAAGCAATAAAAATTCTTTTGCCGAATGAATAAAAATATTTACTTTACCGGCCAAGCATTTGTCAACTACTTTATTGGTCGCTGCTTCCCTGTCTACCTTAATCATTTTTTTGAATTACCAAACATGAATTTTGACCTGCTTATAAATGAATCTAGTGAGTAATCTTCTACCGAACCACGGTTTAGGTAAAAAAATTAGTTCAAGCCAATAAAACACGTTTCCGAAATTTGGCATTTATGCCTTTACTTCTGGAGGCCCTTCAATCTTTCATTTCAATGTTTCAGTTTAAATATTGTTAATAATCGTTGTTCAAAACTTGAATTATTCGATTTGGAATTTGGCCAATAAATATTTAATCGACATATGTTAATTAATCTGTGAATCAAAGAGTCAAAGACCTGAATATTTAGTTACATTCTAAGAAAGACTTAGACGGAAAAGCTAAGTTGTTGAAACATTATAGTTTATGTATACGCATAAAACGACATTCTCGGTACAGCGAGGTGCAAAGTGGCTTGACTATTGAAGTCATGTGACCTAAACCTGAGATCAATTGGATTCTTATTATCATAAAAGTATAGGGGAGATATTAGCTAAGTAATCTTACGAAACTTGTGCCCATACGAATAGAGTTATGTACAAACCAATTGTTTTCAAATCTATTTTTCTGGAAAATTATGAGGCGTGTTTGAACATATTTTTGAAAAAGAAATGCTCCTTTAGGTGCTACAGAACAGTATTTTAATTGCCATTTTTAATTTTGAATCTTAAGACTTCGTATTCAAAATAATCGACTCGAAAATCCTCCAAGTAGCAATGTTTAGTGAAATCATTTTTATTTTTACAATTTCGATCAGTCATATTGAATCCGCCATTTAGAGTTTTTGAATTTGAACTTTAGATTCAAAATCAGTGACCCAAAAAACCCTACAATAGCAATTTTTAGTGAAATTCGTTTTCTTTTTACAATTTCGAACCACAATATTGGATATTTTATGAATATATAAAAAATAATAATTAATTGCATCTTGTTGATGACGCTAAACTAAGTTTATTTTTAAATCACAGAAAAAACAGAAGTGAATTTTTGTTGCGGGTAATTTTAAAGTAGATAAAGTTCAATTTTTTCGTATCGAAACAAAAAAAATTCAATAGAGTTGACACGGTAACCATTTTCAATGTGGTGCGTAAATTCTAACACGTGAAGTTAATTCGTGTTGCAGGTAAAGATTACTCTGAAATCGCTGAAAAGATTACAATTTGTTTTTTCTGCGATTATATTAATTAATTAACGTATTGTATCAAGATTTATTAACACTTATAATTGTCCGAGTGGACAACAAACACAAAGATATATTGTTAATTTATCAATTCATTCAAGTAAACACTACATATGACCTTTAGTAAAAATTTTGACAGACGATCATTCAAAAATATAATGAATTATCTAGGCATGCGACACATGCACAGATTCGTATCACCGTCTAACTGACGTGCCTTTAGAAAGGTGAACCATTCAAATTTAGTATGGCAAGTAGGTATTTTCAAATAATTTTAAATAAGTAATAAGTTCTGAAAAATATAAAACAGCGTTCTTATCGAATGTTTAAATCATAAACTTTCAAATAAAAATAAAAATGTACACTCTTGGTCAAAAGTTTCAGGGCACCTCTTTTTTATGCCTGGCAAAGTTCTCTTAATTTCAATTATGTTAAAGCTAAAAATTTTCTTTTTAAAGGGTAAAATGCTCTCAAATTTCTGTATGAAATGAGCCCAGGATGAAGCCAATTTGTCTATTTTTCAAGTAGATGTTGCAAAAATAGTGTAAATTTAAATGTTTTCTTGAATTTTCAATAACTTCCGTAATAATCAATATTTTTCAATGTTCTTGTGCTCATCTTAAAGCTATTTTTCTACACTATCGCAGCCGCTTATGAGCGTAAATCTAAAAAAAATTCCTATCAGAGTGCAAGAACTTGAACTTGGAAAAATGTGAAAACATCTTATCTATAGGCAAATAAAAAATTCACTAAATATATATTTTAAGGGATTTTCGTATAAATTTTAGAGTTACATGTTTCACACATTTACAAACTAGAAAAATAGCTTGAAAATGAGCCCAAGAACATTAAAAAATATCGATTATTACGAAAGTTATTGAAAATTTAAGAAAACATTGAAGTTTACACTATTTTTGAAATGTCTATTCAAAACATAGACAATTTGGACAATAGACATTGATAGAGAACTTTGTCAGTAATCAAAAAGGAGGTGTCTGAAAACCTTTGAGTGGCAGGGTAAATATATGAAAATTCTCTATTTGAAATCAGTAGCCTGAAAACCCCTTAAACTGGATGGATTTGGAATTATAGAATGCAAGTAACTATATCCAAATAAATTACTTCTTCCGTGTAGAATGTTTAACATATTTTAGTTTCAATTTTAATTCTTTTCCTGCATCAGCTTTTTTTTGAACTTTGATTCACAAGGAGGAACCGGATGATGATGAACTGCGTCTGAATCATAATGAAACTTATTTCATTAGAATACTTTACATATAAGGCCTATGTACACAAATAATTCTGTATAGTTTTCAATTCATTGCCTTTGCATCGGATTAAAAGGTGCATTTTGACTATAAATGGGTACAATGTCAATAGAAACAATGATCTGTGTTTAGGTTTATAAGCCACTAGACTTTGTGATTTACTAAGTCCCAAATGTGAGTATAAACCTCGTCAGAATTTAAAATATTACGGGAAGAGAATTATTTGTCCTACACGATTTTTCCCGAATCTATATAAACTGCGGAAATTAAATAGATATGTATGATTTTTTCCGTGATGTATCTATTCGACTAAAGTTAATGTGTAAATTAAATTAGAGTTTCTGTGTGTAGATTTCCTTAGTTCAAATTGTCATCTTTTCAGATTTAATTGTCGAGGAAATTGTTGAATTTATCGCTCTTAAATGTTAAAAATTTCCAACAAAACTTTTCTTTAATACTTAAAATCTTGAATGTTGTTCACTTTTTCAATCTGTCAAATTGAAAATATTCCTTTATAGATATTTTAATTTCAAATGGTTTGGTATAAAGATAATTGTTTTATATTTAAAGTATATTTGTAATTTTACAATGTATTGTATATATATATTCGGTTTCGATTCCTTTGGAATAGAACTGAAGGGCCTGAAGGAATAACCCCTAAGCGGATGCGTAGCAACCGTGCTGAACGCTGAACGGCACCTGGATAAGGTGTCTTAAACGGTGACTCTGGGATACCGGGCAACCTCTCAGAGTATGCAGCCTTATCCTTGCATGCGGGGCTCTACAAGGATGGACGTACCCTTTTCCCTAGCTGCTCGCAACTATCTAGCATGACTATAGGAGAAGATAGTTATAAACAATAACAATTTGTTAAAAAAATTAGATTTGTTAAATTGTATCCATTACTACCTCACACTAATTGAAAAGTGGAAAAAATGTTGAATATTTCATTAAAAAGCACATCTTTCTAGCATTATTCAAAGTAATATTATTAAAAATGATACTATATTCTTTGAAAAAATGTTTTTTCGAAAAGTTGACAATAAGTTAAAAATTCGGAAAAACTACGACTTCCGAACTCTATTCTAAGTGAAAATTCCTGAAAACTATATTTAATTGTTTAGTTAATGTATATAATCATCTAATTAATAAAAGAAAGTCATATTTTATGCATTATAAATATTCAGCGCCAAAAGCTCGCAAAATCCAATTGCAGTCAATCAACCCTATGAAACAGACTTCTGGGGGCGATATTTAAAAAATAAGTTTTGATTCGTATTTTTGAACAAATGAAAATGAAAAAAAAAAATTCCAATGCATTTTTAATTATTTCTCGAAAACTAAAGGAGCTCCTATTTTTACATTTGCCGGGCTTTTAGAGCACATCGTGAACTATCTTTAAAAAATGTTTTAAAGAAAATCAAAAGTGGATTTTTTTCAAAAATTGAGTTTAAATATTTGTTTCTAAAAAGTCCAAACATTTATAAAATTTCTGTTTTCAACAAATATATTTTTTCAACTGCGTCTGGTTATGAATCATAACAAAATAGTCTTAATATGTTTAAAATCACGAAAGTAATGATGGTTAAAAAAAAGGAAACACAGCTCAAATGGAGAATATTTATTACACACTCTGCCTGATCTCTTCTGGACATTATATATAATGCCTAGGCAATTTTTATAATAGAGAGTATTACATACTTTGCGTGGACTCTGTTGGGCATTATATATAATGCCTAGGGATTATATATATATATTGCCGGATTATATACTTTGCCTGTAACATATATATACGTATATAAACAATGTATTCAATGCTAAATGATCCATGATCGGTCAAAATTATTACTTCATTGCTTTTGAAGCTTTGAATTTCCCGGGTATTTAGTAATTTACCTGTTTGCCGCACTTTTTTATACCAGTCAGTTGTGAGACAGATGCTTATGAACCAAGAATGGATATTGTTATTTCACTTTACTAACTGCTTCGAAAATGTCCTCTTCGTATATATGTGTGTATGGTGCGATATAACACTTCTTTTCAAAACCGTATCAGAGTATATTATTTGAAAAAGGGAGTTTGGAGAGACTCGACGACGTGGGCATCTTCGTGGCTTCAAGCGGCGCCGCGCCGCCCGCATCGGTGTGCCGGTGCGTCAAGAGCTTTGGCGTACAAATTCTCGAGAAAAAAAACGCCATTTCGGTTTTCAAGTACTTCATGACAAAAAACCTCAGCTTTCTTTCTAGAATACAAAAAATAAATAAATAAAAAGGGCCGATTTACAATAAAAAGTCGCTTTTATTTTTAACTTTGGCAAATCGAGGTCACATTTTGAAATTTTTTTAAAATGCTTACGACCAATCGGAACGTTATGAAAAAATTGATTGAAAACACTTGGGCTAAATAGTCGATCATGGCATTTTTTACTATTTTCTATAGGAAAAATAAAAAATGCGTAGAATGAACATAGGAAGAATATCTTTCATATTGTTTTTTGTAAAGTTCACATCCTTTTGACTTATTCCTCATGTCTATTAGATTTTGGAACCAAGCATTTTCGATAGCTCCAGTAACTCTGTTTATATTGTGATTATATGTTCAATAAATAGTGCTATTGAAAAAAAATACATAAGGCACCAGTTCTGAAGAACTGAAAATAAATCACATATTGCTATATAAAAACTGAGGAAACTTTGATACTTTAAATTTCGTATGTTTCAGAGTGTACATAGCAATACCTATATTTGTATAATAGTTCGTAAAACCTATGTGTTTCCAACATAAAAAGTCTCTTTTTCGAAGTCAATGACAGCAAAAGTCACACGTGTTTGATTCATCCCTACTATCAGAAATCCTTGTGTGGTCCACGCCTACTACTTTGAAACGGATTGCAAATGCTCACATTACATGTACTTGAAATCCCCAGATCACGTGCAGTTCATTCGACCATCATCCCTCGAAAATTCGAAAGGGGCTCCCGCCCACGATTAGGACCGTCCCAGGACGAATGCACGCGTCAGAGAAAGTTGTGTGCGCTGTTCAACATCAATTTATACCCCTCCTCTACGTCAATCATCGCATTAGAGCAGCGCGGTTACTGAGCGGATCAGCGACAGTGAATTTTTCCCCCTGCATATTGGCGAAAGTAGGGGATGATGAATATCTCATTATTTATTTATATAACTAAAACTAAGTTACTGAACTGCTATTTATAAAAACAGGCACATTCAGCGGATATATTTTCATCGTGCATTTCGCTCGCAAGCTGTAGCGCGCCTATGGCACGTGTCTGTTGAATCTCGCGCTCTGCTTACACTGAATCTACATGGACGCGTTTTTAGCTGAGCTCGACGTCAAACGCAATACCCTGTGTCTATCTATCTGCGCGTTTTAGTGCAAAAAAAAAGAGAAGGAGTATTGTGTTTTACGGCAAGCGCAGCCAAATGCACGTCTAAAAGAAAATTAATTTACTAAGGGCTCTATCGCCCATAAGGAACACATTATTAAATTCCATAATAAATTATACTTACCATGAAACTTTGAATTTTCAATTTATCAATAGCAGTTTAAAAGTTTTCAAGAAAAAGGTAAGTTTGATCACAAAATGATTGAACAAGATTTTGTAGACCTTCTTAAAAGGAACCATTTTCTTTTCAAACTTTTTTTTATGTTTCACGTTTGTCTGAAAATATGAATTTTCGATTTTTCAACATAATTTTTGATGTTCAAAAGAAAAACTGTAAGTTCTATCAAAGAAAGGTTGAATACAACTTTATAGGTCTTCTTGAAAGCAACAATTTGTGTTTTATACTTTTTTGCGTATGTTGCATGGTTTATCCGGAAAATGGAAATTTTTATTCTTAAAAAGCTTTATCACGATTAAAAAAACGATACGTATTACCAACAAATGTTCCAGAGTAAATTTTTAGATCCTTTTTAGATGATTAAATTTCATTCCTAACATTTTCCCGTATGTCGCATAGTTTTTCTGGAACAGGGAATTTGTTTTTTCCAATAACTTTTTTCGATTAAGACAAAAACTGTGCATTGTATAAAAAATTTATTTACAAAAAATTGTAGCTAGATGAAACCAGGTATATTGGTTTAACATTGCTGGTTAAAGATCGCATCCTTTCTTTTTAGTCCTTAAGAAATTCTGCGAAAGTTCTACGGCAGATTTTTTTTATTGTTATTGTCTCAAAATCAAATACTTTAGACGATCTTAAATTTTGAAATTGTTCACTTGAAAAGTAAAAGACATTATGTTTTATCTAAGAAAACTAAATTCATACGTTTCAGCTTAAGAAATAACGATTGAAACACACTGAAAACTTAAAAATAATTTTAATAAATAAAGTCGATGAAATAAAAAAATCAACGATATTTCCAATCAAATCAATTTTTTTAACGTTGTGTATTCACTTCCAGCATATTTTTCCACACTTATTAATAGACATATCAATAATCTTATACATCGAACCTGGATTTCAGGAAACTTGATTTGGGCATTCCCAGAAATGATGCCACGCTGCGGTTTCGGATGAGAGGAGCCGCGTGGCCTAACGGGATAGCTGCATCACGTTGCGTCAGCTCACTCTCAGTGTTCACACGTCCTTGAGGTTTATGCTCGGAGAGCCTTGATATGAGCCGAAGGTCATCACCAAAACCGTGTTCAAATCTAGGTTCAAGTGTATATCATTTTTCGGATATTTATTTCGATACCTTCAAAAGAGATTTTGCTTAAATATCGAAAACCCTATCAAAATGTGTGCGTATGTTTAACATTTCTCCCCGGGTCAAATCCCACACCATTTTTCAGCAGGGAAAGTACCGGAGCTGCGAACTAAGGCTAGGTACTCAATATAGGAGCTTCCTTTAATTTTCTAATCCGGAATATCCTGATTGAGTAGAATTTTTTAGCTCGCTGGAATTAACCTCGAATTCTTTGGAATTCGTTATAAATTCTTTGGAATTCCCAAGAATTCAATCTTTTTTTTCTAAGTTTCCGTGGGGAGGAGGGGGGTATAGATATAGAAATAAAACACAATCTCCATCTGCCTTTTATTTACTATTCTGCCATAGTTTTGCCGGAATACTTGACATTTTCTTATTCACTAGTATCTGAGATTTATCAGCACTAAAGCCCAGTATTTTTTACACAAAAAATGTAATTGTTGCATTTTAAACCAAATAGTTGAATCTTAAAGCTAAAAAGACGAATTTTTAGAAGACAGTTGAATTTTCAACCCGAAAAAATGAATTTTCAAAAAAAAAAGTTTATTTTCAACCAAGCAAGATGCATTTTCAACTAAGAAATATGACTTTTCTACCATAACAAAGGAATTTTCACTCCAAAAGGACGAATTTGGACGCATGACGCAACCTGATGAAACTAACGCGCTGAGAGTGCGGCCCTCAAGCTGTTTGTCACGCTTGACTGAGCACCGCCTCTCTCTCGGCCCTGTGGCTCCCCTCATCACGAAACTGCGAATTACAGCAACTCTAGGAAGGTACGAATCCAGTTTAAGGAAACCCATGTTCCAGTATGTACCTCAAAATCATTAGAAAAAAGTATTCCGTAAAGAAAAGTCGACTGCAAGAACTTACAAGTTGAAATTAATTAACGCGCACCCTGTCAGATCTAGTCAATTTAAAAAAATACGAATGAAATGATAAAAATAGTCATCAAAATAAAAATAAAGAACAGAGAAAAAGTCTAGCAGAATAAAAAATATTGTCTGTGATCCATAAATATAATATGTTCTACGCCCCAGAAAGGACATTGAAATGGGGTAGGGGAGGGAGCTGTGTCAAGTCTCTCGACGATATAATTACGAAAGTTGAGTGGAGAGCTTGGGAGAGAAATAGAGAAGCAGGGAGAGTCAGATAGCAGCGTACTTTTATGAGTAAATTCATCTGTATGCGTGCTAGTGAGTGGGCGTACAAATGAGAAGGCAACGCGTGCCACTGAGTAACAAACATCAGATGCACCGCCCGATAGGGCTATGTCATATCAAGGGATTGGGGTTGATATCCAGTAGCTCCGATGGGAAAGATAGTTTAGGTTGTAAAATAAAGGAACGTTGCGAGATTTATCTTTCTGAGCCAGACAAATTTTGTGGCCACCCACCTTAATTCAGCACTTACAATCAATAGTTCCCCCACGTTATAGTTTAATAGAGTGAGGGATCACAGCATTTCAGTAGTTCAATTTTGGGTAAAAAGGGCATTTTTCCGACAAAAAGACGATTAAAAGATCATTTCATTTATTATTAAAAACTTTTAATATCATATTTAAGAAGATCAAATATTAAAAAATAGATTAACGATATAATTGAAAATGCTCATGTTTTCTTTTCGGTAGAGAACCCTGAGATTTTCGAAGTAATTTAGAAAGAGGTAATTTCAAAACACAAAAATGACGATTTGAAAAAAATTTCTTTTTCTGTTTCTCTTTCCTTAGACGTTCAAATTTGCTTCTAATCCATTTTTATCAGTTGAAGCCCTCAGATGTTCAAAACCTTTAAATTAATTATACTCTATTAGAAGTTCTCAATATACACTTTTTTGCATATTATTTTGCATTTTCCAAATTTTGTTGCTACAAACACAACTAATATACTATTCCTATTTATTTATCGTATACTTCACAGTTTTTCCCTTTTTTTCCTAATAAGAAAATCCAACTTTTTTATTGGTTGAAAATATAAATATTTTGTTGAAAATTCCAAAATTTTGAAAAAGTCATCCTTTTTGGTTGAAAGTTCAACAGTTTTGCTCAAAATTCTTTTTTTTTTTTAACGCAACTGTTTGGTTGAAAACTAGAAATGTGCAGTCATTTATTCGAGTTTTGAATACAAATTTAGACACGCTTGTAACATTGGATTTTTTTAAATATAAAAAAATGTGAATGTATATCGAACCGGCTTGATTTCCTTTGATTATTACAATTTTAAAAATCAAGATTTATCCGTTTTTTGGAGGAAAATGGATCCAAAAGTCAACTCGAATATTCGAAAATCGAATTATTCGAAAAAATCGAATTTCATAGATTCGACTTTACACTTGACTCCATGTTTCTCCAAAAAACTAATAAGTTTTTTTTTAACTGTAATATTTTAAGAAAATCAAGCCAGGATTTGATGTGCATTTAGAACTTTTTTATATTTCGAAAAATTCAATGTTATAACAGTGTTCAAATTTTCATGGAAAATTTGAACAAACCACTGCACATCTCCATTGAAAATTCATCTATTTTGTTGAAAAATTGACTTTCTTAGTTGACTTCAACTGTTTTTATACAAAATAACCATCTTCTTTAGTTATAATATGAAATTTGAAATTAAAATTAAAGTTAAAATTTTTTGTTTTGTTTTGGAATTTAATTATTTTGTTGAAAATGCAATAAATTCGTTAAACAAATTCATCCGGATTGAATAAAAATTCGTCAATTTGGTTTGAAAATTGAACTATTTTGATAGAAAATTCAACTATGTGGTTGAACTAACTTTTCTGTTAAAAATTCATATTTTTCATCTAAAAATTAAAATATTTTGTAGAAAATTCAACTGTTTGGTTCGAAATTTATATTTAACTGTTCAGTAGAAAATTCATCTGCTTCGCTTGTAAATTCAACAATTTGACTAAAATTTTTGTTCTTCCTTGACTGAAAAATCTTTCTTGGCTAAAGATTCATCTCTTGGGTTGAAAATTTAACTGTTTTGTAGAAAATTCTTCTTTTTGGCTTAAAAAGTTCACAGTTTCATTAGAATTTAAATATTGGGGTGAAAATTAACTTTATTGTTCAAAATTCACATTTTTGTGTTGAAAATTCAACTGTTTTTTTTGTAATATACGTCTATTTTGTTGAAAGTGCAATATTTTTTTACTTGAAATGTTATGAATGTAAAGCATTTCAATTCGTATTCATTATTAGTACCTACATTAATTTTACTGAAAAGAATTTATTCCCCTATTTTCGATCAAAATCTTCTTATTTTCTCTTTCCTGAAAGCATTTTGCCCTGTCAACCTTATTACCTCTATAAAGATGTTTTTGATTTGCAACTACAGAATTTATTTTTTTATCTTCAGGGCTCAGGTTCTCGATTGGAACGTTAGCAATTTCCTTCACTGTCAACGAAATCCTTCAAATCTACAAAATTAAAAAATAAATCATCTTGGAAATATTTTCAATTGGTTCTATCATCAAAAAGAATCTGTTGAAACGAAAAAATTCTCGACTTTAGGTGTTTAGGGAATTTTTTTATTTAATGGGGATAAGGGAGAAATTATGAGATTACTTAAAAAAGGTGATGGACTGTAATCCCTGTGGAATAAGAATTAATAACTGATTCTAGATCAGTTATTAAAAAATTCTGGAAACCCTAAAATTATTCATTTTTTTCAGATGTTATATTTTTTTTCTAATTGGGAACATCGGTCTAAAAGCAGTCAACCGAGTTTTGTTTCTGACACAATTCGATTAACTGTATGGAAACAAATTTTCAATTAAAAGCATTTGAATTGTACGCTCGAAAAAATTACGCTTCAAATTAAAAAATTATCGACTCACGGCGTTCAAAATGAAATAATTTAAAATTTCAAGTACTCAGAATTGCATAATTTTAAATTCTAAAGCCTTTAAGATATTATAATTCAGACGTAAAGGATTTCAAAGTCTTGATAAAGTTATTTTTAATTTTTTAATTTAAAGCTGAGCAATCTGAATTTGAGATAGTCACAATTTGTAGAATTGAAAATTAAGCGTTGAAAATTGCTTAATTCATGAGGCTGGCAATTTGAAATGTTACATTTTCAAGAAATATAATTACTAACCATACCATTTTTCAATGTTTCAGTTTGCAATTAATCAATATCAAACGCTTTCTAGTGTAAATAATTAAATTATACTTAATTGTAAAGCACTTTAAACTTCTAATTTAAGATTGTCAAATTTGAAATTATTTGTTTAGTATTATTTTCCATTGTTGAACTTTTAAAGCTTTCAATTTGATATAATTTTGAATCATTAAATTTTAAGAGTATAGTCGTCAAAATTGGGAAAAGTTCGAACTGAAAGCGTTCAATATTTAACAATTTTAGATTATAATAGTATAGATTTTTACAATATTGAATTTAAAGCATTTTAAATCTCAGCCACCAAAATTAAAAAACTTTAATTCGAGGGCACCAATGATAAAGACAAATAAAAATTCTACTTAAGGAATTAGCTCTCAAATCAAAAGTTCTATTTAAGAAATACACTACAGCTGTTTTAATATTATCGGTCATTAAAATTGAATACTGAAATGTCGGTAATATAAAATATTGATAGCAAATTAAGATTGGAGTAACAGACTATAAAATATGAAGTATAGGTGTACAGCTAGAATTGTAAGATAATTAATTTCTGTTATGGTGCTTACGATGCATCGAAGTAGTCATTACATATACGAGTAACTATAAATGGATTGAGTATTGTATCATTAATAGCATAATTATTAGAGCTATAATTGTACCATTCATTCTGCAAATGTAGCAGGTAACTCAAAATACACATATATGTGTCTATTATCATGGATTAGCTATCGATAATTCTGTTATACTATATCTCAAGCAAATATTATTTAATGATGATTAGATAAACAAATTGTAATTTATATAAAACTATAAAAAAATGTATTAATAAAAAATTTATTATTAATAAATAATAAATAATAAATAATGGATAATAAATAATAAATAATAATATTTTAATTTATATAAATATAAAATAAAAAAAAAACGATGATCATGAAAAATACGACGAATCCATTGTAGTTTTTAATTGCAACATTTTTGAGGCCCGAAAACAAATTAAGGCACAATGCAAATTTCAATTATTCGGAATGAGATGCAACAAATTTCATACGAATTATTTTCTGTGAATCAACCATTTTATAAAGCAAAAGGAATGTAATTACTTTTTTGTTTGTTTGAAGGAAATACTTTTTTGAGAATTAGCAAGGCATGTATTTTATTCTTGAACATTTTTGACTCAACATGGAGAAAATTAGATGTTTAAACGTAACATCTGGTTGTTTAGGTTTAACATATTTTATGTTTAACCATAGGACAGCAGTCTAGATGTTCAAAGTTAGTATCTGTAGATATTGAAAAGTGAGATGTTACTCTGTAACATCCAAAATGTTCAAATGAAATATCCGAAATATTACATGTATGGTTATGTCAAATAACGGCTGTAAATATTTGAGGAGTTTACTTATTTCTCATCATTTCAGGATTTAATTGATAACTTATTTGTGAATTTGAAATTAATCATAAAAGTTCGTACATGCAAGAAAAGCGAATAAAGGGTATGAGATGTCGATCAGATGATACATTCAGTCAAGTTATGGTTATGTTTAATATTTTTAATTTAACATAAAAAATAAGAACAGGCTCAAGAAGCTGCGAATGAATGATCTGTAATAAGTATTTAAAACTCTATCCATTTTAGGCTTCTAAAACTCAAATTTTCTTTTAAATTTGCAAACATTTTGTCACAAACTCATGAAGGTTACCCATTTTTGGACGAAAAATTCTAGTTTTTAGCAGCGTTGTCCATTCCTGTCTCAATCATCTCCAATCAACAGAATCTGAACTTGTGCATCCGTGGGACGAGGGATAATCTCCTTAAGGGTTCTGAAGTTAAGGAGAGTGTCCCTCGTCCCATGGATGCACAAGTTCAGGATCTGCTGATTGGAGATGATTGATACAAGAATGGACAGCGCTGCTAAAAACTAGAATTTTTCATCAAAAAATGGGTAAGCTTCATGATTTCGTTCATATTCATTGCTTATAATATTGGAAAAAGGTGTTGGGTGCAAAAGTTTTACAATTTGGTTCCTTATTGCAAGGTAACATTAACTATTGAACCCAAAAAACAGATTTATTCTATACAAAAGAGTTATTTTAAGAATTGATTGATCAAGATTGTTTATAACAATGGAAAATGTTGTTGGATGTCAATACCATTCATAGGAGCTTTTAATTTTTTGTGATCTAATAAACATTTCAGCAAGAAGGAGATTTTTCCTATTTGAAAGCCACTATTAAATGCATTTGTGGATCACAATAGTTTATAACAATGAAAAATATCATCAAATGTCAGTTGCTTTCATCAGAATTATTATTTAGGGATAAAATGAACAATTATGCAAAAAAAATGGATTTTTTCTATCAAAAAGTGACCGTTTAATGCATTTCTTAATCAGTATTGTTTATAACCTTGGTAAATATTGTTAATTGTCCATTTCTATAATGGAATTTTCATTTTTGAAGGCAAAACTAATTATTGTGTAAAAAAAGTGGATTTTCTATATCCAGATGCGCTTATTTATCAAATTTGTTCATACCAATCAAAAAAATAATACCTTAGTGTTTGGTTTTAATGAAACATTGATTTGACTCGATTTCGCGAGGAAAAACGTGATGAAAAGAGATTCCAAGCTTCAATATACAGCAAAAATCGATTTTGTTCATAAATTTGTGTAGAACAATTGAACGGATTGCAGGAACTTCATCTAAGTTGTCAAGATTTATTAATCGATTGTAAATCTATCAGTTTTTCACCTTTTTGAGGTAATATAACGGTCGTATACAAAGTTCCGGGGGCTCTCGTGGTGGGGGAAGTTCCCTAATGTAAGCCAAAAAGTTTCGCAAACTGACCACTGAACGTAGTGGCGCATGTGTCGAGTAGTATAGGATTTGAATTTGAAAAGATAAACAAAACACGTTTTCTAACCGCAGAGTCTCAACTGGTGTAAGCGAACCGAATCGTGAAGTAATATTTTAATAAAATAAATGCAAAAATGCCGTGTGTTTGTGCCGTACCGTTGATTAATAGGGACCTGACTTATTGTTGAAGTATTAATTTTGGAATTTTGATTACAGTAAATATTGTATCGGTTAACTTAATTTGCTATCGACAATTTTTATTCATAGGAAATTTTTATTATGATTAATAAGGTGTGTTAAAGTCACTCGTTGCACTATTTTAATATTCTTAAAAATCAGTTTCATGAAATTTACACCGGAAGTGGTAACTTGGTGAAATAATCGGAAGCTTCAATAAGGGAACTTCCCCCACCACGAGAGCCCCCGGACCTGTGTATGCGACCGTGTGGGAGGCTAAATGAACATAAATAAGCTTTCATGCAAAAAAATGATTCTATTCCCGGAAAATAAAGGTTTAATGGGACGGTATCGCACTGTGACAGGCGATTTTTCGTTAAAAGTTCTATAAAAAGAAGAAATTTATATGTTTCTTAATAAATGAAGGATAATAGTTTAACGAAAAAACATTCCTGATCGCAAGGCACACAGTTAGGTAAAAAACCTTATAAAAGTGGCTTTTTGTAAAAAATGAAGATTTAAAATTGTAAGTTGGAATTTGATTTGTACTTTCATGCTGAAAAAGTTGAGAATAGTTATATTTAAGAAGTTTTTCTTTGAAAAAATAAGTATTTTGTTATTCTACTGCATTTAAAAATTTTTAGGAAGGGGAAATTGATAAGAAAAAGGTTAAAAAACGTAAGAGGTTAGGCAATTAAAAAACAAGAAAATGCGAGAAAAGTACAGAGAGACAGTTACCTGTTTTGAATTACTAATATTTTTATTACTATATTAAAAATGAGCTTTTTGTAAAAATCCTTTTGACATAACATGTATTTGATTTTTGAATAACTTTCTATGCAAAATGCCCGTTTTCGAAAAGAATGTTGGTTACTTGGTTATGCAATGTAACCCTTCATATATACATTAATATAATAATAATGATATATTCATAAATAATGTATATATTTAGTAATAGGTCTTATTTATGTTAACCAGAGTAGTAGTAATAAAAACTGTGGAAGTTTTGCTGATTACGGACCCACGACAATAGTTATTAGCAAAATTGTCGTGGGTCCGTAATAAGCAAAACTTCCACAGTTTTTATTACTATTATTCTGGTTGACATAAATAAGACCTATTAATAAATATATACATTAGTTATAAATATATCATTAGAATATATATATAATTTGAAAAAAGCGTTTAAACAACCACCGCAGGGTCCCATGACACAGGCTCCCAGTAGAACTGCCGTAAATCACACTTATGGCCACGTCTCACGACCGTGAGATGGTTGGTATAAAAATATATAATTAAAAAATAAGGTTAACAACCACCAGGTCATCCATATAAAATACATGAGTGACCTTATGCTCGCGCTGGTTAGTGTCGCCACAGATATATCCAGAAGAATTTCGTAATGCGAAAGATAGAGGCAAAAGTGTGATGCAGAAAAGCAAAGGGCTCATGGTATCGCGCTGAAAGACGCCTTTCTGGAAGATGAGGTTATTCGTTGTCACACGATAATTTCCAGATGAGATAGTAAATTTAGTTTTCCAAAGAGGCATCAATCTCTCTATGCATCTAGTGCCAAATTTTCTGGAACTACGATTTTCGGACAGCAGTCTCCGTTGCACACTCGAGGAGGAGATGTATCAAGACCTTAAAAGGGAGCTGCAAAGACTGTTCCCAAAATATTCAGTACAAGTAATTGTCCTTGTGATAGGTGCCCTCGGAGGTGCGAAAGTATCACTGGCTCGTAACCTTAAAGCCATACCCGCGTGCCAAAAATATGCCAAGGCACTTGCAAGATGTTGCAGAAACCTGTCATCCTTGGGTCGCTTCGTGTCCTTAAAACTTGCGAGGGTTTCGCCGGCCTGTCGTTGTGATTTTGTAGTGTCCTGTGGCCACCCATCTCACGGTTGTGAGACATGGACATGAGTGTGATTTACCGCGGTCCTACTGGGAGCCGGTGTCATTTTTTTTTAGATGACAGTTGCTCCCAGTGGGACCCTGCGGTGATTGTTTAACATTATTTGTTAATTATATATATATACATTCGTCAAATTTATAATTTCAATGAAATTGTTTCCAAGATGTACTACATGGAAGTAACCAATATATGATACGATCTCATAAATTTGTAACACGAGGAAGCGTGGCACCTGGGGTGATGTGGCACCTAGGTTAATGTAGAATACAGGGTAATATGGGACTCGGGTTAATATGGCCTCCGTGGTAATATGGCCACAGGTCCACGATTCCTGACACAGCGGCAGTGGCCGCGAGATCATCTTATAATAATTTGCTGAGAAGATGCTCATATTATTTTCATTGTGTCGCTGTTGATGGATTATTATACTTAGCATACCCGGACTGTATTTCTTTTAGTGAAAACCATCACCTGGAAATTAATAAAATTAAAGTTACTTCAAAAATATGAAATTTATTATTCCAGAATTTTGACCTGAAAAATACGTTATATTTTAACGCTCCACGTGAGAAATAGCTTGACCTACGTGATAGAAAAAATCAATAGTCAATTTTCTTTATTGAGTTGAATATATGTTCCGTTCCATCGATAAAAATTCAACCGTATGTGAACGCGCTTTTACCTGAGTGTCCTTTTATTGTAAACTATGTCAAGATGAAAAGTATCGGAATATTCAGGACATCCACTTTTTAGAATTTCTTTGTATTATATTATATTTTATCGATCGTGCTTTGAAATGTTTTATTAGAAACAACTGGATTCATCAGGGTGGTCCGAAGAAGGCTTTACTTTTTTTCTGAAATGTGTCCACTAAAAATTGTCACTTGTACTATCAACATGACTTATTCCTAATTTATTCCAAAAGTTTGATGAGAACTTATATCATATTTCTCCGTATTCCTTACTTATCCAAAAATCCCACGTTGTATGTTCTAATTTTGTTTGATATTTGAAAGTCACGTATCTAATTTAAAGATATGAAAATCCATGAATCGGGGATGCAGCTAGCTATCACAAAAACAACAATTCTTTTTTTCAAATATACTTTAGTTTTGTTGATTTGACTTTTGAGTGTTTTTCTGTTTGAACTATTGTTTTCGGTGCAGAAACATGGTTGAATATATATTTTAAAATAAAAAAAAGGCATTTATTTCTTCACCATAAGAAACAAGTTCAGGGTATGCATGATGAAAGGAAAATATATTGTGGTTTTTATGACTCTCTTATCAACAGAGTAAAAATATCCTAAGTATGTCGGGAGCTATAAATACTAAAAAAAATGATATTATAATTTTTATACATGTGTTTTTGTCAAAAAAAACTTTCTTCGAAATAGGTTGATACTTTCTAAATGCGCATTGAGCCATATACCTATAAGCACTAAAATTTAATAATGAATTTAAAGGATTGAAGTGAAAAGGTTTGGACTAAATAGTGTTTTAGTTTCACAAGGGAGACCATTGTCACGATAGATTTTTCTGGACGTAAGGATGTAAGGTACTCGTTTTCTGGCAAAAAAAAAAGAAAAAAGAAGA
Organism: Andricus grossulariae; assembly: GCA_011634705.1. NCBI lineage: Eukaryota > Metazoa > Arthropoda > Insecta > Hymenoptera > Cynipidae > Andricus > Andricus grossulariae. The sequence continues at coordinate 264,311,906 of JAABKJ010007545.1, forward strand.
CTATTCACGAATCAGCCCTGTACTCGCGTATCATGAAACAATGAAGCTTGGCTATTAATAAGTCCACTATCTCGACGCTATCGCACGTTTCACACTCCCCACGCACTCGAATAACACGAACCGAAGAGGGACATTTTCATTGCTTATTAATGATTCTCATTATGGCTACTCCGCACCGCATTACTCAATGCTAAGGTACGACTCTGTCCGTCTAGAATATATTGACCAACAAGCCTGGAAACTGGTTCACTGTTAACTTACAATTTAAGTGCCTGTTATCTCATACAAATTTCTCATTTCCGCCCGATTCAGATCATTAATATCGGGACAAATAGAATTGACTTTCCGTGTTATATAATCGTTCTTCTATTAGTTTATGATTAAATACATATCAAGTGTACAGCTCAGTTCTGAGTACTATATATGGTCATTTCAAATTAACTTCTGACATTTTGTCCCCCACTAACTTCACAGCCTTGATACTTACAAACATATATACATTTTTTTAAAGTAAATTGCACCTAGACTACAACAATTAAGAAGAAAAAACAGACTAATAGTGATTTTTATTAAGAATTATTTTATTTCAGAATATGGACCCCTGGTCTAAATTAAGGACGTCGATTAATTTTGCTAGGTATTCTATAGTTATATTTCAATTTTTTTTTGCCTGATGACTTTCTGGTTTTTTATTACTTAATTTTTTTCAATATGAATAAAAATAAATTTAATAAATAATTTTTTCAGTTATTTTAATGTAGATTCTCTTTTTAAGAAGTTAGGAGAAATAAATCTCGAAGTTTTCCTAGGAATTTGGAAAGAATTATCATAAGAAATTTCTTCGGAAAGTACGCAAACGTGTTTTGTAACTTATAAACTTCAACTATGTGCCCTAGATGTATTTTTTGCTAATTAATATTTTTTAATTATTAACCTTTCCTTACTTTTCTAACGTCGACTCAACTCAGTAATTCTCTCAAGCCAATGTGAATCATTCAATAACACAAATGTTATTTAAGAAATGTAGTGAAAATTCAACTACTTTTGCTTTCAACTATGTGCAACTCTATATAATTTACTATTTTTTCAAATAAAATAAATCATAGATGTATCCCTTCAACGTTGAGTACGTAAAACGTAAAATATGAATGTTTTGATAAAATTTGAGTACAAAATATTTATTTTTTTGATATTTATACACAAATTGAAAGAGACGCACTTTATGAATTTTATTCTGCTTAGTAACACTATCATATTAAACTTTTACGTTTCACAGATCTTGTTAATACATCCTAAAAGAATATTCTATGAAAATGTTGAAAAGCAAAATGTTTAAAATCATTTATTTGATAAATGAGACATATCTCAAGTGATCTCTTCACGATCAAAACGAAGATAAAAAAAAGCGACTTTATCATGCCTATGTCGGAATTTTTTTTGCAAACATACCAGACATTATTAAAAACTATTAGAAAATCAAATTATTATTTCATTATTATACTTTGTAATACTAAAACAAAGATTTCCACATAATCTGGACCCCAAAAAAACCTTTACATATTTTTATTAAGAAACACAAATTTTGATACATAATTACCCCATAGAGTGTAAAAATGGGTCAAACTTTGATTATTAATAATTTAAAAGAAAAATTTTTCGTTTATACGTCATTTGCAGGATATTTGTAGAAGAGTCTTAAGAACAGTTATATATGGTACTTCAAAAATATAGTTCATTTTCTGATTTTTTGAGAAGTTAGTATCTCGGTTGATATTATCTGTAAATAACTATGTATATAATATAAAAAATAATTCAGTTTTTCTCAACCACTTTCAAATGAATCATAGATTATCATTTTGAAGATATTAAAAGGAAAATACTCATAAAAATTTCCACAAAAGACTGGAAAGGAGAAGGGCATGTATGACATGTCAATGCAAGGTAGAATTAAATACCAAAGAATCGTATTCATTTATTTATTTATTTTTTATTGGCTCTAAAAGAGTAAAAAGGAGCCCGATATGTTGAGGTATAGTGTTAGGTATGTATGGTCAACGTCATAATATTGCGGCAAAATGGCATAATATTGGGGTGAAGCAAAATGAGGTGGAGGAAAAGCAAAATAGAGTTGGCGGCATGTTGTGTAAGTTTGGGGCAAAGCGGCGGTGCACGGTAGGGGATGTTTGGGGTTGCAGAGACACTTGGTTAGCAGTAAGGGCTAGGGTAATAATGTAAAATAATCTACAGTAAAAATGTGACATACAGGGAAATGTTGCACTTGGGGTAATGTTGCACCTGGGGTAATGTGGCGCCCAGTGTAATGTGCCCCGTGGGTTAATGTTGGCCCCAGTCCCTGATGCCTGAAACTGCGGCGTCTGCAGTGAGATATATATATATAATACAGAATAATCAAGGAGAATAATGTTTAGTCCTTCATACAGAGCTTTTCCACGAATACGAATTACTTTAGAAATGGATTTTTATCGAAAAGTTTCAAAATGATGGCACTGTTTAGATCGAAAGGCTGTTTGATTATTTATTCGACATGTAACTAATATTCATTAATTTTTGAAACCGAAATATCCATGTGTTGTTCGGTACTATCTGATCTTCTAATATCTAGGTTTTAATATCCATTTTTTCCCGTTTGAAAAAAACCTCTTTAAAAGCCTGCTTGTATTTTGTCGAAGAGAAATAAAAAGTACTATCTTTGACACAGGTTAAGCCTTCAAATAATTTGTAATACAATCTGCCTCAAACATTAGGACTGAATTCCCAGTGCATCAATTAGGCCATTTCCTCTTGAGAACCAGGTATCGTCCTCATTTATAAATTATACGACTCGTAAATAGATATCCTGATGGACGTGTACGTCGACAAAGTCTCGAGTGGAAACCATTGCCATGGCTTTTTATCAGAACGATATGTCAACTGGTGACAGTGTGTTGTGTAGACATCCGTCACGAGACGAGCAGCATTTCTCACCTCTTAGAGCTTAGGCAGGTATAGGGACGTGGCGCGACACCATGCCGAATCGCTCGATTAAATTACACCATTTTTCAGAGCCTTGTTTCAGCCGAGAATCCCCTCCCCCTCTGCCATACCTGACTTATTCCAATCTGAGGTGTCGCGTTCCTTTTGATAAGACTGATTTCCGTTACCTCACCTATAACCCTGTAGGTATATACTATATACTCACATTTATTTTCCGCGCCCAAGAGAATCTATCATCAGCAGGATGCACCGATGCAGGAAGGAATGTACTGAAGGTACATGATAAAAATCGTAATTGAGATATTTCTGGAATCACATTAAAGGCTATGAATGTAGATTCAAGAATGTTTACTTAAACTAATGCCTTACTAGCAATTGACATGACAATTGCAAATACTACTTTACTTGTTGAGTTAACTTTCTCCATCTAATAAGGAGCTAGAACATTTGTTTGAATTTCTCTGAAATTTTTAGCATGTATATGATAATTATTTATATTTATTTGAACTCAAGGATAAGATTTTGAATTATCGTAATATTTTTTTAAATACATTAATGAAGAAGTAATAAGCAAAGTAATCTTGGATGGATTCAAGAATATGTTGGAGCTTCCATATAACTTAATAGTCAATGGTAAAAGGGGTACGAAATAATTTTTTGGTTTAGCTAACTATTTCTATAAGGTTTAACCAATCCTTTTCTTTGAAAAATCTTTTATTGGCGGTTTTTAGTTTTTTTATCTATAATAAAGATTAAGAACTTTTTGCTAATCATCAATTGATGCCGTTTGTCAAAAAAGGGCCTAACTTATAATATATCGATTTCGACAAAATTGAAAATAAGTAACTTGGCAAAAATTTGAATTAATGATGGCACATATTTTAGAAATTAAAGCTAATAAACTGTTATATACTGCGATTACTGAATGTTTAGTTTCATTTTCTGGGAAAATGAGAGAAAATTTTCTTATAGAGAAAAAAAGATCTAACTAATTTTTCTACTAAGATATTATCAGGAAATTAACCATAGCTTTCCGAATTCTTTTTTACTAAATAATTTGCCTCTATTTCTTTATGACTAAAGATTCGTGATTTAAAAAATGTTAGAGAAGAAATAAAACAAGATGAAACTGTCCAACCTTATTTTAACCTCTTTTTCGATTCACGTTGTTCGATATCTGTTGATTGTTTTTGTAATACTTAGATCTGTTTCCGATAATGAGGTACAGGTCATCATTCAGCTGGTATTTTTCTTTACTGAAGGGTGTTCTGAATCATTGAATTTTTTTGTTATATGAAATTATTGTTCTTTCAGGTGGTTGAACTAATTTTCAGCTTTTTGTCCAGGCATGCCCCATTTTTATCGTGAGTTATATTCTAGCCTTTAATGTCAGAGAACAATAGAAAATTACTTAGACCACTTTCCGACAATCATCATACTTTTGTAATCAATTTTAACTTTAATTAGAGGTCGTCATTATACTTTTTATTGCAAACGTCAGCAGAAGACAGGCGTTAGGCTCTTTTTGCGGGTTTATTTTCATTTGAACCAAAAAACTAATCAGGCCCATTTTTGACAAACGGCTTCAATTTTGATAATCGAAATATTCAAATAAGTAATTTTATTTCATGATGAAATTTATTTCCAAATGTTTTAAACACTATTGGTACAAGAGACAATTTTAATCGTGAAGGATTTTTTAATATTGAAAAATGATTTTGTTTCGAACATTTTGTTACCACACAATAATTTGTAATTTGTCAGTACCGACAATAAGATTTCTGGGAAAATTTCATATCATGTAGGTTTTATTCAAAAAGACTAATTGTATGCTTTAAAGATTTCAAAGAAAAAAAATCTGCCCACGCGCGGGCACATTATCATCGCGCGCGGCTCGCTTCGCTCGCAAGTTTGAGCGCGCCTAGGGCGCGCGACTGTTAGTTTTCATGCTTCGGGCTCAATAATTTATTTATCTCGCGCTTCGCGCTCGATTCTTTATTTCCCTAACATTTGCGCCAAACCTTTTAAAATTAAAGGTCAAATCATCGACAACTGTAATTTGGTGAGTGTGAATTCTCTTTTGTTAAAGCTCCTTTGGCTTCAACGAACAGATTCTTATCACGTATATCGTGCTTCGCACTCGAATTTCTCCACAATCTGAACTTTTCTACATTATGTTCAAAACTATTATACCAGATGTATATCATATTTCACATGTATATCACTCTCCCTTTCACTTTAACGAAAGATTTTATGATACAACTTTTTCTGTCCAAATTTTAATCTCCTCGTACATATTTACAATAGTTGATTTTTTACTCCACATTCATTACATAATCAAGAAAAATCTCTTTGAGAAATCTTAAAATAAATATCAGCAGTCACACTGGATTTTCTCAATGTGTTTTTTATACACTAATTGAATTTTTTTTTTCTCCGGATTTCAAACTTTAACCAAGGTCTGATGATGAGACTAGACTGGTCTCGAAACGTAACCATAAGTTTTTCATCCGGAAATTAATTTAATAAAACTTTTCAATGGTCTGGAAATCGTCAAAGAATGATTTGATTTAAAATGAAATGTAAATTTTTGATGATTTTAAAAAAGACCCGCTTTGAAAATTTTGAAAGGTTTTAACCGAATCAAAAAAAAAAAAAATCTTAAGATTCCTGGGAAAATCTCAAATGACATTTTATCTTCAAAAATGAATTTTGAAAGAAAATTGAAAAAGATTTTAACAGATTTAAAATTATTACTTCAAATTCTGAATGAGAATGCAGAAGATCTTAAAGCAAAAGTTGTCAAATTTTGCAAGATTAAATTGTTTTAGAAAAAATTTAATTAAGTCTAAGCGATATTCAGAAGTCTTGAAAGGATATAAAAAAATGTTAATTTAAAAATATTTTTTCAAATTTCACGGCAATTTTTTTAAATATGCATAATTAAAAAAAATATTTATGAAAAATTTGAAAATATTTAATAAAATTTGAAACAAAATATTGATCATTGAACATTTAGAACAAAAATTGTAGAAGATGTTTGACAATTTTGAAATGTTCCAAGAGAATAACAAAATTTTTCTTCGAGATTCATGGAGAAACATAAACGCTCTCCTCCCTTTTCCGTCTACCCCTTTCCCTTTCCAGGTACGTATGTATAGATTTGACCGTCTTATAAACGATCATGAACGTACGGAGTAACCGGAAGTTTAGACTCGACCATAAAAAAATAATTTTTAACATAAAGTTAAAAAAGATTTCAAAATTATAAATTAGAATAATGAATTTTAGGAGAAAAAGAAAAAAAATCTCGAAAACATTTCGAATGATTTCCAAAAATTTCAGAGAAGAGCGGAGAACATTTTTAAGCAAAATATTTCAATTTTGCAATATTACAATATTGAAAAAAATTCATTTAAGTGAAAGAAATATTCAGAAGCTTTAAAAAGAGTAAAAAGAGATTTAAAACTTGAAAACATTTCAACAAGTTTAGATAAAAATGTAGATCTATGTATGTCTATAAAGATTTTAAACAACTAGTTTCGACGCTTTTTAAGAATTTTGAAAGGTTCCAAGAGAATAAAAAAAAAATCTCCTAAGGTTTCTAGAAAAATTTAAAATCATTTTCAATTGTAAAAAATTTCTTTAGGAGAATATTAAATGATTTTAGAACATTCACAAAGGTTTTCAAAATTGTCAGCAAAGAATCTGGAAGACTTTACGGTAATTTTTTGTAATTTTGCAGAATTTTTTAGAAATTGTAGGTAGAATTTTAATAATTTCGAGAGATATTAACAAAAACATTAAAAAGTCCTAAATATCTTTCAAATTGACTAAACAATTTCTAAATAGTTTGTAAAATCCTGCGAAAGAAAAAATTGTTCTTAAATGTGAAGTGAAGTAAAAAATTAATTTTATAAAATCGTTATTATAGATAACATTTTCTGGATTATTTTTCAACACATCTGATAATACTGATAATACTTGCTTCCTTGTTCTCAAAATATAATTAAGACTGTAATTTAACTGTGTGAAAACTTTAGCAAATAAATGGTTATTCGAAATTTGCATTTCGTATTAAAACTTATTTTTCCCTTAAATCAAAAAAATGTACGCGCGTGTAGCGCACGATTGATGTCAAAGGTGCAACCAAAAAATGCTAGATGGGGTTTCGAATTAAAATCAGTGAAATAATGTAGCCCGAAATACATTTCATTATATTTTTCCATTTATCTACTCAAATTATATCCAAAATTGTATCCGTTTAATTCTATCGAAAGATAGTAAAACTTGTAGGTCTAGTGGTTGAGCTTACCAGAACATCTTGGTAAATTTACCAAAATATCTGGTTATGTTGGTCAGAATGTTATATTATCACAATAGCAGAAAATTGTCCAGTAAAAGCTTCTGGTTAGTTCAAGCAGAAATTCTGATTAAATTTACAAGAAAAAACTGCTTAAAACCACTGAAAATTGGTTAACCAGATGCTTCTGATATTTCTAACCAGAATCAAAAGCAAGAGAATATTTGAAACTCTATTCTAGTTGGTTCAACCAAAGTTTGTTTTTTAAACGCGCATCTGCCAATAATTTTTTTTTTGATCGCGAAATCAAATTTTAAGGGCGTATGAGAAATTCCACATGTATGAAACCTTTCATAGCTCTACTAAGCCGACAATGTATACTATATCACGTGAAAAATATGTTGACTTTTTGTTATTGTTATACAGTGTAATTCCTTGAAAAAATCTGAAAAATTATCCCTCAGAACTTAGGTTTAAGACGACAGGATATCCTCTGGGGAATTCCCGTTGGCAATATCCTGTACGCGAGAAACTCTCGGTACCCATTTGACTCTCTTTCTCTTCTCGCGGGGGCCGCGAGAGAAGATCGAGATGCAAAGGAGTCCCGCGTGCTTTTAAACTCGCCGCCTCGAAGCGGATAAATTCGCCCGGGTCCCTCGATCTATTAATTCGAGCCGCCGTTGCATTCCTTAGGGGTCTCGACCGCGAACCCTTTGGACTTTGCTGCGACCTTCCTGCTTTCTTCAAGCTTGTCCCATGTCCGCATCTAAGCTTTTGTCACATACACGGGCCAGTCTTTTCTTTTGGGATCGCTGAAAACAGCATCTCTTACTCTTGATACCTACTTCAAAGACGATGTCAAATTTCTTATCTTCTTAAAAGCGCTCTCCAAAGGTGATCTGTCTTGATTCCCTGCTAGATAAGGGACAATGTGGGGACAAAGTAATTCAATTCAATTTACAATTAGTTCTTGGAGTTGCTTCCTCTTTATTGTGTTTTCCTGCATTCTGCTGATTTTTGAAATGGTGAAGAAAATTCTAATAAGTTAGGGTAAACCTATGAATAATAGTGCGGAGTGAAAATACTCAAATTGATCACATTGATTCTGTTGACTCACTCTGGCATTTAGACGCACTACACTGATCTAACCAAGCTTGTCAAACGCGCTGCGGAATTGTTTGCGTTTATTCCTAAAAAGCCAATCATTGGGGCGGCCAATCATTGTACCGATTGCTCTACTTACAATTTCGAAAATCCTAAAAGTTGCTCTCAATAATTTGAATGTGTTTGAAGAAGCAACGTACTGAATTTTATCTAGTTTTAAGTCAGTGACATCAATACTTCAATGGTTTCACTCTCTCGTAATATATTTCACAACACTCAACGTGAAAGACAATGAAAACTCAACTACCGCTTTCCATCTTTTTCTCTCTATCTAAGGCGGTAACTCAATCAGTTGGCAACTCCTTGACATCCACCTTTCCCTGTCAGGAATTTTGTTTACGTTCGTCGCTTGGCTGACGGGGTTTAGACATTTCCATCCGAGACGTTCCGGCAGGGAACGACGGTTGACAATTTTCCACGGCTTGGAAATGGTCAAAGCGATCCCCCGCCGACCGTCAACAGGAAGAAATACGAATGATAATTTAACCTGCCTCTTTCCCAGGCATTTTAGTAAACCACCAAGGATTCTTGGTAGACACGCATGAGGAGGATCTCGCGATCTCGTTGAAGATCCGTCGTGCGATCGCGATGGGCACCCGTCAAAGTACCTTCACGGGATAAACCATACGAGTATACTATAAGGAAGGAGATCTCGGCCTTTTCTCAAGCGGGGCTGCTGCAACTCGCCGGATAGAAATAGAGAAAGAGGGAATCGAAGAGAGCAGGAGAAAATACGAGAAAGGAAGAGAAAAGATCCCGGCATCGCGGGACTCGCATGTATGAAGCTATAAATCTCGCGGGACAAATCGTCGGCTCGCTCGTTCGTTCTCAGGCTAATTGTTGGGACGCACTCGAATGTCCGGATCTGAAGGGAGGAGTAGAAGAGGATTGATAAAAGCCTAATCGATTAATCGATTATTTACTCGATAGTTCCTCGTTTGCGCGATTAACGTCTCCCTCGAGACGCTATCTTGATTTCAATGAGAATTAATCTTCAAATTCCCGTTTGCAATTTGCGTTTAATAGAAGAATATTTGCATTTTCTTTGGAAAAAAGTAATTTAGAGTTGTTGAAATTCTAAATAATAATGTATAAGTGGATGTTTGTCAGATTTGAGTGTCATTTTTGATAGGATGAATGAATTTTATGTGGGTCAATTTTCTTTCATAAAATCTTACTGTTTCTTGTGATAAAGAGTGGAGGGGACTAGAAGATCTCACGTGAGAAAAATTTGTACACAAAAAAATCCAAAGATATCACAATTTAGAGGAAAGTCTAGCAAAAATTCCACCTATACAAATAAAAGTAATGTATTTTCAACAAAATAGGTAAATTTTTGACCAAATAGTTGAATTTTCAGCGAAAAGATTAATTTTGTGTAACAAAAAAAAAGTATTAATAATAATTTTTAACAAAACAGTTCAGTTTTCAATCAAAGATACACATTTTGAGCTAGGATGATAATTCTTCATAAAAAAAAATTAATGTTGACTATCATAAATAGTTGAATTTTCAACCAAAATTATAAATTTTCAACCCGGAAGGCTGAAGCTCTACCAAAAAGTAAATTTTCAACAAAATAATTTAATTTTCAACAAAAAAAAAATGAATTTTTAAGAAAGTATTCTAACTTTCGACCAATTGGTTCAATTTCGATCGAAAACAGTCGAATTTCCCACAGAATATTTGTATCCTTAACCAAAACAGGCTACTTTTTAACCAAACGTTTCCATTTTAAACCAAAAAATATAAAATTTCTACCAAAAGAGTTAGAAATACAAAAAAAGACGAATTTTCAACAAAATAGTCACATTTTCATCCATGAATGTTTCAGATAAATACATTGAAATTTAATAATTCACCAGAAGAGTTAGTTTCTATGGAAATGTTGAATTTGCAACAAAGTAATTACATTTTTAACCACAAAAGACAAATTCTTAACAAAAAATGGTTAGACTTTCTTTCTTGGTTGAAGATTCACGTAATTTGTTAATGTTTCATTTTTTCTTTTTGCTGAAAATTAAGTTTCTTGCTTGAAAATTCATCTTTTGGGTTAGAAACTGAACTATTTTGTTGAAAATTCAACTATTTGTCTTAAAATTCATGTAGTATGTTGAAGAATTGTCTTTTTTGGTAGAAAACTAATCCTCTTTCTCGAAAATGCATCTTATTATTATTATTATTATATCATTAGGCCGTTTCCCTTTCGGGGTAGGCGTGAATTGCTCGGTGGTAAAGTAGTGACGCGTAAATTTCCCGCTCTTGCTTACCTTCTAGGACAGAAGGAGCAGAAGTGGATGAAGTACACGTTCCAGTTGCGTTGGGATTGATTTATTTAAGGAACCATAATCGTAGCTTCCGGAGCGTAAAACTTTTCTCAGTAATGATAATAATCAATTAAACAAAGGTTTCCAGCACTTCGACATGTAAAATTCAATGTATAATGTATACTGATTTTTTATTTTGACAAATGAATTTTCAGAGAAAATTGACAAAGTTTCAAAAAGATTCAAAATTAATTAAACATTTTGAAATATTTTCAAAAATTAAAAAAATGTACATTTTTGAATATTTGGACATCAAAATTTTGAAGCTTTTCAAGCATTTTAAAAGGTCTCAAGAAAATATTGTAAAATAATATTTAAAAAAAAGTTAATATTTCAAAAAAATTCAAAAATTGTCAAAACAAAATCTGGAAGATTTAAAAGCAATTTTTTTAATTTCTTGGTATTCTTAGAAAATTTTTGGAAAAATTTGAATAATTTGTTGAGATATTTAAATATATAAAAGAATAATCTGAAAATTATAAAGATTTCCAAACTTTTAGAGCAAAATCTAAATTTTTGAAGGTTTTGAAAAAATTTCGAAGCTTGTCAAAAAAATATTCTGGGAGGTTTAAGAGCATTTCCTTAAATCTTGAATAATTCTTCGAAATTTTAAAAATAATTCGGGTCAGTTCACAAGATGTTTAACTTTTGAACTTCTGAAAGTCCTAAATATTTTCTAAATTGAGTCTGATTTTCCTTACAATGTTGCAAGACCCTGTAAAATAAAAAAATTATACTTTTTTGAGATAACTGAAATCTTCAAAAATCTTTTTGAATTTCCTCAAGACTCTTCAAAAATCTTTTTGAATTTCCTCAAGAATCTTCAAAAAATGTGACTTCTATATCCTTAAAACAAATTAACAAATTAACCCCAGAAAGAAATAATTATTCTAAATGTATATGGTGTATTTAAAAACATTTATCCCCCCATATTGTAATTTAGGTGAAATTTTTTTCTTTATTGAATGAAACATTTTTTTTTTTGAAAATTGAACTATATATTGTTAAAAATTCGTCTTTTTGGTAAGAAAATTAATCTCTGTTTGGCTCAAAACTCCACTATTTGTTCGAAAATACGTCTTTTTCGTTTGAAATTGCACGTGATTGAAAATTAATCTTTTTTGTTTGAAGATTCAATTACTTTGTCAAAAATTCATTTGTTTAAATTGCAGATTCATCATTTTAGTTACAAATTCATCTTTAATCATTACTTTAATATTTGTTTCTTATTTTGCATTAAATGCTACCTTAAAAAATGTACCATTTGAATAAATTTATATTATTACAATTCATAATATGTATTGGTACTAAAACAAAAGTATTTTCATTGTCTTGTTTTTATAGTTTAAAAAAGTGCGCATCGTATTACAAAAAATTTGTTATAACACATTTTATTGAAACTTGTGTCGTTTTTCCATAAATTCAATTTGTTTATTTTCATTGTTATTTTTGACGATTTAAACTAAAAATACGCATCCTAGCGCCAGTGGTTTTAATAAAATTTGTAGGTATGACTTAGGCAAAGATTTTCGTTAAATGAAATGTTATTGTAGCTTGTGCCCTTTTTTCAAAAATTTAATTTTTTTCATTTTCAATATACATCGTTTTCATTTTTTTCGTACTCTATGTCGTTCTTCAAAAAATTTAATTTTTTCATTTTTAATGTTATTTTTCACGATTCAAACCAAAACTACGCATCCTATCAAAAAATTGCTCATGGCAAATGTGTAGCTCTGTTTCAGATAGACAACTTTTGTCTGATAACTTTTCCTCAGCTTGTGTCGTTAGTCTGAAAATTTAATTTTTTTACTTTTGATTTTTACGGATAAAACAAAAACTACGGGTTCTATCAAAAAGTAAAATAGAAATAGAATTTTTTATTATTTCTTGTGCGATCAAACTGTTAACTTTCGATTTTTCAAGAAAATTGAGAAATTTGTTATAATCTTGTAGGGCTTTCAAGAAGCAGCATTTTTCTTTCCTTGACTTTTTTATATCATGCGTTGTTTGGCTGAATTGTTTAAGTTTCCGTGTACTACGAGTAAGCGTACATGGAATTTTTCATTCTAAAAAAAATGGTTTAAAAAATTTTTTAAATGCCTCAAAACATCGACATTTGATGAAATCCGCGAAAATAATTTTCCAAATAAAACCAATACCTTCTCATTATGATGAGAATGTGAAAAAAGAGAGAATGTATTTCCCGTTTCGAAACTTGTCAGCTGTTATCATACAAAATTTTTTTAAAGTGATTCTTTAAAAAAATTCTTTCGTCAGGATATGTATTTTTTATTTTTTTATTTTCTCACCGAATAATATACTTTTTATAAATATATGACATGCTGCGTTTGCATACTAAATTTCAATTATCAAAAATATTGCGCTTGCTTTTCTTTTTGATTATTTCATACAATGGATACTAGGAAATATAAAAATTTGGTATGAATATCAATTTCATATTTTAATTTGAAAATTAAGTGAGAGAAACAAAAAATAAGAATTGCGCGCGTAACGCGTATGTTTCTTTCATTGTGTGAATAAATTTAAATTAATGTTGTATAGTTGTTGAATAAACATTATACAAAGAAAGGGTGTCAATAAGAGGATCTTATTCGCCCCGTTGAACGCCAACCAGAGATATATCATTAAATAAAAAAGATTAACCTATTGTAAGTATGTTCATTTTTCATAGTATGACGTAATATTCTTGCCCAATAATATATACATGTCATGGAACAAATTATATATCATATAAACATTATATTAATATATGCTCACAGTTTAAATACAGATTCTAGTAAAAGAGATTTTTATTAATACACGTTATCTTTGACGCAACTCAACTCTATAAATCGTTATTTGTTCAAGTTTTACTAATTAGTAAATAACTATAAAATTAAATTAGGGTAAAAGAAAAGGTTATTTTGAAGCAACTCTTCGAGGAAAGTCGGCATATGGCGTACTTGTAGTCACAAAAATAGACACATTTTCTACGAGTTGTTTTAGTTCAGAATGTTGATTTATTTTTACGATGATAAATTATAGAAAAATTAAGGCAATGAAGTTAATTGTTTGATTTCAAAGAAGAAAAGTTAGTTTTCATTGTCCTGTTGCTATCATCAGAGCCTCTATAAACAGTGTAAAATTGAAATATTTTTATTTAAAGTTAAAAAACTTTCAGTGAAATATGTTAATCACAGTTGTACAAATGCTGTGGTGTTTCATATCGTAAATAAGATTGAATTATTTCTACGTAAAATAAGTTTTATCTTATAAAATCTAGTTGCAAGTTTAAAAAAAAATCTTATGCTAATAATTGTGTGATATATGTAATAAGATTATTCTATAATGATGATTGTTTTTAGAAATTTATTTACTGGTTTGTAGGATAGATTCGTTGTGATGAATCAGATTCGCCGCTTCTCCCCTATCCTCCACTTGTATTGCAAATTCTGGATCTCACAATTTGAGAAAAACAAGTTTGCCCTTGTTAAAAACGGATCAAGCGATAATTTTAAATTTGGTCTAAAAACTTTCGCATGAGCTAAATTTTACTAATTCAGATTGAGAGAGAATACTTTCGAAGATTCTTAGGAAATTCTAATGGAAAAACATGAACAGACAATGACTATATTTACTGTTCAATTCGATTGTTAAACTACATGTGTTATAATATTATATATTTACCAATATAATTAACTAACACTGCTAAAACGAAGAGCAAAGTGACGATGACTCTCATTTTCTTACAGTTGGAAGAAACTGATGTGCGAAGAAAATCGTTAACGGAGTGTTACTAATGAATTTTCTAAAAATGCATGTACTAGCTGCTATCTTATTCCTTGTTCTATAATATTCCAATATTTGCCAGATGATTAATAGTGGAGAATTTTATTTTTCTTAGATATTTGTATTTCATTAATATGTTTTTTTCATCCACATTTACGCTGCCTTATATCGTTATCACTTATACTTGTATTTACTTCACGTGTCCCAGAGAGTTAAGAATATCGAAATAAATTCCAGCGCAACCTTGTAAAAATACGTCATTGTGTTTATCTTTAATGTTCATAAATTTACTAGACTATTTAGACCGCAGTTATTTCTGCTGCGATTGCAGGGTGTTAGTAGTTCTAGATGTAGTGGTAAATCTGTCTGCTTTGAAATATCCAATTCGAACACAAAAAAAAGGTAGGCTAATTTTGAGTCGGATATTGACCCAAAATTTTGACGCAGCTTTTTCTATAAGGTCTATAAGGTGTAAACCTAGCTTTTTTCCATGTATTAATAATCGCAAGTATGCCCAATTGCCCATGTATGCAAATCGCGCAAAAGTGCAGAGATGCTGTATCCTTCCTCATAAGTATTACAGTGGTGAAAAAAAAACTTTTATTGAAAAGTGAAACGGCTTTTAAGTTTTGTGAAAATATAAGTCAAATAATGATGTGTTATGACTAGAAGAACTCAATCGAATGATTCTAACTGCTTTCTGTGACATTTTTCAAATCAAAAGCGCAAAAAGTCGAAAAATTATCTTTATCTTTGAATAAATTTTATCATCCGTAGCTACAAATGAATCAAAAACTAAAAATGTAACTATTCCATTTCTGGTACAAAATTGATATTTTAAATTGAAAATCCATCTTATCTAGTTCAAAATTTGTTTTTTTTCGGAAGAAAATTAATGCTCTTGGTTTAAAATTTTACTTTTTTATTATAAATTCTTTTTTTTTGTCTAAAAATTCATTTTTGCATATCATGATTTAACTTTTTTATTATGGTTAGGAATTTGGCCTCTATAAGTTGAAGAATTAAGTATTTGGTAGCAAATTCATGTATTTTGCTGCAATTCGTCTTTTTTACTAGAAAATTAATCTCGCTTATTAAAAAATCATCTTTTTGGTTGACTATTCAAGTATTTGGTTCAAAATTTGTTTTTGCTTTTCGCTTCGATTCAACTGTTGCGAAAAACTTATTATTTTTTTAAATAATTTCTTACATTGAAAATCTGACCATCTCATTTTTGGTATAAAAACCATCTTTTAAAGTTGGAAATTCATCTATTTGGTTGATGATTGAACTATTTTGTTGAAAATGATTTTTTCCCCCGTGTTTCAAATGGTTTAAAATTCATCTTTTATGGCAGAAGACTCATCTTTCTTGATTGAAAATTAACTTTTTTGTTAAAAATCCACTTGTCTTCTAAAAAATTCGTCTTTTTGACTCAAAGTGTCAACTGTTTTTGATTGAATTTTATTTATTTCTTAGTTTGCAAAGTAGACTTCTTGGTTAACAATGCATCTTTGTAGGTTGAGAAATGAACTTTTTCATAGTCATCTTTTCTGGTTAAAAATTCATCTTTATTGGTAGAAAATTAATGTTCTCTGTTCAAAATTAATAACTTTTTATTCAAAAGGCAACTGTTTCCTTGACAATCAATCTATTTTGTTCGAGGATTTAATTTTTTTCCCCTGAAAGTTTTCTTTTCTTGATTGAAAAATTCAATAGTTTGTTGAAATTGAAGTTTTTCGTTATAAATTGAACTAGTTTTATGAGAATTTAACTTTAAAGTAGAAAATTAACTTTTTGGTTGAAAAATAATTTTTTTAAGATTCACTTCATTGGCTGGAAATTTCACTTTTTTTATTGAACTTTGTGTTATTGTTTCAAAAAGTATCTTTTTTTTGTGTAAAATACAACGTTTTGGTTTGAAATTCATCTTTTTTTATTGAAAATTCATCTTTTAGGTCGAGGGATGAACTAGTTTGTTGAAAGTTCTTTTCTTTCATTTTATTCAAATAGTTTAAAATTCGTCAAAATTAATCTTTTCTAGTGGAACAATTATCTTTCTTTGTTGAAAATTAATTTTTTTGTTTCGAAAATTTAACTTTTTGAGGTAAAAATTCAACTCTCTTCTAAAAAATTCGTCTTCTTCGCTCGAAAATTCAACTGTTTTTGGTTGATTTTTTTGTTGTAAATTTGTCTATTTGGTTGACAATGCATTTTTGTAGATTCAAAAGTCAACCATTTTATAAAGTCATCTTTTTTGGTCAAAAATAAACTTTTTTGTTGAAAATTCAAATTTCTTCAAAAACATTCGTCGTTTCAGTTTGAAAATTCAACTATTTGTTTAAAAGTTCAACTATTTTGTTGTATAATCTTTTTTTCTTGCTTAAAAGTTAAACCACTTGGTTAATAATTCAATTGTTTGGTTAAAAATTAATTTTGTTCCTGCTGAAAACTCGTCTTTTTGGGATGATGATTCATCTATTTTTGTAAAAAAAAAATTTTGGTGGAAATTTATCTATTTAATGGAGAATGCAATATATTTTCTTGAATTTAAAAACCGAAACGCTGAGGCACTTTTGAAGTTGGAACTTTTAAAACATACTTTTGGAGAAAAACGCATTTTAAATTGGCCAATGTCATAAGCATACGTCTTAATTTTTTTGTTCAAACATAAAAAATACCCACCTTTGGACACTTCCGGGACATAAGTATTATGTCACAAAATAGAGCACAGATTGAATGATGATTTCCTATCGAAACCCTAAAGTAATTACTTTTCATCCGTTTTCACAAAAACACGAATATCTCCATTTAACAAATGTTCTGTGTACTTATGATTATACTGGGGCCGTGGGGCCGAAAGAGAGGCGGTGCTCAATCAAGCGTGATAAGTCGCTCGAAGGCCGCACTCTCAGCGCGTTATTTGCATAAGGTTGCGTTGAATATTATTTGAAAAACATTTGGCGAACAGTTTTATTTTTTCTCGTCTGTCTCGAATATGATAGTAAATATATGATTCAAACATCTGACAAAAGTTCTTCTTTTTGTAAAGTTACCATATTATTACATATATCAAGAATGGAATTTCTAGAGATTCAGTTAATTTTTATTTGAAAGACTTTTTTTAGCTATAATTTGCTTCGATCTCGAAAAAAATGTTCTTCCATATCTTTTTGAACTTAAATAAAATGTATAGGGTAAGAGCACCAATTCTTGGCACTTTAGCCTTATTATTATTTGATATCAAAAACTGTACATAAAAAAATTACCATTCTATCTTACCCATAGGGAATTTTTTGTTTGATTCGCAAAATTTCAAATTTCGCACGTAATTGTAAAACTCTAGGACTATTTCTGATTTCAAATGTTCATGAGAGATTCTCATTTCTAATAAAACTTAGCAACTTGTCAGTACTAGTCATTTTCGATTTTCAAAAATTTCGTATTTTCGGCCCACCCTACTTTGCATGTTGAGTTACACTTAATCCATAAATATAAGTGGTACAATAGAGTTAGTAAAAAAATTGTGAATCAAAAACAGCCTACAATCAATATTAATATTTTCTCGTAATCTACACAACATGACAAATTTTCAAAAATCATGTATGATTTCAATGTTCTCAGTTTTTACAGAATAAAATCTAATTTTAATTTAAATTTTTTTACCCACCTTCTAACATAAATCTGAACATCTTAGAAGATATTGTAGTTCTGAAAAGTTAAAAAAACCTCACTGTGCGTACCTTTGACAAGAATTTTTTCGGAGGTGGTTTCTTATCGTATGATGTTTCTTTAATGGTTCGCTAGAGCTGAGTAATATCACTAGGTACTTTCTGCTTGAAAAAGAACAACCAAATGCGTTAAAGTTAGACAATTTTATGTGTTCCCTGTAAAATTCGAGTTCTTGCACTTACGCCCTTATGCCGCGATACCCCTTATTTCAATCTTCTGAATCCTTATAAAAAATTATAAAGTTGAGTCGTTTGATGAGAGATTTGAAAAAAATGTATAACCTCGTTTTATTACATTTTATTATTTTATTTCACGTTTAACTTGCCGAAAAATCTAGAAAAATATATAATGAATTCTACGGATTACATTTTACTTACATTTTAATTACTTCTAATCGTTTGCTAATTCAATTTCTCGGGTGTCAAGTAACTAAGTAACTTCATTGTATTTAGTGAGAACTAGTGCAAAATATTTGTATAAATTACGTAACATAGACGGAGTGTGTGAATGTGTTACGTAATTTATGGAATGCCCCTTCATGTAAATCATAAAAATAAGTTTCAGTGCAGAACAACAGAAACTGTGGAATAGATTCATATAATTATATAAATTTGAAACGAAAAATCATAAATGCATCTTCCTGTGAGTGAAACTCCATGCTTTAATAAAATAAGAATTGAATTGATAGGGCAAGAAAAAAAACATTTTTTTTTATGTATTTATTTGATTCAATGGTGTATTTTTTCCTAAAAATAGGTAATTGACTATTAGACATTGTTAATACATTGAAAAACATGCCACATATTCTTTGTGATATAATTTCAGTAGCTCCAAACTGTTTCATTAGAATTCAGAGTAGAAAAGAAATTCAAATTTATTCTGAGCCCCTTCTGGGGCTTCGGGACCGTTCAAACCGACCATCTGATGTTTGTCCGATTCTGCTTCGGTATTCGGGTCTTCTCGATCGACTCCGAGAAGTTGCAGGTTCAGTTGGAATACGTGAGTATACGCCTAATTCTACACCTTGGGTAGGCGTAATTTCCCTGTTAATCCCAGATACTGTATCTTGTACAATCAAATGTTCTTGCCCATTATATATTGGATGAACAAAATGATTTGCGTACCACCCAACGATGGTATTAGTACCTATCTTTTCTACTAATCTTATAACGCGAGAAACTGGAAGCAGGATACGACTATTTCCTGGGAAGTAGTAAACATCGGTGAGATTTGCTTCTGAAGCAGGGATTATAGAGAAACGTTGATGTTGAGATCGAGATTCTGTTCTTGATATATAATAATTTGAGAATAGACCATATGAATTCCCGAGTTGAGTTGAAACTCGCTTGTGAACCCCGGCTTCTATTACAATCACATGCCGTTCACTATCATAAATTGGATATATAACGTTCCTAATGCCCCTTCCAAGGATGGTATTGCCCCTTACTACGAAAGTTACTGAACCTGAGAGTGGTTGAAATCCAGTATTTAAATCCCAGATGTAAAGACCATTATAGTGTTCTGATTCAAGCTGAAATGTCCTAGTAACCGGAAATGCCTCGGTTGATGAGGATTGCCCTCTATTAAAGCAAACTGAAACATCGAATCAAATTGGTAATGTTAATAAACCTTATAGTAATTCAATGTACATATTGCACAGAAAAGGGTATATGATAAGGGATCTTGTTCACCCTACTGAACCCAAATCACAATACTTTCTATAAAGTTGCTATTTCACAAAGTGAATCAAATACATAAGTGTTAGGAATGGCTAAAAGTAGGCTTAGATCTACAGTTTTCTAAGAAAATGTCCTATTGAGATCAAAATAAAATCCACCTTCTTATAAACTCTTCCATGTAATGAAAGCAGACCAAGAAAAAGGTAAAACATTGAAATGTGACTTCCAAACACCTTCTTTCCGGCTCATCAGAGACAAATGTATAACAAAAGGAATGTTTCAAAAAATAGTCTGAATGTCTAAAAGTAGATTAAAAATATCAAAACAGTAATATCCCTTATTCGAGTTTGTCAGTTTATCAGTAAAAAATAATTTGCTTAAACATCAAGCTTACAGTAAATACTTGAACAAAAAACTCTATGACCAACTGCATGAAGTGCAGTATTGAAAATCACGACGTAAACTAACATCGATTGTAAACACGAACTCAATGTATCTACACGTACATCATCATAGAAGCCTTTTTATAAGTACCAAAATGATATTTTATTCATATTAATAATGTATTTGGACAAGGTGGACATCTTCCTGGCAACATTATTAAGTACTGAAGTAAGTCATGGAAATATAGGGTAAAAGAAAGGATGCGATAATTCTTAGTTAAAACGTTTTCGTCACTGGACCTTCATCAGTCAATGAAACATTTATCATATCTGTGAAAAGCATACATAGCACAATTTTAAGAACCATGAATAATTAAGCAAGAGTAAAAAATCAGAACAGTATGACAGTAAAACATGATTTAACAGACGGTGATTCACAAAAACGATGTGTTTTTGAAAATAAATATTTTATA
The DNA here is from genome assembly GCA_011634705.1 of Andricus grossulariae. Taxonomy (NCBI): domain Eukaryota; kingdom Metazoa; phylum Arthropoda; class Insecta; order Hymenoptera; family Cynipidae; genus Andricus; species Andricus grossulariae. Next base: position 264,332,750 of record JAABKJ010007545.1, read on the forward strand.
AAATGGATAAAAAAATATATAAATAAGCGCAAAGGCTCTTCATCTGGTTTGGACGTGAAGACAAGTGACTAGTCAACTAAAGGAGGATTACGAAAATTCAAACAAGAAAATAGAATGTGATGAATGGGCCGATAACGTAGAAAGGATCTTTAAAGACGTGAAATTTTTTCTATAATTCATTAAATTTTTGCAAGAGGCTTTTAAACATCGGAAAATAAATTTATTTCATCTCTATGATCAACACTATAGGGTTCTTTGTTGATGAAAAAGTTTTCAACTATTTTTCTACTCCATTGTTTCGCAAGAGCAGTGTGAGCAGCTTTGTCAGAAAGGGAAATAGAATACATATGTTTGCGATCACGGGCCTCTATAGGTCTACAAGTCTCACCTTCATAGAAAAGGGACAGACAGCGCAATTGTCTTTAAAATTGTTGAGAAGCTATTAGTTGTTTCGTAAATAATCTCGATTCTTTTTTTCTTGAGGAATTGTTCAATTTTTTTCTGATAAATCTTTTGTGTGTGGACAAATTGTGAAATCAACATAAAAAACTTTTTTTATTTCTATTGTATGTAAAAACCAATTCAGTATTATATAACCAAAAGCTTTCTTTTTTTAAGCAGTTGATGATTGAATAGGTTCGGAAACCATTATGCTTTAAGATATCTCTGATTAGTTTTATGCTTTCAGTTATAAATTCTGAATCTGAAATTCTGAAAATTCTATAAAGTCAATCTGTGACTGAACCAATAAATTTTTGCAAAACCTGCATATCTGATAACAAGAGTGCTTGAAAAACTAATTTTTGAATTTAATTCAACTTCTATGATAAATTTGATTTTGGGATGGTAAGAATTAAAAGTATTGATGGGGGAGATTTTCAAGACAATAATATTCGTGTTTCTGTATCACTCAATCTGCAGATGCAGGTGCAGTTGCTATCTGTGACATGTAAATCATTTTTTCCAATAATATTACTTAAAAATTTGAACAAAAATTCAAATAATTTTTATAGAGGACCGTTGATGATGAACGCAATTAGTCTAGATAGGGTATCAGGTGTATGGATTTTCAGAAGTTCTTTAGCTTAATGAGAAGAAATGAAGTTATAAGATTCTAAATCAAAGAATAAATTATTATTTATATCGACCAAAGAGATTAGTGAGAATCAAGGTGAGAAGGTGACATATGTTATTTTATAAATCAATATACGAGGCTGCAAATCGCCGTGAAGTAAAAAAATGCCATCCGTAGGGGTCATTCATGAATGACGCGATACGTTTATGCGGGAGGAGGTCTTTCAATGTATCATTGTCCATGTTAAGTACCATGAAAAAAGCATAACATAGCTATTTAAAAATAAGCCTATGCGTGATTTTACGTTACTGCCTTAGAAATTGTGAGATTGAAGCAAAGCAAAACAAAAAGAAAACTAGTTCTTAGTTTTAACAAAAAATCAGTAGAAACATATTCTTGATAAGTATATGAAAGTAAAATTTTCAAATGAAATAAATGGTGAGATTTGTGCAACCATTTGAAATTCTTGCAGTATGTATTGAGAATATGTTATTGCAGACTTCTCATTAAAATTCTATGTCAATTGGTTGGAATAATTTTGTATATCTAGTAAATAAGTCATTTAATTTAAAATTAATTAATTGAGTGTGATAAGATATATTTTGAAACAATTGTACAAACTGTTATATGCAAATAAATGTTTTTTTTTAAACATTGCTGCTTAAATGAGATTGATGGTATAATATGACTCCGTCAAGTTATATAATCTCTAATATGGCTTTCAAAATTTTTGTTTCAAATTTTAGTAGGGCGCTTTATCAAAATTTTCTTTATATATTTTATTACAAATATTCTATCCAAATTACTTGGCGAACTTTTATTTCACAAATCCATATTCAACAAATCCATTTAGGTTTAATTGAATGTCATCTAAATTTCGTAAAATGTCTATAAATTTAAATTTTGTCAAGTTAACTACGCATAAATTGTATTTCTGAAGTAAAGATACATGCAATAATTAAATCATAAACCCCTGCTATCATGCACCCTATATTACCTAATGTAATCTGCTATTTTTTGACCTCGCATATGTGCTAAATTTTAATTCCTATATTTCATTTCTAAATACCATCTTCAAAGTTTAATGATAATCTCCAGTAATTGCATAATTAATGAATAAATATAAAGAAATAATCATACCACCCGCCGCCATCTTTGTATTAATAAAAAAAAACCCGATCTGAGATGAGTTACAACTATTTTTTGGTACTAAACAAAATATTTGCTGGAACCGTTTTTGAAAAAAATTAATGTTTAATTTAAAAAATTTTAAACACTCAGTTTCTCTCGAACATAAAGCGAGCTATGGAAAAACGTGATGAGAAAAATTGTTGCTTGGAAAAATTCTTCCAAAAAAAAACCTCATCATAATTTGTAATCTCACTTCGTTCTCTTGAAATATATATATATATACGTGTGTGTGTGTGTATTTAACGCCTCCGCTTAGGGGTTATTCCTTCGGGACCATCCCTGGACAATTGTCCGCGACTGCTTATTAATTATTGTAACCGTATTCAGCAGAAACCCTAGCTGCAGTGACCCTCTATCTTCAACCCGAGGACGCGTTCGGTGGCTTTGTCATTGGCCCTTCAGTTCTATTCCAAAGGAATAGAAACCGAAACCGAATATATATATATATACAAATCACGAACAGCGTAGCTAATTTTGATGCTGCTGTTTGCGTACATGATTCAAGAGAGATACAATTTTTACTATATTTTTCACCATATATGAGTCTTTTATTCGTTAACAAAGGATTTTTCTTAACCTTATATTTCTTTGACAATTTCTCGTAAAATTGATAAGCTATACTAGCATTTTTTTCTAAATCATCCGTAAGCAAATTTGTAAACTCAGACAAACAATAATTATGACACATGTAATGAAGAAACATAATGCAGTATTGGTCATACACATCCGGAATCTCTCTTTGTAATCTTTTTGTATTCCACCTGTAGAAGGAACAGTATCCCCGTAAACAAAGAAGATGTCCAGGTACAAGAGGCGATAGCCCGTATGTGTCAAAGTAGGTGGACTGTCCTTTCCTTCTGACGTACATGGTGAGCCAATGGGTACCAGGCTATTTGTGTTTATCTGTATTAGCAACAATCACAGATGTTTTGTCCAATGCTTCATGATCTGATCGGCTGGAAATACGCCTATTGTCCTTCCTTGTGTGAGACGAAGTTTTTGCAGTATCTGAAGACTGTTCATCCTTTTTTTGAAGTTTTCAGCTTTTTATTGTTGGGGCAAGTCTACAGTATCCTCGCCTGGATCTTCTGAAACAGATGAAAGGTTATGCCTGTTGGCTGTAGACGATGTAGCTGAACATGTACTGTAGATTGAGGTTTTATGGTATGAGGTTGAGAATACTTAATCTATTCGCTTCTTTTCAATCTACTTTTTCATTCTGAGTGCATTATTATGAGAAAACAGAAATATTGTGTCCTTTTTTACTCGAAGAAAGACAAACTTTTGAATTATCGGCAGTTCAGTTCCATCAAGTTTGTGATGCGTCTGCTTGTAATCTTTTGCAGCAAAATAGCCTTCTTATGTCCTTGAGTGTATATCAGTCTATTGGTCCGGGCCACGTCACGAAGATTTGCATGAAGCAAATTCATTGGAACATCTCCTTTAAACCATTCGATATCATAATGTCTAAAACTGAGCCAATTGTTTTGTCTTTGAGATGGACTATTGAGATCGGCAAATGCATAATGTGGACAAATAATTTGGCACTATATATGTATTATTGTACTGCGAGTGTAATATTAAATAATAAATTGAACAATAAATTTTGCAATGGGAATTATATAATAATTATATTAATATATAACATAAAATATATATAATATAATAAAATACAATGCACTCAAACTCCGCGTTAAGCACCCTCACTATATGCTATTCCTAGAACAGATAGCTTTGGAATGTGGTTATGTCATGCCTCGTAATCCAACACAAAGTGTTCATGCAGCCCTGCCTGTTTACGTTTGGATTTCTCCGAGATATGCTGAAGGCCAAGGCAAGCAATGCCAGAAACCGTGGCTAACTCTTAGGTTGAGTGTAATTCGTTTCTAGCCCTAGATTCTTCTTCAATCGGTCCGAAATGAAAGAGCGGTTTTAGGGGACGTCCATATACCACGTGGACAATTTGTCATCCCGTTGCCCCCCCCCTTTGTGGACAAAAGTGAACTTTTTACGCGCCCCCTCCCCTGAATCCTCTGTCCACGTGAACTTATTCCATATTTTATAAACGTTTGAATATTAGCTGTATTCAAAAGCAAGGAAGCCAAAAGGAGCGGTGAATTGACTGAAAAAATCGGTTTTTCTTGAAAACATAAGCTTAATGATACAAGAAATGAAATCCACACTAAAAGTAGTGCGAATTTTCTATTTTATCATTTTTTTCCTAAAAGAAATCCGCAGATGCAGGAGAACATGCGTCCACGTGGATTTCGCCTACAACCCCCGGCACCTCTCGTGAACAATCGTGAACTGTGTTGATTTTATTTTATTTTTGATATTTTTTTTCTTTTTCATCGAAGCTCGTTTTTTGCTTTTTTTACTTCAACTTTTTTCTTTGAATTTTGTTAACGTATTTCGGGCTACAACGTGAAGCGTGCCATAATTAGAAATGGACTGAACCATTTGTTTCTTCCTACTATGTTTATAGTCTGAGCCATTTCAAATTGATGTCTGATTCTCGAAAACAATTCTTGACAGAATTGTTGAGAGCTATTTTATTATCTAAACCATTTATACAATGTATTCCGGCTCTAAGAGCTTCTTTTCCTATTACGCGGGCCCCACTAGTCAAGAAACGGAGAACACGGCGAAATAAACCCCCGATGAAGCTACCAATACCATGCCCCTTCTGATAAGGAGCTCCAACATATATTTGTGCGATTCCCCTTCCGCCTACTTGTGAGGAGTAATAACTTACGTAATGAATCATTGTTTTTCTGCTATCTAGTCAATACGCTTAAAGTGAAGTGTAGTCGTCAGCGTACCAAACTCAAATGTTATTGGAAAACCAAGGTGGTCTCTTATATCAACTTCAATTGTAGAAAATCCGCTGTTAGGAACTGCTATGTAGTTGGGTGATGAAAGATGGCTGACTTGTGTTGTGCCAAACCAGTGATTCCTTGTCTATATGGAAACTGTGCGTAAAAATGATGCTTTCACATCACCTATAATGCGCGGTACACAAAAATTACAGTTAACAAATAGTTTACCCAGAAGAGCACATGCTAGACAAGGCGGATGTTTAGAAGTATACACTTTAATTTGAATTGAAAGTAAATTACGTGGTGAAAAACTAAAAATACGTGATAATTTATCACTAAGTATCAAAAAATATAGATCAGACCTCCAACATAATTTTTCACACTGTTTTTGTATACGTGCGTAGCTGATTTTGAATGTGTCATATTCAAATCTAAAGGGTTGTTTTTATTCTGGAAGACTGTTCATATTATTTAGGAGAGCCTCAGTATCACCGTAAAAACCAGGTTCAAAGAAATTCACAAGGGGCTTTTTTTATTCAAGATAATGCCGTTTTTTCATTTTTCACATATTTTTCTAACTCATTATTATTATTTTTTTCGAACTTGTTCTCGGGTTAAAAAGAACCCGGTTTTTTGTCATAGCTACGGACTAAGTCAAGTGACTGATGATATGCGGATGTAATTAATTAAGTTAATACGATGTATGAAATCATTTGCAATGATGTTGTAGGTACAAAATTAGGAGCATGGTGTAGTTTGCAGTTCTTCTTTTACCGCTATTGTGCTTACACAGCGGCCGCGAGTGTTGGAGGTGACAACAGTCGCCTCTGGATGATCTGAATTATTATTATAAAAATTAATGTCTCAGGCTTAAGATGGTTACAGCCCAATATGTCAAAGGCATTTTTGGTTAGAGTTGGATTAAAAAAAACTTTTTTGAGTAGTATGCATGGGGCTGCCCCGGTATATATCATCAATCACGGACGCATTATTATAATGCAATCAAGTGATCTGATGAGAGCGTGGGCTTTGACATATTGGACAAAATCTGGTTTTTACCCCACCATTCACGATTATTATTATTATTATTATAATATTATTATATTTTCAAATATTTCAAAAGATATTAAAGGATTTGAAAGGTTTTAGGGTATTCTAAAGGATTCCAAGGAATTTTTAAGAGGTTTAAAAAATTTGAAGGAATTTCCAAGGAGTCGAGTCTAATGGTTTGAAGTAATTCAAAAAATTATATGCCGTTTTAAAGAAATTCAGAAGATTTAGAAGGATTTTATAGGAAATAGAAGATTTTAAGGGATTTTAAAACCTCTCAATGTATTTCAATAAATTTTCCAGGATATAAGGAAGTGTCATATGATTTCATAGAATCTCACGGATTTTTAAAATGATTTTATTGGATTTCAACGGATTGTCAAGATCTGAGGTGATTTTATAATATTTCAAAGGGTATAAAAAGGAATTTCATAAGATTGAGGGAATTTTAATCAGATTTCCAAGAATTAGTGTTTTTAATTTTTATTTAATTTCAAAGACTACAACTTTTGTTTCAAGGTTTCAAAAAATAAACTTTTCCAGAATTGCGCATTCAGAATCATAATTTTAAACTGAAATTACAGAAATTTTCAAGATGATAAAAATGATTAAGATGTATCATATCATGTAGTATTAAATGACATTGCATGTCATTGGTTAGATTTTATTATTACAAAAATGAGATTTCTGTATAAAAAAAAACATTCATTGTTATTTTCACTGGTCAAAATTGAAGAATTTCAAATATTGTAAACCTTTAAAGTTTAATTATTCTTAAAATGTTAAAAATTATATGATTTCTCATTGGAAGCTTAAAGTTTAATAAGCCCAAGGCTAATGAAACCGTTAAAAATTAAATAATTCCAAACTTCGTTTAAAATTGAAGTATTCTAAAATTAGGTTCGTGAATCTAAATCGTTAAAAATTAATAATTTTTAAATTATACATCAAGCTTTTTAAAATCTAACGTACAAATGTTATAACTTGAAAATCAATTATAATAAGTTAGACAATGTGAATGAATGAATTTTAAAATTATTATAAGTAATATTTTGCAATAATTTAAATATTAATATTTTTTATAATTTTTCTCCATTTTCCCGTTGAAAAGAAAAAAGTGACGGGATGTCAAAAAATTCTGGGGGAGGGGCGATCGCCGGTTTCGCCACCATGTAGATACGTGCCTGGTAAGGGCCAATGGAGGTGGAAAAATCCAATCTGGCAGAAGAGCATATTCGACGTTCTTCTCTGTGTACAAAGTTATTAAGTATAAATATCCGGGTCTATTTTTGTCGTCTACGAACTTCTAAATGAGTCAGTATTCTTTATATCTCAAAGTAAAATGAGGTTACCTTTCGGTGCTCTCGTATTCGTGCTTTTCTTCCTTTCTCTTGGTAAGTAGAATAATAATACTGCCCGACAAAAATTTGTACCTAAAGATCGGACCAGATAACCCTGAAGGATTTTGATGTCCTAAAAGCGAATCTGTTGTCCAAATTTTTCCTATACGAGTGATTCGCTTAAACTTATATTGAGATTGCAAAAGTACAATAGATACTAATTTTATCATCTCAGGTATGCCCGACTCTAATCCGACGCGAGATATGCTTGGTAAAAGCAAGTGAGGGGTGACGCGCTGGGCGCAGTGGTGGGGTTACACTCCGCAGGTATGCGGGTGCGCGAGACGGGCTATGTCCCTGGAAGGATAGACCGTTAGAGTTGGGGAAATGGAATTCAATATATGTTCTTCCGTTGCCTTTTTCAGGTTTATACTCTAATAGAATTCTATACTTCAAAAACGGAAGCCTTAAAAATTAATTAATTTCAAATTAATGTCCTTAAAAATTCACAATTTCAAATTTAATCCTTCAAAATTGGGTAATATATTATATATTATAATTATAGAACCACTGAAGCGGCACAAATTCAAAATTAGCCTTTGAAAATGTTGAGCCTTCAAAGTGAACAATTTTATATTCTAGCCTCTCAAAAGCATACACAGCAAGTAATTTTTTGGTTTATTGATTTTCAGGAACATTCGGGAATTGTTTTTTTCTACATAAAATAAAATGTTTAAAAATTCTCAGAATAAACCTATACAAATTAACGTTTCATATAATACGGGCTACTTACTTACTTCAAAGGTTAATTTCTAATCTGTCTCGCTTTACTTGTCCTATAATTTTAATATAGTACTTGCCTAATTTTGAAAGATCAAATTTGAAATTGTGCATTATTACGGACTTTAATTTGAAATTAATTAATTTTTAAGGCTTCCATTTTTGAAGTATACGATTTTCTAAATTATAAAGTATCAACCTGGAAAAGGCAACGGAAGGACAATAATGAGTTCGCCTTCCCCAACTCTATCGGTTTAACCTTCCAACCACTAGCAATAAAGCAATAAAGCCAATTCCGAACGCACATTTATAAATTTGAGGAAGTCCGTGAGACTAGATGTCACAAAAATACGAGTTTCAAGAAAATTATAGTACACTTAACTAAATCCCTAATCAAATTTAAAAATAAGCCTTGAGCTTAAATGATAATTTTTATCGAGAAAAATGCTATTACTTTAATTCTGTACCGCAGGTTCGGTTATTTTGGATTTGAAATTGCAAGTTGTATACCAATGTGCTAAAATTTCTTTTTCACTTTATATCAATAATAATTTGATTTTAACAACTTAATATAAAATAATTCAAATACTTAAAATCGCTTACGAATTCAAATTGCCTCCTGAAGAGATGTAGCTTTTCTTTTCTTTCTCCCCCTCCCTTTGAATTTTTTCCCATCTCGCGTTGTTTGTTTAAAAATTAGCATTTTCGATTCCGTTAGCATTTTTATTAAATGAATACAAAACGATAAACCCTATCAAAGAATGGTTCAAGGCTAGGTTGGCCTCAAAATTGAAATTTTCTAATTTTGCATAGTATTTGTATTCGATAGAACCAGAACCGTTGGTTAAGGGAAGCTGGTTAGGAGCCATCCATGAATAACGTAACATATTTTGTCACCGCCGCTTATTGTAAAGAAGAGTGTACAAGTTTAAAGAAACTAGCTTAAAAACCACTTGACTAGAAGGGTGTATAAATCATGTTTGAAGACAAATGGAATTTTTCTATTCGTTCAATAAATTTGGTGAAACCTTACAATGTCCTAACTAGTATTAGGGAGTTCGGCTGGTGACTAGACTTTAATCAAATCCGGTTTTCACCAGAGAGGCAGCCAAGTCACGTGCCGATATCTACGGCCTAACCCGGTTTTCACCTGGGTTTGGTTGACAATGACAATTTTACTTTATTTACCTTGGCTGGTGATTCTAGTAATGAGGAAATCGAATCCTGGTTATGACCACTCAGGAAGATTGAAGGTTATGAATAAGGTTCTCTAAAATGTACACGTAGTTAAGACTTTGGACACGGCGCTACTAGAGCGTTCTTGAAAAGGTATTACTCTTGAAGAAGTCTCCAAGAAACACTACTCTTACAGCGGTCCTGGAAGGACTCGACTCTTAAAGCGGTCTCAAGAAGACAAGACTCTCCTACTCTCGTCTTCCACGGTGATCGGACTCCCTGAGGTACCCACAGCGCGGACGGTGAAGAGAGATCGGCCGGTGTCGGAAACTGGTAGAACACTCGTCAGACGGCCGAGTGCTCCATCCACCGTTCGCGTCCGGCTTTAGTAAGACGGCACTTTATGCGGCGGTCCGTAGAGTGGTCACACTAGTTTGTATTTATTTACTGATAATATACATAGCAAAATGGAATCTTAATACTATACTGCTTTCCTAGATGAGTTAATACATTAAGACGAAGAAAATAATATAAATTTATAATATGAGCTTTTTTACCCCTCCTCTCCCTAGTGCAACTACGTATTAGTAAAAATGGTTTGGACTCCCTTCCCCTGCCTTTGTTACGTAATTTTTCCAAATCTTCTCAGACTTATTTTATTAAAGAAAACTTTGTTACTAACTGCCCAAAATACCAGAATTACAAAATAAGTAGAAGTTATTAAAGTAAAAACGAAAAAAATTAAAACAATATGCAACATGCAACAAAGGAACTGTACTCTCATTGAAAATTGAAACGTATACAAATATCCATGAATATAGCTATTTACTATAATAACCAGTAGTAATTAATTTTTTTCTGAAAAAAATATCTCCTTTCACTCCGCTGGGATTCGAACAGCGGAACTTCTGATTTCCGGTCAGGTGCTTTTCCCATTAAGCTACTAGAGAGATCTAGAGAAGAAACTGTAATGTTAATAACTCTAATGATAATACAGATTCCTTTAAAAATTACCAGTAGATTTGGTTATGAATTTTTGTGGATTTGTCGACAAATTAAAGGTGAATTAAAGTAACCTCAACATTTTGAGTAACGATTGCGATTATAATAAACGCTAATTAAATGTAATGAAACGAGGCTATACAATTTTATCAAATCTTTGATCAAATCACTTGACTTAATATTTTGAACAACAATTTATAAGATTGAAACTCCTTGAAGAATGTTTTATATATTTTTACTTATTGTTTAATCTGCCGTCAAATTTTGAAGGGATTCGCTTCTATAAGGTTCCAGATATAGTTTCTATGGGTGTATTTAGTATTTAGCCTCATAAAAATTTAAAAATTGTTGAATAATCCTGTTATGTCGATTTTGAAGTCTTTATAACGTCATTAAAATCTTTATTGTATATTATTTCTTTATTTGTTTATTGTACTTTTCACACACAAACAAAAAATTAGGGGTAGCCTTTGCCAAATTTAAAAACATGAATTTTTTGAACACATTCTACAGGCATAGAAAGACACACCATTTTCTATCACAAAAAAAAGCGCAACAACAAGAAAATCTTTCGAAAAAATCGCTTTGGTCCGGCAAAACCCTGAATCATTTTAATCCCCTTAAGATTTCACATAGGGTTCTCATTTAGGTTCTCGACCGATCACATTGGCCATAAACCAACAAGGTAACTAGAAATAAATCCTATGTAAAATATTGATTCCACGATTAATTTAGAATTCATGGCCCGTGAAATGGAAGCCCAGGTTACTCCAGAATGACTACCTGTTCAGAAAACATTCACTTATCGTCTGCTATTGCGAATAGTGGGTATGCCAAATGCATTGCTGTCCTTACAAAAATAATTATTAAAGAATTCAAAAAATAAGGATCCTTCTTTTAGTTTCATGCTGTTTTGAAGTAATAGCAAAATAACTGATATTTAAAAAATCAACGAAAAGCTATTTGGTTGAGGTTATCTAGAACTTTAAAAATTAAACAAATGTGAGATCTCGGAAATGAGGAAGTTTAGTACTGCTATTTTAAAATTAAAGAATGTTAAAAATTTTTTGGCTTTTTGGTATTTGTTTACTTTTTGAAGTTCTAGATAACCTTTACCAATTAGCTTTCTAGACGATTTTTAAATATTTTGCTTCGTCATTGCTTCAAAATAGCACGTAATCTTTCCGGTAATAAATCCAATAAACGTCATTCTATCATAATTTTTTCTAATAATTCATTAATGAAGATATTTATAATAATAGCAATGCATTTTGCATACCCAGCATTCGCGATAGCAGACGATAAGTGAATATCTTCTGAACAAGTAGTGATTGTGAAATAAAATAATAGGTGAGTTTACCAGCCGCTAAGTTGCGCCACCTGTTCTAGTTCAAGTTCCGCGAAAATAAAAATTTTTTGGTTGAATTCAACTGCTTTTTATTAAAAATTCAATTTTTTTGTTAAAATTCAATTACTTGGTTGAAAGTTGAAATACCTTGTTAAAAATTTATCTTATTGGTTGAAGATTCTTTTCTTCGCTTCACAATTTAATTATTTTTTGACCATTTTTTTTCGCTTAAAAATTAACTTTTTTCATCCCAAAAATTAATTATTTTATTTTTGATTAAAAATAAATCCTTTATATTTGGAAAACTAACTAATTTGTTTAAAATTCGCCCTTTCGGGTTAAATTTAATATTTTTGGTTGCAAATACAGCTCTGTGATTAAAAAAACAGTTTTTTTTTTGTAAAAATAAATTTTTCTAACTAGAAATGTAACTATACCGTTTTTGGTTGAAATTTTAACTATTTTGACGAAAATTCATGTTTTTGGTAGAAAATTCATATATTATGTAGAAATTATTTTTTTTTTTGTAAATTCATTTTCTAGGTTGAAACTTTAACTATTTTGTGGAAATCTATTGTTTTTCTTGGTTAAAAATTAATGTTCTTAACTAAAAATTTGTCTTTTATAGTTGAAAATTCATTTCTTAGTTGAAAATTGAACCATTTCGTTGAAAATTAAATTTTTTCTCTGAAAATTTGTTTGTCCCATTTTTGGTTGAATTTTTTTCTTTGACAATTAATTTCTATAGTTAAAAATTTCACAATTTTTTGAAACTTTTCTTTTTTTTGGTTGAATATGAACATTTTTAGTTGAAACTTGAACAACTTGATTGAAAATTCGTGTATTTTTTTAAATGAAAATTTGTCTTTCTAGTAGAAAATGAATCTTCTTCTTTGAAAATTCATCTTTTTGGTTGAAAATTTAACTATTTCATTTTTGGTTCCAATTTATATTATTTATAAAATTCAAATATTTTGGTGAAAATTTGTCTTTTTCCTATTGAAAATTAATTAAATGAAAACTAACTATTTCATTTTTAATTAAAAATTGATCTTTTTTAATTGAAAAATCAACCATTTGTTTGAAATCTTCGTATTTTAATGAAAATTCGTCTCGTTTCGTTGAAAATTAATCTTTTTGGTTGAAAATTCATCTTTTTGGTTCAAAAATTATTTCGTTGAAAATTAATTCTGTTTTTGTTGATAATTCGACCATTTTGGTGAAAATTATTTTTATTTATTCTTTTTTAATGAACTGAATAAAAATTTAACTATTCCCTTATTGATTGAAAATTAATCTTTTTGGTCAAGAAATTATCTCTTTGGTTGTAAATTCATCTTTTTAGGAAGATGCTTATTTTTTCAGTTTGAGAATTCATTTTTTTTGTTGAAAATTCATAATTTTACGTTGTTGAAAATGCAACTATTTTGTTGAAACTCTTTTCTTTATGAAAATTATCTTTCTAACTTAAAATTAAAATATTCCATTTTTGCTTAAAAATGTATCTTTTTTAGTTGAAAATTCAACTATATGGTTGAAAATTAGTTTTTTTTTGTATAACATTATTATTCTTGTTTAAAATTAATTAAAAATTTACCGACTTCTTAGTTGAAAATTCGTCTTTTTGGTAGGAAATTTTGTTCGAAAACCAGTTTGCTTGAAAATTTTAATATTATTTTGAAACTTGTTTTTTTTCTTTTATATAATTATTTTTTATCAGAAAATTAAATTATTCCATTTTTGGTTACTCTTCTTGTTTGAAAATGGTTGAAAATTTGCCGATTTCATTAAAAATTCTTTTTTTGTTGTTTGCTTGCAAATTAATTTTTTAAACTGAATATTAAACTATTCCATTTTTTTTATTTATCTTTTTTAGCTGAAAATTTATTTATTTCGTGGAAAGTTGAACTATTTGGTTGAAAACAATTTTTTTGTACAAAATAAAATCTTTTAATTAAATTATTTTTGGTTGAAAATTGAACTAATTTGTTGAAAATTTATTTGGCTGAAAATTTAAATATTTTATTGAAACTTCGTTTTTTTTTGTTGTTGAAAATTATTCTTTCTGTTTGTAAATTCATTTCTTTGGTTGAAAATTTAATTATTTCGTTGAAAATTCGATTTTTTGTCTTAAAATTAATTTTTTCACGAAAATTTGACTATGTCATTTTTGGTTAAGAAATTTATCTTTTTCAGTTGAAAATTCATTTCTTTCGTTGAAAATTCTATTTCCTATCTAAAAATGTAACTATTCCACTTTTTGTTGAAAATAAATTTTTTTATTTGAAAATTCATTTCTATAGTTAAAAGTAATAAAAAAACGAAGTTCTAACGAAATATTTAAATTTTCAAAAAAGCAAATTTCAGTGTGTACTTCAGTTTTCAGCTTAAAAAATTAATTTGTAGCAAAAAAAATATCAAAAAATAGTTTAATTTTCAATCATAGAAATGAATTTTTAACCAAAATAGATGAATGCTTATACAAGAAAAATAATTTTCTACCAAAAAAGATGAATTTTTAACCACATAGTTGAATTTTCTATTAAAATGATAATTTTTCAAGCAAAAGAAAATAAAATTTATAAAAGAATAGTTAAATTTTCCAACAAAGAAATCGAGATGAAGTTTCAATAAAATACATGAATTTTTAAAGAAAAGGTTTATTTTTCAAACGAAAAAGATCAATTTTCCACCGAAAATGGAATAGTTATTGTATTTTGATTTAATTAATTTTCAACAAAAAAGCTTATTTTCACGAAAAAGTTGAATTATCAACAACAACAAAATTTATTTGTAATTAAAAAAAATTCAAGAAAGTAGTTAAATTTTTAACCAAGGAAATGGAGTTTGCAGTTTAAAAAATTAATTTTAGAGAACAAAAAACATTTTCAACCAGAGAAATGAGTTTTAAAGAAAAAAGGTAAATTTAAAAAAATGGAATAATTGAATATTCAAATAAAAAATCGTTATGAACCAAAAAAAGGAGTTTCAACAAAATAGTTGAATTTTTAACAAAAACAAAATTAATTTTCAAACAAGAAGAATGATTTTCCACCAAAAAGATGAATTTTATACTAAAAAAAAAAAATACATTTTTAAATACAAATTTTAGTATATACTCAAGTTTTCAGTTTAAAAAATTAAATTTTAACAGCAACAAAAAAATTCAAGAAAGTAGTTAAATCTTCAACCAAGGAAATGAATTTTTAACCAGAATAGATGAATTTTCAAAGGAGAATAATTTTTTACCAACAAGTCAAACAAAGCAACAACAAAAAAATATTTTTCAACAAAAGAAATAAACAAATGAATTTTCAAACAAAACAAAAAAACAAAAATTTTGAAAAATGGAATGGTTAAATATTCAGTAGAAGTAAGAAGTCTTCTTTTTATGTAAATTTTTTGCAAAAAGAATGTTTTGAATTTTAGAAATTTATTTAGAAATGCATTTAATATTTTAGATTGTTTTCTTTTCCTATTTGAAAAATTTAATAATCTGTATGGATTGGCTTCAGAATCACCCACAAAAAAAAAGATAATTAAATAGTTATCACAAATTTCTACTGACCATTTTCGAAATTTTATGAAGCAAATCAGGCTTACAAGATTTTGACATTGTCTTGTTTTGTAAATACACTTGAAACCGTTCAATATGAATTTAAATTGGATTGTAATTCGCATCGAATCTGCACCAATAGATTTCGAATTATATTGTGCAGTCAAAACCGCAATTTTTGAAAATCTTCCTAAATTATAGAACAGGGTAAATATTATCAAAAATAACTTTTCGAGTTGACCAAAATATTTTTTTTGAGGACCGTATTTTTGTTATACATATATTATACTTATGCATATAGATTTTATAAGAAAGTTACTAATTATTACAAATGCCGAGTTTCTAATATTTATAAAAAGGGGGTACATCGAAAATAGGAACATTTTAAGTATTGGACTTCAAAGGTTCCCAATTTTTGACTTTTATGTACTAACAACTTCAACTTTTGCGAGAATTAAAAAAAATATATCTCCTTACCATGTACAAAAACTTAAACAAACAAAATGTCTAGAACATCTGCACCTAGTGTTTAGGGTGACCAGATGGCTTGATCAGAAAATTACGACATTATCCCACCTTTCACCCCCTTCAACCTTCTAATTTCCACACTCCTAATACAATTTAACTCAAGGCGCGTTTTTTAAAAAATGGGGTTGCTACAAAATACCAGTTCGAAATTCCCCAACTTTCCTTGATTTTTCCCAGAGCAATTTTTCATTTTCCCTGACCGTTGTAAATTTTTATTTTGAATAAAGTTTTCAACCAAAGAAATTAATGTTCAAACAAAAACATAAATTGTAAAATAATAAAATTAGTTTTCTATCAAAAAACATCCATTTTTTACAAAATACATGAATTATCAATTAAAACATATACATTTCCAGTCCAAAATGAAATATATATTAACAGTTAAAAAAATTAATTTGTAACCATAAAAAGCGAATTTTCATCAAAATAATTAAATTTTCAACTAAAGAAATTAATTTTCAACCTAAAAGATGAATTTTTCACCCAGAAGATTAATATTCTACCGCAAAAGACGAATTTTCAACAAAATGCATAAATTTTCAACAAAAGAAGATAAATTTTCAACCAAACACGGGGTAGTTAAATTCTCAGTTAAAAAATTAAATTTCAACAAAATTTTGTTCAACAAAATAGTTGAATTTTCGACCAAAAAGATAAATTTTTAACCAAAAAGGTTAATTTTTTTACCAAAATGACGAATTTTCAACTAAAATGATGAATTTTTCACCATAAAGATTAATTTTCTACCAAAATATACGAATTTTCATAAAAAAAGTTAAATTTTTAACTGAAGAAATTAATTTTAAATAAAATACACGAACTTTAAACTAAACAAGATAAATTTTCAACCGAAAATGGATCAGTCGAATTTTTAGTTAAAAAAATAATTTTTAACAAAGTAGTTCCACTTTCAACTAAGTAGTTGAATTTTTAAACAAAAAATTTAATAGTTGATGTTTTAACAAAAAAAGATTTTTATTTGAAACCAAAATAGTTGAATCAAATCAAGGAAGACGAATTTTCAACAAGGTAGTTAAAATCCTTGTTCAAAAAAAGAATAGTTCTCAAGCTAAAAGTTGCATTTTTAGCAACAAAAAATCAATTTCTACAAAATAGTTTAAATTTCAACCCAAAAAGACGGAGTGACTGTTTTGTTTTCAACAAAATAGTGGAATTTTTAACAAAATAATAAATTATTTTTAGGCAATTCCAAGTTTTCCTTTCTTCTTAAATATTAGTAAATTTTCGCGCATGAAAAATCTAGGCATAGCAAAAAAAATCAGGACGTCTGGTTCCACTACTGTAGTGTGTAAAAAAATATATCACTGGGGATTTCCAAAATTTGTATTCAGAAGAAACAGGAATTTACCTGATTTCGTGGACAATTTTTTATATTTTAGTATAAAAAACCACGCGTGGAAAATAATTGATTTTCGTAGTTTGTACATTTTTTAATGTAGTTTCATAATCGTCATTTCCGGTAAATCTCGCCGAATAAAATAGACTTTTATCCTCTACAAAATAATTAAATATTAGTAATTTTGTATACATATATAACTATCCCATATTGAAGAAAGGTCTAATGATTAAAACGATTTGATTAGGTCGTAAATGAGAGTTTTCCTTATACCTGATATTGTAATTTGATAATCGTAGTTACAATTTGAAGGTTATGTTTGACAGCATGCAATATGAAAGATTTCGTCGAATTATTCAATAGTCTACAATTATATGATAATGAAAATTTTGGGTTGATAACATATTTTATACTAAGTTGATTTACCTTTACTTTGTTGTCATTAATATCACATTTTATCAGCAAATTTTTGTCAGTGAGTATAGATCGATCATTCTTCAACGAATGAGAGAAAGAAAGACCAAGAAAGGCAAATTGACAAAGAAAGAAAAAGGGATTAAAGCAAAAAGCATCTGATATAAAAATTTTGGTGGGATTTTTAAACGGGTTTATGTAAAAAAAAAACGTTCAAGAAGCAAATATATACTACGGTGGTCCAAAAGTATCCAACTTTCAACCAAGTAGATGCATTTTAAATAAAAAAAGATTAATTCTCAACGAAAACTATAATACATAGTTGATATTTGAAACAAGTAAAGATTAAAATTTTTTAAGTAAATAATAGTTGAATTTTCGACCTGAAAATATAATTTTTTTACCATAAACTTAATTGTTAACCAAACAGTTGAATTTTATACGAAAACAATAGAATTTTCATCATAAAAAGACGCATTTTCAACAAAACAGTTGAATTTTTAAGCCAATAGAAAGATTTTTCTACAAGAAAGTTGGATTTTCAACCCGAAAATATAAATTTTGAACAACAAAAAAATGATTTTCAACCAAACAGTTGGATCTTCAACTAATAAAATGAATTTTTTCCAAAGTAGTTCAGCTTTCAATGAAGCCGTTAAATTTTCAATCAAGTAGATTAATTTCATACCAAAAATGATGAATTCACAAAAATATACATAAATTTTGAATTTTCAACTAAAAATGATCAATGTTCAACCAATAATGGAATATTTAAATTTTTAGTTGAAAACATTAACTTAAAAAAAAAATTTCTAACAAAATAGTTCAATTTTCCACCAAAGAGTTCAATCTTCAACTAATAAAATGAATTTTTTACAAAGTAGTTCAACTTTCAATCAAGCCGTTAAATTTTCAATCAAATAGATTAATTTTATACCAAAAATGATGAATTTACAAAAAAATACATAAATTTTGAATTTTCGACTAAAAACGATCCATTTTCAACCAATAATGGAATAGTTAAGTTTTTAGTTAAAAACATTAAATTAAAAAAAAATTCTAACAAAATAGTTCAATTTTCCACCAAAGAGTTCGATCGTCAACTAATAAAATGAATTTGTTCTAAAGTAGTTCAACTTTCAATTAAGCAGTTAAATTTTCAATCAAGTAGATTAATTTTATGCCAAAAATGATGAATTTGTAAAAAAATACATAAATGTTGAATTTTCGACTAAAAACGATCAATGTTAAACCAATAATGGAATAGTTAAATTTTTAGTTAAAAAACTTAACTTAAACAAAAATGTCTAACAAAATAGTTCAATTTTCCACCAAAGAGTTCGATCTTCAACTAATAAAATGAATTTTTTCCAATGTAGTTCAACTTTCAATCAAGCAGTTAAATTTTCAATCAAGTAGATTAATTTTATACCAAAAATGATGAATTTACAAAAAAATACATCAATTTTCAACCAATTTGTTGGATTTTCAACTAAAGACGATCAATGTTCATCCAATAATTAAATAGTTACGTTTATAGTCAATAACACGAATTAAAAAAAAATAATTCTCTACCAAAGAGTTGAATTTTCAAATAATAAAATGAATTTTGAACAAAGTAATACAACTTTCAACCAAGCAGTTAAGTTTTCAATCAAGAAGATTAATTTTATACCAAAAAAGACGAATTTGCAACAAAATACATGAATTTTCAAATAAAAACGATCAATGTTCATCCAATAATGGAATAGTTATATTTCCAACCAAAGAGTTGGATTTTCAAATAATAAAATGAATTTTTAACAAAGTACTTCAACTTTCAACCAATGAGTTATATTTGCAATCAAGAAGATTAATTTTCTGCTAAAAAAGACGAATTTGCAAAAAAATACATCAATTTTCAACTAACTTGTTGAATTTTTATCAACAAAATAGTTCAATCTTCAACCACTGTCATGGATGTTTAATATAGTAGGTCAACTTTCATCCAAGTAGTTGATATTTCAACCAAAAAGATGAATTCTCAATGGAAATTTTAATAGGGGAATTTTCTTCTAAACCCCGTCAATTTTCAACCAAGAATAGAATAGCTAAATTTTCACTTAAAAGCGTGATTTTCAACAACAAAAAAATCAAATTTTCAACAAAATAGTTTAACTTTCAACCAAAAGTGATGAATTCTGAATCAAAAATATAATAGTAGACTTTTTAATTAAAAAGAATTAACTTTCAACGAAAAATATGACGTAGTTTTTGAATGACCACTTAGATATTGTTAACCTTAAATAGTTAAAACAGACTTTGTAAAGGTTAAAATGTTTGTCCGTTACAGAAAACTTTTTAAAATACTTTATCCCTAAAAGGATATTTTTCTTCTTTCACATTTCTTCACATAATTTCTCTGTAAGAAAAGTCCTAGGATTATTCATGTTCTAATGATGCAAGTGTACAATTTCTGGTTTGCATATGATATCAGAAGATAATTTGGTACATGAATACTATATTTTTAATTTTTTAAAGAACAAGTTTAAGTTTTGTACAATTATATATTATGAGAGGCATTGAAAAATATTTATGAATTTTAAACAGTGTCAACATGTTGAAAAGTTTGATTTATTATGTAACTAATGAATCTGTAATCGGAAATTAAATTTGTTTCAAATTCATTTTATTTTATGGATAGACGTTGAAACCGAGAAAAAACCATCATTATCTCAATTTTTTCAAAAAATAGATGTATTACGACTTTTTGCTCATTTACTCCTCACATTTACATCATCTACATAATTAACATTTTTATGAAAATTTAAGGAACTGAGAAAAATGGTAAAATAATGTAATAATAATAATCGTTCAATTCAGTTCGAATTAAATTATGTTATATTCTCAGCGCAAGGATGCAAATCGATTTTTTGTAGTTCAATGATAATTTAAAAACCACAGCTTGTTAAAAAAAATATAATTTATAGAATTATATAATAGAGATTAGAACTTTAAAAAATTATTCGGCAACTCACGTTTATTAACTCTTGTTACAAGTCAGTTTATTTCGATAAAAAGTACAGAAGACTGAATATTTAAAATGTTTGAAAAAATATGAAAAAAAAATTCATAAGTGGATAGCAATAGATAAGAAATACTGGCACGAAAGTCTAATAAACACAACAAACTTTGAGTCATAAATAAAATGTCTTTTTTATATAATACCTATGCTGAACATATTGGTTCATAATTCACAAACTGTTTTTCCTCACATACGTAATTATTCTATTTTCATCATAATCCAGAACATCTTTTATCGAATAACTTGAACCCTCGGATTGTTTAATTCTCTCCAATAGTTCCAGATTTTCTTCCATTTTTTCGCTTTCTCCTTCGAAAGAAAGAGTTTCCAATGTCGAAACTATTGACTCCAGTTTCGATTCCGAAGTCTCAGCTATTCCCTTCATTTTTGATTCGGAATCTTCATCAGTTGCTTTCCTCTCCGATTCCAAGTCCTCATAAATAGTTCTCGTTTCCAGCAATCCCAAAGCTCCATCAGATTTCGTCTCAGAGAAAGTTTCTCCTCGCTTTGATTCTCTGTATAATCCCGTGTAGACAACAATAAAGTGATTCGAAAACTTGAATTTCTCGGTCTCAAAGTCCCTCTCAAACACAAGACTCCCAAACGGATTTCTTTCGAAGCAATGTTGTACAGATTCGCCCAAAAGTGTCTCTAATTTTCTGAAATCCTTCTCAGCTCTCAACTCGGATCCACTAGTCATCATAAAAGGCGCCTTCACCTTTCTCAAAGTCAAAACCGTATCTTTCCAAGTGCACTCCACGATTCCATATTCGCTCTCGTGCATCTCGAGATTAAACCCGACGATGATATCTGGTTTCACAAAAGATTCGCTCTCAAAATACTCGTCGTATTTCAATTTAAAACCTTCTACTTCCAAACTCTTTTCTTCTTTCAAACAATCACCACAAACTTTAACTGTTACCAGTTTCAAGTCGGAATTTTCAGGTCCTACATAAACGAGTTTCAGACATTTCAAATTTGTTACGAAATGTAGCAAAATCTCCCAATAACCAGCTTCCGATTTTTCGTCGTCAGTTGCTCCAATCACGTGGACTACCATCGATTCGAAACTCCATTCGAATTTCTCCATAGCAAAGAGTAAAGTTAGAGGTCTTGAAAAAATATCCGTATAGATGAACTGTTTCCAATAAGAAGTTTGAAATAGTTTTGCTATCTCCCAGTCGTTTTCTTCCCAGGCTTGGAAATAAGTCTCTACAAAGGCTTTCATCGAACTCGGCAATTTTTGAGACTCTTTTTTCGATGATATAGCTTTGAAAATCATGGATTTAGTCAAACCGAGAAAGAGTTCTTTGTCGGCGATCGGTGCAGCCCGTTGTCTAGTCGAAAGAAAATAACTGTCCAACCCGAATGTTAGATGAAAATCTTTGCAGAGGTCTTTGTGCTCAGAAAAATCTTCGTGGGTTTCGCAGAGAGAAATTCCACATTTGCAGCAGGTTGTCAAGAGGTTCGAATTGCTTTCGTGACATGCAAAGCAGGTTTTTGGAAAAAGGAACATTTCCCTTTCGTTGTCTAGGAGCTTTCTACCAAGCTTTGACTCTGCTTTTAAAATCAAGTCGATCTTAGCTTGGGCCCAAGATTCTGGACTGGACTTGTCTGCTTTCTCAAAAATATCCGGGGAGCCTAATTCAGATTTAATTGCGAGGATTGCCTTACAGAGATCCTTGTGGTCGGTCCAGTGAATTTTTCGGTGAGTCTCGTCGCAGTAGAAACTCATCTTGCAGTGAGAACAAGAAACAACAGGAAAAGATTTTCCAGAAGAATTGTAATGACGATGATTGCATACTTGGCAGCAATTCACGTAAAAGAAACTGCGAGATAGATTTCCACTTTGCTTGGGAAATAATGGAGCGTCAGTGCATTGAAGATCGGATTCGCAATTTATGCAGTGTGAAGTTTTTGAGTCGACAGTTTGGCTTACGACTCCACAGGACGTGCATTTTAGCGGGGTCTTCTCACGAATGATTTTGATTATCATCATGAACTCGTTTCGTCTGTAAATATAAAATATTTTAAAATTAAGTTATATTTGAACCGAGGGGTTGATCACTCTTGACATCGGATGTACAAACCTTCGTGAAATCTTCGAAATCTTTGTGAAACCTTTGAAATCTTTTTAAACCTTTTGAAATATTAAAACTAAAATTCTGAGATATTTGACATTTTTGTGGGATCTTTCTGAAGTCTTTTGAAATCTGTTAAATCTTTTTATAATCTTTGAGAAACTTTCGTGAAATTTTTTAAAATCTTAATAATTATTTGTGAAATCTTTGAGATCGTTGTGAAATCTTTTGAAAACTTTTCAAATCTTTTTGATATCTTCAAAATTCTTTGAAATATTTGTAAAGTCCTTTGAAAGCTTTACGATGTTTTTTAAATATGTTTTTGAAATCTTGGAAATTGTTGTGTAATCTTTTGAAATCTTCAAAAAACTTTCGTAAAATGTTTGAAATCTTTTGAAATGCTCAAAAATCTTTTAAAATCTTGTAACTTTTTAAAATCCGTATGAAGTCTTTGTGAAATCATTGAAATATTGATGATATCATTGAAATTATTAAAATCTTTGTGAAATCATTGAAATCCTTTGAAATATTTGTAAACCTTTTGAAATGTTTGAAGTCATTGGGTAATCTTTTTCAATTTTTAAATTCTTTATGAAATATTTGAAATTCTTTGAAATCTATAATCTTGAAGGATTTACATAATTGCACGTTGTTTTAATTTTGAAAGCAATTTGTAATTTTCTCAATTTAAAAATGTATAACTAATAACGCTTTCAAATTGAAATAGTATATAGTTTGTTAAGTCACGGATTTGAAATTACACAATCTGAAGTTAAAGTTTTATTAAAATTATCCAAAATCTGAACACGTGTGACAAAACCAGGGTTAAGCAATTGTTAAACGATTATATGTTTCTTTAAATCTTCTTTGGGATCGTCCATAAACTACGTTACCAATTTTAGGGGAAGTATAATGTTGCGAACGTTTAGTACGCTTCTTCATGATAAATTTTTAAAAAGTTTGCGACTTTTGCGAAAGATGTCCGTGCAATGGTACAGTTCAATAATAACTTAATAAGTTTGAAAATCACTTTCATATTCCCCTCTTTTCCTTTTTTAAAGAATATTTCTTTCTCCTGTTTTCAAGAAATTTCCCCCTTTTTTTCGTTTGAATTTTTGTTTTGGTTAAACATTCTACTATTTCGTTGAAAATTCGTTTCTTTTTTTTTGTTGAAACTTAGCTTTTTTAAACTGAAAATTTAACTATTACATTTGTAGTTACAAAGTTATAGTTTTTAGTTAAAAATTCAAATATTTTGTTAAAATTGATCTTTTTTAGTTGAAAATGTATGTTGAAAAATCATGTTTTTTGTAGAAATTTAATCTTCTCGGTTAAAAATTCATCTTTTTAGTTGGAAATTCATCTCTTGTTCAAACTTTAACTATTTTGTTTATGATTTAAATTAATATCTTTTTTTATTAAAATATCATCAACTACACTTTTCGTCGAGGATTCATATTTTTATTTGGAAATTCATCTACCAGGTTGAGAGTTGAACTACTTTGTGAAAAATCAATTTTTTTTTGGTGAAGATTCATCATTTTAGCTAAAAACTCATCTTTAGATTGGAAAATTTAACCAGTTTTTTTACTGAAAATATAACTATGTATTCCGTTGTTAGTTGAAAATTTATTTATTTGGTTTAAAATGCATGTTTGTTGTTGCGCATTTAACTATCTTGTTGAAAAATCGTCTTTTTTGATTGAATTCAACTGTTTATTTTAAATTAAAATAGTTTTTTGTTGAAATATTAAGTATTACAGGCTACGTTGAGAATTCATCTTTTCGGTTTGAAAATTGAAATGATTTGTAGAACATTCGTCTTTTTGGTTTGAAGATGAACGTTTTGTTGAAAATTTTTAATTTTGGGTTGAAAATTCAATTTTTGTTTGTAAAAAATACGTATTTTTGGGTTGAAAAATTATATCTTCGTATATACGATTTGGTTTGGTGAAAAACTCTTCTACTTGAAAGAAAATTCATATTTTTGGTAAAAATTCATAGTGTTAGTCTACAAATTCAACTGTCTTTTGGAAAATTTATCTATTTTGCTGAAAATTTGTCCTTTTGGCTAGAAAAGTAATCTTTTTTGAAAATTCATCTTTTTGGCTGTATTATATATAATATTATAATATATAATATTCCTTATTTAAAAACTTATATTTTTTGGTTCAATTTAACTGGAAGAAAATTGATTTTTTTGTTGAATTTTTTTGTTTTTAACTGAAAATGTAACTTCCATTTTTGGTTGAAAACTTATCTTTTTTATTTGAAAATTGAACTATTTCGGTAAAAAATTGAACTATTTTGCTAAAAAATAAACTATTCATTTGAAAAATTACCTACTTGGTAGAAAATTAACTTTTCTGTTGAAAATCGGTTGAAAATCTTTTTGGGTATAAAATTAATCATCTTTAATAAAAATTCATCTTTTTGGATGTGGATTTAACTGCTTAAATTTGTCTTTTTTGGTTCAATGAAACTGGTAGAAAATTATTTTTTAAACTGAAAATGTAACTACTCCATTTTTGGTAGCAAATTCCACTGTTTTGATAGAAACTTCAACTATCTTGGTAGAGAATTCAACTATTTCGGTAGAGAATTCAACTATTTTGGTAGAGCATTCAACTATTTTGATAGAGAATTCAACTATTTGATTAAAAATTAAACTATTTGCTTGAAAAATTAAGTAGAAAATTAATTGTTTTGTTGAAAAATCATCATTTTAGTTGAGAATTTAACTATTTTGTTAAAAATTCGTGTTTTTAAGTTGGATTCAACCACAGTTGAAAATTAGTTTTATTTTGTTGAAATTTAATTTTTAAAACTGAAAATATAACCATTCCATTTTTGGTTAAAAACTTATATTTTTAGTTGAAAATTCATCTCTCTCGATTAAAAATTATTTTCTCAGTGAAAATTCATCTTTGTAGGCTTAAAATTCAACTGTTTTATTGATTCATCTTTTTTAGTCGAAAATTTAACTGTTTTGTTAAAGATCCGTTCTTTTGGATTGTAAATTCATTCACTCAAACATGAAGTAAGAAATATTAAATTTTTCGTTCAGAATTCAACTATTTTGCCAAAGTCTTCTTTGTGATTGAAACTTCTACTCACTATAGAACAACTGATTTAAAACGCGAAAAAATGCAGAATAAATGGGTGGGGACTGGGGGGGGGAGTCAAAAATATCCCAAAATTGGTAACTCAGTTTATGGATAATCCCTTTTCTACATTAAAGAAAAAAAACCTACTTTTCCTCAACAATACAAAAGAATAATCAGGTTCTCAAAATAAAAGGAACAACATGAAATTGTTAAATTACCTAAAGACACGCTCAGTTTCCCAGAACCTGTGTGGTCTCAGAGGTGCAAAATCGTTGCGACCATCATAAAAATAAAGAATCTCATTGAAAGTGGAATCCAGATTCTCGCGAAAGGTCTTCAAGTCATCTTCAGTGTTTGTAGATATCACCAGTGGACAACTGACAGTGCCCCAGGTTATCAACATTTGTTTCCAAAACCGCTGCTGCATTTCGGATTCACTAGGAGTCTCACTATTCGCCAAAAATGCTAGTCCAGGTTCCTCATAATTGTCAGATTCAACATACTCAACATGTAAAAGATCGCTAACTTGAATCGATAATTTCTTTTTGCTCTCTCGACATTTATTGCAAAGCTTGCAATCCAGCTTCTTAAACTTTTCATGACCGAGAAAAATGATCCTGAGATTTTTTAAACTCGGAATCAGGTGAAAGAGAATCTCCCACATTTTTGCGTCTTCGTACTCATTTTCGAAGCCTTGTACGTGAAGCACTAGAGTTGACATCGATTGAAACTGATTAAGCTTCTTTAAAGCTTTAAAAACAGTCAAGGGTCCGCACAAAAGTTCTGTCATTTGGCTTTCTATTATCTCCGAACAGATTTTCTTCGGAAGTTTGATGTGATCGAAAAATTCTTGCATTGTCATTGGCAATTGTCGATTTTTGTCTTTTGAAATCGGTGTACTTTCTGCGATTGATTTTGACATTCTCTGCATTCTTGCTTTGGTCATGATTAAAGGGTTTATGTCGATTTTGTGGCCTTCTTGAATTTGAGAACAATCCATATCGTGAATTGAACTACTGGGATGTTCTTTGCAAAAACTCGAATTTGTACAACCAAGGCAGTTGGTTAGAAAATCTTGTCTGGAATCGTGGCAAACAAAACAGGCTCTTGGGAAACGAAACATTTCACCTTCGAAACGCAGTAGATCTCTCTTGAGTCGTTTTCGGACATCGGTGAGGACTTCTATTTTTGCTTTCATCCATCCTGCTGAGTCAAGGCCGCGAAGGTTTTCATAGATGTGTGTGATTTTTTTCTCTTTGAGGATTTTCGAGATGACTTTACAAATAGCCTTGTGTTTGTTCCAATGTTGTCGTTGATGAGCTTCTCCACAGTAGGTGACCATGTTGCATTGACTGCATCTTTTTAGAGGACTTGAGATGTGGCAAACAACACACTCGTTCGGATAGAAAGTTGCAATTCTGTCACAAATAATACAAGTATGTCCATTATCCGTGACGTTGTGTTTAGAATGGCTGCTTGGCACCTGCAAATAATAAATTAGTGATCCTTTTAATATTACAAGTACCTTGGAGCTGTTGAATTTCTTCTAAAAATCAGAGAACAAAAGCGAAGGTTCATTTTGTTGGATTTATTATCGGAAAAAGGAAAGATCCTTTATTTAGTTGCGTGCTCTTTTCGAATAATGAAGAAGTAAATTGTATTGAAAAATTGTTTAAAATCTGTTTGGCAGAGGTTATCTAGTTATAAAGTGAACAAATGCCAATAATATATTTATCTCGCGCTACGCGCTCGGTCTTTGTATTTCCCCCACATTTGCGCACAGACCTTTGAAAATTAAAGATCAAATCATCGACAACTGTAATTTGGTGATTGTGATTTCTCTTTTGTTAAAGCTCCTTTGGCTTTAACGAACACATTCTCATCACGTATCTCGTGCTTCGCACTCGATTTTGTGAAGCACGAGATACGTGATGAGAATGTGTTCGTTAAAGCCGAAGGAGCTTTAACAAAAGAGAATTCATAATCACCAAGTTACAGTTGTCGATGCTTTGATCTTTAATTTTAAAAACTCCGTTCACAAATGTGGAAGAAATACAAAACCCGAGCGCGTAGCGCGAGTTAAATGCATTGTCGAGCGCGAAGCGCGAGAGAAATGTATAATCGAGCGCGAAGCGTGAGAACCAACAGTCGCGCGCCCGAGGCGCGCTCAAACTTGCGAAATTTTGTTAAAGCACGAAACCCAGGGGTTTATCGATAAAATCCAAATTGCATATACTTTTTAGGGTCCTAATACGTTACTTTTCCACATAGTTCCATTTCCGATTTTCCAAATTTTGTTTTTTTGACCTACCCTACTGTTCATATTATATAGTTTATTTTTATTACTCACCAAGGTTGTCTTTTCCTTGAATTATTGTTTCAATAGATCCAAAGGGCACATTTGGTTCTTCAAAGGGCACATTTTTTCTTTTCCAGTAAGAATACAAAATAAACTTAAAGTACAAATAAGCAACACTCAAAAATACAATGAGGACCCCCAAAATTTTGGGAAGAATTTCAGAGAATATCATCGTATCTCTGGCGAGAGAAGGTTAACCTAGGTCTGAAAATTCCGTAATGGAAATGCTCACTGATCTGCAATGAGCCAGTCGCTTATAAGTGTAATGTTGACATATTGGTAATCTCATAATGTGCACAATCATCCTGCTTTAGCATTTCTGATTTCTAGGTATAACTGGTAATAACTGAATTTGTAATCATCACCTGCAGCTGGCATTCTGATTTAATCAATTTAATGTTTTATTATGATAAATCAATAGTCATATTTAATTAAAACTAATAATTCTTTAATTTTTTTAATTTCCATCAACAAATTATTATATGGATGATTTTAAATTAACTTCGGAATTTGGCACAGTTAAATTTTGTATTTGAAACTTGTGCATTATAATACATTGCTTTGACAAATGTATGAAAAATATTTAACAAATTTCATCCAGAGATTGTTTTTTAAGCGGCAATCTTTGTTTTGAACTGGACATAGATGACTCAAGGTATTTCAAATTTATCAAATAAATAATCAGACGTGTCGGAAAATTTTATCCGCATAGAGAGCCATGACTAACTAAATTGTTTCAGAATGGTCTCTACAAACAAAAAAGTCTATTGTCATACCCTGATAACCAAAAATTTTTGTAAGTTATAAAAATTAAAACTTTCATACCTGAAAGAAATGTTCAATTTAAATATTGAATACTCAACTACAAAATTCAATTATATACAAAGCATAAGAACTCTTATAAATTTAAAGGATTTACAATTAAAATAAAAGAATGTTTATTTCATAAATTTATAGTGCCACAGTCACTTGAATCACTTTTTTTTAAGTCACTTCATAGTAACTTTTTAAAGAAAAAATCACTATAGTCACTTTTTTAAAAGGAAATGGCCAATTTAGTCAAATTTGTGCAAATGAACGAAATATTTGTCTCCAATCCTAATTTCTAGATACGTGCTACTGTCATTGACTAATTGCAAGATACGTGGCAGAAAAATGTCTGTAAATTCTATTGCAAATACACATAAAGGTCACATCCGGTGTTATCTTTTTACTCACTGATAGTAGAAGTGGTTTATTCAGAAGATAGGATAGGTTTCAGAACTTTAGTTCAGTAATTACAATACAAAAATGTAATAATGTTATAAAGACTGCAATATCGGTATAATCAAATTAGTATTTCGATTTTTTCCCATCATTCTGTAGATAAATATCTATAAAAAATATATTTGATCATCTACTTTACTAGATTTATTACAGCTAAAACCTTCATTATGATCGCAATCGTTCTTCAAGTACTATAAAATAAAATTAATATTCATTAATTAAAATAAATATCAAAATAGCTACATCGGCTTCCATACGATTTTCATTTTGAACGGCTTTCAACAATCTGTATACGGATTACTTTTATTTAAATATATGATTTTATCC
The DNA here is from genome assembly GCA_011634705.1 of Andricus grossulariae. NCBI lineage: Eukaryota > Metazoa > Arthropoda > Insecta > Hymenoptera > Cynipidae > Andricus > Andricus grossulariae. Next base: position 264,362,590 of record JAABKJ010007545.1, read on the forward strand.
GAACAGGAATTAGAAGGAAAGAAATAATTTAATAAGTTAATTTGGGATTTTATAGCTTAATAAGATGCTCTTAAAAGATAAATTAAGAAATTCTTTATCTTTCTGATGTTGCCCATTTTGGATACTAATCCATTTTGAAGATATTTACCATTGAAAATTCGCCAACTTGTTCAATTTTGAATGTAAAAATTATAAAATTTTGGACATGTTTTTGAAATGGACAGTCTTGAATAATTGCAATTGAATTTTATTCGAATCCTTGTGCATCTTATGTAAATATTAAACGGCAGACGGGTAAAATATGACGTTATGACAATTTCGTTTTTAATTTTGTTCCCATCTGTCAGAACGTAACGAAAAGGAAACGAAATATTCGGTACTTTTTAGACAACGTAACGAAACGAAAGTTACGGACGGTTCCCTGATTTTTAAAATAATATTTTACTTTGATTAAAATGATTTCTTTGCACATAATCGTTATAATAAACAACATTCTGTTAACATTGTATGCACACCCGCGGGCATCTTGGTGCCCACCGCGGTACAATTTTGCATGTAAGTGGACCAAAAATTAAAATTTCGCTTTTGGTCTCCGAAGTGTCATTATTTTGCTTAATTCTAAGCAAATGGTGCATTCACAAATTATTTAGGATTTTTGTTACAAAAATAATCGACTTCAAAGTATACGATACAGACGTATGGTTACCCGGGTACCCAAAATATAAAAATTCATCTTTGAGTGGATTATTAATTTCTTAACAAGTGATTTAAGTCATGCACGTGAAATGTTTTAAGTAATAATAGAAATTATAATAATTTAATTAATAATTAATTAATAATTAATTAACAATTCATTATTCGTTGCATTCTGTGTGCGGCAACCCGACGTGCAATATTGTGTGTTTTAAAGTGTTTTGTGTCTTTAGCACTCACTTTTAATATTTATGTATGTGAATGAATGACAAGGAAGCGATTTCAATTGAATAATTATTTTAAAAATTGAAAAAAGAGAGGTGAGCACCTGGGTGCGCCTGGTCAGTGGTGGACTGGCGCCCCCTAAGACAAGCAAAGGCGCCCCAAAAAGATTATATTTTTTAATAAATAAATATATTTTAGACTTCAAATAGTACATTAATATAGTTTTTTACAATCTCTTTCCACGTTTTCTCTCAAATATATTTCGGTTTAAAAAATATAATTTTCTGGGGACACCCATATATTTCTTAGGGGTATCCTTGATGAATGCATTAACTTAATTAGAATTAATATTTAAAAAAATACATTTTACATTTTAGATCGCAAAAGAAATCGTGAAGAATATTCTTGTCATGAAGTTGCATAATTTTGTTTTTATACGCAACTCTTCTTATCTTTAAGTGCTTAAATGACTTGACAAGATATTAGAGAGTTAACGAATGCTATGTTCGCAGAAGAGCAGATTATGATATTTCAATGAGTGGACAAAAAATCAAAACATTGGCTTTTTTTGGGTTGAATTTTTTATTCAAAAAGTTTCAGACGTCGTATTTTTAAACCTTGAATTTTAAATTTCGAAGAAATAGTCTGTGGCGTCCGATTAAAAAAAATTGATTTGTTATTTAAGTTGAATAGTACTGATTTCGTCTTTCGGTGATGTAAAATTAACAAATAATCACAACTTCCTCTCAAGAATAATATATTCACACAAAAAATTTCCATTCAACAACACTTTTGATTGTTATCAAAAATTATTATAGAAATTTTACATTTTTGAACATCTAAGATGTTTGTTTTAGTCATGTTGAATTTAAAAAATAATATTATTACAAAAAAGAAATTGCCATATTTTTTAATTCTTAAGATAAGAATGAGTGACTTTGCCGAAAAAAAGAACCTTATAAGTAAAAGAAATTTAAACAGTGAATGTATTTAGAAGAATTTTTGAAAACGATGATAATTATGTTGCTGAATGGCAATCCAAGGTGTTAGGGTTCTTCAGATGAAAGGAAATGTTTGCAGAACAAAATTTTATTTCTTAAAAACTGCGATATAAGTGTATTTGTTTATAAAAATGTTTGATAACAATGCCATTTGTTGTTGAGACTTAATCTATTGTGACAAGATGTTATTTTTTAGATGAAAATAAATCAAAGACCAAGGTTTTTGCAGAAAAATCATCGTATCGAAATCTTGCGTTTAACGCATCACCAGATCGAGTAAATTGTTCCCATTTTTTTTTTAATTTATATGATCAAGAACAAATCATACTCTTTGAATCTGGATCAAGGACACGAATAAATATTACGTGATTCCTGAGTAAGCATAATAAAATTTTTCTCGTGGAATGGAAATTTCTGTGAAGCTAAAAATATGAGATTCGTGGCGTGCGTTAATTTGTTATCAAATAAGTGGAACATTTTTTATGCAAAACCCCAATTGAACAAATAAATATTTACTAAAAGATTTACTGTGGCGTTTAAAAATTATTTTTTGCACTTATTTTTCATGTTTTAAGAGGTGTTCCAACCTATACCACAACATTTTTTTTTCAGATTGGAAGACAGTCAGAAAATCAGCTGCAAAATTTTGTATGCATGGTAATTATATGTATATTCTTTGTTCACAAAAAGTAAGCTATTTAATAGACCTTCAGATCGGTGTGATGAAAGCCCAAAAATATTATCATGGAAAAAAGTTATGAGTCAAAAACAAAACCCGTCCCAGGAAACAATCATGTTGTTTTTCATGTTATCGTCGAAAAACTGATTACAAGAGCATGAAGCGGGACGAAAAATGTAATCCAAGTATTTTTAGAAGGAATTACATGTATTTCAATTTGTATTTGAATTACATTTAAAGGTTTTGTGAATTATCCAATGTAATTGAATTAAATAACAAATTATATGTATGTAATTTGTATTTTCCACCAAATACACAAGGTCCAATGATTCATTTATTTAAATTACACAGTCAATGTAATTTCAATTACTTCAGAATTAGTTTGAGCATCAACTTACCAGAAGTCCTTTACAAGAGAGATGTGGAGTGGAGTGGAGTACGATGGATTAGAGTGGAGTAGAGACTCTATTCCACTCCTTTCCACTCAACTCCACTCTGCTCCACTCTACTTCACTCTACTCCACTCAACTCCACTTAAATACACTCTAATCTACTTCAATCGACTCCACTCCACTCGAATTCACTCGAATCTACTTTATTGCACTCTACTCCACTCTATTCCACTTCACTCCACACTACTCCACTCTGTTGTGGAGTGGAGTAGGGTGGAGTAAAGCAGACTCTACTCCACTCCTTTCCACTCAACTCCACTCTGCTCTACTCCACTCTACTTCACTCTACTCCACTTTAATCAACTCGAATCTTCTTTAATTCACTCTACTCCACTCTACGTCACTCTAATTCACTATAATCCACCCTACTCCACTCCACTCTAATCCAGTCTATTTCGCTCCACTCAACTCCACTTAAATTCACTCGAATCTACTTGAATCCACTCTAATCCACTCTACTCTAATCCACTCTACTCCACTTCACCCTACTCCACTCCGCTCTACTCTACTCCATGTCTCTCTACTCTACTTCACTCTACTCCACTTTGATCCACCCGAATCTACTTTAATCCATTCTACTCTAATTCACTATAATCCACTCTATTCCACTCCACTCTACTCCACTTTAATCCACTCGAATCTACTTGAATCCAATCTAATCCACTCCATTCTAATCCACTCTACTCCACTCCACCCTACTCCACTCTAATCCAGTCTATTTCACTCTACTACACTCTACTCCAGTCCACACATCTCTTGCAAAGCACTTCTGGTAAGTTAATGCTCAAACTAATTCTGAAGTAATTGAAATTACTTTGACTGTGTAATTGAAATAAATTAATAATTGGACCTTGTGTGTTTGGTAGAAAATGCAAATTAAATACAAGTAATTTGTAATTTAATTAAATTACATTGGATAATTCACAAAGCCTTTAAATGCAATTCAAATACAAATTAAAATACATGTAATTTCTTCTAAAAATACTTGAATTACATTTTTCGCCAATTAATGCCCAGCTTGCTATTTCCCATAAGAAAAAAAAGACGTTTTTGTAAATTTTGCTTAGAATCGTCAATATTAGCTGAATCGAGTTGAAACTTAACATTTATGTTCACAATTAGCCGTAGAATACGAATAAAATATTACTTTTAAAATATAACCCCTATAAGTCTGTTTTATAGGGTTCCGAAAAAAAAACCCATAAATGAAAAAATGGCTTTTACGAGTTTCTTGCGCTAATTATAATTTTTTTCAGTTTTTTAAATGTAAATTATTTTTATTACATGAAATACTTTTTTATACTGATAATCAGATATTTAAATAAATTGTTTAAACAATTTATTATTGTTTTTAGAATTTTTCTCTTAGAATAGAGATAGAAAGTCGCTGTTTTCTAAAAAAAAATCACTTTTTGTCATTTTTTCAATTAGAGCGAGGTTGTTAACAAAATCAATTGTTTAAACAATTTATCATAATTGTTAATAATATTATCTTTGAATAATGCTAGAAATTGCCGTTTTTGTTCAGAAAATTTCAACTTTTTGTCCACTTTTCACTTGGAGAGGGTTAATATTTAATTTAGTATTCAAAATTAATTATTTAAATAAATTATTATCGTTTTTAGCTATCTTCTTCTATATTAATACTAGATAGTTACGGTTTTTTTCTAAATTTTTTAACTTTTTGCCCACTTTTCAATTACAGTGAAGTAATAATTAATTCAAGTTAACAAAAATAATTGTTTAAACAATTTATTAATGTTAATAATATTTTCTTTGTTTAATGGTAAAAAGTTCTTTTTTTTCTGAAATATTTAACGATTTGTCTATTTTTAACTTGGAGTGACTTAATAGTTAATTAAATTGAACAAAAATTATTATTGTTAATAACTATCTTCATCTATATTAATGCCAGATATTTGCGGTTTTTTCTGAAATTCTGAACTTTTTTTCTTTATTCGTATTTTATGGAGAAATCTTGAGTTTCATTTCGATTCAGCTAATATTGATCAAATTTCCCGGCGATTTGCATGAAAATTCGATAAAAAATTTGGATCACCATATTAGGTATTTTCAATTCAACCACCAGCTCATTTCACTTCGCTGAGTGCTAAGGGGAAAACAATGGACCAAATGCATGGGACGAAACTTTACTTGTGTAATATCTTCGTAATGAATAAGAATTACTATCATTATATTATTTCATTAAGTAGTTCTTAAAAAATAAAAACTTTTTTTCAAATACACTTATAGAGAAAAAATTAGTTTTTACACAGATATTAGCAAAATAGTGCTTAAATGAACCTATTCCCCGGCTGTTTTAAGCCAAGAAAGAAAAGAATTGTACAACGCGTTTTTGTGAAAAACGATTTTTTCATTTTTAGCGATTAAATATCTCGTTTTTCTCAAAAACGACGCAAAATATGAATAGCAGTTCAGAATTGTTCCCTTTCCAGAAATCTATAAAACTATGTATACCCATCGTAATTATTTATTCTGTGTATTTTAACCAATTTTTTAAAAAAAAAAAAAAAAAGAATAATCGATAAAAATGGTAAAGCAAAATTGGTTTTCATGTCTAAAATTGAAGAAACATAATTTTTAACAATTAAAAATCTCATTTTTCTCGAAAACGACGCAAAATATGAATAGTAATTAATGATTCAAAATTGTTCTACTTCCTGAAATCTATCAAAGTATACCTTTACCAGATGTTTATCTAGTGTGTTTTAACCAATTCTTCAACAACAACAAAAATAGAAAAAAAATCGATAAAAATATACTAAAATAGAATTTAATTTAACATTGTTGCTCAACTAGAACAAACTTTTTAAAAATAAAATGTTGAAGTTCGTTAAACTATATGCTCTTTTAGTAGACTAGTCTTTCTTTTTTTTTCAGAAAAATTGGTTAAAATACTCAAGATAAACATCCAGTAAGGCTATATTTTTATAGATTTTAGGAAGTGGAACAATTTTGAACTATGCATTTCTTTTTATTTTTGGTTTCGTTGTTGACGAAAATAAGATTTTAATCGTTAAAAATGATCCTTCTTCCATTTTAGAGATTAAAACCAATTTTTCTTTGCTCTGAAGATCAGGAACCTTAATAATCTCATGTAACATGTTCTTCACATTCTGCCTGAACTAAAAACAAACGTTTTTAAAAATAACATGTTGGAATACACAAAATAAAAATCTAGTAATAGTATATTTTTATAGATTTCAAAAAGGGAAACAATTTTGAACTACGAACTGCTATTCATATTTTGCGTAGTTTTCGAGAAAAATAAGATTTTTAATCGTTAAAAGTGAAAAAAGAGTTTTTCTCAGAAACGCATAGTACGACTTTATTCTTTCTTGGCTTAAATTAACATAGGGGCATCCCCGAAACATGTTCAGAAGAGAAACTGGATGTGGAAGCGTTTTTGGGTTAAACTTAATCGAGGCTAGCTGTGAACAAATTTACGAATCGAAAATAATTAATTATAATTCTCTCTGCAGGACAAGTCCGTTTGAAAAATGCATCAGTTCTTATCGTGGGAGCTGGAGGTCTTGGTTGTCCATCAGCATTATATTTAGCGGGAGCGGGAATCGGACACATTGGAATAGTTGATTACGATGATATCGAGATTAACAATCTTCACAGACAAATATTATTTTCATCGGCAGATATTGGCACTCCAAAAGTGGAGGCGGTGAAAGTCGCCCTCAAAAGGTAAATTTAGAAGGCAATTTAAAAGTTTCATTATATTACCCGATGGGCTTGGATTGACTTCAACCCAAAAGGGCTAGCAACCTCTCGGTTTTCTTCTTCATGATTATTTAGAAACAAAAAAAAATCGCTTGAGAGATCGGAATTCATCTCGTTTGGTTAAAAATTCTATTATTTGGTTGAAAATTTAATTATTTTGTTGAAAATGCAACTATATTGTTAAAAAGTCATTTTTTTCAAAATTTCAAACAATTTGTCAAAAAATTTGTTGATTGATTTTTGACAAAATTGGTTGAAAATTTAACTATTTTTATGAAAATTCGTTTCATATTTGTTTGAAAATAAATTGTTTTAATTGACAATTAAACTATTCCTTTTTTGATTAAAAATGTATCTTTTTTCAATTAAAAGTTTAGTCATTTGG
>JAABKJ010007545.1:264369787-264820603 GCA_011634705.1 Andricus grossulariae
AAATTCATGTATTTTGTTCAAAATTCATCTTTCTTGGTAGAAATTTTATTTTCTTGATCGAAAATTCATCGTTTTGATTGAAACTTTAACAAGTTTGTGGAAAATTCATTTTTTTTGTTAAAAATTCTTTTTTTTTATCTGAAAATTTAACTATTCCATGTTGGGTTAAAACTTTATCCTGCATATTGAATAAGTAGGAAAATCTTCTTTTTTGGTAGAACATTAATCTTCTTGGTCAAAAATCCATCTTTTTGGTTGAAAATTTAACAATATTATTGAAAATTCGTTTTTATGTTCAAAGTTTTTTTTTATCAGAGTTTTTATCTGAAAAATTAAATATTCTATTTGTGATTGCAAATTTTGCAGTTATATTTTATAAGTTAAAAATTCAAATATTTGGTAGAACATGCATGTATTTTGTTGAAAAGTCATCTTCTTGGGTTAAAAATTAATCTTGTTTGTTGAAAATTCAACTTTTTTGTGGAAAATTCAACTATTTCGTAGAAAATTCATATATTTTGTTAAAAAGTCGTCTTTTTGGGTAGAAAATTATTATTTTTTGTTGAAACTTCAACTTTTTGGTTGAGAATTCAACTATCTTGTTAAAAATTCATATTTCTTGATTAAAAATGATCTTTTTTTGTTAAAAATGCAACTTTTCCGAATTAAAAGTCCACTGTTTTCTAAAACATTCGACTTCTTACCTTAAAAACTTTTATATCATTAAAAATTTAACTATTTTGGTGAACATTCGTCTTTTTGGTTTTAAAATTAATTTCTTTTTTTAGAAACTTCATCCTTTTTGGTTAGAAATGCAATCGTCTGGTTAAAAGTTAATCTGTTTCAATTGAAAACGAACTTTTTTGTAGAAAAGTCGAATTTTCGGCTCGAAATTTTAATAATTTGGTAGAAGATTCAACTATTTGGTCAAAAGTTAAACTACTTTGTTGAAAATGTTTTTTAATTCAAAATTTAACTATTTTGTTGAACATTTTTTTTTTTTTCATATCTCAAAAAATTTTCTTGGTTGAAAATTATTGTTTTTGATTGAACTTAATTACACTTAATTTTAATATGAACTATTACATTTTTCATTGAGAATTAATCTTTTTTTGGTTGAAAGTTGAACTACTTTCTTCCAAATTAATTTTTTTGTTTGAAGATTCGTATTTTCATTCAAGAATTAATTTCTTTGTTGCAAAAAGTAATAGATTAAAAAAACAAAATTCTTGAAAATTAATTTTTTTAACCGAAAATTTATATATTCCACGTTTGGTTGAAAATGTATCCTTTTTAGTTGAAAATTCAACTATTTTTTTTAAAAAATTGGTTTTTTTTTGGTTGAAAAAAAAAATTTTCAACTGAAATTGTAACTATACTATATTCAGTGGAGAATTGATCATTTTTAGTTGAAAATTTAACTCTTTGGTCAAAAAAATTAATTTTTGTAGAAAATTAATCTTCTTGGTTAAAAATTAACCTTCTTGATTGGATATTCATCTTTTTGTTTAAAAATTTAAATATTCGGTTTGACATTCATGTTTTTGTATGAAGATTCATTATTTTAGTTGAAAATGAGTTCTGTGATGGAAAATTGAACTATTTTGTTGAAATTTTGTTTTGCTTTGTTGAAAATGATTCTTCATGGTTAAAAATTCATCTTTTTCGTTGAGAAGTCATATTTTTTGGTTCCAAATTTTATTTTTTGTTTGAAAATTGTATTTATTTTTAAAATTTCAACAATTTTGTTAAAGTCATCCTTCTTGGATGAAAATTCAACTATTTGGTTGAAACTGACCGATTTTGTTAAAAATTCACATTATAGGGGTGAAAATTAAACTACTTTGTAGAAAATTCGTCTTTTTGTCTTGAAAATTTAACATCTTGGTAGAAAATTGACTTTTTGGTTGAAAATTCATGTCTTGGGTTTGAAAATTCAACAATTTCGTTGATTTTTTTTCCTTTCTTGTCTGAAGAATCTGTCTTGCTTGAAAATTGAACTCTCTCTCTTTTTTTGATTGCGAATTCAACTACTTGGTTGAAAGTTGAACCACTTTGTTGATAATTCATCTCTTTGGTTGAAAATTTACGTATTTTGTTAAAAATTGTTTTTTTATGGTAAAAATTAATTTTTTGAAATTGAAAATGTAACTATTCCGTATTTTGTTAAAAAATATATTTTTTACTAGAAAATTCAACTATTATGTTGGAAATTCATGTATTTTATTGAAAATACGTCTTTTTTGGTAGAAAATTAATCTTCTTCTTTAAAAATTCATCTTTTTGGTTGAAAAGTCAACTATTTGGTTAATAATTCACCTATTTTGTTGTAAATGCAATACTTTTACTTGATCAGATCGAATTTCTGCTGGACTTTTCTCTAAGTTGTATATCTTTGGATTTATCATTTTTTGTTAGAAACCATTTTTCTTACGTTACTTTTACCATACGGGTATCTTAATTTTTGTAAATAAGATGGCACTCTGAACTCACTTTGAAAGTTAATTTTATGGACTCGATTGGTGGATTTTTAATCTATGTAATCTATTTAATTAAATTGCAGCTGGATTGAGCGAATCGACGAGGCTCAGTAGAGCAAGGAGTTCCTTTAAGAGTGATTTTCAGAGAGATCAAAAGCAAGAAGAAATTCTCGACTCTGAAAGTAGTGATAAGGGAATAGAGGGTAGTACAGATGACAGCAGCATCTCTCCTTCTGTTGCGGATATCGCAATCATCACTGGAAGTTGTCTAGCCAGTCTTGCACTTCTCAGCACAGTAGCGACTGTAGGATTTATTATGTACAGGTAATAACTTCTCCCTCCTCTTTCTCATTCTGCATTTTTTTTATTTTTTAAATAATTCTAATCCGATTGATATTCTTGTTTTCAGGAAGAGGTATCTGAACCCCCCACAAAGCCTAAATAGCGACAAGTGTAGCAATCCTGACAGCTCTGGTTACATTGACGATTCTACTATTAGGGTAAATAACAACTTTAGTCGATTAAGGCCGGTTCTAATCCTGAATTCCTACCTTACCGACACCGAGAGCGTTCTACAGCTTAAATGGTTCGTGTCCGTGTTGATATGAGACTTCACAGTATTTCCCTTATTCCTCCATTTTATAAATCATTTCTTTTTTTACCTTGTTTTCAAGAAACTTCCCATTTTCTCGTTCTTCGCTCAAATCTGAACTGAATTAATGTGACCCAATATGAAAATCGAGCCATTTTCGATTGAAAGTTAATTATTTTTAATTGAAAAGTTTACTTATTATATGTTTGGTTCAGAATTAATCTCTTTTGGTTCAAAATGGCCCGATTGGGATGACAATTTAATTATTAGGGAGTCATCGTGGCTCAGATGGTATAGTGATTGTCCAATGTTTCAATACTGCAGCCTTGGCAGCCACGCCACTGCTCCGACCCAGGCTGCTGATCAATCTCTCTAGCGATCACCCCACGTGGAGAGTCTCACAAAATTGTTATGTGAGGCTCTTCACTTAGGCCCATTAGTATCCAAGGTCTTTGTTTCAGGCTTTATTCACTCTACTCACGTATGATCATAAAAACTTTATTATTTACAATGATTTTTTCCCACATTAAAAACTTTTGATTTAATAAAACATGAAACATTTTTAAACATTAACAGTGCTTAATGTGTGAAAAAATCATTGTAAATAATAAAGTTCGTATGAGTATACTTGCCATTAGGCTACAAAATAATTTTATACACTGTACCTTTTTCTGAAAACTATAGGATTTCTGAAGGCGATGTCTGCTAAACTTTTAGACTTTAGAGATAGAACTCTCCATTTTTTCTATGTTGGCAGCGAATTCTGTACACTTTAATTCTTGTGGAATGTGCATATACATTTTGGATTTGGGATGGATTGGAAAAGAGCTATTTCATAAAAACTCAGTTTTTTCACCATTTTTCAGAAGTATAGGAGGGTTTCTGAGTTTCCGTTTTCGGAAAATATTGCAGTGTTGTTTAACTTTAACCCCTTCATGAAAAATCGAATATTAAGTTTTCTCAAAAATAACCATAGCTTTTTTTAGTCTATGATCGTAAGACATCACAGAAACGTAAACAGAATAAAATCGCTAGCACCTATGTGTGCACTTTGCACGAATCACCAACTTTTTGATGTATTTCGTACACTAATCGCATGATTAATGATACAAACTTGATTATTTTCAATGATTTATTCACACATCAAGTACTATAAATGTACACCCGGCGTATATACAAGATTTCCTGAAACTCATTTTTTTGTGTACAAACAGTTTGTTTTATATTTTTAATTAACTGCAAAATCTATCAATTACATTTTTATGTAATACAAAATAATTATATTATTTAATTATCAATTATTTTTTATCAAAATAGACGATCTGTCTAGAATCTAGTCGAGCCGAGCCTTACATCCCAGTCTAGCTACTGGACGGTCAGCCTGTGGCGCGCCAGTTTCGACTCAAGGCCGACTAGACAGAAACAGTACAGCGCTATGACATTTTCCACACGGGTTAAAACGCAGTTTGATATTTTCGCGCTTTAAAAAAAAACTCTAGGCTTTGGTCTGCTTTGGATGCGCAGTAGCTAAAAAGTAACTCCGTGACACAACTCTCCCTTGAGAATCTCTAGGTCTAGCCAATTGAAGTTTGTACTTTGTTTGAATAATGCAATTCCATTCAGTTTGCTTCCGTTTTGAACCTCAGCTATGTTCGCTGCCTTGATCAATGCCAAAACTGAAAAATTGAATTGCTTTCAATGTTCGTATCGCCAGAAATAAAGCGGTTGTGGGTTTTTGCTTCCTCATAGAGGAAGCTTTGTACTGGTAACATTTTCCAACATTTTTAAATTCATTTAATTAAAACTTCCTCAACTTAAAAATTTCTAATACAATGTTCTAAGCAGTTATCCGGATGTGTGTGTGTGTGTGTGTGTGGATGTCACACGTTTTAGTGAACACAATAACTTGAAATTTGTTGCAGATAGTGATTGATGAAATTTGGAGGGCTTATTTTCAACACTAATATCTTGAAACTGACCGAAGGATTTCTAAAAATATTCATTGCATTTTTTTAGCATTCAATAATATTTTAAAAATCAAGTTTTTATAGTACAACTTTTTTCATTAACATAATTCAAAGCTGATGAGAGAATATAAAAGATTCCTTGGTTCGAGACGAATCGATTGACCTACATTCCTACAATATTAATACATTTTATCAAAGAGTACGGAACTTATGGTAATTCGTATATTTTTAAATCGTTTTTTATAGTAAAAATGTTCTCATTCTGATAATTTAAAATTAGTGCGAGAATAGAAAAGTTGTAGTAATGCATAGTATTTGAAAATACGGTTTGTTATAGTAAAACTTGGTTATTTAACATAATTCAAAGGTGATGCAAGAATATAAAAGATTCCTTGGTTCGAGACGAATCAATTAACCTACAATTTAAATACATTTTATTAAAATATACGGAAGTTATGGTAATTCATTTTTTTTAATCGATTTTTATAGTAAAAATTTTCTCATTCTCATAATTTAAAGTTGATGCGAGAATAGAAAAGTTGTGTTGATTCAAGACGAATCGATTAACCTGTAATATTGATACATTTTATTGAAGAGTAACAAAGCTATGGCAATGCATAATATTTGAAAATACAGTTCGTCATAGTAAAACTTTGTTATTTAACATAATTAAAAATTGATACAAGAACGGAAAAGATTCCTTGATTCAAAGCAAATCGATTGAACTATAATATTATAATACACTTCATTGAAGATTAAGGAAATTATGCTCATTTATAATATTTGAAACATCTGTCTTAAACAGAAAAACTTTTTTCATCGACATAATTCAAAGTTGACGCATGAATAGAAAAGACTTTTTGATCATAAATTTTCAAATAGAATAATTCTGACAATTTTTGTGAAGAAATCACAAAGCTGGGAAGGTGATAGGGTGCGACAGAACTTTTCCTTACCCTTTTCCAGCTCGAAAAATTATAATTTAGAATACAAAATTTGATTTGCCTGTTTTGTCTTTGTATTTAAAAAAATGTTGTATTATTTTGTAATTTTGTATTTTTTTGTAAATTTCTATTTTCGAATTGCTCAAAATGAAGACTTTGGTTTGTCAATTATCAAAAAAAATAACTAATGCTTCCTCTATGAGGTAACAAATACATTTGCTAACGGGAAGCAGCGTGCTCGTGAAATAAGCACCATATAATTATAAATACAAACAAAGTGGAAACACTCGAGGTCGAATTCACAGCTAGTTTATACTTTTTCCCTTCTAAATTGGAATTTGATCTAACTGTGAATTAACAAAATTCAAATTTCGTTGTACATTTTCAAAAAATTGTAAGTTGTTCAATGAAATGTTATTACTTATTTTGTATTATTATTCATAACAGGAATTGTACTTACAGAAAATTTTGCAACTTTTTTTTAATCATCTTTAAATTTGTATTAATTCTCAAATTTAAGAATCAAACAGAATACACAAATAAATTTTCGAAATTTTGTCAACTTCTTTAGGATCCAAACTACAATTTTATTCACCCAACTCAAATCCATGCTGAAAAGTTTTAAATATTATCTTTAATTATGCCCAAAGTGAAAATTAAATGTGAAAAATGAATAAAAAATGATTGAAAAATAAATTTTTTAATCTATTTCGAGTATACGTATAAAAAATTTAATCGGAACCAAGTCAGTGGAAGAGCAGCAAGAGCCATCTGCAAGCTGGAAAGATATGGAGCAGCAGTTTAGCGACAGGTGTCTGAAAGTGGTGGACTGGCACTGCACGCGCCAGAAGCTCAATGGTACCTATATGTATATGTTATACGCAATATGTCCTACCAAAGATAAACTGGCAGCTGTTTGTCCCAGATGTATCAGAAAACCGGAAATCCAATGAAAATGTCGAATACAATGAAAAAACAAATTTTGGTACTAAATATGCCCAAACAGCACTTATTTTAATAATTTTTGAATTTTATGATTAAAACGTGACAACAGTGCATACTTTGGCTGCTCTGATAAAGAAATAATTCTTCTTTGAAAAACTAAGATTCTTTCATTATTCAAGTTTAATCTCCTATAGATAAAAGATTTATTTTGAGAAAAAAAAGAATATACTATCTTACTTTAAAACAAGGCCAGTGTTATTTTCTTTTGTGGATCGTTACACTATCATTACCCAGCATTCACATCCGAGTTTAAGAATAAGATACCTTGGCTTAATTCCCACCTTGCAATTAGCTGAGTGGTCATTTTGCATCCTGAATACGTTAAAGGAAACACTTTTATCACTTTAACTTCTGAATTCTAGAAAATACTCCTTCTAAGGTTAACTCCTTGAAAAGACTATTTCAAAAAATTAAGTAAGATAAAAAACTGTATTAGACACTTTGAGATTTTACTCTCTAAATTTCAACCAGGGAGAAATGGGCGACTGAATCAAATCAGTAAGAATTTTCACTGATGAACAGTGACGGCGCAGGGATTCAAATTTAGAGAGTAGAATAAGGGCCGTCCACAAAACTACGATACCATTTTGAGAGTTAGAGTGGGTCGCGCCAAAAACTTTAGTTGCTAAGGGCGGGGAGGTGTCAGTGGATGTAACGTTACGAACTTAGATAAGGTTTAGTAAGTTTCCTGGTGATCAAATTTTATAAAGGTTTTTAAGTATTCGGATGGTGGCCCTGCAACGCAACGGCACAATTAAAAAATAACGTAATATGTTTATTATTACATTCATACTTCAGACTTCACAATGTTTCCCCTGTTCCTCTTTTTTAATCCTTCCTAAATAATTCTTTTTCTTTCTCTGCTTTCAAGAATCAATAAACATCCCCTTATTCTAGTTTTTGTCCCTCAAATGCGAAGTGACCAAAATTTCAGCACACGTAGACACGGCCTTAAAGATGATGCTTATTGATAGAAATAGAAATATTAATAAAGAAAACTAAGTGTCAAGAAATTTATTCATCGAGATTCGCGGTAGCGTATCGCTACGCCGCACAGTGAGCCATGGCCAATCCAAAAATTCAACTATTCTTTGTTGAAAGTTATCTTTTTTTGGTTGAAAAATCTACTATTATATTTTTGATTTAAAGTTTATCTCGTTTGGTTAAAAATTCTACTATTTGGTTGAACATGTTATTATTTGGTTTAAAATTGCAACTGTTTGTTAAATAAATCATCTTCTTGGTTGAAAATTTAACTAATTGGTTGAAAGTTGTACTACTTTGTTAAAGACCCACTTTTTTTGTCAAAGATTCGTCTTTTTTGTGGAAAATTTATATATTTCGTTAAAAATTTGTTTTATTTTTAGTTGAAAATTAATTTTTTAAACTAAAATATTAACTTTTTCATTTTTAGTTGAAAAACTATCATTTTTAGTTAAAAATTCAATTATTTTGTTGAAAATTCATATATTTTGTTGAAAGTTCATCTTTTCCGATAGAAAATTAATTTTCTTGGTTAAAAAATCATATTCTTTGTTGAAAATTCAACTGCTTGGTTGAAGGTTGAGGTCTATTGTTAACATTTTTTTTTACTAAAGATTCATCACTTTAGTTGAAAATTCATTTCTTTGACCGAAAATTGTTTTTCTTCAACACATGCGTGAAAACCGCGGGTTTTCGAGCGTGTGAAGCGGACTCCAAGTTGCTGTTTGTTGACCAGGGGAAAATACTAGGGGGGGGGGGAACTCTAAACGTGCTG
Source organism: Andricus grossulariae (assembly GCA_011634705.1). Lineage (NCBI taxonomy): Eukaryota > Metazoa > Arthropoda > Insecta > Hymenoptera > Cynipidae > Andricus > Andricus grossulariae. Next base: position 264,378,535 of record JAABKJ010007545.1, read on the forward strand.
CTCTCTAGCGGAGAATTTCGGCAGCCGTCACGGAGTTTCGGAGCATTTCAGAATATTGGTATTTTTATATTATTATATGTTTATATTGGTATTTTTACTTACAGCGTGCTTCGTCCCCCAAACCTAACAAAGAGGGGCTTCGCCCCCTTCAAACCCCAACAGGTCTCCTACCTGGACCCGTTTTACGCCTGCTCCTTTCAAAATAAAGGTAAATAACCAAACATAACCTAGGTTCGCCTTCTACTATCGCCTCACAAGACTTCACGGCGTCCTCGCCCTACGACTCGTTCTGCAAATACGCGCTCGACAAAAAACACCTACTTCCCTCCCTAGTTGCACAATATACTTTTTTTTGGTTGAGAAATAATTTCTTTAACTAAAAATGTAACTATTTCATTTTTTATTGGAAATTAATCTTTTCTAATTGAAAATTAAACTATTAGATTGAAAATCTGTTGTAGTTTAGTAGAAAAATAATCTTCATTGAAAATTCATCTTTTTTGGCTAGAAATGCTACTGTCAGTTTGAAAACTAATCCGTTTTGATTGAAGATTCAACCTTTTTTTTCAACTAGTGTTTTTGTCATTTAGGCCTAAAAATTCATGTGGTAGAAATGTGAACTATTTTATTGAGAATTAACTTTTTTGTCTAAAATTCATATTTTTTGCTTAAAATTGAACTATCGTGGTGGAAAATTTAACTGTTTGGTTAAAAATAAGGCTCTTTTTAGTCATCCCGAAAAATGGGGGGAGTTGGAAAAAGGCATGGTCCTTAAAATTCGGGCCTTTCTATTTGAAAATTCAACCATTTGGTAGAAAATTAAATTTTTAATTGAAAAATCATATTTTTTAGTTGATAATGTGGACTGTTTTGTAGATAATTAGTCTTTCTGGCTTCAAAATTCAATAATTTTGTTAGAAATTCGTCCTCTATGATAAAACATTCATCTTTTTGGTGTGAAATTCACCTTTGCTTATTGAAAATTCGAATCGAAAGTTGAACTATTTTGTGAAAAATTAGTTTCATATTTGGTTAAAAATTAATTTTTTTATCCGCAAATATAATAATTTTATTTTTGGATCAAAAGTTATCCTTTACAAGTTGAAAACTTAACTTTTTTGTAGAGAAGTCATTTATTTTATTTAAAAATGGTCTCTCTCGGTAGATAATTAATCTTTTTTTTAATAATTGAATATTTATAGTCACATCAACTGCCAGGGTCATTAGCGACTGTACTGTAGGGTTAATTATAAACTGTGGGTTATATGTGGGGTAGTATACCAAGCGACAGAAGCGAAGCATTCTGAAAACACATCCAGCCTTCCCTTCCTGCTTTGGGAATCAAACCCGCGCCAGCGGCAGCGTGGCTGCTAAGGCTGCAGTGTTGAAACGTAAGGCAATCTCGACATCGTCTGAGCCACGATAACTCCCCGATAATAATTAATCTTGTTTCTTGAAAAATCATCTCTTTGGTTAAGGATTCAACTATTTTGTGAAAAATTCGTCTTTTTAGTAAAATTCAACTAGAATGACATTTTTAATTTTAAATTAATTTTCTAACTGAAAATTTAACGATGCTGTTTTGGAATTAAAAATTAAATCTTATATTTAAAATTCATCTTTTTCTGTACAATATTAATCTTATTGGTTCAAAATTCATCCTTGTATGTTGTAAATTCAGCAATTTGAAAAAAATGCAACTATTTTGTTGAAAGTTGAATTATTTTGTTATAAATTCACCTATTTTATTGAAGTCATCTTTTTTGGTCGACAATTTCAACTGTTTTGTTAAAATTTGTCCTTTTGGAAAAAATCATCTTTCTTGGTTAAAAATTCAACGCGAAATCCGTGTTAAGCTTATCGTTGCGTTACTTTCGGGAAGGGGTGAGACAAAACTACGTTCGTCAACGAGGGGGTACGCGAGAGTAAAAAATAATCCAAAATTGTTAACGTAGCTCATATGGACGGCCCCTTATGTGTGTTTATAAAATCTTACACTGAAGTAAAGAATTATCTTAAAATACCCAAAAAGTTTTTTTCAAAAACAAGAAAAAGATGCTGGGTAACTTAAGATTTGAGCACCAAATATTTATGAAGGCTTGCAAAAACGAAGGCTATTGCAAAAATTACCTATATATACCTAACAGATACATTTTCCTGAATTCACAGATGAGAAAGTATCTCCTGAAAGTAAGTGCAATGTTAAAGGGTTAAGAAGTCAACAACTATTATCTGGAGTTTCAACAAAAAGAAGGTAGATAATTTTCGCAAATACACGTAAGCTGTATAAGAATCTGCAGACAAGCTTTTGTTGGTTCAGCATTATGTGAAACGAAGGTTAAATACATTATAAAACAAACTAAAAGTTGTTGAGTCTCGAGAATGAGCTTAATTCCTCCTGTACTTCGCAAGCTTTATTATTTCTCCTTTGTCACCCCCCCCCCTCCCCACATTATATTCTAGTAGAAAAAATCTTCATGGAATTAATATCCATGCATTATTAAAATCATAATTATCACAAGCAGGCCTCAATTAAACTGAATTCACTAACAGCAATATACGATCCAATTATAATTTTTATAGCTAGCTTTATATGGCTCTATAAATCAGACTTGGGAACTTTCAGGTATGTAAGACTATCTCTACATAAAAGTATCAGTTATAAAAGAGACGAATTTGTTCCTTCTTTCGATTAAATGTTTCGTGCATAAAGGAAATTTCATGAAGAAATTTTATTACAGATCGTGGCGACTTTAATTTTAACTCCGACAATAAGCAATGAAACTTTGAAAAAAGAATTATCTTCATTATTTCGAGTAGAAATGTAATTATAAGAAACTTTCGTATGAGGGCCGTGCATAAATTACGTAAAGTCTTTGGATGGGTGGGTCATCAATAAATTACATAAGGTGATTTACTAAAATTGTCATGCCCCCCCCCCTCCTTACGTCATTTGAGATACCGTGAGACTTGCTCCGGTTCCCCTAACTCTTTTTATTTATCGCGGGCTTCATAGTCCTTCTCTTCTTTCTCGCTTTTCCACTTAAATGTGAACTGAATTAATATAACACTATAAGAAAATTAAACTATTTTTGGTCAAGCATTCATTCTTTTAGATTCAAAAGTCTACTATTAAATTTGTTGGTTAATCTTTTTTGTTCAAAAACGCAATTGTCTGCTCACAAATTCATCTGTTTCGGTTCAAAATAAACTTTTTTAATGAAAATTCACAGTTTCTAGTTGAAAATTCGTATTTTATGTTCGAAAATTCAACAATTTGGCAGATAATTCAACTACTTGTTCGAAAGTTAAAATACTTTGCTTAAAGTTAATTTTCAGTTTTGGACTCATTATTTTAGTCAAAACTTGATGTTGTTGTTAAAGATTCACCTATTTTTTGAAAACTCGATTTTTTTGTTTGAATTTTTTTAAATTGAAAATTTAACTTTTCCATTTTTGATTGGAAACTTATCTTTTTTAATTAAAAATTCAACTATTGGGTTAAAAATTAATGTATTTTGCTGAAAATTCATTATTTCTATAGAAAATTAATCCTCTTGGTTGAAAATTAAACTATTTGGTGGGAAATTCATGTATTTTGTCTAAATTTGTCTTTTTTTTCGAAGCTCAAATTATTTGATTGAAAATGCAACTGTTTTGTTGAAAATTGAACTACTTTTGTCGACTATTCGTTTTTTTTGTTGTTAAAAATTAATCTTTTTTTACTGAAAATTCAATTATCAGGGTGAAAATTGAACTGTTTTGTCTAAAATTAATGTGTTTTGTTAAAAATTCTTTTTTTTTTGTAAAAAATTATTCTTTATGGTTGAAAATTTTACTTTTTTATTAAAAATTTATTTATTTTCTTTAGAATTCGTGTTTTTTAGTAGAAAATTCATTTTCTTTGTTCAAAACTCAATTATTTGGTAGAAAATTCAACTTTTTTGTAGAAAGCTCGTCTTTTTGGCTTGAAACTTCAACTTTTTGTTTAAAAATGTATGTAATTTGTTGAAAATTTTTCTTGTTCGGTAGACAGGTAATCTTCTTGGTTGAAAATTCAACTATTTGGTCAAAAATTAATGTATTTTGTTTAAAATTCATTTTCAGTAGAATATTCATTTCCTTTGTTCAAAAATCGATAAGTCGGTTAAAAGTTCAGCTTTTTTGTAGAAAGCTCGTCTTTTTGGCTTGAAAATTCAATATTTCTGATTAACTTTTATTTTTCATTGACTCAAAAATCTTTCTTGGTTAAAAATGCAACTGTTAATTGGTGGAAAATGTATCCGTTGTGGTTAATGATTCAAATATTTTCTCAAAATTTTGTCTTTTTTGGTTTAATTCAACTGTTTTCCATTTCAAATTAAAATATTTTATTGGTTGAAGTGTCACGTAATATGTTTTTTGTTGGGAATTCATATTTTTCTGTTGGAAATTCGGCTAGTACTTGTTTTAAACTTTCAACTACTTTGTTGATTCATTATAAAACGTGAAATTTCACCAACCTGCACTCACCCCCAACCAAAATCGTCTAACAGTATTTTTTGATGAACCCTAAATAAATTTACGAAAGAAATTTAGTCGGCAAAAATAACGTAAAAAAGGGGAGGGGGGACTTACGGACCCTAAAAAGGAGGGGTATGTGCTTTATAATTTAATAAAAAAACTGGACGTAATTTATGCATGCCCGTAATTAATTTGACGAACATGAAAATGATTTTGAAAATCGTATCGAATTTGGTCTAAAAGCAGTGGAAGAAGGCAAAATTACAAAAAAATTTATCAGAGAAATACCATATTGAATTAACAACAGCTTGCCAAGAATTTTTAAATGCCCACTAATCATAAAACATACAAGTAATGGCTTTTTATGATGATGTATCGCAAAAGGCACACATCCAATGTTATAAACCATTGAACTTTTATTTTAATATCCAGACGTGCAAAATTGAAGTAAAAAAAATAATACGAAGAGTAGCTTTTATGAAACTGCAGAAAGATAAACAATGTTATGAGTTTTTATTCATGGAAGAGCGAACATAAAACTCACATACTGAAAAATCATATTTAAAAAAAAGCATCTGAACATTCTCGTAAAGATAAAAGAACAAAAATCGTGTTATTGTAGCTGATTTGATTAAAAAGATTTTTCATCATTAAAGAGCAAGTTTTTTATACAGCGCGTAACATATTTCTGTCAGAGAAGAATTTAATCTGAAGCTCTCTACATTTTCCGCAACAATCTATTCAGCTCCCTTTTAAAATGAAAAAGCTTAAGCACGTTTCGTCCTTTCGACCGCTGCTAACAAGTAATTTAGTATGAGTGAAACGAGTAAATGTCGACAAATAATAAAACTCTTGAAGAATTTAACTCACACTTGAACACCTTCCAAATTAAGAAAGAGGTACTGTAAAGTAGTATAGAGCTTGCAATTAACTCAATGAATGCCTCGCGTATCTGTATTTTACACTTCATGAATTATAGCAACCACATTTAATTAATTCGAAAAAATATGTTAATTATGAAATTCTCTAGAGTGAAGAACACGTTGCAAGTTAGAGTAATTCAAATGAATTCATCAAGCAAATTCTTGTGAATCCAGCTTGATTTAGGGAAACTAATCAAAATTTTAAGGAACTTAAAAAATTGACTTCTTTCTTCTTAAAAAATGACTTCTTCCTTGACTGAACAAATTTTCACTCAAGGGAATTCAAATAAATTTTAATTAGGTCAAGTCAATTCATGGGTTCAAGGATGATTCAAAAACTGAACTCAATATAAGTTTAAAGTAGTTCTCGTGCCTAAAATCAGGCCTCTGCGGAAAAAGAATTTTTCTACGATTTTAAGAATTGAATTTTAATAAATCGCGGTTTTATTCGGGGAAAACATTCCCTACAACCGTTCTGTTTGTAATTTTGGAAATAAGTAAATGTTGTTCAAATAGAGTTAAGTAGTTAGTTTGTAATGTGGGCGGGAGAGCCTGTGAGATCCCCCGTGTTTATTCTCAAGGCTGTGCGCCGAATCTGACCACCCTCACCGAGTTTTTAGATCTCGATCCATTTCGCTGTTTCCAGCCTTCTGGAAATATACCTCTCAGGTGACAGACCTACCCCCTCGCACAGTGCATGACGTGGACCCCTTTTCACAGCAAGTTGGGCCTCACTAACTCTGTCATCCGGCAGCCTCCTCTAGCTAGGCCATGTAGAGGAACGGCTAGGTTAGGGTGAAAAGAGCGCTCCCTCAGAGGTCATCAAATATACAGATTCAGCGCACTGACTTGGTGTTTTATGCATGTGTATGTGTATATGTTTGTGCATTTGTATGTGGAAGTGTATGTGTGTATTCATTACTGGAAATCGACCAGCGACCACTCAGCGATAGTCCTCTTCGACATGAGATTACTAATTTTTTTCCTAGTCTTCTCGCAGTCGACCAATGACCTTCAAGGATAATTCCCTAGACTTGAAGCTTTTTCTTAGGGAAAAAGCTAGCCCTTATGGAGGGGAACTACAGTTCAAGGAAGGTTCCTAACCACCAAAGTTCCGGTAAAAGTGCGTGGACAAATTTCCATTGTTACGGACATAGGGATCGAACCCCAGGCCTCCTTCTCCAAATATATATACATACATATATTTAAAAGATTGCCATAAGGACAACCGCAGGATTTCGCCGGGAGCAGGTGCTAATCTTAAAAATTGCAGCCGCTCCCAGCGAAATCGCGGTAAAATTTCAACTGTAACCACGCCTCACAACCGTGAGATGGGTGGCCAGTCTGCGACGGATTCAATAGGATGATCCGGCAAAAGTCTCGTGTACCCTGAGGACACGGAGCGACCCAAGGATGACCGCTTTCTGCATTTTCCCCGCAAGTGTCTCAGCATTTTCTTGACGCGCAGGGATGCTTTTCTGGCTATTCCAGTGAAACCTTGGCACTTCCAAGAGCGCCGATAATCAGGACGATTAGCTCAACAGAATATTCTAGGTTTAACAGTCGCAACTCCCTTATAAGGTCTTGATACCTCTCTTTCTTTTCACTCTTCTTGGCTATGACGTTTTTGGCAGCTGGTGCCGAAAATTCGATAACAAACATGGTTTGTTTCTCGAAGTCAAGAAGAACTACGTCAGGCCTCGAGTGCGCAACAGAAACAATTGTCAAGAATATGAAGTTCCGGTATATCCGACACTTCTCATTCTCGACAATTGACTCTATTTCCCTAGGAGCGTTTAGCGGAGCAATATTTGGGCTGATGCCGTAAGAGTGACAGAGATGGTAATAAAGCACTCTTAGTGCCGCATTGTGCCTTTGGATGTAAAATTATATAATTATTCAACAAAAAGTAGCACAGGATACCAATTTGAGAAAAAACTGGACATCTCTGGGTCAATTTTTGGAAATTTTGAGAATAAACAATAAGTAATTGTTTAAATAATGACATCATAATTAAAGAGTCGTCTGAAATATTCAAATTGTCCATTAGTAATTATTTTTATGAAAAAGACGACGGAAATTGCTAAAAAGTAACAATAATATGTAAAAATATAGTTTTTTTATTTTTGGGTCATATTTCGGGCGCTGTGGGGGGTGGGTTAAAAATAAAAGTTATTAGTATGGTTTTATTTTATGGGTACTCCTCTTCAATCCCGAGCACGTGTTAATATCCGAATTTCAAAAAAAAATTAGTATTTTTTTCTCCGGAAATAGAAACTTAGGGGGGGGGGGCTTGCCCTCTAGGGTGAAAAAAAATTTTGCATTGCATTTTTGGACCACCCTAATGTACATTAGGTACATAAAACTATTTTCGAGATAGATTTTTAACCTGACCTACGCGCGGCAATGCTCGGAGTTTGTCAGCCGCATTCTTCTCCGCCATGCATTCGAGCTTGAACGCGCTTAGAGTGGGGGTCTATGGCTTCTTGGAATCATACTGCCCTACAGCCCCAAAAACGGCAATGCTTGGAGTTTTGACTGTAATTTAATAATTGATAACATTCTTCAAGTCGTTTCAAAAATTTTAGAAACACATAATATTAAAACATTGTTTAGTATGGATTTAAAAATTGATTATGTTCTTTATATAATGAAATAAAAATCCTGGAACGCGCGTACGTGCATTTACTTCTAGAACCTAGTGATCATCATTATAATCAATTAACAGATTTTGAACTGTGTTAAACCTTTTTAAAGAGTATTTGTGAATTGTCATATCTTAGTTCGAGATTCGCTGAATTGAGATCGTGAATCTCGTCTTGCTATCAGCGCAAGGGTAGAGTTACGTACAATACGTTTGGCGAATGTAATCCAGTATGTAATATTTCTGTTTGGAACTGAGAGCAAATATTTCATAAAAAATCTTAAATGTAAAATTTGAGCTGGCACGGACCAAATGTTATTTTTTAATTGAGTGTTCATAAGTCCATAGATAACAAATAGTTTCATTTAAAAGAAAATCTATAATCGAAAAACTTTTTCATTGCATTTTATTTGAGAAACTCGTTTAAAAACGAAATCTATATCAATTATACGTATTTTATTATCATTACATTTTTATTTTTCAATACACGTAATTTCTTACAAATGTTATATCATCGACCTTGTAAATAAATTCTTTTACTAAGTGCTAAAAATTGGCAAAGCAGTTTTTCAAAAAGATTAAAAAGTTAAAGAGAAATGGAAAAAGGGCCAAGTACCAGAATGAGATACTATTATCAGATAAAATTGGATTTTTATTGTTCATAGAATTAGAAGTAAATAATTCTTTCTGATATTGAAAACGAAATATTGTTTTTATTATAAAAATAAACTTGTGTACAACATATTAAAAATATGTTTTTTAAATGTATTCCTAATAAAAAATATTATTTTAAAAACATTTTGTTCTTATTAAAATAATTATTTTTAATTGAAAATTTAATGAACTCTTCGTGGAATTCTAATATTTAAAAAATGATTCAGTTTTGTATATATTAAGTAAATAAATACAATGATTTGTAGAATTCTGCCTAAAGTACATTACATTTTCAATTAAATAACATTATATTAGTAATAATTAACAAAATTATTGACCAAATAATTACTAATATCTATGAAGAATATTATTATTTAAACTAATATTATTTTTATCAGGAGTAAAGATTAATGAGCATATATACAAAATATTTTACACTTTTATATCACAATTAAATTTTATTTGATAAGAATATCGCATTCTTGTACTTGGCATTTTTTTTTACTTCACAAATTTATTTACATTTGATCAGTATTAAAAATCAATATTCGAATAACTACTGATTTGCCGGAGATTTTGCATACCAAGTCTTTTAGGTCAAATTGAATTTAAAAACAAGTTTTATCAAGTTATACCCTTAAATATTTAGATATCAAGCAAAAAAATCCATATCGATGGGTTCTATGAGGGAAAAAGAACGGTATTGTTTCGTTTCCTGTACCAAAGCACGTTCCAGATATCACTGGTGAAAGATTCGGATAGGAATTCATTCCTAACCAATCCGAAGTCATCCGAATCATTCCGGAATCTGTATCCGAACCAATCCGAGCTATTCCGAACCAAACAGAAAAAAGTTATACATTTCGTTCGATAAAAATCGGTTAAAAATTAATCCGATTCAATCTAAACTTCCAATCCGAACCAAACTTTCAAACCGAATGAATCCGAACTCGGATTCACCTAAATCGATTTTCAATGCGAATGAATCCAATTCAATCCGAACTCGGATTCATTCGGATTGAAAATCGGGTTGACTCAATGCGAGTTCCGATTAGTTTGGATTGGAAGTTCGGATTGAGTCAGATTAATTTTTAACCAATTTGGATCCAACGAAATGTAGAACTTTTTTCGGATTGGTTCGGATTGATTCGGGTTGGTGCGGATACAGATTCCGGAATAATTCGGAATGAATTGCTATTCGATACTTTCGCCAGGGATATTATCGTCACTTCGAGAGAAACAAAACACTTTCTTGAATATTATACTTATTTCACTCCTATTAACAGTTTTTAATCACTCTTTTTAAAAGAATTTATTTAATTTTCATGTTTTAACAGGTTATTTTTTATAATTGTTATAGATAAGTAATCTTCTGGATAATTACAAATAATTAGGAGGTAATACAAGTGGCCTCACACAGTTTTGAAGGTTTTAATTCTGAAACCAGGCTGCACACCCTGCCTGGGCGAGCTTTGTTTACATTATGCGGATGCGTGCCAAATGACTTCTTTGTGGATCGTGTTTTTCTCGAAGTTTTTTTTTTGGAGCTCAGTAGGTACGATGAAAATAAATTTTAAAACCGTCCATAAATTTCTTTATTTTATCATTCCAAGCAAATAGAAATACTTACAAAGATTTGTTTTTAAATTAGAAAATTTTGAACATTTACAAATGTAAAAGTGTACAATATTTTTAAGGACTTAAATTTCAACCCAAACGATTGTTAATTTTCCAATCGAAAATTATTCCATTTTTAATCTTTTTAACTTCAATAAAGTAAAATAATTTAATTGTAAATTATTCAATAATGAAGGCTTTCAAGTTATTAAATCTTAAATAACCCATTTGATTAAATTAATTGAATTGTGCATCAGATTCTCTTTTAAATAAATCAATAGTAGGAGAAACAATTTCGATACGAATTTATTTGGTTTACGAACCTAATTTATTTATGCTCCAGTTTTTTTTTTTTTTTTAACCATAAAAATAAAAATCTAAAATAAAACCGAACAGAAATCACTTTCATGAAAAGTCTTTTTCTCATCCGCGCAAGAAAGCAAGCACGCGGAACAGAAACAACTTAAAATATGGAGTACATAGGCTATTAATTCATTTATTTGCCTTTAAGGGAACATGGATAAGTTTCTTTTAAAAAAAGGGAGAAAAAGACAATCTTCTAAAATAAAAAAATACCGAAAACACCCAAATATGCAGATAATACATCAGTGCTAACCCTTCGAATGGCCAATTAAAAATCACGCGTTTGAATTTTGCCACAGTGCCTTAAATTTGATAATAATTAACATAAAATTTTTCTCCTCATAGTAGCAAGTAATTTAATAAAATTCTGCGTCTAACAAGCCCAAGTTGAAAGCAAAGTGTCGATTTTATAAAAAGATATTGAAAAATACGTCAAATTTCGATGTTTTCGAAAAATTGGAATATGTGTAAAGCTCTGGAAATAATTACCATTTTGCAAAGTTCCTGGGCTCATATTAAAGGTAATTCTTCATAGTATTTTGCTAAATTATTACACTACATTTTTCAAACTTTGTCCATCGAATCTATCCTAGACTCAATCTAGGTTAAAAAAAGTGAGAAAACCCCATATAATGATTGCATTCACCACATTATTTAACAGCATTTAAAACCATAGTATTTTTATCAATATTACTAAGATTTATTAAAATGTTATCAATAATGATTTTTAAAGGATGTTTGGAATTATTTACATATTTTTGAAATTATGCGACTTTGTTTAACAATGTTTGACGCTAGGGTGAAAAATTCTAAAAATTTCGTATTAACTTAGCAAAATACTATGGAGTATGCCCTTTGAAATAAGCGCAAGAACTTTAGAAAATCGTACTTCCTTCTAGAATTAATCAAATTTTGCGAAAATATATATTAAAATTTAATGATTGTTGCAATAGGAAAATAAAAATGGAGACTTTGCTTTATCAGACGCAGAATTTTATTGCATCTTTACATTTTCAAAATATATACGAATTTATATACAGTTTTCACTTACCCATCCTTCTTTGTTGTTCCGGCCGGCAGCCTGCTCATTGTAGCTTCGCGACACACTTGTTGCGCACAACCCGCGCGACTGCACGCTACTTGCGTCGACTCGTCGAGACACGAGCCAAAGCAGTGATGCCAATGTTAAATATTTCAGATTGAGTGGGGAAATCCAAGTTATCTGCACACCGGGGGCCAAACAATAATACTTAGGGTTCTTTCACACGATTGCAGATCCGCAACTTGCGGACTTGCGCAAGTCATGAGTTGTGAAAATAGAGATTTTTCCGCCAGCGGAAAAATCTCTAAAATGCGGTAATTTGAACGGTGAAGCATTCAATAGATTTTTCAATGTCTTGATGAAAAAAAAAGCAAATGCAAATCAGCTGATTCATCTGAAAGTTTTGTGTGCATGAGTTTCGGATTTGTCGTGTTTTGTATGGTTTTTTCAAGAAAATAATATTTTTGTGCACAGGAGATAAGTATTTTTGATATTTATGAATATAATAATATGATGATTTTGCAAATAATAGCCTGTACAAGTTTTGCGATATTGCACAATTTCTTACAATGCATACATTCCTTAAGAAGAACCCAACAAAATCAAGTAGACGTTACTTAAGCGTTCTTCTTTTTTCTTTTTAAAATATCAGAAACAAGAATGTTGATTATCGTTTTTCAAAAGCAACTATAGAAGTTATGTTTGTGGGTATGTCAGCTTCGTTGGCACAAACACGTCCCGCAAATCTTATAAAGGCTATGTTTCCAAAAGCATAATATCATTTTGTTCATAAATTCCAAAACCACTTACCCCCTGTGCACAAAAATATTATTTTATTATAATATAAATATCTTTAGCTCAATACATTTGCCTATCACTTGAAACACATTAAACTTTCTATTAAAAAAATGGAGGATTCAAATTCTACCATAATGGGGGAGTTTACCACTCACCAGAGTGCGCGATCTGTTGGGGTCCGAGTTCTGCGATAATTTAAATTTAATAAATGAAAACTATCTTTCTCTATGCAAAATATTAGTAAAAGTTTATAGTTTATTTGTAAAATAAAGTAAAAGAGTAAGTCATTAAGTTTGAACAGAACAAATTTAATGTTTTAATTACTCGTCACTTTTTCTTGTGTTGTTCTAAATTTTACAAACAAAACATTATTGCCGACTGAAAAAAGTCAAAGTACGTGTTTTGATAACATTCTCCATTTTTGTACCAAATAGTAGAACCTTCAACTAATAAAGATACATTTTGAACCAAAAATTATATAGTTCAATTTTAAATCAAAAAGATGAGTGTCGAAACAAGAAGGATTAAGTTTCTACTAGAAAGACCAATTTCCAAAAAAATAAACAAATTTCCAACTAAATATTTAATGTTCTAACTAAAAAAGGTAAATTTTCTACTAAAAGAAAACGAATTTTCAACAAAATTGTTAAATTTTCAACTGAAAAAATTAATTTTCAAGCAAAAATGAAATAGTGAAATTTTCAGATCAAAAAATTTAATTTCCAACAATATAATTCAATTGGCAACAAAAGAGTGAATTTTCAACTAATAATGAAAAAATTTTCAACCAAAAATGGAATAGTTAAGTTTTCAGTTAAAAAAGCTAATTTTTAACAACAACATAAAGCGAAATTTTCAATAAAATAGTTGAATTTTAAGACATAGAGATGAATTTTGAACTGAAGTAATAGACCTTGAACTAAAAAAAAATCTTTTTAACAAAGTAGTATAACTTAGAACCAGAGAAGATGAATTTTCAACAAAAAATTGAATATTGTTAGATTCAAAAATAAATTCTTAACAAAAAAGAAACAAATTTTCAATAAAATAGTTAAGTTTTAATCGAAAGAAATGAATTTATAACAACAACAAAAATTGGTATGCAAAATTGAAATAGTTCAATTTTCAGTTTCAAAACTAATTCTGAATAAAAAAAAAGGAAGTTTGAACAAAATACTTCAATTTTCAAAAAAAAAAAATGAATTTGCAAACAATAAGAATAGTTTTCTAACAAAAGACACTTTCCAAACACATAGTTGAATTTTCAACTACAAAGATCAATTTTCAAGAAAAGAAAAAGAATATATCTTTATAAATTAGTTAAATTTTTAACTGAAAAAATGGTTTTTGCACCAAAAAGAATAATTTTTAAGCATCAAGATTAATTTTTAATAAAAAAAGACGAATTTTTGATAAAATACCTGAATTTCCATCCAAATGTTTCATTTTTAAACTAAAAGAGGCGAATTTTTAACTACAAATGGACCAGTTAAATTTTCATTTGATAAATTTTTAACGAAAACACTTATTTTCACCAAAATAGTTTATTTTAAACCAACGAGATGAATCTTAAGCAATCAAAGTAAAATGTAATAGTTGACATTTCAATCAAAAAACATTTTGAATTAAAAGCCGTTGAGTTAAACCAAAAAGGACAAATTTTCAACAAATTGTGTAATTTTTCAAATAAAAAAGATCTGTTTTTAACCAAAAATCAAACAAAAGCAAATAAAAGAAAATTTTCAAGAAAATAGTTATATTTTCAACCAAAGAGAAGAAACTTCAACCGATAAAATTTTAATAAAAAACAGTTGAATTCAACCAAAAGAAAGAAGACGATTTTTCTCTGAAACAATTGGTTTTTTCATTTGAAAATATGGTTGTTTTTAGATTTCGCAATAAAAAAAAAGCAAACTTAAAATATTACTTAAAATATTGAATTTTTTCTTTTCAAACTGAATGAATGACACTTTGACTCTTTTTTACGAATGAACTATAAACTTTCATTAATCATTTGAATAACAAAAGCTATTTTCATATATTAAATTTGAGATTTCGCAGAAATCGGAGCCGAACAGATCGCGCAGTCTGGTGAGTGGTAAACTCCCTCATTTCACGAGAAAAACTTAATTTTTTTAATAACTTGAAAAGAAATGAGTTTTCAACTAAAAAAGTCGAATTTTCAACCAAATAGTAAAATTATCAAACAAAACAATGAATTTACAAACAAAAAGAACAACATTCTACCAAAAAGAATGTATATCAGGTATTTTTGATGGAATAAATTTTTTTTCTATGGAATCGATCATATATTACTTGGAGATAAAACCTAAGTATAATATTTGGTCACCAAATAAGACTTAATAATTGTTTAAACTACCTTAATTAACAAATGCACTATTTTGCTATTTTTTGAGGTCCAAACTTGATTTTTTCGTTGCAATTAACTGTAAATAACTAACTTCTATATTGTTAAGAACATTTTGATGACAGTAAACAATTTTTGATTGTAAACAACAATTGCTTAAATAAATTTTTATTATTTTATGTATTTATGAATAAAATACCGCTTTTTCACAGAATTAACAGCCAGTTACTTAGCAATGATTTTTGCTATGAATCGATAACATTTGATGATTGTTTAACCAAACTTAATTAACAAGTGCATTATTTGGCTATTTTTCAGCATTTAAAAAACTTAATTACTACTTGGCTTTCTTTTTTGGTTTACGGAATTGATCGGTTTATTTTGAAAATAACCTACGACGATAAAATGATCGGAATCAGTACTAATAAAATGATGAGAGTTAGTACTATTCGGTAGTTTCTAGAAGCATTTCTTTAGCTTCTGGAAGCAATGGTCTTTCTGGTTTTACGAAATCAGTTCTTAAACTTGTTATGTACAGATCAGCAGAGAATAAGAGGTATTGCAGTAAGTCAGTATTTGTATCAATACGACTTGTTTTTCTGATATTGTTCTCTCTGCATCTTTTGATGGTTTTATTTATAGCTTCTTATGCCTCTTCTGATGATTGACCGATTGGGACAACATGGGAGTCGATTATGTTGGGAACATGAATTAAAACTTTATGCATTGATGCAGGCATGATGTACCAACTGTATCTTTCCACATACAATTCTGCTTTTAGTTTTCAAAGAAGTTTCTGGACATCTTTCCATCATGAGAAGAGCCAGCACCTTGCTTTGGGGTGCCTATAATTAAACCAGGTTGTTAACGAATTTCTATTTTTATGAGGTCTTTCGTGGCATCGCGAACTTCTTTGTCCTCATCTTTTCTACATGCCCAGAATTTTAATGGCAACCGATATATTATGTCTAAATACGCATTCATAAGTCTGATCCATAAATGCGAAACTTAATATGCAAACTTGAATGCATCCTTATTTTCCTGTCTTTGTTGGACTTGCGTTAATGGATGATGCATCTTTTGAGCATTCAAGATGAAGAGGAACCAAGGACATCAAAAAGAGACTTTTATCTGAATTTTCAGAATCTTCGAAAAGTTGCTTATATGGATTGAACCGAGACGTGCCATCACCGCCATATTTCGAGATCATTTTTAAATGCTTTACATTTCCAAGGTTTGACATCTTTCACTTTTAACAGTCTTGTAGCAGTATGATCCAAAAAGGTCTTGAAGTCGAACAGTGGCTCCTGTTTCAGTTATATTTATTGCAGAATTTGGCGGATAACAATTTGTTCTTGCATTAACAACCTGTTTGTAAGTAGGAAGGATATCTTCATTTTTGTCTTTCAAGAGTTTCCTTAAAAGTTCATACTTATTTTTTGTCAATTTTAAATTAACAAAAAGTGCTGGAGCTTCGTCATTAGTGAAAGGGATTGTAGTTTTAGTTTGAATTGCTGATTCAACAATTATCGGATCATTTCTAATGACTTTTCAACAATTTCAATCACAGTCTTGTTATCCAGAGTCTGTAAATTAGTAAACAAATCAACTTCAACCGCTGAAATTGAGTTTTGGGTGCTTCAGTCCTTCTTTTCTTGGTTTTCTCGTAGCATTCCTCGAAGCTCTTTGTTTTCCAAATATTTGACGAGAAGGCCTCTGATGATTTGTTTGATTTGATTTTGCTCTAGAAACTTTTCCTCACGTTTTTCTTCATCTGAGAAAAATTGTTTCCATTTTTTGGAGAATGCCGGCATAAAATAACGTTTAATTATGAGTAAATCAACTTTCAACGTTAACACCGGTAAATTGTTTAATTTTTAACAGATTCAGACTCACCTTGCCAGATCAATTATTGTTCGATTTTTAATGCTTGAATTACAGTTCAGTTTTTAAAATCATTAATTATTTTTATATTTGCAGTCGATCAACATATGTAAAACGATCTGCTCAGCAGAAAACAAAATTGATACAGATTGCGGCTAATTAACATTTTTGAATGCACATGGACCAGCGATCCCTCGTGTATCAGTCCACAGGGTCCCTACTGAGCTACGGGACAATTCACTAAATATTTACAATAAATTCTGTATGCCCCGCACGTTGGTTTTTCTGTTATGGATTCAATTGGATAAATCAACACTTGCTGAAATTCGCCGTGAGAAATTGGGGCGAATTCAAGAGTGTACTTTACCCCCACCAAAAACCGTCTTCTCGAATTTACACGCATTGACACATTGGTCTAAATGCGTCATTGTCTCGGATATGAGGAAAATTCATCAGATATTGATGTATTTTCGTTAATAATCTGCGAACTTTGAGAAAGAATTGACGAACGCGATGTGAACATTCCAAAACAGTTCATCACTTTTTTTTACGTGAATAATTAAAAAAATATTATGAATGATTGGGAAAAGATTCTCAGATCACTCATGAGCTTACCCAACACATCTGATGGGAACTGGAAAGTAGGTTCGCCTGTACGTGGCCCGCACATATGCTCCCCCAATAAACGAGCGGTGCGTATGTGCGCTCGTATGTGTGCTTCGAACTCATATGAGTATGAGTAACTCGTGTATGAGTGGCTAGAAGTTTTATAATACCTACTTCGTTTGGCCTCGATGGCTGCGCGTATTTACGCACTCCTGGTTTATGTTTAGAAACTAGTGAGTCAGCAGTCTTTGAGGGTTCAAATCTTCTGAGTTGCGAATTTATGAATTAGTATAAATTAAATCCACTAATAAAATTTTTCCTTTTTATATTTCAGTCTGAAATTTTCAGGAACTGTTCATAGGAAATTCGAACTGTTCGTAAAAAACTTTGAAATTTATCCATACAGTTCTCATAGAAATAAGGATGTAATGTTTTATTTTTTTATCTCGTATCCGAGATCTAGCTACAAGTTTGTGACTTTTTCACGAATAAATTTTTTCCGTGAGCGTCGTGTCGGGAACAAGGGTGCTTACCCTTGGCGCGCTTATTTGAAATTATTAAATGTGCAAATCCTTTATTCACAACAAATCATAATTGCGAAGTGCATGCAAATATAATGAATTATTTCAAATTAATTATTCTGATAAAGAGATATTCCTTTCTTAAATTTCAAATCAATCATTTATTTCAAGTAGCAAAGTCAATTCATTATTTTATCTTTGATTATAAAAGTCTATTTTGTGACTAAAGAATGATATTCATGATTTTACAATTATTATTTGTTATAAGGAATTAATTTACACATTTAATCATTTCAAAGAAGGGAGCGTCCATAGAGGATGTCACAGTTTTAGGGGGGGGGGGGATAGCCGAATTGTGACAGCCTGTGACAGAGGACATTGAACCCCATTGACAAAATGTGACAATGGGGGGGGGGGATCGAAAATTCTCCAAAAAACTGTGACATCCTTTATGGAAGCTCCCT
The DNA here is from genome assembly GCA_011634705.1 of Andricus grossulariae. NCBI lineage: Eukaryota > Metazoa > Arthropoda > Insecta > Hymenoptera > Cynipidae > Andricus > Andricus grossulariae. The sequence continues at coordinate 264,396,922 of JAABKJ010007545.1, forward strand.
AAGTACGCAAACAAACTAATCTGGTTAGTGGTTACAGACATGACGCATGCGCAGTACGAAAAGATCCTCGTTCCGGCAAATGAACACAAACAGGAAAAGTTAAGAGTTCCTCTAAACAGGGTTTTCCTGCAGGGAATCCCAGATAACAGTTATGCTGCAGCACTTGAGCATCAGGCCGTGTTGACACATATTACATGCACACAATCAGTAGATCGCAGACATGGCGTGCATGTTATCCTATGAGCGCACAGTAACTGCGGCCGGGCTGCAGGACCTGTAGATGACTCAGAGCGTTTTCAGCATCAGGCCGTGTGCTAACGGCAGGATGCCAGCATGCTGTGCCGGCAGGGCCTGACGGCGTAATGAGCAACATATGCACCCGCATCTGTCTCAAGCTCTACCGACTGGCCTGATGATCTATCCGCAGAGCCTGCAGTTAATGTGCAGTTATTGTGCCAGAAAATTGGGTCTGTTGAAATATTCAATAAAAATTACGTCTCGCAAAATTAATAAAAACACCGAATGTCAAAGAAGTAAAATTTTAAAAATAATTGTTATCCAGCCTGTTCTGTAATGCGTGAAAATGAAGGTTCCTTTATTTCTCCAGCTTCTATATTCTGCATCAACCGCATCTTCTTAATTTAAAGGTTATGTAACAATACAAAATTTTGTTAGCTTTTGTGCTAAATCGTAAAATAAAAATTATGTATTGTTCATTATCAAAATTAGAAGAACTTATGCATTCCAAAAAAAAAAACAGGGGATCTCAATTTTTTCCGGAGGCAATGTAGTATAAAAAGTATTTCAAGTATGCAGACCATACAATGTATTCTTCTGAAAACAATTGTTCTGCATTTTACAGGACACTGAAATCATAACTGTTCATTAAATATCACCCACACCTTACAAGAATGCTCGTGAGATAGTTAACGGTTTTTCAAATCTTTGAAATTTTCAATTCGAGGCCCACAACCGTCGATATGGCACAGCCACGTCGGCTTGAGGCATGCGCAGTAGCCTTTGGGTCGGAAGTAACTACCTGCCGCATTAAAATTCCAAATTCATAGCGTGGCGTCAGGCGTGGACGTTTCATGCTTCTCAGTTCATTGTGTGTTCGTCCGTGTTCCTGTTTGTGGTACTCGTTCGCGAGTTCGCTGGGCTTGCTAGTACACTCTTTAAATTTTGTATTTGTATTTATTCAAGGAAGTCCCTAGGGCAAAATAGCCCTATAAAGAGAGGATATTACAGGGTCATTACAAATTTGTGCGAGCACTGATCGTAAACTTATAATTTAATCTATAAACTAAATATAATAAATAAATAAGTAGAGTCGACCTCAGAGTAAGTATCAAATTAGGTAGTAGATTATTGTATAGTAATTAATATTGAGTGATTAATTAATTAGTAGCTCTATGTGCATCTTAAGGTATAAATGAAGAATGAAAAACTCTGTGCATAAGAAATAAATATTTACAAAAGTTAATGAAGATAAAAAGAGATGCGAAGATGAAATATTCGAGAACTAAAAGTTATAGTTTACCAGTGAGTAATTTCAAGAGTTGGATTAGGTTATAGCTTGAACTTAAAATAACAATAATGGAAAACAATTTTCATCCAGAAATATATATTTTTTTAATTATTGTTATTTTAACTTCAAGCAATTTTAGAAACTTTAAGCATTAAAAATATTTTTTTTAAATAAAAATATTTGGTTATTGTATTTTAAATAAACAAATAATAATAATGAACAACATTTTTTTAATTGTTCAAATTCGGGAATTTTAAAGTTCGGATATTTTATAATTCGGCAATTTTCTGTCGGAAATTTTATTATTCGGGAATTTTTAAATTTGGTGAAATTATATTATGATGTATGTACAACATTTTAAATTTGCATTATTTCTAGTCTCTTCTAGTTCTTCTTTCCCCTACTTTTCCACCTTTCCCTCATTTCCCCTTCTTGCCTGGCCCTTATTCCCCCTCACTTCCCCTACATTCACTCCCATTATTTTTCCTCACTTCCCCTGCATTCACTCCCATTATTTTTCCTCCCTCCCCCCAAATCCCCTCCCCTAATTTACCCTCACTTCCCCTATTTTTCGTATATTACTTCCCCTTCTTTCCCTACTTTCCGTCCCTTCATTTACTGACTTACCTCATTTACCCCATGTATTTCTCCCACTTCCCCTATTTTCCCTTCTCTCATTTGTCCTCATTTTCCCTCTCTTTCCCTACTTTCCCTTCCAATATTTCCCTTCTTCCCCTATTCCCCCCTTCATTTCCCCTATATTCCTCTTCTTTCCTTCCTCTCTTTTACATTAAATTTCCCTACTTCATCTTCCCTAATATACCCTACTTCCCTTCCCCTATTTCCTTTCACTTCTCCTACATCATTTCCCATCACTTACCCTTTTCTCGTTTCCCCTCATTTCTTAAAAATTTCCCTACTTCCCCTCTCCTAATTTCACTCTTCACCCCCCTTCACCAACTTCTTCCTGCTCTGCTTCCCACTCTCTTCACTTCCCCAGCTAACGAGTATGTATTATGTATGTACAACATTTTAAATTTGCATGAACTATAGTTTTAGTTTCGTCTAGTTCTTCTTTCCCGTACTTTTCCACCTTTCCCCTATTTCCCCTTTTTTCCTGCCCCTTATTTCCCCCCACTTCCCCTACCTTCACTTCCATTATTTTCACTCACTTCTCCTCACTTCCCTGCCCCTCACTTTCCTGCTCCTCACTTCCCTGCCACTTGCTTCCCCTTTCCTCGCTTCCTCACTTCCCCCGAACCCCCTCCCCTAATTAACCCTCCTTTCATCTATTTTTCTCTTATCATTTCGCCTACTTTCCCTACTTTTTGTCTCTCCATTTACTGATATACCCTATGTATTTACCTCACTTCCCCTACTTTCCCTCCTCTCGTTTCTCCTCATTCCCCTTTCATTCCCTCTCATTTATATTCACTTTCCCTACTTCATCTTCCCTAATTTTCCCTTATTCCCCTACTTCCCTTCCCCTATTTCCATTCACTTCTCCTACATCATTTTCCAGCACTTTCCATTTGCTCGTTTCCCCTCACTTCTAAAAATTTCCTAACCCCCCCCTTAATTCACTCTTTGTCCCCCTTCCCCATCTTCTTCCTCCTCTAGTTCTCACTTCACCAGCTAATATTCCTCTCCCCATACTTCCCTTTCCCAGCCCTCACTTGTCCTCTCCTACTCACTTGTCCTGTCCTACTCACCTTCGCTACCCTACTAGCTCTCCCTTCTCTTCCCTCACCAACATCACTTATTACCCTCTCACACTTCCAATTATTCAAACTACTTCTCCTCACTAATTACCCCTTCCTCTATTTATCCTTCCCTCATTTCACCTCAAATACTCTACTTGTCCCTCCTCTCACTTCCCCACACCTCTCCTACTCCCACACCCCTTATTTCCCCTATTTCTTCACCCCTTATTTCCTATCACTTCCCCTACGCTCCCTAATTTCCCCTCACTTATCCTAATTCCCCTTCTCAGCTCCCCTCATTTCCCTTCACTTACCCTACTTCCTTCCCCTCATTTCCCCTCACTTATTCTACTTCCCTTCTCCTCATTTTTCCGCACTTCCCTTCAGTTACCCTACTTCCCCATCCCTCATTTCACGTACTTCCCCTTCTTTCATTTTTTATCACTTCCTCTACTCTTCCTCCCCTGATTTGCCCTCACTTCTCCGACTCCCGCTCCTGATCTCCCCTCACTTCCCCTTACTTATCCATACTTTCGAATGTAATAAAAAGGACCTCAATTCCTCTACTTGTCCCTCCTCTCACTTCTCCACACTGCCTCTACTCCCACGCCCCTCATTTCCCCTCATTTCCCCTATTTCTCCAACCCTTATTTCCCATAACTTCCCTTACGCCCCTACCTAATTTCTCCTCACATACCCTACTTCCCCTTCTCAGCTCCCCTCATTTCCCTTCACTTAACCTACTTCCTTCACCTCATTTCCCTTCACTTATTCTGCTTCCCCTCCCCTTATTTTTCCGCACTTCCCTTCAGTTTCCCTACTTCTTCATCTCTCATTTCCCGTACAACCCCTCCTCTCATTTTCTATAACTTCCCCTACTCCCCTCCCCCGATTTGCCCTCACTTCCCCTACTCCCCCTCCCCTCATTTCCCCGTACTTACCCATACTTTCGAATGTAATAAAAAAGAATTGAACGTGTATCATTTCTAAATAAAAGTGTTTAAAATTGAATAATTTGAAATTTAAAGTGTTTATAAAAAAAAATTGTAAATTAGATACTCAAAAAATTGTTTAATTTCAAGCATATTATTAAATTCGAATTATACCGAACAAAAATTATCGACGTTGTAAATTTATAATCTTTTAACAATTTTATGAGTGAGATGACGTTTGAATCATTAATGATAATAATAATAATAGATACTATAAAATACAAAAAATTGTTATTAATATTAATTTTATATTTCTATTTAAAAAAACGCGCAAACAAAAAATAATAATCGCGCGTAGCGCGCGTGTTCTCTAGTTTAATTTAAATATTTCTTTTATTTTCCATGCAAACAAGCAATTAATGTTTCATAATGCCATAAGGATCTTGGAATTAATTTTTTTGCTAGAACCTTGGATTGTTGAGGGGTTCCACCCGACCTGGAGATTCTGAGTCTCCCCCCAATGTCACTCCTTTAATCGCAAGATCTCGTACCAAACGAGCATATAATGTATGTACAACATTTTACATTCGCATTAACTATAGTTCTTTCTTATAGTCACGTGGCCACGGAACCCGGACCTAATCGATGGAAAACCATCGACCGCCCCTTGGTGAAGGTGAACACCGTTCCCCTGGTTCAGTCAGGCGGAGTACCCTCCACCTGCAACTACCCCTAAGTCAACCCTTTTTATTTACCTTTTATTTTGGAACTGTCAAAAAAGCAAAAGATCTTCAGAGTTTCTTCAAAAAGTCTCAGGAGGTATGCATCTTTCTTATAAATTGAAAACACGATTTTTAGATTCATTACTGAATACTTCTTCCAGTAGAAAAGAACTGGTAATTAATCATATTTTATTGACCTAGTTATATTAGAAAAGGGATTTTTTTGTTTGGTCGAGGAAATAAATAACCGGTTTGCTAATTTTAATTTTTAGTTTAAATTTTTTACGGCGCCGGCAATTAGAAATAAATATGGAAAACAAATTGAAACATTGAAAGATATTATATATTTTTTTAAATTGTACTGTTCTTTCGAATCTTCAAAACACAAAAGTTTTTATTTACGAATTTTGATTTCGATTTTTTCAAGACTTTCCTTCATTTTAGATTCTAAACAAATTTTGGATCGACACAAATTATAAAAATTTGTATAACATATAGGTATAATGTTATATTTATCAATGTTGAAAAACCTCAGATTTTAAACAAACCAATTTTGGAAATTTTCTAAAATTTCACAAAGTTTTTCTATTATGAATTCTTTAAAAACTTGCGTTTTCGAGTACTAAAAGAAAATTTTGAAGAAAAAATTCTCAATAATTTATCTAAAAATGATTATTGAGTCTCCGTAATTTTTTTGGGAATTTATTATTTAGCATTCCTAATAATAAGTAACTTTTGCCTCTTATGAAAATAATTTGACATGTTCAAATGTTTTGTTAGCTTAATAATTTCATTCGATTAATAATTTTCTTTTGCGAAATACTTTGTAGGCTTATAAAAGGTATTAAATTATTAATAATTAATTACAATATTTAATGTTAGAATTATACCAAATTGTATGAAAGTTTGAATGTCTAAAACTAAAAATGTAGCTATTATAAAATGATAAAATTTAACAAATTTCAAAGATTAGAATTTAAATTATTCGTAATTCTAAAAAAAATTGAAGCATTGCGATCTCCACATTAAAGTACCTGCTTATTTATTTTTCGGGTTTTCTTGATCTAAATTTGAAAAAATAGTAAGTGAAAAAATGATCGAATAAATATTTATTTTGATCGAATTCAAAAAGCTTTCAAAGGCAAATTGGAAAATTTTCCATCAAATATTCAAAACACAAAAGCTTTTAATTTTTTTTTTACGAATATTTTGATTTTTTCAAAACATTTTATTGTTTTATTCCAGATTCTAAAAAAACTTGTGATCGACACAAATTATGAAATTGTGCATAATATATAGGTTTAATGTTATATTTATAAATTTTGAAAAAGCTCAGATTTTAAATAATCCAATTTTGCACATTTTCCAAACTTTAAACGTTTTTTGAATTATGAATTGTTTCAAAACTTGTATTTCCGAGTTTTAAAAGAAAATTTAAAAAAATGCTCAATTTATCTAAATGATTATTGAGTCTTAAAAACTGAAAAACTTAGTGTTTTTTAGCTTTATTATTTAATTCGATTAATCATTTACTTTTGAAAAATACTCTGCAGGCTTGTAATATGTATTAAATTAATAGTAATTAATGAAAATATTAGAATTTTAAAATCGAAGTAAATTGCATGAATTTTTAAATTGTCAAAAATAAAAATGTGGCTATTATAAAATGATAAAGTTTTACAAATTTTAAAAATCAGAATTTAAATTCTTGTTAATTCTAAAGAAAAAAAAAAATGAAAGCATTGCGATCTCTACACTGAAGTACTTATTAATTTTGGGGGTTTTCAAAGTATGAAATTTGGTATAATATATAGGTGTAATGTTATATTTATAAATTTTGAAAAAGGTCAGGTTTTGAACAAACCAATTAAGCAAACTTTCAAAAATTTAAACCAGATTTTTAATTACGAATTCTTTAAAAAGTTGCATTTTCGAGTTCTAAAAGAAAATTTCGGAGAAAAAATTCTCAATAATTCTAAATAATTGTTTTGGGAATTGATATTTATTATTTAGCATTCCTAATAGAAATTAATTTTTGCCTCCCGCGAAAATAATTTAAAATAAATGTTTAAACATTTTGTAGCTTAATAATTTTATTCGAATAATCATTAACTTTTGCAAAATACTCTGCAGGTTTGTAATATGCATTAAATTGATGATAATTCACACTTTATTTTCACATTCAACGTTATTTGGTAAATTGCCAAAAATTACGACATCTTTTCAAGCAAATTGTATAAACGCGTTATAATTCAAGAACCACAAATCGTTTATTAGTTTGACCGAAGCAAAACAAATCTATTAAAATAACAGCGAACAAATGATCTTGGCATTTTAGATGATTGGATAAATAAATTATTTTAATTCGAATTTAAGTCTTATAAAAAAGGGGATTCAATTGAAAAATTAGTTAAAGCAGGGGCCACGCGCCTACAAAAAAAGACTTCGCAGCCTATTAAGGCGTTAATTAAGTCGTTAAAACCTCCCCTTCTCATACTTTCCCTCCCCTACTACCCCTACTACCCCTACTTTCCCCTCTCCACTCCAACTTTCGCACCCCTTACTTCATCGTCCACAACCCCTCCCTTCCCGAACTTCTTCCTCCCCTACTTCCCCAGTTAACACTCCCCTTCCCCTACTTCCATCCCTCCACTTCCCATCCCCTACTCTCCTTCCCCAGCTATCACTTCTCCCCTAATTACTCGCACTACCCTACTAACCCTCCCTTCACTTCCCTCAATATTTACCCTCACTTTAAATAATTTCCCCTACTTCCCCTCACTTCTGCTTAAGCTCCCCGTAATTCCTATACTTTTCCCTACCCTCATTTTCCCTACTTCCCGTTTGTCGATTTCTCATCACTTCCTCTCCTCCTCCTCCTACTCGTACTCCTCCTCCTCCCCCATAATCGCCCTCCCCTCACCCTAACCATTCACATCACCACACCCCTAATTTTGCCTACTTTCCTACCTTTTCCACCCATCATTCACTCTCACTTGCCCTGTTTCTTTTCCCATAATTTCCTTTCACTTCCGCTACTTCTTCCATAATTTCCCCCCACTGTTCCCGTCTCCCCTCTCCTTCATTTATCCTCATTTCACCTCACTACTCCTACTTTCCCTCCCTTCATTTCCCCTTACCCCATGTATTTATCTCACTTCCACCACTTCTCGCACTTTCCCTCACTTTCCCTACTTACGCTCTCCTAAATTCCTCTTTTTTGTCTACTCTCATTTCCCCTACTACCCCTTCGCTGATTTCTCCTCACTTTCCCTCCTCACTCCCCAAAATTCTCCTCCCCTCACCCTACCCACTCTTATCACCCCTCCCCTCATTTCCACTACTTTCCTCCTTCCTCTACTTTCCCTTTTTTCATTTCTCCTTACCTAATGTATTTATCACATTTCCCCTAATTTCCCTCTCCACATTTTCCCACTCTTCCGCTACTCTCCCTTTTCTCAGTGCCCCTCATTTCTCTTTTTTCATCTCTCTTGGCCCCATGTGTTTACCACATTTTCCCTACTTCCTCTGTCCTCATTTCCCCTCTCCTCCTCTACTCTCCCTCCCCAATTACTCCTCACTTTCTCTACCCCAATTTTCTATAATTTTCCCTACGTACCTACCACTCGTTTTGTTTCAATCTTCCCTCATTTCCCGCATCTACCCTCATTTTCTTTAATTTCCCCTACTTCCCCTCTACTTATTTTCCCTCACTTCCCCTACACCCCTCACCCCCTTTCCCCCTTCTCATTGCACCTCACTTTCCCTAATACTTCTCCTCTCATTTTTTCTCGCTTCCCGAACTACACCTTTCAGAATTTTCTCTTACTTCTCCTACTTTTCCTCCACTCATTTCTTCTCACTGTCCCTACTTTACCTCTCATCATTTCCCTTCAATATCCGACTTTCCCTCTCATTATTGCACCATTCACCCTCTTCCTGAACTTCTTCCTACTCTACTTCCCCCTCTTCTCATTTCCTCAGCTGACACTCTCCTTCCCTTCTTCTCTTCACCAGCCCTTACTTCACCTGTCCCAATTTTCCATAATTTCTCCTACTTATCCACCCCTCGTTTCTCCTCACTCACCCCTCATTTCTCATGCTCCCCCTCATTTCCTCTAATTTGCCCTACTTTACCTCCCCTATCTTCAGTCCCCTTATTCCTCATCACTCCTCCTAATTTCGCAACCATTATTTCCCCTTACTTCCCCTCTCCTTACCTTACCCTTCGCCCCCTTCCCAAACTTCTTCCTTCTCTATTTCCCCCTCTCCTCACTTCCCCAGCTAACACTCCCCATCCCCTACTTTCCTTCCCTAGCCCTTATTTCTTTTATCCTACCACACATGATTTCTAATAATTTCACATACTCCCCCTCCCCAATTGCCCCTCAATTCCCATACCAAAAATTCCCATAATTTCACCTACTCACCCCCTCAATCTTTGCTTATTTCCCTCACTACCCCTTATGTTCTCTAATTTTCCCTACTTTCCCTCCCCTCATTCCTCCTTAGTTCCGCGGCTTTTCCTCCCATAATTTCCCCTTACTTCTTCTACTTTCCGTCCCCCAAGATGAAAGTAACGTCATCAGTTGAATAAATAAAAATTAAAATACTAAGTTGCAATGAAAATAGTTTTTATAATGTAATTAGGTATTTTCACTTCACTGCCAGCTAACTTCATTTCGTTGAGTGCTGAGGGGAAAATAATAAACCAAATGCATGGGATTCGATCCATTTTTGCCCTATTTTGCTAAGATATTCGTAAAAACTAATTTTTTCTGAATAAGAGTAATATATATTTCTATATAAGTGTTTAGTGAAAGTGAAAATACCTAATACAGTAAACTTCCTTCTATTCTAACGGCCTTGAAACGTGCACGATCGATAATTTTAAGGCTGGAGGGACCCCACTTCTACCGTGACCTTCAGGTTATTTTTGTCAAGCGACGTTCATTGGCTGCCCCGTTCTTGTAGCAATCAGGGCGCTGTGAGCAACCTTTTCAACTGCGCATGTGCCGAAAAGCGCGGGTCGATTTGAAATCAAGAAATACTATAATAATAATATATAAAATAATATATAAAATAATAATACAGGCAAATATTTAAAACAAATGTTCACTTTTAAAAAATCAATTAAATTGAATCTATGAAAGAAGGTCATGTGACGAGTGGACCAGCTGACCAAGTCAGTCCTGAGATCGATATTTTTTCACCCATATTTAACAAAAAAAAGTTGAAATAACGCGGAAAAAATTTCAGAAAATATTAATAAATATAAAATGAACGTTTGTGGCAAGGCACAGAGTTGGGGGAAGAAAAAATTTTATTGTTGAAAATAAGAAATATCGACCGATGCATATAGGCTTCACGGCAGGCTTTTGATATCTATCATTCTCTGTCGGTAAAGAAATAAAAAAAAGAACTTTTTTCACAATTCTAAATATTCAGGACCAGAGACACTTTCCTTCGTTCCTTGTATTTAGCGTACCAAAACAGAGACATGTACTTTATTGCCTCCTCTTTTATTTTCCAAACTTTCAGAGTGATGTCTTATTTCGTTTGAACGTAAGTTGGGAATGAAAAATTCAGGACTAGCTTGGTCACGTGGCCCACTCTTTACTTGGCCTTAAGGTCATTTTAAATAGACCCGCGCTTTTCGGCACATGGGCAGTTGAAAAAGTCGCGGTCCGTTCGCGTATTTGTGCATCATGCATGTTAGTATTTTTCAAGTGTTTTTGTTCACGTACGACGTGAAAAATATATAATTTCCTTGAAATAGTATACAATTTGCCAACTAAAAATCAATATAATAGAATCAGAAAACGACTCAAATATTTCACGGAATAGTGAGTTTTGCAGCATGACGTCGCGGATGCGGTCATGCTGGGATAGGTGGAAATGTCAGGAAGGTTAGCATAGTTCTTGACATGGGACTGCATACGCCTTTTTGGAGAACATATTCTAAACGTAAAAGTAAGTAAGTTATAAATGTCTAAATATTAATATTTTTCAAGTGTAGAATGCTAGGATAGGTGGAAAATATTCTAAACGAAAAGGTAAGTTACACCGTTCTGAGTAGTAATATTTGTCAAGTGTGGAATATATTTTCTCAGTCATGTCCCATTCTTTTGTCGATTGTCAACCTGTCAGTTTCACGAAATACAATTAACTGTTCGAAATTTGCGGTTAGAGTACTCGATCTGATATACTAACTTGAAATTTCGGACATTTTATTTTATCTCGTGACACTGAAAGGTCGTAATTCATCAAAAGAATGGAACATCACGGAGAAAATATATTCTACACTTGAGAAATATTACTACTCGTACATTTCTGACTTACTTTTACGTTTAGAATATTTTCTCGAAAAAGTTTACTGCATTCCCATGACGTCATGCTAGAATGCTCAATTCGAACCAACGAGGGCTTCCCGCTCTTCGGGCCCTTTTTTTAATTGGTCAGCCACTGACGCGGGCGTGGTCGTACAGCTCGTACAGGGATCGTGGTGGGAGGCGACGGAACTGCGCTTAAAATAAGCGCGTATGATTTCAAATAGGTGAAATTTGAAATAGGCGATCATCAGAATAGGTGGAATTTCACTGCATTTGAAATATTCAATTAACTTTCAGAGGATTTCAAATTTGATTTCGCGGGTCTAAAAGAATTTTAATTTCAAAAATAATATTGAAAGCTTATAAAAATGGATCGCAGGTGCATATATTAATTTTTGAAAGTATATTTACATGAAAAACGTCATACTGTTCTAAATTGGTATGCCATAAAACTTCGTACACGTGTCTTTTCCCGCCCCCGTTTTCATTCTCGGTGTAAATATAAAAATCATAAATTTGCGAATATGGGTAGCAGTCTCGATTCTCGATGAAAAGGATTTCCGCAAGATACAGCTCAGCCGATAATTCGCGAAATAAACATTCAAATTCCACATTCTTCAGACAATTTAACCCCAACTTTTTAGTAAAATATTGCTTCTGTCAAAAATTAAAAGCCCTTTAAAATTGTTAAAGTAGGGATTTGGGATATCAAATTTAATTCAGGGTTGGTACAGGTCGGGGAATTCTGGAAAGTCAGTCAATTTTCGACAGACTGAAATTTTATTTTAATTTTATTATTTTGTTGAAAATTGTTTAAAAGTCACATTTTTTGGTTGAAAATTCAACTGTTTTGTAGGAAATTCGTGCTTTCAGCTCGATAATTCAACAATTTGGTCGAAAATTCAACTATTTGATCGAAAGTTGAACTACTTTCTTAAAACTTATTTTTATTTTTAGTTGAAGATTCACCATTTTACTTAAAAATTTATTTCTTTAGTTGTAAATTTAAATAATTTGTAGAAAATTGTGTTTTTTTTTAATTAATTTTTTCAACTGAAAATTGAACTGTTTCTGTTTCGGTTACAAATTTATTTTTTTTAGGTGATAATTCAACTATTTGGTTGAAAATTGATTTATTTTGTTAAAAATTGGTCGGTTTAGTGAAAAATTGAGCCTTTTGGTTGAAAATTTATATATTTTGTTGACACTTTATTTTTTACACAAATTTGCAAAAATATACAAAAATATAAAAAGTAAAAATAAAAGTTTGAAATTGTTAAATTATGGATTTTGGATATTAAATTTAATTCAAGGTTGCTGCAGGTTAGGAAATTCTGTAAAGTTAGGGAATGTCAGGGAAAACCTAAAAGTGTCAAGAAATTTTCGATATACTGAAGTTTCAAGTAAATTTTATCATTTGGTTGAAAATTGTTTGAATTCACATTTTTGAGACGAAAAATCAACAATTTGGTCGAAAATTCAACTATTTGATCGAAAGTTGAACTACTTCGTTAAAAATTATTTTTTTATTTTAGTTGAAGATTCCTATTTTTTGTTTAAAAATAAAACTATTTTGTTAAAAGTACATTATATTTGGATGAAAATTAGTTGTTTTTAATTGAAAATTTAACTAGTTTATTTAAGTTCAAAACTGATCTTTTTCGGTTGTAAATTCAACTTGTTGGTTCAAAATTCAACTGTTTTATTGAAGATTCGTCGTTTTTGGTAGAACATCAATTTCACCAGATGAAATTTCATATTTTTAGTTGAAAATTCATTTCTTTGGTAGAAAATTTGAACTATTCTATTTTCGGTTGAAAATTTATCTTTTTTAGTTGAAAAGTCATGTATTTTGTTGAAAATTTGTATTTTCGGGTAGAAAATTTATCTCTATGGTTGAAAATACCACTATTTTATTAAGAATTCATTTTTCTATCAAAGATTCTTCAGTTTTAACTCGTCTTTATTGGGTTGAAAATTACATTATTTTGGTAGAAATTTCGTCTTTTTGGCATGAAAATTAAACAATACGTATGCAATTTTATTTCTTTATGACCTGAACAATCTTTCTACGTTGAAAATTCTTTTTGTTTGGTTCAAAAAGAAGTTAACCGTTTTTGACTAAAAATGCTATAATGTTTGATTGAAAATTAATATATTTTGGTTGAATCAACTATTTTGTTGAAAATTCGTCTTTTTTGTTCAAAATTCCACTATTTGGTTGAAAATTCGTATTTTTTAGCAAAAATGTATTCTTCTTTGTTGATAATTCGTATTTTTTGGTTACAAATTGAGCTACAGATATTTCTTAAAAATTACATCATATTAATGAACATTTTTTTTTAACTGAAAATTAAACTGTTCTATTTTTTGATGAAAAATTGATTTTTTAGTTGAAAATTTGTCTTTTTTGGTTGAAAATTCATCTTTCGGTTTGAAAATGAAACTATTTGATTAAAAGTTAATTTTTTTTTGTGAAATATTCGTCAGTTTAGATAATAATTTATTTTTGTGATTAAAAATGTAACTATTTTGTTGAAAATTCTTGTTTTTGAATTAAAAATTAATTTTTTCAATGAAAATGTAACTATTAAATTTTTTCTAAAAAATTTATCTTTTTTGGATGAAAATTCATTTTTTTGTTGTTGAAGATTTGTCTTTTTTGTAAAAAATTCATCTTTTGGGTTGAAAATTCAACTGTTTGGTTAGAAATTCACTTTTTGGTTGAAGATTCATGAATTTAGTAAAAAATTTATTTCTTTGGTTAAAAATGTAACTATTTTCTGAAAATTCTTGTTTTTTAATTGATCATTAATTTTTTTAAATGAAAATTACACCATTTCATTAAACACTAATCTTTCTGGTTAAAAATGTATTATTTTAGTTTCTAATTAATTTCTTTGGTTGAAAATTTAACTATTTTGTTGAAAATTCGTTTTTTGGTTGTTAAAAATTCGTTTTTTGGTTGTTAAAAATTAATTTTTTGAACTAAAAATTTAACCGAGCAATTCACGCCTACCCCGAAAGGGAAACGGCTTAATGATATAATAATAATAATAATAATAATAATAAATTCTTTATCAGTATGAGTTTTTGAATTCAAGCCGCCAGAGGGTGCTTAACGGAATTAATTAGAAGCCAAACAACAATCTTAGGCTCGTGTCCACCGAACACTGTCAAACTTTGCTAATGAATTTACAGCGGTACATATATACATTCAAGAGCACCCTTGGGCGCATTTCAACGATGCTGCAATTCAGGAACTCAACGGAATCGTGATTCGAATTCTGATGACTCAAACTTTCCTTGCAAAACTATTTTCTTTGATAAGTTCCTGTTTGGAAACCATGGAAATCAAATAAAAGTAGTACAAATTAAAGTAAACGAAATAAAACATTTATTATTTTATTTGCATGATATTACTACGTGATTATCATGATTGCGTATTTTTATGTTATCTATGACGCATCATGACTTTGTGAAACTCTTCACCTTGGGTGATTGCTAGAAAGATTGATCAGCGAATTGGGTCAGGTCAGTGTTACGGAACGAACGTGTTATTTAAATAAGTGATACGAGAACTCTAGATTAATCTAAAGTTCTATAGTCTATATAATAATAATAATAATATATATAATAACGTACAAATTCGCTTGGGATCATTCAAAAACTACGTACTAATAAATATGAATAACAATTTTTTGCAATGCTGAAAATTTAACCATTTGGTATAAAGCTGAACTAATTAAAAAAAATGCATTTTATTGGTTTAAGATTTCACTTTTTTCAGAAAGTGTATGACTTTTTTTGGTTGATAATTTACCAATTTTGTTAAATATTCGTTTTTTAAGATGAAAGTCGAACTATTTTGTAAAAAATTCATTTTATTAGTTAAAGATCCATATTTTTGGTTGAAAATTTAACTTCTTTGTGAAAAAATCGTCCTTTTGTCTTAAAAATTCAACTTTTTTTGTTGAAAATTCAAGATTTGGGTTAAAATTGGGTTGAAAATTCTATTATTTTGGCAGAAAATTTAACTATTTGGTTAAAAATTGAATTTTTTGTTAAAAGATCATATTTTTCAGAGAAAACTCAACTCTTTTGTAAAAAATTCGCTTCTTTGGCTTAATAACTCTACAATTTGATTGATGTTTTTTTTGGAGAGTGAAAAATCTTTTCTCTTTTCTGAAGATCTTTTTTGGTTCAGGATTCAACTATTTTTGGTGGAAAATTCATATTTTCGGGTTGAAAATTCCACTGTTCGATACTAAATTAATCTTTTTTGGTGGAAAATTAAATTTTTTGTGGAAAATTCATATTTTCGGGCTGATAATGCAATTGTTTGATAGAAAATCCCTTTTTTTTGACTTAAAAGTTTACTTGTTTTGTTGAAAATTCATATTTTTGTATTGAAATTTCTATTATTTTGACAGAAAATTCAAGTATTTGGTCGAAAATTGACTTTTTGGTTGAAAATTGATTAAAAATTACAATTTTAGTTGTTTTTGAAATTTAAACTATTACATTTTTCATTGAGAATTTAACTTCGTTATAAACTAAACTTTTTCAGTTACAAATTCAACTATTTTAGTAGAAAATTCTTCGTTTTTATTGAAAATTCAACTGTTTTCTAAGACATTTGTCTTCTTGATTTGAAAATTTAACTATTTGGTTGAAAATGCAACTACTTGTTTAAAAGTCATTTTTTTCGAAGATTCAAGTATTTTGTTAAAAATTCGTCTTTTAGATAGAAAATAAATTTTTTTTGGTGGGAAATTAAATTTTTGGTGGAAAATTCATATTTTCGGGTTGAAAATTCGACTTTTTGATAGAAAATCTCTTTTTTTAGCTTAAAAGTTCAACTGTGTTGTTGAAAATTCATATTTTTGGAATGAAATTTCTATTATTTTGACAGAAAATTCAACTATTTGGTTAAAAATTAACTTTCGGTTGAAAATTGATTAAAAATTACCATTTTCGTTGTTTTTGAAATATAAACTATTACATTTTTCGTTGAGAATTTAACTTAGTTAAAAACTCAACTTTTTAAGATGAAAATTTAACTATTTTAGTAGAAAAATCAACTATTTTAGTAGAAAATTCTTCGTTTTTATTGAAAATTCAAATGTTTTCTAAGACATTTATCTTCTTGATTTGAAAATTTAACTATTTGGTTGAAAATGCAACTATTTGTGTAAAAATAATCTTTTTTAGAAAATTCAAGTATTTTGTTAAAAATTATTTTTTTTTTATATAGAAAATTAATCTTTTTTGGTGGAAAATTAAATTTTTTGTGGAAAATTCATATTTTCGGATTGAAAATTCAACTGTTTGATAGAAAATCTCTTTTTTTTTGGCTTAAAAGTTCAACTGTTTTGTTGAAAATTCATATTTTTGAATAGAAATTTCTATTATTTTGACAGAAAATTCAACTATTTTTTTGAAAATTAACTTTTTGGTTGAAATTTGATTAAAAATTACAATTTTTGTTGTTTTTGAGATATACACTATTACATTTTTTTTGAGAATTTAACTTAGTTAAAAAATAAAACTTTTGTGTTGAAAATTCAACTATTTTAGTAGAAAAATCAACTATGTTAGTACAAAATTCTTCGCTTTTATTGAAAATTCAACTTTTTCATCGAAAATCTCTTTTTTTTTTTGCTTAAAAGTTGAACTGTTTTATTTAAAATTCATATTTTTGGATAGAAATTTTTATTATTTTGACCGAAAATTCAACTATTTGGTTGAAAATTAACTTTTTGGTTGAAAATTGATTAAAAGTTACAATTATTTTGTTGCTGAAATATTAACTACTACATTTTTCGTTGAGAATAATTTAACTTAGTTAAAAACTCAACTTTTTGAGTTGAAAATTCAACTATTTTGGTAGAAAATTCTTTGTTTTTATTGAAAATTCAACTGTTTTCTGAGACATTTGTCTTCTTAATTTTAAAATTTAACTATTTGGTTGAAAATGCAACTATTTGTTTAAAAATAATTTTTTTCGAAAATTCAAGTATTTTGTTAAAAATTCTTTTTTTCTTAGATAGAAAATTAATCTTTTTTGGTGGAAAATTAAATTTTTTGTGGAAAATTCATATTTTCGGATTGAAAATTGAACTGTTTGATAGAAAATCTCTTTGTGTGGTTTAAAAGTTCAAGTGTTTTGTTGAAAATTCATCTTTTTGATAGAAAAATAATTTTCTTGGTGGAAAATTTGTCGTTTTGGTTAAGAATTTATCTACGTAGGTTGAAAATTCAACTATTTCGTGGAAAATTCGTCTTTTTGGTTGAAAATTAATATTTGTGGTTTAAAAATTCAAGTGTTTTATAGAAAAATAATATTCTCGTTTTAAAATTTATCATTTTGTTCAAAAATTTATTTATCTAGGTTGAAAATTCATCTCTTTTTTTCAAAATTCTTTTCTTTTTTTGAAAATGTGACTATTTTGTTGATAATTATTATTTTAACTGAAATTTCAACTTTTCCATTTTTGGTTGAAAATTCCTTTATTTGTTTAAAAATTCATTTATTTTGTTGAAAATTCGAATTTTTATTAAAAATTCGTCTTTTTGGTTGAAAATTGGTCTTTTTTGGTTTCAAGTTTAACTATTTTGTTAAAGATTAATTTTTTGCTGCAGATTCATCATTTTAATTGAAAATTCATAAATTTTTTTGAAAATTCGTGTTTTTGTTTGAAAATGGGTCTTTTTGTGGTCAAAAGTTTAACTAATTTGTTAAACATTTATTTTTTTGGTTGAAGATTCATCATTTCGATTGAAAATTCATCTCTTTGGTTGAAAATTTGACTCCTTTGTTGAAAATTAATGTTTTACTGAAAATTTAATTTTTCCATTTTTTGTTGGAAATTCGTTTTTTTTTCAAAATTCTTGTATTTTGTTGAAAATTAATCTTTTTGGTTGAAAATTAACTTTTTGGTTGAAAATTCTTCGTTTTTATTGAAAATTCAACTGTTTTCTAAGACATTTGTTTTCTTGATCCGAAAATTTAATTATTTGGTTGAAAATGCAACTATTTCTTTAAAAATTCAATTATTATTTTGTTGAACATTCATATTTTTGGGTTGAAAATTAAACTTATAAAAAATTCGCATTTTCGGCTCGAAAATTAAACAATTTGGTAGAAAGTTTAACTATTTGTTTGAAAATTCATCTTTTTAGATTAAAAATTCAATTCCTCGGTTGATAGTTGAACTTCTTTCTTAAAAGTTTATTTTTTTGTTGAGGATTTATAATTTTAGTTGGTTTTTTGTTAAATTTGTGTCTGTTTTTAAATAAAAATTAAACTTTTTTGTTGAAAATTTAACTGATCGGTTGTAAAATAACTTTTTTGTTGAAAATTCACATTTTTGGGTTGAAAATTAAACTTGTAAAAAACTCGCATTTTCGGCTCGAAAATTAAACAATTTGGTAGAAAGTTTAACTATTTAGTTCAGATTATCATTCAGTCATTAAATACACAATGTTTATACAATTTTACTTTTATTTTATGCTCACGTTTTTAAAAGTAGATTTATAATTTTGAACAATTTGTTGTTATATTAATGTTCATTACGCTGGAATTAAAAAAAAATTGCCCCTTTTATAACAAAATTCCCCTATTTTCCCTATAACTGAACTGCTGAACCACTATTATACCTGAATCTATGGAAAACACCATTGATGGGAATATAATATTATTAACTGGTTTCTGAAAATAAAAATTAATTAATTTTTCGAAATCAAGTCACTCGGTTAGCTGAAGTCCGTGAATTAGTAGAATATCTATCTCTTTCGAGCACAAAAGAATCCACTCGCAATTTTCCAGTGTGATTTATCGAATTCAATCAAAATAACGTAGGGGAAACCAGTACGAGGTGTATACCAGTATGAGCTGAATAATGGGAAAAAGTAACTGATTTTCAAAGCAAAAGTTCTGTAGTATTTTTTTATGATCAGAGATATTAAAAACAAGTTTTATAATCAGTTTTTTACCTCCTGCTTGCTATTTTTGAATTTCATAATTCAAAAAATTATTTTTTAAGGAATTAAACTGTTTTCACTATTCTTCCACTCAATAATTAAATTCTTCTAAATTTTGGCTTCAAACTGTCTGATGATTAATTCTCTCAATTTGCATCGAAAATATATTTTACGGGCCATTATGAAAAGTCATTCGGTACGAGCTGAATGTTGAAATTTTGAAAAATAATCACTGCATTAATGAACAAATATTTTTGAATAACAGTTTTAGATTATTTTTTATGAATTTATACACAATGGCTTTCGATTAATTATCTAAGACACTTAAAATGTGAATGTTCAGCTCGTACCGGAACAGTACGATCTGAAGAAAATTGCAACGTTTTAAAAAAATGTAAAATATGGGATAAATGGCTAATATAATTAATGTGGTGACATTGCTATCTTTGAAATAAACATTTTCGGTTTAATTATTTTTGTAAAGTTTATTAATATTAGAGGTTTCTCCTATATTTGGCGATGCTTTAGAAAACCTTCCTCTCACAATTCCGGCACCTGCTGGCGTTGAGCCGCATGGTTTGCCGCTCGAGATAATTTGCATAAGTCCAGGAAATTAAATGTAAAACGTGATTCAAATCCCGTTATTAGTAACAATATTTGTGTTCGCTTAACACAAGTAAATCAAATTTTCTGTTTATTTTTCAACGACGAGGAGAAGTTTTTTCATTTCCTTTTTCAAAATTAAAATCTAGAGTATAAATTCTTTTGAATAATATCAATTTCATTATTAATTATATTAATATTAACGAAAGGGTTAATTTTTCAAACAAAAATATGACTTTTTAACAAAATAGTTGAATTTTCCATTTAATATTTTAACTTTTAACTACACAGTTGAATTTTCAACCAAATAGTTCAATTAAAAAAAAATATTAACCAAACAGTTGAATTTATAATCAAATTGTTGAACTTTGAAACAAAAGAAATGAATTTTTAAACAAATAGTTCAATTTTCCACCAAATCGTGGAATTCTTAAAGAAAAAAGATTAATATTCAACCAAAAACAGTCAAATTTTTAACCCAAAAAGTTGAATTTTTAAACAAGTTGAATTCATAACAAAAAATTTAACAGTTGATATTTCAAGAAAAAAAAAAATTAATTTCAAATGATAAATTGTTGAAGTCAATAAAAAAAGACTAATTTTTAACAAAATAGTTTAATCCTTAACCAAAACAGAATAATTTTTACCCAAACAGTATTTTTTATTCTAAAAAGAAAAAAAATTTCAACCAAATTGTTGAATTTTTAAGCCAAGAAGGCGAATTTTCTAGAAGACAGTTAAATCAATAAAGAAAAAATATCTTACAAAAAATGTTGAGTTTTCAAATCATAGAAACGAATTTTTGGAAAAAAGTTGAATATACAGCACTGTAATATGTAATTTCTTTCAAAAAGTGAATTTTTTACTAAAAAGAGGATTTTTCAACAAAATAAGAGAATTTTCAATTCAAAAAGATCAATTTAATAATAAAAATGGAACAGCTACATTTTTAATAAGAAAAATCGTTTCAAACAAAAACAAAACAAAAACTAATTTTCAATAAAATTTGTTAAATTTTTGAACAAAGAAATTAATTTTAAACTTAAATGATGAATCTTCAATCAAAAAAATAAATTTGTAATCAAATAGTTTAATTTTCAACCAAGGAGATGAATTTTTAACTAAAAAAGATCAATTTTCAACAAAAAATAGAAAAGTTCAATTTTAAGTTAGAAAAATACCTTTTTAACCAAATAAAATGATTTTTCAAGGAAATATTTAAATTTTCGACGAAACAGATGAATTTTCAACCGAAAAATCAAGTAGCTATCAAAAAAAAATTTCAACGAAAAATGTAATATATAAATTTTTAGTTGAAAAAATTAATTTTTAGTAAAAAAAATCATTTTTAGCCAAAGAAATAAAATTTCAACCAAAAGATTATTTTCTACTGTAAAAGAATAATTTTTTACAAAATACGTGAATTTTCAACTAAAGAATTTAATTTCATACCAAAAAAGACAAATTTTGAACACAAAAGATGAATTTTTAACTAAAAAAGATCAATTTAAAAAAAAACTAGAATGGTTTAATTTTCAGTTAGAGAAATAAGTTTTTATGCTTATAAAATTAATTTTGAGCGATATAGTTTAATTTTTAACAAAAAAAATGAATTTTCTGCCAAAAAGATTAAATGTGAAAAAAAATTTCGTCATAAAATAGAATAGATATATTTCTAGTTAAAAAAATAATTTTCAATGAAAAAACTAATTTTTAATCAAAAAAATGAAATTTCAATCACAAAGATTAATTTTCTACCAAAAATAGATGAAATTTAAACTAAAAAAGATAAAATTTCACTAACGAATCATATAGTTTAATTTTTAGTGAGACAAATAAGTTTGTAATTAAATAAAATAAATTTTTAGCGAAATAGTTAAATTTTCAACCAAACAAATGAACCATCTAACAAAAACATCAAATGTCTATAAAAAAAATTGTTTTGATTAAAAATTTAGTTAAATTTCCAATTAAAAAAAATAAATTTCAATAAAGAAACTAATTTTCAACCAAACAAATGAATTTTCAACTAAAAAGATTAATTTTCTACCAAAAATGCATGTATTTTTAACAAAATATATGAATTTTCAACCAAATATTTTAATTTTCAATAAAAAAAAACTAATTTTTAACCAAAGAAATAAAATTCCAATCAAAAAGATTAATTTTCTACCAGAAAAAGAATACTTTTTAACAAAATACATGCATTTTTAATAAAAAATGTTAAAATTCTATAAAAAAGAACAATTTTTAACAAAATAGATGAATTTTTAACTAAAAGAGATCAATTTTTAACAAAAAATCAAATTTAACAGTTGATATTTCAACGAAAAAAAGATTAATTTCAAATCAAAAATTGCTGAATTCAATAAAAAAAAGACGAATTTGTAAGAAAATAGTTGAATCCTGAACCAAAACAGATTAATTTTTAACCAAACAGTTGCATTTTTAACCAAGAAAGATCGAATTTCTACCAAAAGTTGTAAATTTTTAAACAAGAAAGATTTTTTATTCTAAAAAAAAAAAAAAATCAACCTAACTGTTGAATTTTTAAACCAAGAAGGCAAATTTTCTAGAAAACAGTTTAATTTTCTACCCAAAAATATCAATTTTCAACCAAAAAGTTAGTTTTCAACCAATTAGTTGAATTTTCTACCAAACTGATAGAATTTTCTATCCAAAGAGACGAGAATTTAACAAAACAGTTGAATTTTCTACCCAAAATATAATTTTTCAACAGAATAGTTCATTTTTTACTAAATAGTTAAATTTTCAAATAAGCATTTTATTTTTAACCAAATACTAAAATATTCTAATTATTTTATTTTATTTTAAAGTATTTTAATTAATAGTGGATTATCACATTTGCAGTACGAAAGATAGATTTTCAAACAAAAATACAAATTTTCAACAAAATAGTTAAATTTTCAAACAAAGACATGGATCTTTAACTAATAAAATGCATTTTTAACCAAGCAGTTCGACTTTCAACCAAGCAGTAAAATTTTCAATTCAGAAGATTTAAAGTAGAAATTTCTAGAAATTTCATTTCTAACAGTAAAAACGAATTTACAACAAAATGCATAAATTCTAAAATAAATTTTTTGATTTTTCAACAAAAAACGATCAATTTTTAAACAATAATGGAATAGTTGAATTTTTAGTTGAAAAATTAATTTTTAATTAAAAAAGAAGGAATTTTCGACGAAATAGTTTAATCTTCAACCAATAAAATAAATTTTTAACAAAGCAGTTTAATTTTTAACCAAATAGTTCAATTTTCAATTAAAAAATATGAATTCTCGATAAAAATGTAATAGCTGAATGCCCAACTAAAATAAAACAAATAGTTAAATTTTCAGTCAAAAAAATTAATTTTCAACTAAACAGAAATTTCCATCAAAATAGTTAAAGTTTCAACATCAAAATATGAATTTTCCACACAAAAATTATTTTTAACTGAATAGTTAAGTTTTAAACTAAAAACTATCAAATTTCATCCAAAAATAAAATAGTGTAATTTGCAGTTCAACAATTGATTGTTTAGCCAAAAAAGACGAATTTTCAACAAAATAGTTAAATTTTCAAACAAAGAAATGAATCTTCAACTATCAATTTTCTGCCAAAAGTGGATTAATTAATTAAATTTTCAAACAAGGAAGTTAATTTTCAACTAAAAATGAATAGTTGATATTTTAATAAATAATATTTTTATCCTAAATAAAAAACAGTCAAATTTATCCAAACAGATGAACACTTAACGAAAAATATAATAATTAATATTTAAAGCTATAAAAAGTTGCATTTTTAAGCAAAAACAAAGAATTTTTTATAATGAACTTTAACTTTCAACCAAGTAAATCAGTTTCCAATCATGAAAGATTAATTCTTAATAAACAATATACTATATGAATTTTCTACAAAAAAAATATCAATTTTCAGCTAAAAATGAATTAGTTAAATTTTCAGTTTAAAAAATTAATTTATAAACTAAGAAAGGACAAATTTCAAAACAAAAAAGATTAATTTATATCAAAAAAGACGAATTTTCAACTAAAACAGATCATTTTTCAACAAAAAATTGAATAGTAAAAAAATTAATGTTCAACCAAACAGATGAATTTTTTACTAAAATAATGGAATTTTCAACTTAATAGCTCATATCGCAACCAAAAAGATAAATTTTCAATGAAAATTATGAATCTTTAAAAACAAAAATTAATCTTTAACAAAAGAGTTTAACTTTCAACCAAGAAATTAAACTTTCATTATAAAAAATATTAAATCTAAACGTAAAATGTAGTAATTAATATTTCATACAAAAAATATTAAAATTTTACAAAAAAAAACAGTTGAATTCAGCCAAAAAATACGAATTTTCGCATGAGTCGAATTTCCAATACAACATATGAATTTTCAACCAGTTACTTGAATTTTTCATTTAAAAAAATTAATTTCAAACCTAAAGAAAAGCTAATTTTCAACAAAATAGTCAAATACAGTAATATAAATCTAATTTTACAAATGAACAATTTATGTTATAAAATTTTATGTCGAAAGAAAAAAAAATAAATACGCCCTCGAAAAAATTCCCTGACTTAAAAAAAATTTCTGACATTTCCAGGTATTTCAAGTATATAAAAATTTCCTGACAATTCCAGGTTTTCCAGTTAAGGTAAACACCCTCTCAAATGAATTGAAAACAATTCAAAAATATCAAAAACTTAACTGAATTCAGAAAATTTGAAATGAGTTTAGAAAAATTCAAGGGAATTCAGAAGAATTTTATAAAATGCCTAAGAATTCAAGGTGAGGTTAAAAAACTGCAGGATCAATTAAATAAAAACTTTTTAAAAATTCAAAAAAATCAACTGAATTAAGTAGAATTGAGTAAATTTAGAAGTATTCAAGTGAATTCCAAAAAATAATTTCAAATCTTTGAAACCCTACTTATTTCTAACAAAAAAGTGACTAACGATTAAAAAAAAATGCAAAAGAATTCAAATGAATTGGACGAAATTCTGAAATAAAAAAAAGTCCATTGATTTTAGTCAACATTGAGTAAATTTGAAGGAATTTTAGGGAAATGAGAAAAATTCGATAAAAAAAGATTTATTTTCTACCAAAAAAGACGATTTTTCAACAAAATACATGAGTTTTTAACGAAATATTTGAGTTTTTAACAAAAAATACCAGTTTTCAACATAAAAATTCAATTTTTAGCTTTCAATTTTTGGTTGAAAGAATTGATTTTCAACCAAGCTGATAAATTTTCAACTAAAATTCTGGCCGCACTGAAAAAAGAGATGGTGTATTACAGCGCAGCGGATCCCAATACCGTTTCAGTTTTAAATATTGTATCGTTCATACACAATTATTATTGATATAACTATATAAACTTGGAATATAAATTATGGAAACACTATCGCTTCTCAATAAAAACTCAAAAAACAGCAGAAAGTATTTAAAAAATGATTAAATTATGTTTCCATAGCAATTCATTGCTACTCATTGAATCAGTATTTCGGCACTACTAAGCACATTAGTAGAATTCCCTTACCAATTCATTTAGTAACATAAATCTAACCATTTCATTTAGTAGAAACTGATAAAATTACTAATTTAACAGTCAGATACTATGCTGCTAATTGCATTAGTAAAATTTCTACTGAGTCAGGTTCAAAAACGTAAGTCAGGATGCAATTACATGACAATATTATATATTTCAAAGGGTATGGAGGAGGGTAAAGTAATGAAGGGGTTGGTAATGACAGATGAAAGTATGACAAGAACAGTGGTTGTTGACGCATTTCTTATTCATAAGAAAACAGGGTAGAAAGACAAAAGAGAAAAGCTAGAGTGAAATTAATAACTGCTTTCCCAGATGTACGATTAAGAAGCTTTATTGAGACTTAGATGAATGTGTCCAAGACATACCTATGCAAGAAAGGCCGTCAAGATATAAAGAGTCTTTCAAATTTGATTAGCGTCCTATCAATTTTTATCAATTTGAAATTTTGTAAAATCATTCTTGCACATAGGGTAGATACGGGCAAGTATGATAACGGTTTTAGTGTGATAAAAACGAAATTATGTTTGAAAAATAAACAGTGAGTTGCATTTTTAGTGCAACGCGTAGACTGAATCTTCAGCTACTCTCGGAAAATGATATCTAAAATAAATAATAAAATTGAATGCTTTATTTTCTGTATCCAAAACTGTGAGCGAGACTGAACCACTAGGGGAAAATTTTCCCCTAGAAATTTTGATCAGATAAAGGTACTTTGCTTTTTCATTTGTCGCGATTTGTGGGAATAATTAATGCAACCCATAAGTGAATTCTTTTATCAAATAATCTCAAAAATAAAACAATGAAAAAAGAGGGAGAAAAGGGAAAAAAGTCCACCGAAAACCAACCTCTCAATTGGGGTAAAGGGATTGATGTGATGGGAGGACCTGTGAAAAATATCAAAGAATTTTACCTAAGTTGTAAAAAATTAAGATCAATGCCCTGAAAGATAATATAAAACATGATCGAAAATTTTTAAACATCCTTAAAGAACAAGGAGATGTACAAAAAATGCATTAGAACATTCACTCAGTTCTTTTTAAAGATCAACCAGACCCTTGGCTTTTGAATAATTCTAATGTAATTATCCCACACAGAGTTAATGATATTTTGAGTTTAGGTGATGGTTTTTGCAACAAATTTGGGGGAAAAAACTATGCTCAATTACTTGAAATCATCAAAGATATTGAATCCAATATTAAAAAAATACCTGAGAATAAAATTGTAGAATTTAGATCACATTTTTTGGGTTTATCTAATGATTTTTAAATAATGATAATCCAAAAACTTTGTTAGAAAAGGAATTGAATGAAGGTTTAATTGAAACAAAGATTATCTTAAAAAATCATCCTGAATCAATGATCACAAAATCAGATAAAGAAAATATTACCGTAGCGATTCATAAGGACATATTCAAAAAATGTTGCATATCTTTAATGATGAAGATAGTTTTCAATTGATTCCTAATAATCCCACGAAAATGCTTATTCTTAGTTAATTCTGTAAAAAAATGTAGCCTATTCGTTGACAAATAGCTAAACTCTGAATTTGTTTTTGAAAATTGTTTAAATAATTGATAATTGCAGCAAATTTACAAATCAACATAGAGAAGAGTCTTCGGAAAGACATTCATAGTTGACTCCGTAAACAAATGATGCCTATATATTGAAAAGTAGCCAAGCTCTGAAAATGTTAATAAAAATTGTTTAAATAATTAATGATAATTGTAAATTTTCAAAGTATCATACATAGGTAAGAGTTATTTGAAAACAATTTTTTATTGATTCCGTAAACAAATTGAGCCCATTTATTAAAAAATAGCTCAACACTTTATTTATCAAAACTGTTTAAATAATGATTAATTCTTGGAAATTTGCAGGGCATTTAAGCAAAAAGTGACTGCAAAGATATTCTTACTCAATTCTATAAAAAATGGAGCATATTCGTCTATTAATATAGTCAAATTCTTAATTTTTTAATCAAACTTGTTTAAATAATTGAACATTTTTGTAAATTCACCAAGAAACAGACAAGTCATCGGAAAGATATTTTTAGTTAATTTGGTAAAAAATTGAGCCTATTTATTGAAAAATAGCCAAACTTTGAATTTTGTAATCGAAATTGTTCAAATAATTATTACTTCTGGCAAATTTACAAGAATTTAAAATTCAGAGGAATTGAAATTGTATTATTTGCATTCAAAATTAAATAATTAAAAATCGAAAACTTTTGAATTTGAATCATTTTAAAATGAAAGCAATTAAAATTTGATAATTAAAAATTTAAAACTAAATGGAATCTTTCAAAGTCAAAGCTTCTGCAATTCTAGAATTTTAAATTGTTATCACATAAAAAAATTAGAATTTAACATCAAAGCTGATAAGACCAATTTTTCTAAAATCAAAAAATAATTTGAATTTTTCCAAATAAACGTTCAAAACAAATATTCATTTTAAATGGGAAACACTAAAATTGGAAAAATTTCTACTCTGAACAAAATTTTAATTACCAAAAATTGTGATATTAGCACTTTTTTATACTCAAAACCTTGAGAATTTCAAATATTTGAAATAAATTTAAATCTTTAAACAAACTAATAACTTTTAAATTGCTAGTTATACTTTCCAAAATTCAACCAATTTAATTTTAATTGCAAAATTAAAACCTATGAAAGGAAAAAAATAAAAACTTTTTTTATTTTGATCTCAATTTTTATTTTTTTATTTCAAACCTTCCTTTAGAATTATTATAAATTCTTGAATATTTCCAATCAAATATTGCATTAAAATTTTTTTAAATAATACAAAACAAGATTGCTGTAATATGATTCCAATTTTTGAAATCGTACAATTTTAAGCTTTTCAATTAGAAATTGCTTTATATTTACATCTAAAATGATTAAATTCAAAACTATCAAGGCTTTTAATATGAAATTTTTAAATATTTAATTGCGAAAATTGTCCTGACATTTTGAATATTTGACTTTAAAACCATAATTTTAAATTAAAATTATAGAAATTTTAAAGACGATAAATATATCATTGATAAGTATCATATAATGTAGTATCAATTGACATTCAAAAAGACTGGATACATTTTTTTTACTAAAAACTTTCTCCCGGGTGAGTGGCCACCCTGAGTTGGATTTCTGTATTTAGTTCTATTAATTCAGTTCGCATTTAAGCGAAAGAACGAGAAAAAGGGGGAAAAAGAGGAATTCTTTTTAAAAAAAAAGGGATAAAGAGGAGATAGAGTGTAAAGTTTGGTTTTTTTAAGTAGACCTAAATATTTTTACTTACTTGGACGGAAGATAAAATTGCACTCTTGTCTACTGATGTCCTTTCTTGCAACTCAGATGCGTTAGTTTCAGCAGACTTTCGATATTCCGTCAATGCGTTTCTGCTTTCCCCTAAGCCTGATTCGATTTCCTTCACGAACTCTTTGCTTTCCGCGATTGTTGCTTCTGCTAGACCCCAATTCTTTTCTAATCCAGATGTTACCGACACCTTGATAACTTCAATGTCCCTCTCAGTTTTCTCTCCGAAAGTTCTGTCTCGTTCAATATTCTGCTTGTACCTCGTCACATTTTGATCGTTCATCTGATCATACTTTCCACCCATTTCTTCTAATGAATGGAAAGTGGCAGTCTGAGATTCCTCGTCACTCTTTTTGATGGTCTGATATTGATGCCACGCGTCTTCAAAGACCTAAACAAGAATCAATTTCAATTATTTTCAGTATATGGATATAATAGAGTGTCTAGCGTTCTTTTTCAAACAAAAAATCCAGAATTGTTCCAGATTTTCCAGTATAGAAAATTAGATTTTTGCGGGTATCCTTTTTTCAGTGATAAAATACTCAGTTCGGATAGTAAAAAATATGAAATCGTGTAAAAAAACGCTACAACGGAGCAGTCGCAGAACTTAATTTTCAAAATTCCCTAACTTTTCCCATAGTTTTCCCTGACCAATTTTTTATTTTCCCTGACCATTAATATTCAAAGAAAGAATTTTAATCTTGTAACATTTTTAACATAGAATCTTTTATAAATAGAATAAAACAATTTCAAATCTACAATTAAAAATTTATTTACTTATTGCAATAAAAAATTTACTTTTCTACTCTAAAAGATGAATCTTTAATCCAAAAGGACGAAGTTTAAACGAAACAGTTGAATTTTCGACCACAAAAGATGACTTTCTAACAAAATAGTTGATTTTTATACCACAAAAGATAACTTTCTAACAAAATAGTTAAATTTTCAATAAAATAATTAAATTTTCAACAAAATAATTAAATTTTCAATACGAAAAGTTGAATTTTCAACAAAAAGATCAATTTTGAACCAAGAAGATTAATTTGCTAACGAAAA
Source organism: Andricus grossulariae (assembly GCA_011634705.1). Lineage (NCBI taxonomy): Eukaryota > Metazoa > Arthropoda > Insecta > Hymenoptera > Cynipidae > Andricus > Andricus grossulariae. The sequence goes on from JAABKJ010007545.1 coordinate 264,426,669, forward strand.
AGTTACATTTTTCACAAAAATAGAAAAGTTACATATTGAACGGAAAAAATTAATTTTTTACAAAAAAAAAAACGAATTTTGACCAAAATTGTTAAATTTTCAACCAAAGAGATGAATTTTCAAATAAATGATGCATCTACAACCAAAAAATGAATTTTTAAAAAAGTAGTTCAATTTACAATAAAAACAGAGTAGTTAAATTTTCAGTTAAAAACAAAAAATGTTAAACCAAAAAAAAACAACGAATTTTCAACATAATAATTAAGTTTTTCACCATAATAGTACAATTTTTAACCAAATAGTTTAGTTTCTAACAAAATAGTTAAAATTTCAACCAAAAAGATGATTTTTCAAGCAAGAACCTTAATTTTATACGAAAAAAACCCGAATTTCAACAAAATAGATGAATTTTTAACTAAGAAAGACAAATTTTCACCAAAAATGAAATGCTTTAATCTTCAGTCCAAAAGATTAATCTTTAAAGAAAAAAAGAATTTTCAAACAAATAGTTATAATTTCAACCAAACCATTTTCAACTGAAACCAAGAATCTTCATCCAGAAAACTGAATTTTTAACGAAGTAGTTGAATTTTCCACAAAAAAAAATTAATTTTCTACGGAAAAAGACGAATTTTCAACAAAATACATGAATTTTCAAATCACAAAGATCAATTTTCCACCAAAAATAGAATAGTTAAATTTTCAACAACAAAAAAACAACGAATTTTCAGCAAAAGAGTTAAATTTTCAACTAAAGAGATGAATTTTCAACAAAATAATTGAATTCTTAACCAAATTCTTGAGTTTTAACCTGAAAAGATTTTTTCAATTTTCAAAATTTTCAATCAAATGACTGAATTAAAAAAAAATTAAACGTCAACCAAAAAGAACCTTCAACCTTCAACCTAGTAATTTAATTTTCTACCAAAAAGATGATTTCTCGAAGAATAATGTTATAGTAGATATTTCTACCAAAAAGGATGAGATTTAAACAAAATTGTTGAATTTGTAACCAAATAATAAAAATAAATAGAAATACCAAGACGAATTTTCAACAAAACAGTAGAATTTTCTACCAAAAACATGACTTTTTAACCAAAAAGTTTAATTTTCAACAAAATAATTAAATTTTCAACAAAATAGTAGAATTCTTTACCAAATTGTTGAATTTTTAATCAAGTAATTGCATTTTCTTAGAAAAAAGTTTAATTTTTAACGAAGAAATATTATTTTTTAATCTAAAAGGACAAATTTTCTGTCCAAATAGTCGAATTTTGAAAAAAAAATGTAACTTCAACCAAAAACAGTTGTATTTCCAACAAAAAGATGAATTCTTAACGAAAAATATAACAGTTGATATTTCAAACAATAAAAAAAAACGAATCCTAACAAAATAATTCAATTATCAACAAAATAGTTGAATTTTCAACCTGCGCAAAATAAATTATTAAACATAACAACGAATTTTCAACCAAGAAGATTAATTTACTACCAAAAAAGATGAATTTTCAACAAAATACATAAATTTTCAAATGATTAGTTGAATTTTCAACTAAAAAAAAATTCAGGAGTTTTCAAAAAAGTAGTAAAACTTTTCACCAACGAGATGAATTTTCAATACAAATGATGAAATTTCAACTTGAATAGTTAAATTTTTAATTAAAAAAATTAATTTCAAAAAATTTCAACTAAAAAGATGAATCTTTAAGAAAAACATGATTTTTTAAACCAAGTTGTACAACCTTCAACCACGTAATTGAATTTTTTTACCAAAAAGGATGAGTTGCAAACAAATAATAAAATTCTTATCTAAAAATGTAATCGCCAGGAAAAAACAACAGCAAAAAAAATAGAAATGGAAATACAAGTCAAATAAATTACTAATAAGAATATTGTATCAAGGTGGTCGCAACATTTTTTAACATAACTTTTATAAACAGAAAAAAACAATTGCAAATCAAGATTTAAAACAATCTAATTTATCCTTGACAGTTATTTAAAGTGCCTCTTATAGAAATTCCCTGACTTTTGCAAGATTTCTTTGCAAAAACACGCGGGATTAAACTCACTTTCAATATATTAACAACAGAAAATTATTAGATTTCAAAAAATGTCTTTCATTTGTTGTTAAAGTTGAAAAAAAGTCCGGAATAAAAGAGAAACTTGAAATATTTTTGATTGTAGCTTCGTGGTTTTTCATTGTGATAAAATTAAAAATCTGTTGTTAAAAATGTGCGTTTTTCTACTTTCAAACAACACAAAAAATTAGAAATCAAGTGAAAAATTGCGGAGTTATGAATTATTACATACATGAACCATTTCCCGATTCACAAACATTTTTCACGGTCATTGAAATTTAGATTCAAAACTGCACTTCAAATTAAAACATTCAATGTTGAAGTCTTTTGAATTTTAAACTTTAACAATTAAAACCTAAAAATTTATTTATTCAAACGCTCAATAATTTATATATATATAAAATGGAAGCTTTTAACACTTTAATTGATCAATTTTAAAATTAAATGCCGCTAAATTACAAAATTAAGCATTCTTAACTTTTATAAATTATATAGTTCGAAGATTAAAAAATATATAAATCTACGCTATTATTTTAAATGATCTAAATTGAAGAATCAATCAACAAATTAATAAATTTTCAAATTTTGGAAATATTCTCCTAAAAAATGTTTTCAAAATAAAAAATCACTTTAAATTTTCCCCGCAATCTTTAGAAAATTTTTAAATTATCTTGAATCATTTTAAAATCCTTAAATAGCGTCAAAATTTTATTTCAAAATCTTCAAAAATCTACATTGTATTTTACACTTTTTGGAAACATGAATTTTTTTTTATTATTTTTGAAATTATTTAAAAACTTCTAAATATTTTTTCTAATTATTCGACTTTCTCCTACAACTTTTAATAATTCCTGCAAAATTAAAAAACTTGTTTTAAAATTTACCAGATTTTTTGTTTGTAATTTTGAGAATCCTTTGAAATATGTTTAAATATTCTCTTAAAACTAATTTTTTGAAATAAATAATAATTTTGATTTTCCTAGAAATCTTAATAAATTGTTTTCATTGTTTTGAATTTTCTGAAAATGTATAAAAAGTTTCTAATTTTTTTGTTTGCATTCTTCGAAAATCTACATTTTGTTTTCCTTATTTTGAAATCTTTTCAAGTTTTCAATTATTTTTTAATCTTTTCAAAACTTCTAAAAATCTCTTAAACTTACATAAATGTTTTCTAAAGTAATAATTGTTCAATTGTTATTTATTTGTTAAAATTTGTTTTTGTTTAAAATTTTGTTCGTTAAATATTCTGTTAACATTAATTTTTCAAAATAAAAAATCATTAAAAATTTTCACAGTATCTTAAGAAATTTTTTTTATCATATTAAAATTAAAATAGAATAATTATAGCTAACATTGCAACGTTCAAAGTTTAAGTTTAGCTCTCTGAAAATCATTTAGTGTTAAATATATAATTTATAATTGCTGATATTAAATAAACAGTCAAACATTGCTAAATATTGAAAAATTGCTCTTTTTCATTACAAATTTTCAAATTTAATGGGATAAAAATGGAATATTTTTTACTGAAACAACGTTCGTATAGGATTTGAAATTTAATAAAAGCATTTAATTCAGAATCTATTAATTTTTAATTATTTTAAAATTGAACAGTTAACAAAAAAGTTTCAATCAGACATTTAAATTTATTTAATTTCTAAGGCTTTCGAATTGAAGCAGTTCAATTTTTAAAGTTAAAATCTGTAAATTGTTTAATGTTGAACAGGTATAGAATCGTCCTGTAAACTCAATAAATTATTGTTCAATTTCAAATACTCGAACCATCGTTCAATTTAAAAAATCATTAATTAATTTATAATTACAGTTGATCAACTTAGGAGGTTTTTGTGTCAACAATTGCAATTTCAAACGCTACTCATATTTTATTGTTTAAGTCTTCAAAACTGCATTTTAAAAATTCTTTTAATTGAAAATGTACCCATAAATATAAAGACCTAAACGCGAAACTTTGTATGGTAAAAGATTTTAGAATTACACGTAGCGAACTGAATGATTTCATAATTGAAAAAGTTAAGAATTGAACCTCAAATTACAAAAAAAATTAAAATCAAACTTATTTTAAATTGCATTATATACCATGATATGAAATTTGGGATATTTTAAGTGATTGGATAGATTTTTCTTCTAATAATTTGTAAAATTCCCAGACAAAAAATAAATTCACTGTCAGAGAACAATAATTTAAAACCCTACTTTTTCTTTAAGGGAATAAAAATTACAAACCTTCTCGAACACTCTTCTGTTCTCCTGAATTTTATTTTGATTCTGAACGCAGGAAACGTTGACTCTTTTCAAACTTTCCAAATCCGTCGTGAGGCGATCTCGCTCCTCCAGAAATTGGTTAGACACAAAATTAAGAGATTCCTTCACGAAACCCTTAAGGTTTTCCAGTTTCGAAGAGATTTCATCGTTTATAGAACGCAGATTTTCAGCTATCTTATTATCGACAATTTTGCTCAATCCGGAAGCCAAGTTGGTAGAAATGTTGTGCAATCTCTCGGTTTCACTCTCGGAGACACCGGAAGTGCTTTGAAGTTGTGTCAATATCCATTTGTAATAATAATCGTACTGAAAAGAAAAAGAGATTTAAAAAAATAATATGATTTAGGGGGAAATTTTAAGATGCTTCTGGAAAAGAGACTTACGGATTCGTTCACATTTTCTGTTAGTTTGCGTGTCATATTGCCTTCTTGCTGTACTAATTCGTTTGAAATGTGGTGAATAGTTTTGTCTATACCTCTATTGTACGCTGCCGTCTGAAAACCTAAATAAATCAAATTAATGCAGATACTAATATTAAATTCAAAATTTAACACTTCTAATTCCTAATATTTCAAGTAAAAATATTGAATTTTCAAGAAAATAAATGAATTTTTAACCTAATAGTTTAATTTCAACCAAGAAGATTAAGTTTCTACCAAAAAAGAAGAATTTACGATCAAGGAGATGAATTTTCAACTAAAAGTATGAATTTTTAATTAAAAAAAAATGCAATTTTTAACAAAGTAGCTTAACTTTTACTGAGTAGTGACATTTTCATCGAAAAAAGATAAATTTGTAACGAAAAATATAATAGTTAATTTGAATTTTCAATCCAAAAAGACGCATTTTTAACAAAATAGGTATATTTCAAACCAATAAGATGAATTTTTATCAAGAAAATAATTAATTTACAATCAAGAAAGACATTTTCACCACATGGATATTTTAACAAAAAATATTTTTATTTTAAATTAAGAACAATTGAATTCATTCAAAACAGACGGATTTTTCATCCGAGAAAGAAATTTTTTTAAACAAAATTGTTGAATTTTAGAAACAAAAAGATCCATTTTTTACGAAATGGTTGAACTTTCAACCCGAAAATACAAATTTTCAACCAAATAGTTGAATTTTCTATCAAAAAAAAATTAATTTTAAAGCCAAAAAGACGAATTTTCTACACAAATTTTTGTACTAAATAATAAAATTGTTAACAAAAAAAGACGAATTCGCAATAAAAATGCTAATAGTTGATATTTTAACTTAAAAATTTTTATTTTGAATTAAAAACAGTTAAATTCATCAAAAACAGACGAATTTTCAACGAAATTGTTGATTTTTCAATCAAAAAAGATTTTTCAGCCGAGAAAGAAATTTGTTTAAACAAAATTGTTGAATTTTAAAGCCAAAAAGACAAATTTTCTACCAAATGGTTGAACTTACAACCAGAAAATATCAATTTTCAACAAAAATTTTCATGTTCAACCAAATATTTTAATTTTTAACCCAAAAAGACGCATTTTTAACAAAATAGGTATATTTCAAACCAATAAGATGAATTTTTATCAAAAAAATAATTAATTTACAATCAAGAAAGAAATGTTCCCCACATGGATATTTTAACAAAAAATATTTTTATTTTAAATTAAGAACAATTGAATTCATTAAAAACAGACGAATTTTCAACAAAATACTTCATTTTTCAATCAAAAACGATTTTTCATCCGGGAAAGAAATTTTTTTAAACAAAATTGTTGAATTTTAGAAACAAAAAGACCAATTTTCTACGAAATCGTTGAACTTTCAACCCGAATATATAAATTTTCAACCAAATAGTTGAATTTTCTATCCAAAAAAATTAATTTTCAAGCCAAAAAGACGAATTTTCTACACAAATTTTTGTACTAAATAATAAAATTTTTAACAAAAAAAAGACGAATTCGCAACAAAAAAGTTACCAGTTGATATTTTAACTTAAACAATTTTATTTTGAATTAAAAACAGTTAAATTCATCAAAAACAGACGAATTTTCAACAAAATAGTTGATTTTTCAATCAAAAAAGATTTTTCAGTCAAGAAAGAAAAAAAATTAAACCAAATTGTTGAAGTTTCAAGCCAAAAGGATGAATGTTCTACAAAACACTTAAATTTTCCACCAGATAGTGGAATTTTCTACAAAATTGTAGAAGTTTCAAGCCAAAAAGACGAATTTTCTGCAAAAAAGTTTTTTAAATTTCAAACCCTAAAATATGAATGTTCAAAAAAAAAAATTGTAATCAAGTAGTTGAATTTTCTACTAGAACAGTTGAATTTTCAGTCCGAAAAGATGAATTTTCAACAGAATATTTGAATTTTCAAAGAAAAAGGATGACTCTTTAACGAAATTGTTGAATTTTCAAAAAATAATTAACTTTTCAAGCAAGTAATATAATTTTTAACCAGAAAAGATGAATTCACAAAGAACGTTGCAGTAGCTGATATTTGGATCAAAATTGACTTTAATTTTAAATAAAAAACAATTGAATTCGTATTTTAGACTCGAAAATTCAAGAATTTAGTAGAAAATTGAACTATTTTGTTGAAAATGTATTATTTTGTTGTAAACTCCTCTTTTTTTTGTTGGTAAAAAATCAAGTTTTTCGGTAAAAAGTGCAACTGTTTATTTTAAATAAAAATCTTTGTTGTTAAAATATCAAGTGTTACATGTTTCGTTTAAAATTCATCTTTTTAGGTTGAATATTGAACTACTTTCTTAAAAGTTCATTTTTTTTGGTTCAAGATTCATAAATTTAGTTGGAAATTCGTTTGTTTTCTTCAAAATTAATTTTATTAACTGAAAATTGAAATTGTTTTCAAAATTCAACTGCTAGGTTGAAAGTGAAATTTTTGGTTGAAAATTCATATTCTCGGGTTGAAAATTCAACTATATTGTAAAAAATTCACCTATTTGGTGTAAAATTATACTGTTTTGTTGAAAATCCGTTTTTTTATGAAAAATAATTTCTCTAAAATTAATATTTTACTACTCCAATTTTGGTTAAATATTGATCTTTTTTAATTTAAAAATTCAACTATTTACTTAAACATTTATAAAATTTGTTGAAAATTCTTTTTTTTTGTGAAATATAATCTCCTTGCTTGAAAATTCAACTATTTGGTAAAAAATGTATGTATTTTGTTGATAATTCGTCTTTTCTGGTAGAAAATAATTCTTTTTGGTTGAAAATTCAACTAATTGGTTAAAAATGTATATATTTTTTTGAAAATTCACCTTTTTCGGTAGAAAATTAATATTCTGTGTTGAAAATTCATCTTTTTTGGTTGAACATTCAACTGTTTTGTAGAAAGCTCATCCTTTTTGGTTAAAAGTATAACTGGTTAAAAATTAATCCGCTTTGGTTGAGGATTCAACTATTTTGTTGGAAATTTATCCTTTTCGGTTCAATTCAACTATTTTTAATTTAAAATGAAAATATTTTCTGGTTAGTATATTTGTGGCAATTACATTGTTTATGTTTTATTTAAATGCTGCTGATAACTAAACTTACCAACTTGGTCCTTCATAGTGATATGAAACTGCACTAATTCTTGAGCATATATCGACAAATCTTGTTCCATATTTTCGAAGCGATTCGAGATGTTGCTTCTAAACTGTTGTCCGAGATTTTCATTCTCCTCCTCAACGCGTCTGAAAATAAATTGAATATTGTAGATTAAAATACAATATAGAATTAATTCATAAGACTTTAAAACAATTCAATTTAAATTCAAAAGAATTCAAATGGATTGAGAAAAATTCAAAAATAAAAAAAAATGCAAATGATTTCCGTAAAATTTGAATCAATTTAGAGGAATTTAAGGGAAATGAGAAGAATTCGACGAAATTCATGAAAATCCAAGAAGAATTAAAAAAAAAACAAATGAATTGCAAACAATTTAAAAGTATGAAAAAACTTCATTGAATTCAGTAATTTGAAATGAGCGTAGAAAAATTCAAGGAAATTCAAATTGAGTAAATTTAGAAGCATTAAAGTGAATTCAAAAAATTCAAAAGAATTCCAGACATTAAAAGACCTTGGGGTAAATTAAAAAAAAATAAAATCTTTGAAACCCTACTAATTTCTAACCAAAAAAGTGACTAATGACTACGATACAATTCAAAATAATTCAAATGAAGTGAAAAATTTTGTTTAAATCGAAAAAATTCATTTATTTCAGTTAAATTTAAGTGAATATAGAGGAATTTAAGGGAAATGAGAAGAATTCGATAAAATTCATAAAAAATCAAGCTTCAAGATAAATTAAACAAAAAATTTCAAACACTCCACTGAATTGAGTAAAATTGAGTGAATTTAGAAGAATTCAAAAGAATTTTAAATAATTCAGGATAAATTAATAAGAATTCAGGGCGAATTCCAAATAAATTGCAAAAAATATTTGAAAATCTCTTCAAATCTTTGAAACCCTACGAAATCCCTCACTTCTTGTGAATAAATTCTTTAAAATACATAAAAATATTAAAATCCCTTAAAATTACTAAAAACCTTGGAAATCCCTTGAAATCATTTAAATTTATTGAAAATGCCTTAAAATCTTTTGAAATACCCTTAAAAAAATATTTTAAAGTTTTTGAAATCCCTTCAAACTATTGAAGTAAATAAAAAATTTCTGTGAATCTTTTAAAATTTCCTAAAATATTTCAAATCCCTTGAAACTTTTTAAAAGCCTTGAAAACGCCTGGGAATCATTTACAATGCCCTAAAATATTTCAAATACTTTGAAATCCCACTTAATTCCCATGAAAATTTTATTTTAAAAATATTGTGTAATTTCTAAGTCGAAGCGGTCAAAATTAAACATTTTTTTAAATTGAAGAATCACGAAATTGAATTATTTCGGATTAAAATTTCGAAAAAAGGACAATGTAAAAACGTTAAAAATTGAATATTTTATGATTCGAATTTTTGAAAATAGATCATTTAAAATTCAGAGGAATTGAAATTGTATTATTTATAATTAAAAGCGTTCAAAACTAAAAAATATTTGAATTTGGATAATTTTAAATTCAGAGCAGTTAAAATTTGACAATAATTTGAAATTTAAAACTACAAATTGAATCTTTTGAAGTCAAAGCTTCTGAAATTCTTAAATTTTAAATGATTATTACATAACAAAATTATAATTTAACATTAAAGCTGATGAGATACATTTTTCTAAAATCACAAAATGAATTGAATTAAAAAAAAAAAACGTTAAAAATAAATATTAATTTTAAATGGAAAACACTGAAAATGAAAAAATTTCTACGATGAAAAAAATGTTAATTACCAAAAATTGTGATATTAACACTTTTTTATACTCAAGCCCTTTAAAATTTCAATTACTTTAAGTAAATTTAAATTTCTTTAAAAGAGTCTTTTAAAGCGTCTACTATCCCGTCTGTATCATATAGCATTTCACCTTTGTTGTTTCTCATGCCAAAATGAACAAAATCATTAAAGTTCAAGAATATTCAAGCACACATCTTTCAAATTAAAGAGTTTTAAATTGTTTATTTTTAAAATTGAAGAATTGTAAATTGCAAATCGTTAAAATTGAAGAATTTCCAATGAATATCTTCAAAATTGAACTATTCCAAACAAATATTTCTAATTGCATACCTATAAAGTATAAATCTTGAAATTGAATGATTTTAAATCATTTTTTTTTTAATTTCAGAATTTTTAATTAACACTGTTTAAAAATACTGTAATTTGGATGATTAACTTTAGAAATTTGTTCAATCAGGAAGACATAGAATTGAAAACTTGACTTTCGATTTCCAAAGAGTTTTCAATTAAAAATATTTAAAAACGAAGAATTTTTAATTACAAATTAAATTACAAATTTTCAGTTGTAAATTTAAAAATAGAACTATTCCAAAAAAACGTTCCAAATCACATACCTTTCAAATATAAATCTTGAAAATTGAATAACTTTTAATTATATACTTTCAAAATTCAAGAACTTTCAATTGTAACTCTTCAAAATTGCACAACTTTGAATTGCAAATCTTTTAAAATATAGGAGTTTTAAATTTTTTAATTTACATTTTAAAATGTTGTAATTTTGATGATTTAATTTCGAATTTTCTTCAATTTGGAAGATTTTGAATTGAAAACTTGACTTTTAATCTTCAAAATCATTGGAATTTCATAGTTTTTATTTATCCTTCCTTAAAATTAAAGAGTTTTCAATTGTGACTCTGTAAAATTGAAGTAATAAAAAAAATTTTTAACATTATTTTTAATTAAACATATTAAAAATTTAGGCATCTTCTATTGCAAATCAATATAAAATAAATTCCACATTAATGTATTGATTTTTTGTGTTGCTTCCACTTCCTGCTGGGATACAATATTATATTTAAATAAAAGTTAAAGATTACTCAAAGTAATCCAATTGACATTAGAGTAGATAATATTTACTTTTAATTAACCTCAAAAATCATTAGTGAATATAATGGCGTCCGACAAGAAGCATTTGAGACACTGGATGTTTTTTGCATTCCAGTTGAAAAATTATCATTGTGATATGTCTGAAACCACTTTTTAAATGTTTTACGTGTCACCACGCCTTCTCCTAAGGCTGAGCAAGTAATTTCGGTCTCCTCAGCTGCATTTTTTTCAATTGAAATGTAAAGAAAATGCACTGTCTCAAATGTTCTTTGTCGGACGCTATTGTATTGAATAATTATTTTTGAGGTTAAGTCCGCAGGGCCGCCACCTATTATATTGCGTTTTAAAGCTTAAGGTTCGGCCTTTAAAACTACCTTAGGGCAGGAGTTTGAACAAAAGAGTTACAAGGAATGAAAGTAAACGCACTGAATTAATTTGTAGACCTAGTAAATAAGCTCACACAATTTTGAAAACTTTTTTATCTAAATACATTTCAAGGAAAACATATTTGAAAAGAAGAATTAGGAGAATTTTTATTTTGTGATTCGAGAAGGAACCTTCTGGTCTGAAATCGCGGAGATACTGACACGTTTTTCTGAGTTTCATAATTTCAGTAATATGAAACTTGGAATTATAAAGAGAAGTCATAGCTGTAAACCCCGACAACGTCTCACTGAATAAACTTGTACCTAGATGCCACATGTTGGCAAAATTCGATTTGTTTTCTTCCCCCTTTTTTTAAAAATCCTTTGACAGATTCTGGAAAATAAATTCCTGAAGAGATTTATTTGTCCTTGTTTTATAATTGTATTGGATGTCATGTAATTTTCTTTATTACAGTGAGATTGAAATAATTTGTCTTATTTATACTAAATCGAAGCTTTCAAACACTCTCGATTTAGGATGAAGAAATACAAATAATAAATTTCTCTTTGTAATTAGAAAAAAATGTTTTTTTTTTTATTTCTAGCTAGTTATTGTTTCTAAGGTAAAAGTTATCCCCCCGCATTTCCCCCTTTTGGATAAGAAAACTCTTTTTAAATTTTATTAAAATTTTACATTGGTCTATTTTACACCGACGAACGGAAGGTTAGCTGCGCGCGTGTGGAAACATTCACCTCGGAAAAGCGTGAAAGAAGGGTTGTCATCTGATAAAATTCATGTACTCCAGCTGATCGAAACTGTCGGTAACGTAGGTTATCAAAGGTAATGATGTACACAATCCGCAGATTCGGAGTTTTTTTTAGTTTCAATAATTTCATAATTTTAAAAGTATTTATTTTGCTAAAAAACTTGTTGAGTTGAAAAATGAAATCAGATTGATTACTGACTGGAGTCGTAAGTACTTGGTTATGTAAATATTCAGAGTGACAGCAAGACAGTGTATCTTTTAGGTTATGTTTGTTTTGCTTCATTGTATTTTTGGACAGTTTCGATTAACTGGAGTACATGAATTTTATAAGTCGGCAGCCCTTCTTTTACGCTCTTTCCGAGGCGAAAGTCCCCCCAACAGTACGCGCGTGTAGCTAACCTTCCGCTCGTCGGTGTAAAGCCGATCATTGATGTATGCACCAGTCATAGATCGGCTTTACACCCATGAGCGGAGGGTTAGTTTCATGCGCGTAGAACGGTTGAGGGGAGAGAAACTTTCGCCTCGGAAAGCGCGTGAAAGAATGGTTGCCAACTTATGACATGCAGATATTCCAGCTGATCGAAACTGCCGGTAACTGTGCATCATTACCTTTGATGACCTTCGTTACCGACAATTTCCATCATCTAAAGTACATGAATTTTATAAGCTGGCAGCCCCTCTAGAAATAGAGGTTTTTAATCACTCCCAATTTAAGAAATTGTAATCGACTTAATAAATTTCTTATTATAATTTCAAACATTTTTAGGAATGCTCTCGGTTTTCTTGATGCAATACAAGATTGAGAAAGCAATAATGTATTGGAAGCGAAATAAACGTTAATTTGTGGAATAGCAGAACTTGAGGGAGAATTTCGCCAATTTCTGTAGACAACGCAATGGGTTAGAATAGCATTACAAACGATTAGATGCCCGGCAAGAGAGAGGCTTTTCCACCTTTACCAAAGACGCACCGCATGTTTCCCGATGGTCAATGCGGTATTTGCGGACGGCACCATAATGAATGTTTCTCGAATTTGTAGGAGATCCAATCGGTATCTATACTTTCTCTCCTTCGGTTCTACTGTTTCAACCATTAATTAAAATAAGGGCTCGCGCTACTACTCGAGTCCGACAGTAATTAACCCTTGTCGAAATAGTCGCTAGTTAATTGGATTATCCCAAATACCGGCAACGTCTCATTCAAACTATATATTTCTCGTAAAATGTGTTTGTCTTCCAGTTATATCGATAGATTCAAATTTCCCATACAAACGACATTATAATTACAACCTTCGTATTTCTATTTTCAATCGAAGTTCATTCAACTTTTGTTACGAAAAGTTTTTAGGAATTCATTTGTTACTAATACATTATTATTGTATATCAGGGTGAGCTGAAAATACAAACTTTTTAAAAATTGTAAATTGCTAGTGCTGAAAAAATGCTACGTATTGTTATAAAAAAAAACTCTGAAGAAATTATGAGATTAAAAATGGTTCTATCTGCGATCGCGCAATCAGGTCAATAAATTTTAATTTTAGGAATTGAAAAAATTTTCCCTGTGGTTTTCAGAAATAATGGAAATATTTTTTATGTGTATTTTTTTATATTAACTGCATGATTGGTGAAAATTTTGTACACTTCTCCCCATCCTTCCTCAACTATTATACCAGGTGTCACAAAAGTCCCGGGACAGCTGAATATTTCCTCAGGTAAGATATATTTCAGGAAGGTCAAGGTCATTCTTGAAGTAACTTTCAACGAGGAATTTAATGGTGTTATTTATTTTAATCTTGACGATGATCTTCAAGGTCATTTCAAGGTCAACTTTTAAAAAAATGGAAACTCCCTTTTTACATCGGCAGTCGATAGAGAGGGAAATTTTACTTTTACATATGTACTCAAGTCATTCATAGGTACATTGTAACCTTGAAGGTTACTCTAAGGTTATGTAAACTTGAACAAGGTCTGCATACCTTTTGGGAATAGAAGCTTTTCAAATTTTGTTTAACGAGTAAAGTTACTAACTTTAACAAGGCGTATTCAGTAGTGACCTTGACGTCGACCTTCAAGGTATTTTCAGGGTCAATTTTTTTCATTGGAAAATCTTTCAAGGTTACAATGTACCTATGTATGACCTGGGTATATATTTTAACGTAAGATTTCCCGCTCAATCGATTGTCGATGTAAAAAAGGGGGTTTCCATTTAGAAAAAAGTTGACTATCAAATGACCTTGAAGGCCATCGTCAAGATGAAAATAAAGTTCACCATTGAATTCCTTGCTGAAAGTTACTTTAAGAATGACCTTGACCAACCTGAAAAATATTTTACCTGAGGAAATATTCAGCCATCCCAGGACTTTTGTGACACCCGGTATATGACATTGGGGTGGTCCAAAAATCGACTTTCAAGGTTTGGAAAAGCTCCGTTTTCGAAAAAGTTGGAAAAAGAAGTACTGGTTATTAACATTTTGTAAAGCAAAATTGAGTCACCTCTTCAGGTATTTCCAAGAAATAATTTCCACCCAATAACTTCTAAAATTCATGGTAAAAATGTTATTTTTTGCCCTTGTTTCAACATTAATTATTTTTGTTTGATAAGTGACAAGTTTTTATGTAATTTTTACTAATTTTTAATTCTCTAAACAATGAGTTCGTTTTTATACTACAATGAGATTTACAAGGGAACAAAATTTCACTTTCACAGACATAATTCCTCATGATACGGAAAAATTAATTGCTTAACATTATTTCTCTCGTACAAAAATAAATTGTGTTGAAGGTTATTTTTTCGTACTAACAAATTGCTTGAAACATAACAAAAACTATAAATAAAATTGAAATAAAAAATTTTTTTCAATTAAATATACGCCACTGGAAAAAAGGATTTTTAAAAGTATTTTTTCGATTGCAATGTTTTCACTTGTTTTTTCATCAATTGTACTTCGTTAAAATAAAACCATATTTTAATAATACTGCAAGATTTATCAATAGTTATCAATAAAAGTGAATAATATTAAAATTTCAAATTAAATAATTTTTATAATTTTACAACTGAGATATTATCCAATGAATTATACTTCTAATTGTAAAATTGCGTACCTACAAGACTTATATATACTTTTCACAGATTTATTAAAATTCACTGATGAGGGCCAGCTTTTTGTGCGGAAACATTTGAAA
This sequence comes from Andricus grossulariae, assembly GCA_011634705.1. NCBI lineage: Eukaryota > Metazoa > Arthropoda > Insecta > Hymenoptera > Cynipidae > Andricus > Andricus grossulariae. The sequence continues at coordinate 264,441,779 of JAABKJ010007545.1, forward strand.
CATCTTAATTGGTTTCAATTCACCTGGCCCTAAAGCCACCAACTTACGTCAACAATTTCTACAAAAAAAATAGTATTCATAAAAAAAAATTTTTCTTCTGCAAATCGTAAAAAGTTATTATTTCGCGGGATAAATGATACAGTTAATGAATGTTAAGAGTAATATTTCTAGTTTAACAGACTTGGTCAGTATTTATGCAATTTCAATTTGTTTAAACAATTCCTTCCCCTGTAAATCGTGGAAAGTTATTATTTTTCGGAATAAATGATGCAGTTGATGAATGTTAAATTAATATGTCTTTTTATCATATTTGGCACAATTAAGGAATATTCAGAGCAATATTTTTTACGGATATGTAGCAATTATTTAAACATTATATCAAGCGTGCGGAATCTTGAAAAATGTCATTTTTGCTTATTTACAAATACTTCTAACTTGAATAAAAGTTATATTTTCTAATTTTAATACTTTATTTTAATTTAATTCAAAAAAATCTGTATTAAAAAAGATTACCACTAGATTATCACTACGAGTAAATTCTATTGAATTAAAGTTCGTGGGAATAAGAATTTATATGCAGATTCACTGGAATTAAATAAATTGTACTTGCTTGATTAAAAGTAATTTACTATTAATTTGAGCAACATTGAGGCAAACAAAAGTAGCTTGAGAATCTGACTGATTTTTTTGAATTTGAAGAAATTGAAGTAAATTTTATAAAGTGAATTCAGGTGGATAAAAATGAATTCAAGTGAAAACGAACGTCTCGTTTCCCTGCTGGACATGTATTTTCACAATACAGTACAATAAATTACAATAAAGTACAATAATGCAAAAATTGGATTTTTTTTAACATTTGCATAAGTTTTTGTAAACTTTGACAAGTATCCAAATTCCATCAAAAACTAAGAAACGTAAATGTGGCGATTTTTCGTAATTTAAACAAATTTGTTCTCAAAACTGTTTTAAAAATGTTTCGTATGCAATTGTAAAAATTAAAGATACTCAACATAAGTGTTCCTTGGTGCCTTTTCTTTTATTCGATTTCCCAAACTTTCAACAGGATAAGTATCTTATTTTGTGACGATAGAGGAATTTTGTGTCGATAGAGGAAGCTTAAAAAAAGTATCAGTCAAGTAGGAATCGAATATTCGAATAAGTCGAATTTCGAAGATTCGACATGACTTTTCGATCTACTTTTTATCCCAAAAAAAGCAATTTTGATTTAAAAAATAGTAAAAATCTAAGCAAATCGAGCTGATTTTACGTAAAGTTAGAGTTTTACCTATTTTGAAAAATGTAATGTTACAAGCTTGTCTAAATTTGTTTTGAAAATCTGAATAGGCGACTGTACACCTTCAATTTAAATAAATAAATAAAATTGGAAAAATTGTATTCAATCAAACGTTTTCAAAATTAAAATATTTAAATTTAAAAGTTTCAATAAAAATAGTTTTAATTTTTGAAAATTCTTTCCATTCCAAATAGTTTCATTGCAACAAAAGCTTAGGATAAATCGACGACTATATGAGCAGAATGTGATGTAACTATAGAACTGATTTATTCTAGCCTATTGTAATTTAGATATCTCCGTCCCATAAAAATCTGTGTATACTTATAAGTAATAAAAAATCTCCTTTACTCGAATCTATTAAGGAGAACAATAAAATAATTTACCATGAAAAAGTGCTTTTTCCTACTCCTACATATTACCAATTCAATAATAAGTGTTTCACTTGAACTCAGATATAATAGATACGATACAGATCTCAATTTTATATGGCCAAACTATAAACTGTAAAATATCTACTTTAAAACAGAACCTATCATAAAGAAACTCAATTTGCTGCTTGGAATATCATTGCATTTTTGTATTGATTATTCTTATTCAATTGCTCATTTTTTCCGTTTCTTAATTAGATTTGAACTGATAGAAATATATAGTTTTAACATTTATCTTCTTGGAACGAACCTAGTGATGCATTCAAGCGAGACAAGGAAATATCTAGGTTCACATGCGCAATATTGTTGCAAGATTCTTGCACGATTCTTTTTCTTGACATTAAAATTTGCCTATTTAAACCAAAGTCTTATGACCTGAATCAATCTAATAGAAAAAAAGTTACAATAATGGAAAAAATTATTAATCCTGGTCTCCAGATGTATCTTTTCACATTAGAAATTGTTTAAAGAATCTTGGATATTTTTGTCATTTCAGAATATATCAAGATTTTCGAGAAAACTTTCAATATGCTAATAAAAGTAAAAAAGAATTCAAGTGATATTCGAGAAATTGAACCGTTTAACATTGGTAAAAGTCAGAAATTTACTGTTCATAATCCTCTACAGGCTCTATTTGTTAAAGGATTAAATTTTTTTTTCGAAATTCTCAGATTGAATTTGTAAGGTCTACAAACTCTTTAATTTCTCAATTTAATTTGTGTGCAACAATATATAAACAAATATAGTGACAAAATTAGCAGTATTGAGAATATGATTTTTCATCCAAAAGAAAATTTCTTAAAGAAACTCGCTATTTATTAGACTTAATGCACATATACTTATGGAACATACATAATTAATTAAATGTAAAAGGTTATTGTTACAAACAATTTATTTAAAAAAATTCTTGAGTATATCACTTTGTTATAGAAAAAAAAATTATTTCGTCTTAAAAACGTTGTAATTTATTATTAGAATTGCATTAGCAACCAAAAATTGTCATAATCTTAAATTACTTGAACAACTTATAAAATTATAAACAATTCTTTAACCCATTAAGTTTCATGGGCAGACCAATTAACTTTGTAGGAAATTTAACGTTGGAATGAAAGAATTTAATTGGAAGATTATTTTTATGGAAAAGAATTAAAATTTTCGATTGTTTTAATTTTTGATGTAGTAAAATGAAATGCATAAGTGGGTGTCGTTCGATGTAATTGTTTATTTATACTGCATAACAAATAGGGTTGAGAAAAAATTGTTTAACATACGGATTCGATGTAATTGGTCCCGTAGAATCGAATGATTCTATTATTTCTTTCGTAACTTATATTTTTTAAATAATTTTTCAAAGAAAAATGATTTTAAAAATCCAAAACTTGACTTTTTTTTATAAAAAATCATCTTTTAATCTTTCAGTCATCCAAATATTAACTTTTCTTCTATTGGTCTGTCTATAAAAATTAACGGGTTAACAAATTGTTTATAACTTTATAGTTTGTTTGAAGAGTTTCAAATTATGAAAACTTTGGTTAATAATATGATTCTAATAATAAATTACAGCGATATTAAGATGACATAATTTTTTTCTATAACGAACTGATACACTAAAAAATCTGTTTAAATAAATTGTATAGAACAATTAACTTGTAGGTTTCAATAAATATTTATATTCCTTAAGTATATGTGCATTAATTCTTGTAAATAAAAATAGCGACTTCCACGGGTTTGAAGAGTTTCCCAAATATTTTAATTAATTTTAAAAGATTTCATCGATTTTCAAGAGATTTAGAAATATTTCCACCGATTTCAAGGAATTTCGAAACATTTCGAGAGAGTTTAGAGGATTTGAAAGATATACAAATATTTCCGGAGATTTAGAAAATTCCAAAGGATTTCAAGAAACTAAAAAAATTTCAACGGACTTCAAAGAATTTTGTAGGATTTCTAAATATTTCAAGATATTTCTAGTGAAAGTGGGAAAATCAATAACATTAAATTAAATTTGAAGGGATTTCTAGTGATTTTAAAGATTTCAAGGGGTTTTGAGGCATTTGAAGGAATTTTACAAGACTAAAGGATTCTAAAGATTCATACGTATATAAAAGGTTTTGTTTTTAAGTATTTTAATTAATAAGTTTAATTTAATTTGAATCTCAGAGAATTCCCATGGATTTTAAGCGATTTCGTCAAATTTCATAAATACTTCAGGGAATTTTGAATATTTCCAAACATTTCAGGAGGTTTGAAGGTATTTTGAAGAATTTAAACGATTTTTGAGGGACTTCCACAGGTATTAAGGGATTTTATGGGAGTTCTATATATTTAAATTAATTTTAAAAGATTTAATCGGTTTTTATATTTTCCAAAGAAAAATTTCAAGGGATTCTTTGTGATTTCAAGGATTTTAAGGGACTTTAAGGTATTTCAAGGAATTTCACAAGATTTAACCAATTTAAATTATATTCGAAAGCTTCCAAATGATTTATTCTTTTTGTGAATGGAATTTTACGTTTCCAAATATTTTAAAGACTTTCAAGGGATTCTCAAAGATTTCAAGAAATTTTAAAGGATTTCAAAGAATTTTGTAGGATTTGCAAAATTTTCAACGGCTTTATAGAGAACTTTGGAAAGTAAATTATATTTTCATGGAATTAGAAGGGATTATTAGCTTGATTCTTATTCTTCTCGTTAATTGAACTATTTTGTTGAAGGTTTAATTATGCTGGTGAAAATTCAACTATTTTGTTATATTCATCTCTCTGGTCGAAAGTTCAACTGCTTTGTTGAAAATCCGTCCTTTTGGATTGAAAATTTATCTTTCTCGGTTAAAAATGAACTTCTTGGAATTCTCTAGGGGTAAGATAAAACTATTATCGCCAGCAAGGAAGGACCGATTGGGTGGGGGGATAGCCTTAAAATAACTAACGTACTTTATGGATGGTCCCTTTCTCTCGGTTTGGAGGTAATTTTTGAAATCAGGATCGACAAGCATACAAAAATTAATAAATATCTCAGGAAGTTAATAATGATCTCCAGAAAGACATAAAAAATAATGAAGGTTCTACGAGAAATTTCGATACTTCTGCCACCTGGAATGACCGATTGCTCCTAGTTTTTTCCGGTGTCAATTGAAATAACAGTTCCGATAAATCATTTCTGTTTTGATACATACTGACAGTTAGATATCGCCTTGTGTTCATACTGTAGTTGATTGACAGACGTTATTATGAACTTTTAATGTCATGCGCCTTAAAATCACTTCGATCGAATAGACTCGACTATCGATTATGCCCCTAGCTCTCATTGAACTGCTGGGCGCTGGCATGAATCCTAAGTAAATATCTGTGAGAGACGTTTCTTCCAATCGCAACCCTCGTATATTCTTATCTCCATTAGTCACCATGGTCTAGTCAAGTGGAAGGTAATTAACATATTCTTGATGGCAGATACCAGCTAACAGCAGGTGAACCAGACAGATCGAATTTGTGCCGCACGCGTTTAGTTTCCGATTCCGATCGACTGTGGAAGTATTTTTTTTTACTTTATTTTTTTATCAAACAATGTGTCAGAAATTTTAATAATTTAGACTTTATAGACATTTTTCCACTACAATTATCATCAAGATTATAAAATACCAGCAAGAAATGCATGCTCGCGTTCACGTTTCCGGATTTTTCTTTTTTAAATTAGAAATATAATCGATTTAAGAATCTATTTTTAAAACAATAATTTCATTAACCATACTGTTACATAACCCTTACTTACAAAACTTTACGCTTCCATGCGACTTCTGTTTCCTTTTCCTTTCACGGTTTTTCTACCTCAAATTTGTTAAAGTTGTTTCACCCAATCTATCCTCCCCTAAAATCTTTACCACATTCGAGACCACATTCTCTTACCAGCTTCCTTTACCTTCCATTCCTTTCCTACATCCTTTCCATACATGTTCCCATGTTTCCTCTTCCCATTCACATATTTTGCACTTTTTGTTCTCTTTCCTTTCTCAATACATCCCTTCCCTTAAATACCTTTCCAATGTAAAACTTGATTTTGATTCCTCAGTCATCCCCTATTTTTCTATTAATTGTCATTTCCTATCTCTTTCTGACAATTCTTCATAGATTACTCCAGTCTCATCTCCTATACTTCTAGCACTAAAAAACTTCCTCCTTTCTTCTTCCTATCCCTTTAATTCTATCGCCCTAACTCTCCTTTCTTCTGCATCCTTTAAACACTGTTTCTATAACTCTCCTCCCTTTCCCTCCCTTAGCTTCGTCTAAAACTTCCATGCCATCTTTCCCGCTCTAGTACCTAATTTATCCCTTTACTCTTCTTCTCTCACAATATATCAGAGTGTCGTCCACTCTGCATCTGGTGTTCACCTTATATAACTATCTTGTAACCTCTCAATCTCTTACCTTTCCTTCCATCCCCATATCTCTGCTCCATAGCCTAATAGTGACCATACCAGCCTATCAAATAACCCCATTGTCCTTCTCTAATATCTTTTCAACCTCCTTTTTCCCATTTCATATATCTGTTTCATTACTACTGCCGCTTTTTTTGTCCTTTCTCTTATATGAGCTTTATGATCTCCATTTGTTTGTAAGGGATATCCCAGTACATTCTTCCCTTTTTTCCCCTCCATTTCTAAACCTCATTATCTTTGTCTTCTTTACATTTAAATTCAACTTTTTTCTATCTAGGTATTTATCCAATCCGATCCAATCCTGTAAGTAAACCCGTCATCCCTTTTTCATCCATTCTTGAATTTTTTTAGTCAGATATTTTTTAATTAAAAATTATTATTTTTTTAATCTTCAACCAAACATCGGACAATTGAGCTGACGGATCGAATAAGGACACATACATTTTTTCGGGGCGAGCACAAATGAACCCTGACAGGACAAAAAGAAGAATTCTGAAAATATTGTTTTACTGAATTCAAGAAAATTTCTTACATTAATTGAATTTCCAAAAATTAATGTTCTCAACAAATTTTGAAAACTACAAGAATTCATCCCGCTCGAGCCGAAAAAATTTATGTGCCCTTATTCGATCCGGCAGCTAAATTTTAAGATATTGAGTTGATGGTTAAAAAATTGATATTATATTATTTGAATGTTTGGGATTGCACACTTTTAAGTTTTTCAATTCAAAATAATTTTGAATATTCAAATGTGAAATTAACAATTTGGAATATTTAAATGTGAAATTATTAAATTAAAAACTGACTATCAAGGATTTTGATAGAAAACTTTGCAATTTTGAAAGATATAAAAGTGACTCAAATTGATGATCTTGGCTTGTAGAATTGAGATAGAAAATAAATTTTGAACTGCTATAATTTCCTTTTTTCATATCAGTTGTTACAAAAAAAAGTAAAATGAGGAATATTTGTTTATGGTTGATTATGAACCAATCTGTTTAGATTATTACATTTTCCAATTAGGAAAAGAAACAATAAAAAAATTGTTTATGTATTTCTAACACTGCTAATATTTAATGCATTCTTCTTTCAAAAAAATTTTTAATAAAAAATAGATTTCTTTCAATAAACTGAGGTAAAATTACATCAATTTTATTATTAATGTTTTTCCGACAATTTTCTCGACTTCAGGTAATGTTTTTATTTGTTACCAAACCTTATATATTTATTAATTTTGTTGTTTCGACTTTCTTCTCGTAACTTTGTTTATTTTATTAAATTTTATACAATTATTGTGTGTAGATCTTGAGAATGACTCAAAGCCGCGCCGAAACGTTGATCATAATTAAATTTTGACACCATAATTAAAATGAGTTTTTTTTTTATAAGACTGTAAAGACCAAAAAATTTGATTATTTAGATTTTATCGACAACAGTCTAAGAACGGAGTTTGGTTTTGGTTACCACCAATCGATATTAATTGTTGACTAAAATTAAACTGTTCTATTTTTTGTTGAACATTTATTTTTTCGAGTTGAAAATTCATCTATTTTGTTGAAATTTTGACTTTTTTGTTTGAATTTTGTTAAAAATTCGTTTTTCCTATATTGACAATGATTTTTTTTATTAAAAATGTAGCTATTTCATTTTTGCTAGAAATTGATCTTTTTCAGTTAAAAATTTACTTATTTTGTTGAAAACTCGTACTTTTTAGTCGAAAATTCAATTATTTTGGTAGAAAATGTATATTTTTGGGTTGTAAATTCATCCTTTTTTTCGAATTGTCTTTATGACTTAGAAAGTAAAAATTTATCAAAGATTCATCAGTTTGGTTGTAAATGAATTACTTTAACGGGAAATGTAATAATAAAATTTTAAATTAATAAATCTTAATCAACTGAAACTCGATTCTTCATTACGTGTGTGAATTCGGCAACATTCCTTCGATTTTTTTAAATTAACCCAATCGGCATTGCGGAAAAGCAACAACAATGCTTGCGATATTTTCGTGACACAACTTTTTTTTAGAGAAAGACAAGTAGCAAAATATTTTTAGAAATTTTGAGAGAGATGTTTAATTTTGTGAATCAACAATAAACAATTTTGACATAAAAAACTTGAATCAAAAATTTAAAATAAATTTAACACACTTTTCTCAACTCTTCGAAATTGTAATGTGTTTAAAATATTTGTAACTAAAAAATTAGGAAAACTTAAGGAATTAACAGATAATTTTCTTCGTTATATTTCTTAAACTGAAAACATTAACTTTAGTATTTCAAAGTGTTGCAGACCTTTGTTTCATTGATTGTTATTATTATTAAATTATTGAATATATTATTTCGATAAAATAAATGATATTTCAACCAAAAAAATTTTAATTTTAAATAAAAAATAGTTGAATTCATGCCAAGAAAGACACATTTTTAACAAAATAGCTGAATCCCCAACAACAAAAACAAATTAATTTTACCAGTTTCATTCTGAACCAACAAAAAAAAAGTTTTTCAGAAAAGACATTTTTCTACAAAAGAGATCAATTTTTTAACACGAAACTATGAATTTTTAATGAAGTAGATGAATTTACTGCCAAAAAAGACAAATTTGCAACGAAATAGTGACGTTGTCAACCAAAGAAACAAATTTTTGACTAAAATGATAAATTTTTGGTAAAAAAATGAATTTTTAACAAAGTATTTGTCTGCTTGACCAAAAAAGATTAATTTCCAATCAGTTGCATTTTTAACTGGCAAACACAAATTTTCAATAAAATAGTGGAATAATCAACAAAAGCAGATTAATTTTCAATCCAAAAAGACAAATTTGGAACCAAAGAGTTTAAATTTCATCTTAAAAAATTGTTTTCAGGCCTGAAAAAAATCACCCAAATTAGTATTTTTCGGGGATAAATAATTTATGATACAGAATACAAATTTCGAACAAACATTTCTTTTTGAAGTTTATTTGTTCATTTGGTTTTGAAGTTAAATAAATATATAACTTTCATAAGATTCTTAAGATAATTCAAAACTTTTTTTAAGCTTTCAGATATATCGAAAAAATATAATTTTTTTAAGGATTTTGAAACATTTTAGGAAAAAATCGAACTATTCCTAAAATTTTGAAAAAGCTTTCAAAATTAAAAAAATTCACCTTGAATCTTGCAGATATTTTCGAAATTTGTACAAATATTTGGAAATTATAATATTATTTTGAAATATTTTAAAACTTTTTCAATTTTTCTTTGAAAATTAATTTAAAAAAATAAAAAACAATAGTAAAGTTTTGCAGGAATCTTAAGCAATTTTCTTATTAACTAAATACCTCGTAAACTTCTTTCAAACTTGAACTAATTACTTTAGCCATCTGCAAAACTTTTAAACTTGGCAAATATCTTTTAACATTCTTCGAAATTCTTCCAAAGTTTTTCATGAAATTCCTAAAAATTAAGAAACTAGCCTTCAATTCTCCCAGATCCTGTTTCGACAATTTAAAAATCTTCCGAAATGTTGAAATTCGTTAAAATATTACCTTGAACTTAATTTTTCAAAATAAAAAATCAGTTTAAATTATCCCATGAATTATAAGAAATATTTTTTATTATCGTAAAATCTTTTAAAAGTTGCTTTTTTTTCAATTTTGTATAAAATTTTGCAATCTTGGTAATGAAAAGATTTTGCTTGAAAATCTTTCCCATTATTCTTCTAAATTTCGAAAAATCATTCAAAATCTTTTGAAATCTGTGTCAATTTTCTCTTAAAATTTATTTTCAAACTCAAAAATCAGTTAACATTTGTCCAGGAATTTTGGCGAAAATTTTTTTTTTCTTGAAGCCTTTTAAACTTCTTAAAAAGCATCGAAATTTTTTTTGAAAACTTCGAAAATTTACATTTTGTTTTAAATTTTTGAAATATTTTTAAATTTCAAATTATTTTTTTTAACTATTTACAAACCTTTTAGACCTTCTAAATATCTTCTAAAATTATTTGAATTTTCGCAAAAATTTTCAGAATCTGTTATGACGATTCTAGAAATCTTTTAAAATCTGATGTCATCTTTTGAAATGTTTTTAAGCATTCTCTTAAAATTAAATTTTCAAAATAAAAAATCAATTCAAAATTTCCCATGAATTTCAAGAAAAGTTTTTTATTATCGTGAATCCCTTCAAAATCCTTAGAAAACTTACAACAAAATTTGCCAAATATTTAAAAGTGTACGTTTTTTAAAACTTTTACAATATTTTTAACTTTCAAATTGTTTGTAAATTTTTTTAAATTTCGAAATGTCTTAAACTTACTCGCAGGTTTTATAAATCTTTGTAATCCTGCTGATTGGAAGCTTAGATTGTCCCAGGGATTTTAACCATTTTTCCGACGACAAAAGTTCCAAATTGTTTCGAGTAATTTCGAGATAGTTCGAGAGCAAAATTCCTTGGATGTCTGGAAAATACCTCAAAAGCTTTGAAATCCTGCGAAATTCATTGATTCTTGTGAATGCATTATTTGCGATCCATCAAAATAGTTTAAAACTTCGTGAAATTACATGAAATCTGATGTTATTACATCATTCGAAATCTTCCAAAATTCAAGAGAATTCTTTAAAATAGCATGCAATTTTTAAAATCCGGTGAAATTTTTGAAATAATTGAAAATCTCTTCAATCTTTGAAATCCTAGAAAATCTGTTAATTATTGTGAAATTCTTTTATTAGAAATGTTGTATTGAAATTTTTGATATTCATTGAAATCCCATGAAAATCCTCCGACATTTTGTGAATCTCCGTATAGTAATTCGCAATACTTTATATCCTTCTAATTTATATAAAATCCTTAGAAATCCTCATAAGGTTTGAAAAATTGAAAATCAAATCATTCGAAGTATTTTAGTTTGACCCATATACTAACTTAAAATAAAATATCGATAAATTAATTTGATAAAAGAAGGTAACTGCGTAAAATTTTTAACTTTATTAATAAATTAGAAGACATTTTGTCATATTTTTTTATAGAATTTATTATTTGCACCAAAGTAACGTATTTAAAATTTATTTCTCTCCAACACGATGAATGTAGAATTATTTACACACCTTATCTATATAATGCATTGCTTTATTCGCGCCTCGTTTCAAGTCACATCGAAAATATCCTCATGGAAAATTTTGTACAAAAAAGTAAAAAAGAATAAAAACATTTTTACAGGAATTTACAAATAAATACAATAAATTACAACAAAAAATACAGGCAAGTACACATTTTTTCTAGTATTGAGATGAATTTTGTACTTTTTATTATTGTTTATACATTGTTATATTTTATTGTAGTTTTAATTTTCTAAAAGAATTTACGAAAAATTACAACTACAAGAATCTGCAGAAATTTACAGGTCTTGCAGCCAAAAAGTTGTTTAAAGAAAAAAAAAAAAAATATTTTTTGAAAATTTTGAAAATCTTATTAAATATTCTTTTAAAATTAATTAAAAAAAAAGTTAGTTTTTCTGGGAATTTGATACCAAATACAAATATTTTCCACAATTTTCAGCCTAACTGGGGGTGCAGCTAAAGGCGACTGGTATCCCAGAGCGTACGATCTCCAGGCGTCAAACAACAACCACTTCCGGAAGTGGACAAAAACATCCGGTGGTGCTCAACAACCCTGACCATCGCACCAGCAAAGAAGACAGGAAGCTCAGCAAACATGGAGGGCACAAACGACCATTTGGACATCGCCAACAACCAGTGCGACTCGGTGTTACCAAACCCCGGGAGTAATATTCTTCAAGCGGCTTCGCCACATCTACAGGGACCAAACTCGACGAGCACTACAATTCCCGTAGGATTCCGAGCGGTACCGCCCGGACCAGACTCTAAAGCCTCTTCAGTTTCCATCACATTCGCCACAGCCGTGTTATAATTCACGCCGCCCACTATGTCAATGGCAGATCTGCAGAAATTAATTGTCGCTGTCCGGGCACTAGCTCCTCCGAAACCTGAGTTTTTTGGTATTGATCATGAGGACCCCGAGAAGTTCCTCAGGGATCTCGAAGATTACTTCGCAATGGCTGGCATCCAGGAAGCCTACTGGATGAGAACCACCGGACAGCCACCTTCCTACAAAAATGTACTCACTCGCCAAATGTTTGACTCCCACAGCGAGCGAAGGCACATTCGACGGGGAGTTGATAGAATTAATAAAACCATGTATCAGGAAATCTCTCCGGGCAGCAAACCTCCATACCTTTGCAGACCTTCTCAACAGAGCCGGTCAGCTGGAAGCTGACGAGGCGGAAGCTTCCACGAGTAAGCCCCTCCTGAACGATAGACCTCCGCCAGAAAACTGGCGCCAGGGTGCGAAAGAAAACGCACCTGCCGCAGCAGCCAATACGGATCCAAACGTGGCCGCACCCCGGCACTAAATACTGTTCTAACGTCGCGGGGATCCCTCCTTCACCTGAGTGCGTATGTGGGTGAGAGAGAGGTAAACGCTCTCGCTGATTGCGGAGCCAACCATAGTGTAGTCCGCGGCCGTATGTTATCACTCCGCGGGATGATTCACTTCAACGTAAGGCTAAAAGGAAAGGTTCATGCTGGACTCTTTCACGTTATCGACGAACTTCTGGACGAAGTCATGCTGGCCCGTGATTGGATGGTACAACACGGTGTCAACGTTGACAACATCTCCGACTGCCTTTGCATCGGACTTACAGAGCGCCACTGAGTGTTCGCATTACCCATTTCAGCCACGACCTCTCTCGCTACACCTGCCGCTGTAAAGGAACTGCTGCCCACACTGGGATTCTCTCCTGCACACGCACCGGAATTTTCGAAGATTGTTAACCGACATCAATGTATCTCCGACCAAGGCGGAAGATTGCAACCCGCATTCACCGTTCAGCACGAAATCCATCTGACATCGAAGCAGCCCTTCATGATACCTCCAAGAGGTTATTACGACGCGAACAAAAAGGTACTGCACACTGACGTTCCTGAGATGCTGGCTTACTGGATCATGGAGCCAGTATCTTCCCCTTACAGTTCCCCTCCCCTAATACAGACGAAGAAAGACGGCACAAAGAGATTCTGCGTTGATTTCCGAAAGGTGACTCACTTAACCATTGACTCAGCACAGCCACATCCCGTAATCTACGAGACAGTGAAGGACCTGGGACAGGCACTTATCTTCTGGATAGTCGACCTAAAGAGCGGGTACTGGCAGATTCCACTACACCCCGAATCTCGCAAGTATACTGCCTTCAGAATTCCGGGAGGGGGCAGTACCAGTTCCGGGTGATGCCGTTCGGACTGAAGAACGCACCGAGCACCTTCCAGAACCTTAGGTGCGAAGTCCTGGGACCCTACTGGAGGAGCTTCGCCATCGCTTATTTGGATGATATTATCATCTAATCCGCTAGTATTGAGGAACATCTTCTGGATCACCCCGAACGAGAAAGCAACTATGCAGTTTCCTGGGTACCTGCGGCTAGCTACGAGAGTATGTCCCGCGCTTCATCGAAGTTGCCGCCCCGCTCACAGATTTGCGGAACACTCACCTCACGTATCGTTGGACGTTGTGAGCGCAGTCCGTTTTCGATGCCGTCGTAAAACTAACGGACGACCCACCAAAATTGGATCGGCCTGATCCTAGTGTTCCCTACATCCTGCAGACAGATTAGAGCGACCGCGGAATGGGAGCAGAATGCCTCGTCGTTGAATAGGGCCATGAAAAGATATCATCTGTACCTATAGAACCGTCATTTTACCCTTCAAACCGATAGAAAGGCCCTGACTTGGGTGGACCAAGTGAAGGGTGTAACAAAAATTGACGCAATGGGCCAGTTATCTTAGTCGATTCAAACTCACTGTCGAGAATTGCCTAGGAAAGGGCAATGAGCTCATCGACGCGCCCACCCATCATCCAGCAACTTGTGAGGCCGCTCCCTCTTCGAGGAAATCTGCGATGCTCAGCAGCACGACCCAGCGATTGACCGGGAAGTCGAGAGATGGCATGAGCTACGAGAGCTACCACGAAGAAACGCGTGCAAAGAGCGCAACATCCAGGAACATCGCTTGGACAATCATAGTTTCTGGAAACGCCATCCCGACGAATGTAATTGGTCTACTCGCGTTCCCAGCGAATCCGTCGAACAAGTTCTCTACGACCATCACGACACCCCCCCTCGCAGGAGACTCAGAGATGGACGAGACACTCAGATACATTCAAACACGTTTCTATTGGCCCGGAATGCGTCTCGATATACGAAAATACGTAGGTAGTTGTAATCTCTGCATACGCACCAAAGCTATGCGATCCACAAGGCAAGACAACTTGAGGCCACGGCTACAGGGAAAAAAGTCATTGTGATAGTCACCGATCTCTTCTCACGATGGACTGAAGCGTTCCCGTTAGGCTCATCGAAAGCGTCAGTGCTCACCGCTCTCATGGAGAGAGAAGTTTTCCCCCGTTGGGGATACCTACGACAAATCCTCAGCGACGATGGCCGCCAGTTCATTAGCCAACAGTGGATCGACGCCTGCCGCAGATGGGACAGCGACTTGTAGACCATGCCAGCCTATCATCCACGTGCCAACCCGACCGAGCGGCGTAATCAAGTGGTGAAAAAGGGCATCCGTTTAAGAATCGACCAGGGGGATCATCGTCTATGGGATCGATTTCTGCTAGAGATCGTCTTTGGTTTGCGCCGACGAAGAAACGCGGCTACTGCCCAGATACCCAGTTATCTTCCGCTGGGAAAAACCTTAAGACGACCCGGCGAATGGAGGTTCGACGAAGTCACCCCACCTTTGCCGCTGGAACGGCTGCAAAGAGAAGAAGAAGCCAGGGTCCACCATAGACAGCATCACCGAAACTACGCTGGCCCCGACGAGAGCGTGTGGTACTGTCTTCATGAATTGACGCACGTGTGGGAGGTAAAGTTTACTGGGTGACATTCAACGGCACCTGAATGAAAGTCCACGGTCGACACTTCTTCCGCGCTCCGGTCATCCAAAACGAGCTACCTTCGGCAGCTTAGGATGAACTACTTTCAGAAGCTCAGGACGAGCTACCTCCAGAAGCTCAGTAAGAGCTACTTCCAGAAGCTCAGGACGAGCTAAACCCAGCATCGTAGGATGAGCTACCTCCAGAAGTTCAGGACGAGCTACCTCTAGAAGCTCAAGGCGAGCTCCTCAAGCAGCTCAGGACGAGCTATTTCCAGTAGCGCAGGACGAGCTATTTTCAGTAGCTCAGGACAAGCTGAATCCAGCAGGTCAGGACGAGCGTGCTCTAGACAAGTTCTATAGTGATGATGAGCAATCGGACCTCGCTTCAGATCGCCAACTGCCGGCACCGAGCGATTCCGCGGACGAGGGGGCACTCAACGACGATTATAGCCCCTGGAGACGCTATAGGTTGAGACGTGGGTTAACGCCTTACTACTTAGAGGCTCGCGCTTACACCTTTCATCGAAAAGGTTCATAAAAAAATTCACGATTAACTCGAGTGACTTTTCCATCCAACGTGCTTAGCAGTGAGGCGAAGGCGCATAGCCGCGCAACATCCAAAACACGGCTCGGTTTCAACACCATGCCCCATCCACCAAACTCGAGGCGAGCTCCCAGCCGCCTGTTTAACGAAGTCAGGGGACTTTGCCAGAATTCGATAGGAAAGCAGCACGACGGCGAAAAAAGCGCCCCAGCATGCGAGGACTGAGTCAGGGGACTCTCTCGAAGGAACCCGTGACAGGAGTCACGACGGTGAACTATTGCGTACAATTGTCAGCGTAAAGGATAAAATAATAAAAAGAACCGATGAGCGAACTCAGTATGTAGTTGAAAAGCACTGCAGAAGGTTGAGTCTCTCATAATAGAAGGCTCAAGTTGTTGCCAAATATCTCCTAAATACTGCGTCTTGTCTATCGGTTCATGACGACCTTGCTTACTCATCCGCTTCAGGTACCTAGAAATCGGACCTTAATAATGGGGACGGAGTCTCTCTCTCCCTCTCTTTCTCGTTCTCCCTAATTTACGCGTCGAAAAACCTGCCTAATGCATACTTTTTGTTCGTTTGTTTTATATAATAATTACAACCCTGTTATATTTACGTCATAGGACATAATTTATATATATATATATATATATAAAGTATGGGATATGTGTGTATGTATGTATGGTTTAAACATTAGTTGGTCTTATGTGTTCGATTATGTATTCTACTATCTGTGCCAATATAGAAACGTAAGAACTCCGACAGAATTTTAAAGTAATGTAATGCAGGAAGACGGAGAGGAACCTCAGAGCGGCTACCTTGCAACAGACATCACCAAATAAAGGCCTTATTGGCGCGCGGGTTCCAAGATTGAGGTGGTGGGGCAAACGTAAAAACTGACATTCCCTACCAATCCCTATTGCACGGAGTGGGAGAGCTGCGACGAACTGTGGCGCGCGCCCCGGGGCCACGGAAATAAAGGTGCGCGTTCCAGCCAGATCTCGGCCATCACCTGGCACAGAACGTATGAACAAGTTGATGAACTCTCTTTACTACTTTCACCGACGCCTCGAATAGTGTCACCAGCCAGAGGCTAGCCTCCACTCTCATCTCTGACAGCTATCCGCCTGACAATCTCTGCGCGCTTTCTCTCTGCCTAGGAGACGGATAAACAGATAAAAGGACTTGAAGAGAGAATTTTTGGGACTGCTTTCTCTACACCTAATGGTTCATCGAACCTACAAAAAAAAAACTGCTCTTCTCAGAGAAAACTTAAAACAATTTTGACATATATATATATAATACAGTCCTTTTCAGGGCTGAATTCACAATATTTTACGCTCAATCTTGTTTGTATCTGTCGAGCGCACTACGGTCTTGTACCTTCTGATATCTGATCGAAGTTGAGATTCGGAATCAACGTGTGATTGCCCCTCCCAGGGCGTCGTCCTCGGTGATTTTAGGACTCTCAATTCTTGGGGGACCTAGCGCCCCACTGTCGAACGCACTACGGTCTTGTACCTTCCGATACCTGATTGAAGTTGGGATTCGGAATGAACGTGAGATTGCCCCTCCCAGGGTGTCATTCTCGGTGATTTTCGAACTTTCACTTCGTGGGGGACCTAGCGCCCGACTTTCGAACGCACTACGGTCTTGTACCTTCCGGTACATAATCGAGGTTAAGATTCGGAATCAACGTGATATTGCCGAATTCCAAGGTGTCATCCCGGTGATTTCCGAACCCTCGCTTCTTGGCGGACTTAGCGCCCCAAACCGTTGAACGCATAAACATCTTGTATCCTTAGATACCTGATCAAAGTCGAGTTAGAGGCCCGCTAAACTTCACGGATGGGACTCAAACTCCGTAAGAAAAGGGCCTGGGCCATTCGCCGACAACGAGAGGCCGAACTACAAGAACTTTGTCCTCGAAAAATATTGCAAGGGGATGCAAACCCCGTCAACATCACCGAGGGTTGACTGTAGGGTCCATCATTCACTCACACGAAGGAAAGCTTTCCAGTGAAAAACAAATATTTTCTACAATTGGCGGCCTAACTTTGGGGTACAGCTGAAGGCGATTGGTATCCCAGAGCGTACAATCTCCACGCGTCAAACAACAACCACTTCCGGAAGTGGACAAAAACATCCGTTGGTGCTCAACAACCCTGACCAGCGCACCAGCAAAGAAGACAGGAAGCTTGCAGAGAATGGCTGCACAGATTCAGCATTCGCACAACCTTCAGAACCGAGCACTAGTCGCTTTAGCGAAACCCTCTCAGCAAACATGGAGGGCACAAACGACCGTTTGGACATCGCTAACAACCAGGGCGACTCGGTGTTAGCAACCCCCGGGAGCAATATTCTTCAAGCGGCTACGCCACACCTACAGGGACCAAACTCGACGAGCACTCATTGTACACGCGATTGAAACGCCGCCTGGTGTTTCAGCCAGAGACCTATCCGGGAGACATCGAAGGTCATCCGGACATACTTCGTGACTGGGAGGAACGATAGTTTTTCCTCGAGAAATATTTCAAGGGGATGCGAACCCCGTCAACATTACCGAGGGTTGAATACCCCACAGACTTTTAAGAAACCAACGGCCCCTCTAGGGGCCACGACTCGTTCATACGCAGGAAAGCTTCCCAGTCAAAAACAAGTCTTTTCTACAAAAAAATATTTGAATAGGATTTGATAATAAGATAGTTTAATTATGAATCTATTAATTTGAAATTATTGTAAAATTTAGAATAATTTGTAAGTTTTCAATCGAACGTTTACATTTGTTTAACTACTGAGGCTTTCAAATTGAAAAAGTTCTATTTTTAACGTTAAAATCTGTAACTTGTTTGATTTTCAACAGATTCAGAATCGTCCTGTAAAATCAATTATTAAATTCAACTTTGGTCGATAATGTAGATTTCCATTATTCATAGTATGTGTGACTGGATTTCTCAACGGATCGAGAATTACTATCGCCGATGATAATACAGATTCCTATTTAAAAAATCAATTATTATTCAATTTTCAATATTCGAACAATAGTTCAATGTGAGTTATTATAACAGCAAAAGTTCTTGGTAAAAGTGTAATATTGTTTTTAAATCGTAGTTTTTTGTAGAAACTTATACAATATTACATATCGTACACATATTAACAGTTAGGTACAAGTCGAGTCGTTGATGCGGATTCTAAAAGTACTGTTTGTAAAAATGTGTATTTTTTTGTTTAAATTTGTACATTTTCTGCAATGAACTGCCAATATATACAACACAATTTTAAGTATACAGTTTCCCAATATTTCAACTTTTGTGAAATCTTGAATTTTTGGTTGTAAAGATGTTTAATTTTCTACAATAATTTATGTAAAATTAAAAGCGTTTTCATGGCGTCAAACGCCCAAATTAAAAAAAAGTAAAATTCTGTAGTTTTATCTAATACCTTGTAGATTTTTACAACAAAGAAAATTGAATATTAATAAAAAGTTATACAAATTTTTGAATTGTGGAAACTTGTACATCATAGTTTATTTTTTTTACTTTTTTACAAGAAAATAGAAGAAAAAATTAGCTATTTGTGTTTAACTGTATATTCTTGTACATTTTGTACCTTTTTTACAAAAAAGTACATGTTTAAAAAAAAATTACACTCGCAGTAACGTTGTACTTCCTGGTGAAATTTTTTTCCATCAGGGCTTTGTAAAGAATCATTCGATGAATAAAATGATCCATTGTTAATTAAAGTTGAATGCTTTATGTTTCAAACAAAAGAAAAACCTTTAAATATCCCTAAAAGCTTTTTAAATAAAAATAATTTTTGCGAACACCTGTGAAGACCCACGTTTCTAATTTTTCATAAAATGTATCAATATTTCATAAATTGGATTTTAATTTACAAAAAAAAATTGTTTCAAAAAGTATAAATTAATATAGTAGGTAGGTAAGATATGAACTTGTTGGTCGTCTTTCATGCTCATAGCGCTTGGAGGAGAATAAATAAAGATATAATTGGAAACGAGTCTCATTACAGTGTACAAAGCTTATCGTAGTTAGTGGAATGTCTATTTTGTCATACCTATAAAATTTAATTACGGTCTTAATATGACCAGGATGTCTACCCTACCTGGAAAACCCGCACAACCTGGAAATGTCAGGGAATTTTTTCGAGAGCGTGCTTAATTCGTTTTGAACTTGCTATAAACATAAAATTTAATAATAATGATTCTTCATTTGTAAAAGTAACTTTATATTAGGGACCGTACTTAAATTACGCAACAGCTCAAGGGGGGGGGGTCGAGACGTTATGTTAAAGCGTTTTTAGAATTGAACAAAAAGAGTCTTCTAATGTAAGTTCCGGCATAGTTCCTGATATGGCCGCTTTAGATTACATGTCATTTTACTGGAAGACATTTCATGTAATATAATCAACAAATTATTCTTGCTCATAAATATCTTCGTTTGTATTAATGCAAGATAGTTGTGGTTTTTTTCTGAAATTTTTATCTTTTTGTTTACCAAACCAAGCCATTGACACTTTTACCCCCTGCATTAACAAACCTAGAGTAGGCTGGATTGTCACTCCGTGATCTACTATTTAAAAGATAAAACTCATTGACCTCTATCAGTTCTACCAATCCCAGCCCCCTCCTGTTGTGCGCAACATCGTGACTCTCCCGGTATATTGTAAAATTTGTGTGAGAAAACATATCAGGTGGACCCTGGCTCAATTCCCTCTCCCTGCAGTTGGAATCGCCATATATAGTGATAGGAACGTTATTGTACCTCTCCGACAGAGCGCACAAGGTTTCTTCGAAAAGTTGTGGAATTACTTTTGTATCTACCGTCGAGTTGAGATAGGAGATTCCTACAATTAAATTAATTTTAATTGCGCTATAAACTCGAACCGGAATCCAATGGTTTCGACGATTCCTATAATATCGAACTTATCATAATTAATACAGGATTTTAAAAATCTTACATAACCATGCCAATTGCAGAAGAAGAAGTTTTTAGTATTGTTGACTCGTCCTGAGGTATTTCGCTCATTTGACCTTTTATATTTTTCTTCTTCGTTGCCCTGCTTGATAGCCGATTGTGAAAATTTCCTTTCGTAAGGTTTCCCGCCTGCTCTTTGATAATGGTTGGTGGAGATTCCAAGAGCTTGCGCTTTACCTTTTCCTGTATACTGCTTGCTTGCTCCATTTTTCTTTTTTTAAATGGTTCCGGCTTATTCACAGGTTATGTGCCACTCTGGATTACAGATTCCAACGCTGACAGATCCTTAGACTCGAATTTTTCTCCATCTACATATATTATATTATAGCTCAAGGAAGCTTTCAGGTCACAATTTCTAGCCTCCTTAAGGTAGGTAGTTTGAACCACAACAGCGATTTTCTTGAAGTTGATTGCGGTAATGGTTGTAACACTCACAAACCACTAGAATCGAGAACATTAGTGACAATTGGTTACTTTGAAAGCACTTTATAAATTACACTGCACGAACTCATCCCGTAAGAAACCAAAATTTTGACAAGCGATTAAACATGCGACTCAAGTGCACTGAATGTAAACAAAAATAAAAGCTTGAAGTTTCTGAGATTGACAGACGACAAACGGGAGATCTATTTGAACGAATTGTACTTGTCTCACAGACTTGAGGTTAATTTTGAGAAATGAGACATATATTATCTTAATTCAAACCTTACTGAGCTATTATATACAGCACCAAAAAAGCAAATATGTGGTCAGTGAGAAAAAATGTTACTGGCAAATTTTACCGTGACAAACCTTGGTTTCATTCTGACTGTCGACAAAGCAAATCATATCTTTTGAATGAGTTCAAAAAAGCCAGCAGGGCTAATTTCTCGGATGATGCTAAGTTGATTTATGTCAAAGCTGAAAAATCGTACTAAGCACTGATGCTAAGAAAAAAGCGAGTCTTGAATCCAAAATTCTGATGATCCTTGAGAGTGTCAACGATAGCAAAACATTCTGGGATACTGTGATTAGATTCAGAGGTATAAAAATAAAATGTGCGATCCTTTCTGCAAAATGTTGGGAAAACTTCTTCCATCTGACACTTCCTGTCAGACGTCTGTCACCGTCATTGCTCACAGATGTGCGACATCCGTTATTGGATAGCAGAATTACAGATAACGAAATATTTCTATCAAATAAAAAAAAGTAAATTAAATAAGGCTCTGGGCCGGATCAAATCTCAAATAATTTTAACAAAAACTTGCCGCCCAATTAGCTTCTTCATCTCGAAACATTTTCTAATAAAATACTTGAAAATGAATGTATACCGCTCGAATGGATAAAACCTCTAACGTCCTTGATACATAAAAAACAAGACCCAGCCAATCCCAATAACTACAGACCTATTGGCCTTCTGAACTCACTTCCTAAAATTTTTACGCAAATTCTGTTGGCTAGATTGGCAAAAACAGGAGTTGTTGTGACACATTATTCCAGAAGCTGAAGCGGGCTTTCGCCCTGGTCTCAGAATCATGGGTGAACTAAATACACTATATTCCAGATAGGTCCGATCAATCAAATTATCAAAATTCATGACTCTATTATAAAGAGTTCCTTATTGTATGCGGCCTACAATATCGGATTAAATTATCTAGACGTCCTGGAAAAAGCACAAATCCGTTTTTTCAAAAATCTTCTGCACCTACCCAGAAATACGCCTGACTTCGTTGTCAGATTGGAACTAGGTCTACCCTGTGTACCATACCAAATACTAAAAATGGCGCTGAATTGAGCGGCAAAGATTTTCGGTATGGAAGACTCGCGCTATCTTAAACTTTGCATACTAAAATCAGCCGGAACCGCAAGCAGCAAAAATGTTAAATATAACTAGCTAGGTCAACTTATTAGATGTTTGGAGGGAGCGGGCATAAGCCACAATCTCATTGATCTCAATGGTCCCAATCTTATAACTCAAATCGATATTATAGCTGATAGATATCGTGATTTCTTCCATTCTCGGGATCTTTTAAGATTGGAAAACAGTAAATTTAGTTATATATACAGTAAAATTGTACACAATGATGCGCTACCCCAGCAATATCTCCTATTCAAAGCTCCTTTCCTTTTTAAGCGCATTTTCGCTCAATTAAGAACTTCCTCCAGGTTCATCATTAAGTTGACCTCTAAAGCTGGAACAACTGTAATCGATCCACAACAGATTTGCCAATTATGTAATCTAAGAGAAAATGAAGATCTTTTACACATCCTCGCCAAATGTCCAATCTACTCGCCCATTAGAAATCATTACTTGCGTAACATTGATATGATAACCGAGAACAATCTTCACTTCTTATTGTCAAATATAAACCCCGGAATGCTTCGCTCGATACACAACTTTATAAGTACATGTTTAAAAATTAGAGCTTTCTCTCTATTCGAATGGTACTGCCCGAACTCAACCAGTATGACCTAACAACCTATTGTATATACGATATTATAACTTTTCTCTCATTTTAGTATTTATATTTATTTTATTGATTTTTGTAATAGTGGCCTTCCCTTGCCACAGAATGTTGTATTCTTTGATGCAATAAATATACATACATACATAATGTAAAATGTGTTTAAAGTGAATGGCGTGAAATCCAAATTTAAAAATAAAAGTTTTCCTAGAAACATCATAGACGTAAAGGATTTGAAAATAACCTCTGATATTAGTTTTTTAAAACAGCAACAGTTGAATCGTGCCTCATTCAAAAAGTGCTCGAAATAATACTCAGGGGTGTATTTCCTTTTTAAAATAACGTCTGTCATAACGTATTATGTCCATATCGAGAATACATGTCAGTTAGGGTAACCCTTATTTTTCATTTTTCGAATTTCTTTGCTATCACCCCCCCCCCCAGTTTTGTTCGGATGCCTGAAACAAAATATGCAAATTTAAGGGATATCGGTTTAGGAAACCTTGAGATGGTAAAAATAATAAATTCATAATGTCTATTACCCGTGCAGAAATTGCTCAATTTTGTTCCCATTTCCGATGTGGCTCCGATTGGGTTTGCCATATTGTGGCTATAACGTGGCTATTTCTATGGTTCAAGTCGGAACCACATCGGGATAATCCCAGTTGTAAATTCATGCGCCATCTACTCTAAGTCTGCAGCTATGCGATGTCTGGTATTTTTATTTTATTCCGTATAGTTACAAATAATTAGCTAGGGCGATGATATCGAGTGTGATTCAAGAATGTTCACATGAGATATTAAATTCTGATACATAATGCCTATTTACTCCAAGCGTCCGACGATTTGTTTTATTGTCGTGACTTCCATGATTTGCTAGTGATGATATAGTTCGAGGTACGTTTTCAAGAATAATTTCAATTTTAATTTACAATATTTAATTTCAAAGCATAATACCAAAAGCGAAAAGTATGCTATGGGTTGGATCCATTATTAATATGCCTTATTTCCGCAATGAGGGCGAAGCTAAGTAGATTAATTATAATCAAGATGAAACCCAACCTCAAAATTAATTAAGAATTTCTTTTTGATTTTTCGTTACTCAATGTGAACTCTTCTTAGAGATCGCGGGACCTTGTGGTTGGTGAGAGAGCTTGAGGGTCTCATCGTACTAGAGACCTGGAAAAGGTAAAGTAGAGGGGCTGCAGAGCGAATTGTAGTTGCTCTGGGGAACTAACGGACTCTAGTCAGTGAAACCTTAGCTAAGGAGCGATCCTTCCAGGTGGTAATAGCAAAGCCTCCTGGAATATCGAGGGCACGAGTTTTTATGCTCCCAAGCCTTTTAAAACCCGGCGCGCTCCCCTCAAATGAGGCGGATGTGTCGGGGGAGTGTGTGCCTGAACGAAGACTTTGGGACATCAGGACGAATCCCATAGTATTCAGACCCGCTCCCTGCAAGCGGGGCTCTGCATATAGTGTTTCTTATTTCCCTACCTTCTCGTGGGACCAAATGGGCAAAACGCAAAAAACAAATAAAATCAATGAGGGCTCCGATCCGGGGCCATGTTGATCCTGGATTCAGGATCCGGAATCTTGATGCCACGATAGAAGAACAGTTAACGGTGCTCTCCGTGAGGAAGAGGAACCATAGTGGTGCAAAGAGAAGAAGAGCCCGCTTAGCGCGGCTTGCAAGCAGCAGCCGAGGCACTTTACAAGAGGCCATGACTGCAGAAATATCACTTAGAGCAACTCCTTAGGCTTGTTCTACAGGCAAGAGGAGGGGACCAGAAGCATCTAGAGACTGTCATAATCAGCCCAATCAATGGCTTAGACCGTAATTTCCATAATGCAGATTAATTTGCACCACAGCAAAGGCATCTCGGCGGTTTGAATCAGGTGTATGTCACTGGTGCAGACTGTGGTTGCCCTAATCCAAGAACACTGGGTATGAAGGGAAAGGATGAGTAGCTTGCGAGGGTGTGGCTCCATATATAAGGGGCTGCGCGAAAAAGCACCAAGGGCATGCATAGCCATCAAGGGTATGGATGAGATTTTGATTTCTAAGCTCTGCTCTAGGAACCTCACCGTCATCATGGTAAGGCTCAGCGGCAGTAGCGGAAAAGGCTAGAGGTGTATATCGGCTCGGCTTATTTTCCGGGCGATGCTGAGGGACCAACTGTTCTCCTGGTACCGCCAGGAAAACAGGATTCATCTGCTGTTTGGTCGTGATGCAAACACATACCATATAGAGTGGGAGAACACGAACATCAACGGCAGAGAAAGAGATTATATTCAATAACTAGCGAAAAATCAGCTGGAGATTCTGTATCGGGGTGTTACTCCCACATTCCAGATTAGAAACAGGAGTGACGTTGTCGATTTGACTCCATGCTTAGAAGCACTGAGGAGCAAGATGGAGGGCTAGAGTGTCTCCGATTGAGGAGTCTCTGTCAGACCACAAATATATCTTGTTATAGTTAGCCCTAGGAAAATCGGCGGTTTCAGAGATTAGAAACCCCAGGAATATACTTTGCGACTCATATAAAAAAGAACTTAAAAGCAGGCTGGTGGAATTCCGAACAAGCTACGTTACTACAGATGAGTTAGAGCACACCGTGGATTTTTTAGGAAGGGCTCTGACTACATCATATGAGAACAATTGTCCTACAAGTACAATCAAGTCTAGGAAAGGAGCAGAATGGTGGAACACTCGCCTGGAGAAACTCCGTCAGAAGACTGAAGCGTTGTATGTCAGAGCAAACAGAACTAAGTTGCCTTCAGACTATGCCATCTATAAGACAGCCCAGCATGAATAGAATAGGAATATCAGAATTTATAAACTGGAAGATTGGAGGGACTTCTGCGAGGAATCACAGAACATTCAGGAAAAAGCGAGGCTCCATAAGATCCTGGGAAAAAATCTGGAAGCTCGCTTCAGGCTCATAAGGCTCGATGATGGTGAGTATGCTAAGACGATGAAGCAACGATGAATCACCTGATGGAAATGCACTTTTCGGGTTTCCAGCGAACTCAAAATTTCCGAGAGCTGGAAGGCTGGGTCCAAGAGAGTGAGAAGGCTGACTGGAATTTCGCCACCAAGGTCGTTGATATCAAGAAGGTTGAATAAGCCGTTGGGTCCGTCTGCCTCTTCAAATCAGAAGAGGCGGATGGCGTCTATCCGGTACTTTTACAAAAAGGCATGGATTTTGTCGTTCCCCCACTGAGGAAACTATATAGGGCAAGTATTACCCTAAAACACATGCCATTAGCATGGAAAGATGGCAGAGTAGCCTTTATTCCCAAACCTGGGAATGAGGGCTGCACTGCTGCTAAAGATTTCCGACCAATCAGCTTGATGACCTTCATCCTGTAGACGCTAAAAAGGCTGGTCAAGAGATATATAAGAGATGAGGTGCTTGTAGCCTCTCCGTTGCACAGAGGGCAGCACGTCTTTCAGGCAGGCTACTCGCCAGAAACTGCGTTCCGTGCTGTCGTGGCAAAACTGGAGCAGCAGCGGGAACAGAGATGCTGTGGGCACTTTCTTGGACATAGGGGGTGCCTTCAGCAATAATCCTCCAGAAGTCATCTGTCGAGAGGCTTGAAGCTGTGGCGTGCCTATCCAGATAGTAAGCTGGATAGGAAGCATGCTGAGCCGAAGTCTCCCTCGTAGGCTAAATGAGGAAGGGCATTATACCCGGGGATAAGCGAATGACTTTGTAATCCTAGTCAGAGGGGCTTATCTGGGAACGTTGATGGGTCTTTCAACGTCGGCTCTGTGAATTGTAGAGCTCTAGTGCGACAGCTAAGGGCTCTCGGTAAATTTGAAAATCAACAGTCTGATCATTTTCACGAGAAAATACAAAGTTTCGAAAGTGGACGCCCCTGAATTTTGTGGCGGGAGGCTAACGAGCTCAGACTCGGTTAAATATCTGGGGGTAATACTAGATAGCAAACTGAACTGGGCGAAGCATCTGGAAACCCAATGCAGGAAGTTTGTCATGACATTTTGAATGCTCAGAAGAGCCTTTGGTTTGACATGGGGTGTAGAGCATAAAATGCTTGCATGGCTTTACTCAGATGTCCCTAAACCAAGGCTCCTATACGCGGTCGTGGTGTGGAGGCCACGAGGCGATCGGGTTCATGCTCTGTGAAGAACCTCTGTATGTTACGATAACAACCAGGACGTCTGCATCTCAAGCAGATAT
This sequence comes from Andricus grossulariae, assembly GCA_011634705.1. NCBI lineage: Eukaryota > Metazoa > Arthropoda > Insecta > Hymenoptera > Cynipidae > Andricus > Andricus grossulariae. Next base: position 264,469,054 of record JAABKJ010007545.1, read on the forward strand.
ATATGGAAACCAAATGGTAACCCGCTTCTTCAAGGAGAAGTCTGGTACATAGGTGGCTCCAAAGGAGTGGTAGGGTCAGGAGCAGGGATCTGTGGTAGCGCGAGAAGGAGGGGAATAGAGATCCTGCTCAAGCGGCATGCCACCGTTTTTCAGGTGGATGTCCTGGCCATCCTTCGCTGTGCTGAGACATTATTAGAAGAAAACGCTGCTGGTAGGCACATCGCCATCTGCTTGGACAGCCAAGCGACATTAAATACAGTTGGGAAACCAGACATAACGTCAGAGCTTGTTTGGGAATGCAAAAAGGCGTCAAACCAACTTGCAGAAAAAAAGAACGTAGCTCTCATATGGGTTTCTGGTCACACAGGTATCAAGGGCAGCGAAAAGGCGGACCAGTTGGCAAAAGGCGGAGCATCAAGTGCAAACATAGGACCGGAACCAGTACTGGGACTTGCGTTTTGCGGCATAGGAATGGCTATCCAAAGTTGGATCCGGACGGAGCACCAGGACTACTAGGAACAAACCCAGGGTTACCGACAGGCGAAAGCCATCCTGGGCGATACTTACAGGATGGACAGAGCCAGGGAAATTCTGGGTTCACCCAAGAAAGACATAAGGAGAGTTGTCTACATGCTTACGTGGAATAACCACTTTATCTAATACATGCACAAGATGGGGTATAACCCCACAATAGAGTGCAGAAAATGCGGCAGGGATGTTGAAACATCCCTGCATGTCTTATGTCAGTGCCCGGCATTAGCTAGAGGTTCGGGCAACAAACTTTGGGGTTTATTTTACACAACCTAAGAAAATTATAACGCGATCAGTGGTTGACATACTAAGCTTCGTCAAGAGGTCTGGGGTCATCTACTGAGAGCGAATAGTTAAGGGTATGGCACAATAGGCTTTATAGGGTAAACTTCAGGGTGGCTCCATCCCCCGCCCGCACATAAACTGAACTAAACTGCTCAATGTGAAACATTTAAGACTTTAAACATTCTTATACAAATAACAAGTTATAAAAATGTTTCAAATTATACATAAGCGATGAATTAGCATCTTTTCCATTTTGAAATAATAATATGGATAGAAATAAAAAAATTACAAATGGCCTGTTCAGGGCCAGAACGGGCCATCCTTCTGGATGCACCAGTCTGGCCCTGGTCAGGTTGGGCGTTTCATTTCGAACCTGGCACTAGCAGGATTGTCCGACTGGGGCCACATTCTGCCAGATGTAGGCCCCATCAGCGCCACGACGAAATTTATGCTGCATTATTTTGAAAAATATCGGGTTTTAAAAAAAAATGATCCGTTTTGTTTTTTGAAAAAAAAATTTCAAGCTTTTTTTTGACTCTCTATTCTAAATCTTTTGTTAGGTCAAAACGAACACATGTATGTGTAACTTGGTATATGTACCAAGTTACGTTCCTTCTTAACAATTTGAACCTATTTTCGATAATTTTCGTAGTACCGCACCAACTATTATGCTAATATTCAAATAATGTTATTGATGCGTGAAGAGATTCAATGTACTCTAATAAGTAAATAATTATCGTAATTATTGAAATTTACAAATATTGGGGTGTTGCACCCAACCTCGATTTTATGATTTTTTAAACGCTGAAGCTGAGATTTCTTTCTTATGGTGAGGAATTTATTCTTTATTTTTACAGATTTAAACAAAAATGCTCACGTGTCGCTTAAATCAGATTCGCAGCGTAAACCTGAAATTTAATTTGTAAAGGAGTTTTCACACCGTCGAAACATAGATTTTGGGATAAATTTAAGTTTCGGTATTCAAGTCCGATCTTAAATTTTTTTAATATATAACTCACCAATAATATTTATCACTCAATTGAAAATAATTTCTTATTATATATAAACAACGATTAAAGCAATGCGTTCAGTACATTAAACAATTTCGAATTAACAATTTTCTTTAATTCAGTAAAATCGCCCAAATATTAAGAATAGTGAGAGTTCGAATTGAGAATAAAAATATATTTAAATATCAATAAAATTTTGTGAATTAAAACAGTTTTTCTAAGCCTTTTGGGATTTTGTTTTTATCCGAACAAAAAATTAAATAAATTTGTAATATACTAAATTAACTTATGGAGCCAAATTTGACCCGCACAAACTAAGCTTATCCTAAAATTGATGTACTTAGAAGCCCTTAGTGTACAAAAACCTCTTCAATTTATTTTTATAATGAAGAACATTTGAGTGTAATTTCAGACCGCTGCGAAAAATATAAGAACTACAGAGAATATAATCTATTCACCCCTCACAGTCACACCTCCTTTATAATCAAACCACTTTAGTGAACTCTAAACAACTTTTTTTTAATCTGAAAAAGGTGCAAAATATATTTCTTAGTAGTGACGAAAATTTTGGCTTAAGGGAAAAGCCTTTTAATGTAGAAGAAAATCGTAAAAGCTATTCAATAAAAAGTCTATAGAGAATTTTCATATGAAATTTTGAAAAACTTTTTATGTTCTTCACATATAAATCTGCGAAATATTCCTAAAAATTCAAAGTTAAACTTCTTTGTAAAAATTATGTAAGGAATTTCAAACAAATGTATGTTAATTGTTTTTTCTTTATCTTTACAAGCTTGTATTCCAATTTTGACACACTTCCATATGTCCAATCAACTTAAAACTTTGCAAACATACGCATTTCCGATGAAAATAAAATATTTTATTGAATTTGAGTTGACCCCCACCCCTTCCCCTAGACGGAGTTTGAATTAAAACATTTAACTTTTCTTAACATGGAAAATGATACTTTGACAGACCGACCCCCTCCCCTCCCATCCCGGCCTCTGAACGTATCACGTATGTTGTGAATGGCCCCGAGCAAGCTTTATTTGAAATATACTAAAAAGAAAAAATAATAATAATAACAGCGGTTAAAGACAAACTGCAAACTACACCATGCTACTAAATTTTTACGGACGACATTATTGCAAATGATTCCAAACATCGTATTAAATTAACTAATTCAATCCTCATCTCGTCAGCCACTTGACTTAGTCCGTGGGCTATGATGGAAAACCGGGTTCTTTTTTACCCGAGAAGAAGTTTGAAAAAAAGATAATTTGATCTGAAATTAAAGCGCAGGGCGCAAATTTTGTTAAGAAAAACCTAGAATAATTTTTAAAAAATTCCAAAAACTTGGGAGATATTCAAAATTGAAAATTCAGGTCGTTTTTTTTTAACTTGAATAACTTTGGCCACGATTCCGAGCCTATTTTTGGAAATTTACTGCAAAGAATCTATGAATGATAACTGAAAACGGGTTTTTGCTAATTTATTGATACATTTTTCGATTCCAAAAAAATGTGACTTTTAAAGGAATTGTTTCCACACCCGCGAACTTGGAGCATCCTTGACCACGCCACTGCAAATATATCACTGTCGACATTGTGGTAAGGCTTCGGCTATTTAGATTGCATAAAAAAAAAAGTGAAATATGGCTTTAATGAAGATTACATTGGCTGGGACAGGACACAAGAATTTTTGAAATTTTCGAAATCTCTCAAAATAGCCGACTTTTTTTACAAATAAAATTGTTCGCGACTAATTTTTTTGAGCTTACGAAGGCTGTAAAAATAAAAATAAATATATATTTTCCAAAAAGCTTGCGTCCTGACCCAGCGGCATGTCTGCTGAACAATTTTTAAAAAATGACCTGATATTCCACATATTGTTAGTCGAAGCCTTACCAAAACTTTTTTAAAACACGACTTTTGTGAAAACTCGTTTAAACATAAATGATTATCGAAAAACCTTGTGTTCTGACCTAGCGGAATGTCTGCTGAACAATGTAACCAAAAATGACTCGATATTCCAAATATTTTTAGTCGAAGTCTTACCAAAAATTTTTTAAAACACAACTTTGGGAAAACGCGTTTAAACATAAGCGATGGAATTTTTTTCAACCTTTTTTTTATGATTTTATAAAGGCTGTACAAATTTTGGAAAATATATATTTTTAGAGAAGCTTGTGTCCTGACCTAGCGATATGTCTGCTGAACAATTTAAAAAAAATGACCTGATATTCCAAAAATTTCTTGTCAAAGTCTTACCTAAACTTTTTCAAAACACGAACTTTGGGAAAACGATGTAATAAAACATGATTAGAAAAACTTACTATTAGAAAAACTTAGATATGTAACCTATTTCATATTTAAGAGCTCATTTAGGGCTCATTTGGGGTTCATTTGGGACCATATTCCCAAATTTAGGGCTCTATTATTTTTTGTAAAAAATAGTGTTTCCGCCAGCTTAACGTTAAGCAGACCGAACATTGCTGTAAAACTTTCTAAAAATGATTTTACAGAAAATTCACCTCATACAATAATTTAGGGCTCATTTGGGGCTCTGGGAATAGTTTTAGTTTTAGGACGGGCGAGGAGCCCATGGAGAGCTCCCTGGCGCTCAAGCTATAAAGCCTATTGTGCCACGGGCTCTGGAAATATAATGATCAAAATTTTAAAAAGTATGTTTAAAAATTCCTATTAAAAATGAATTAAACGTATTTATTTTCTTACCATGCTTTAAGGCTCATTTATGACTCCCCAAATATGATATTTGAACAAAAGAAAAATTGTTTAAACAAATGTACAACAACATCAAAATCTTTTTTTTCATTTCTCTTGCATAATTTCAGGCTCATTTGAGGCTCCTAAGATATCTTTGACCGAAAATCGTACGATTTTTTCTTTGCCCTTTTTTTTGGTTATATATAGTGTTGTGCCACCTTAAAGTTATCAAAAATACGTGAAGGAAATCATAAAACTCATTCTTTTTATTTGCATAATTTAGGGCTCGTTAAGGACTAATTTGGGCCCACAGTCCCAAATTTGGGGCTCCAATATTTAAAAAATAATAATAATCAAAATTTTAAGAAAATGTTTGAACAATTTTTGTTTGAACAATCCTATTAAAAATGAATTAAAAATATTTATTTTCTTATCCTGCATTAAGGCTAATTTCTCCTCGAATATGATAATTAAAGATTAAAAAATAATTGTTAAAACAAATTTTTCTACTGTTCAAATATCATATTTGAGGAACCCTAAATGAGCCTTAACGTAGGGTTATAAAATAAACCTGTTTTATTCATGTTTATTAGTATTGTTTAAGCAAATATTGTTTAATCGTTTTTTTTCAATTTTGATTATTATATTCCCAGAGCCCTAAATGATCCCTAAATTATTGCGTAAGGTGAATTTTGTGTAAAATCATTTTTAGTACGTTTTACAGCAATGTTCGGCCAGCTTAACGTTAAGCTAGCGCAAACATCATCTAGAATTGACCCCTTTCTAGATGATACTAGACGAATGCTAGACTCAAAAGGGTCGCAGGTAAAACTTACTTGACGCCGCTAGATGAACTCTAGACGACCCCTTGACAAGGCGACCATCATAAAATTGCCCTAGACGTTCGCTAGACGAACTAAGTCTAGAAAGTATCAAAAAATAATCTATATTTCCGGTAGGGTAATACCAATAAGGCAGAGTTCACATTTCAGGGTAAGCATCATAGTAGTGGCTATGTTAAGGGACACTTCTGCAGAATAATGAAAATATAAAATCACTTCTCGAATATTCGGTCCTATAAATAAGCCTAATATATTCCCAGAAAATTGGCATTTCTGAAACTATAATATTAGTTATAGTTCAGATATGTCTGACCAAATAAATTTTTCATCGAAATTATTTTTTATTAAAAAGTATAGTAGTCGTCGTGAAAAAAATAGTAATAGCCCTGTTCATAAGTCTAATGACTTACCAAAAATTCTTATTATCTATTGACAAATTTTACAAAAATTATTGATTACCTTAGTTGTTATTTATAATATTAGTCAAATATTATTACTTTATCGTGCAAAAAGTGTTTATGAAACAATGAAGTGTGTTTTAAAATCTAGTGCATTTGAGGTTATCATTATTCTCCCATTTTTCGAACAAACGTAATCAGACGAACTTTGCGCTGATTGGTCATAGGTACAGAAAGGTGACCCGCGTAATTCAAATCCGCGTAACTGAAGTATATTGTTATGATAAATGTTGGCCATGGAAGTATAAACATAACATCTTTAGAGGAAACTCGAAAACCAGCGTATATAACTATTTTAACGTAACGTGGTACTTGAACCAGTGCAGGAGCACGATATATACTGCGGGATCGGTCTGTTCATAGTATCTACTAGAGTTTGAAATGCCACTCTTACCGCAGAGTTTATAAAATTGTATCAAAATTTTCTTTGTCAACACTTCACAGATATATGCTCTTCACAAGGAGACCTTGGATAAAATATTGGGTAGAACGCGGATGGAAACCGGATAGAAGTGGGTTCTAACTGGACCTAAACGCGCCTTGTCCGATTTTTGCCTCTGCATTATAACCGACACCTAACCGGGTTCTATCCAGTACCATGTAATTTTTGTACCCGATTCCTACCCGGTTTATAACTGGCTGCTAAAATACTTCTACACGGTTTTTTTCGGCCCTAACCGCGCTCTAGCCGATCTTTGTTTTCGGGTTATAATCCACACTTATCCGGCTTCTATCCGGCAACATGCAATATTTAAACACGATTCCTATCCGGTTCCTACCCGATTCATAAACCGTGTTCACAAAATACTTATATTCAGTTTTTATGCGATTCTTATCCCAAAATGTATCCTGTATTTATCCACGGTTTATATCCAACACCTAACCGCGTTCTATCTGACATCATGAAATATTTGTACCCGATTTTTGTCTCCGGATTATAATCAACACCTAACCGGGTTAAATCTGGCAAAATGCCATAATTGAACCTGGTTCCTATCTGATTCCTACCCTGTTCTTATCTGATTCCTATAAAAACGACTCGGTGTTAAGAATTATACAAAATATGGTTATAAGGATTAATTGTTTGATGTAATATTCTTACGACATAATCTAAAGCAGGGGTCTCTAGCGAGCGGAAATGTTGACATTTTTACTCATGAGCCACATGTCTCGTTTCCACCACCACGAACCTGTGCTCCGCTGTAAGAGTTCGGGGATCTGGTTACTCTCGTATCACAGAGTGGGGACTTCAGTACCGAACAAATACGAACTTCCAGGGTCCCTTTGGGCTGACTGAGTTTAGAAATTATTTTATTTTCATTAAATCTAATCTCACGATTCAGAACAATTTGCTCTACATTTTGAACCCTAAATGATATTTTCAATATTTACTTGTTATGTTTTTATTTACCAGAAAAACACACGTGTACCCAACTTATACTACTGGTCGGAATTTTGGGCCCATATTAAAAAGGTTCTACTAAATCAGGATCTGGTTCTAAGTGTATTGCTTGCAAAGCTAGTATAATTTTCTAATATTACAAAGAAAGTACATTAACTTTTTGCTTAAATCGAATACCGAATACATTTCTTTTTCTCTATCTATATATTATAATTAATTTCTAGAGCATTACGTATTATAAATTGTACAACGTACATTAAGAGGAGATATTGAAATATAATCATATGATGTATATTTTTATGAATATATTTTTTCCAACATGTCATGCTTTTCTCTGTTAATACTTTAGGTATGATTGATTACTCAATAATTAATAAATCAATCTTTTCTGTGACAAATACATATTTTGGATATCATTTTGGGTTCAAAATGTAGAGAAAATTCTTCTTCATCATAATTTGTAAACTCAGTCACCCCAAAAGCACTCTGGTGGTATATATCACTCCGGTACTGAACTTTCCACTCTGTGAGACGAGAGTAACCACCTCCCCGAACTCTTACAGCGAAGTAGAGATTCGTTGTGGCGGAAACGAAACATGTGGCTCGTGAGTAAAAATACCCAAATTTCCCCTCGCTGAAGAGCGGTTTTCCGGCAAATTTTCATGTTACTTTGTTTTTTTTTTCAATAAACTATGTTTTTGCGCCTGGAACCGGCAACACAGTGTAGGGACAGTACCCATGGTTTCTGGCTATTTTCTGAGGAGCAGCAGGGCTGCCGTCGTATAATTTTTTCACAATACTTGAGGTTCTGAATTAAATTCAACTAACTTAGTACAAACATCTCTAAGGGAATAATTGAGCGATTCATGGATATAAATTCATGGATTCTAGGAATTCGATTAATTCCCAAAAGTAATTTTTTAATTGATACAAATTGAGCCTAAAAATGTCAAAAGAAATATTTAATTAAAAAGAAAATTATTTGCGGGCCAAGAGAAAGGGCCGTTAAATAATTCTATATAAATCACCTATCAGGAAAGCGAAACTCCATTTCGTCACAGAGCAAACATAGCACAGAGATTTGCAAGAAATCGAATATTCCTTGTTAGAAGCAAATTAATGAAGAATCTTGGTTATTTAAGAAGGGGAAAAAGAACAACATTAATGAGAGATTAAAGTCAGGATTGCGAAATATAAAACATACGCTTCTAAACAATTGCTACAAATCAAATTCGATAAAAATGGTACAAATGAGTGTAAAGATATTAATAGAATTATAGGGTTATTAAAGAAATCGATATTGGCTTTTAAAAATGTAAAACAATTCTTTTTTTCGCTTCTGTCAGCTCTTTTCTCGAAATAATAATTCAATAAGAATAACTAAATTTCGAGAATAAAAACCATTAAGTTAATTGCAAGAATATATACTGGATCGACGTACAGCTTTCGTATTCAAAGAGTTCTTCGCGGAAAATTACTTTAAAATTCAAGGATTAAGATTTTAAAAAAGTAGAATCGCTTTTGGTATAAATCAAGCATGGTCAATAGAGTTTCATTTATAGTAGTTGTTGCTAATCATTTCGTTTCAGGCTTATCGTTCTACAAGGATTGGTGCCGACGTGCATACTCGCGACCAATTTCCTGACCAGAGCATATTAAATCGTCGAACAGTCTAATTTTTATAGATAAATTCTATAAGAAAGGCACTCGGTTCAACTTAATTCGGAAACGAAGCAGAAACTTATGACCAAAGCTTCAAACTGTTTGGTTGAAAGTGAATCTTCTTTGGTTGATGATTGGACTATTTTGTTTGAAAATTTGTATTTTGGGGTTGAATTCAACTGTTTTTTCATTAAAAATTGAAATCTTTTTTGGTTGAAATATCTACTATAACATTACTACTTGAGAATTTTTACTCGTAAGAAATAGCTTTGTCGATAGACCGAAGCGACGGAACGGTCTGCTACCATCTGTAGGGCGCGCACGAGCGACCAGTGAGTGCACCACGTCAGTCTATCTTCAACAGTTGTGTACAATTTATTGAACCACCTATATATAAACCTTTGAAATATATCCAATAAAGGAGTGGGCTCGCTCAGAGCAGCACCGTTCCTACATGATAGCGTGGTTTCGTCTAGGGAAAAGAGGCAGGTGGTTCAGCTTGATTAAGAGGGAAAAAACTGTGAAGAATGCGGAGGTCTGCTGATTTGGACGACGCCGGCATCGAGAAGCGAATTCGAACCTGTGCGGTGTGCGTGAGCGGCGTGCTGCGTTTCAGGGTGCCTGATAAACAGTTCTTCAGAGGTATAGAAAGTAAGTTGAGTTTATTTGTCTAAAGATTGATTCTCTTCCAGCGGTAAAAAACAAAAAGGTTGCGCGAAAATGAGTGCGCGTGAAAACAAAGTGTGAACATTCGTTCAATTCAAAATTTCGAGTCGAAATTAAGATGTGCGAAATTCCGAGTTAATTCAAGGATAAAGTGAAATACCGCATGGAGAAAGCAAAATTGTCGTAATAAAATCATAATAATTCGCATCAACGCCGGACAAACGAAAAACGAGTGTGTTGTTGTAGCAGACCACACGAGACGGGGGTTTCGAGAATCGGACGGCAATCGGGTGCAGGGAGTGACCGAGCGGAGTTTGTCGGCGCGTGCGTGGCGTGCGGGTCCGAATTTGAGCGGGTAGCGAAGTGCTTTGTTGATACGACAGGCCCGGTACCTGTTCGCGGTTATATATTTTTGTAGCGGTGCGGAGGTTTCGCGAGACGCGGATTGGAGCTTACCAGTGGGCGGGAAGTCGCGAAGGTTAGACGATTTCTCTGGATATCTCCTGGGCTGGTACGTAGTTTGTGGAACTTCCTTAGTTCCTTACATGCTACGTTTTTCTCTCGCGTAGATGTAAAAAAATGGGGTTTCACATTTGCTACCATGCTGTTGAATTTAATTAATATTCCGAGTAAAAGAGTTAAGAGTAAATCGAAGTGTGGTTGATAAAAATCTATCATTTCTTGAAGATAAAATTTTTGTATTTAAGTTTTCGAGTCTGTACTGAAAATACAAATTTTCAGTTTTCAGTCATTCCGAGTAACTGATTTTACAAAAAAAAAAAAATAATTAAAATAAAAAATTTTTAAATAAAAATTTAAAGGAATACAAGATTAGGAAGTTCTTGAAACTAAGAGGTATTAAAATTTAAAAGAATTGAAAATTAAACTGTTTTCAAAGTTAAAGTGTTATTTAAAAGATGATGTGAAATGAGAGATATGGTACTCAGTCAAAGTTATATATGAATAATTGCTCTTAATGAATTGAGTTTTATGATATCTGCTGCTTCAAGTGAATTTGACATTTTTTCGAAGTTTGGTGTCCCTATCTGACTAGCCTTGCGATCATACGCGGGCTGGTGGCTTTTGGTGGAGTTTTCATTTACTGCAGAGATTCAAATCGAGTACATTCGTTTTGAGCAAATTCATAAAGTCCTGGTGTCAATGTTCAGATGAAAGCTTGTGTTCGGTAATTAGTCTGTTCATTGACTAGGGAGATTGTTAGTATCGAAGCTGTGACCCATAAATGCGCTTGCGCAATTAAAAACTGACTGACTTTCGTTGTAACACTCGGGGTCAACCATCGGCGAATGGTGGGCATGTGTGCTCTGCATGGCCAGAGAAACTGATTTCTCGTTTTGAATTAATATAGTTGCAGTGCGGCTGTGTTAGTTCAGAAGCACGAAACACGTAAAATTAAGAAGTATCTGGTACTGACTTAAGAGAAAGAGTTAATGAAAGAGAGAGAAAATTCCAAGTAAAATAAAAATTGTGAATTAAATTGAAATTAAGAGTTGATGGCTAAATTGAGTAGAAAATAAAGCAATAAAAAATTGAGTCAAACTCATACTAATTAAGAATGTTTCACATTCCTGGAACAGATGACTAACAATGCTGAAGACTCTAAATCAAGTCAAAAGAATGACAATCTGAGTCAAGAGCATACAGAGTATAGAGGATAAGGACTGAATTTGAGGAGAGTAACCCTGGTCTGAACGACAAACGTAAGCATATCTAATTTTTTATAGCATGTTAGTCGTATATAATTGACTAAGAAATCCGAATGATGTGATTGATTTTACTGTTCAGAAGTTTGAATTCTGTTGAAAATTAAGGAAAAAAAACTTTTTATACTCAAGAGAGAGTGGTCACATCTGATAATCTTAAAATAAAATCCAAGTAATAACAGAGTATTTTATATCACGGCATCAAGCACAATACAAAGAGGTTCTGAGTATACGACTGGGACAATATTGCTAAATCCAGAGATGAATAAAGAAGTTACCAAAGCGGAAAACAATAGTTCCTCACCCTCCCGCTTATACTTACACAATGACATTCAGAAAACCTTGAGTAATCTGTCTAAAAATGCATCTGGGTCTGAGAAGAATGATGAAGAATTACATAATGTAATTTCGCGAGCTCAAGAGTTGGCTAAAAGTTTGTTATCAAATGTGTCAGTAGATCCAGCTTCTCGAGTTTGAGTTGAGCGAAAAAATTTCTGGGTTGTCATCCGAAAAAGGTAAAAAAAATGTTGATATCGGTTAATATCTTCTGTTCTCTTTTTTGATTTGAAAATTCAAACTTTGGGAAATTCAAAAAAATGCCTATTGCTTTGAAAATTATAAATTAAAAAAAATTTTTCTGCTTAATTTCGAATTTTTTGCAAATGATTAAAAAACATGTTTTTTTTTCATTGAGTCGTATGCACACACTTTGAAAAAAATTGAATATGTCGAACCTGAAATTTCTTCAAGTTGAATCAAAGAAACATGCTATGATTTTGTTTCTTCGAACAAAAATTTTTAATTTATGTTTCAAACGTTCGAAAATGGTCAATTTCACGTTTTTTGAGCTGTTTTGATGACTTGCTAAGACTAAACAATTTTTTTTTAACAAAATAGTAGCATGTTTCTATAATTCATGCTGAAGAAATTTCAGGTTCGACATATTCTACTTTTTTTAAAATGTGTGCATAGGATTCAATCCAAAAAAAAAACATGTTTTTTGGCCATTTTCAAAAAATTCTAAATTTAGCAAATTTTTGTTATTCATAATTTTGTATTATTATTCACTAGCAAAAACTTTACATAAAAATAATTCTCAAACGATTCGACTAATTTGATCGTTTTCACTCCTCCCTACTGAAAAGTCTAAGCTGAGGTCTATGCAACCTTCAGAGCATAAAGCATATGACAATCATAATACATCATTAGTCATATCGATGAGACTTATCACAAGAAGGTCTCGGGTTTGACGGGGCCCATGGAAATTTTCCAGAAATTCAGAGATAGTAGAAAAGAATAAGTTAGCTCCACGCCAACTTAAATAAGAACAAAACTATATAACCTCAGGATAAACAAAGGAGAAAGATTTCACAACTTCTGTGGAAGATTCGATCAAATAATAAGGGAGCATGAGCTGAGTGATGATCATCAGAAGCTAACAGAGCAAGACAAGCGCTCTACTTTTTATCAAGCGATCATTGGAGTTATACCTGAAATACGACGTACAGATTCTGCTGTTATTACAACTACAGGCAAAGAAATGAATTTAAATGCTCTGAGGAAAGCCATGATTCGCAATCAAGAAGATAACGACGCTGGTTCAAAGAATCTCCGAGCCCAGAGAATCAAACGCATTCCAGAGTAAGCTCACAAAAATCCAGGAGCAATAAAAACACATATTTCCGATGCAACAGAGGTGGACATTGACAACAAGAGTGTGCACTAATAAACTCAAATCGCTGGTTCTGATACATATGTAATTGTGAAACTGACCGTAAAGGAGATGATTGCTCGCGCAATTTCAATCGTTTATCTCAAGAACAAAATAAGAGGCCTGTCAACAGAAATGGTGAAGCGTACGGACCAACTGCCAAAATGGATAAACCTTATAGTTGAGAGAGTAATAGCAGAGGTAAGGCCAACTTCAGAGGGAGTCGAGGTCAAGGCAGAGGCTCTCTCAGAGGTAGAGGCAATCATCGAGTTTCCAGAGGCCGCCCAACTGCCAGACGAACTGATGATGATGAGTAGGAAAAAAATCCATGTAAGACTGATTATATTAATAATAACTTCAATAATGAAAGGAACATCGAGTTTATAGCAGATTCGGGAGCAGCGAAACACATCGTAAATAAAAGTTTCAATCTGAGTAATTTTAAAATATCTGAAAAAGGAGTTATTAAGAGTGCGAATAAAAATGATCTTGCTGATATTCTAATTGATGGTAGAGGTAATATTTTGCTTAAAAATAATACTTTTAATAAAAATCCTAGCAAATTAAACAATTGTCTTCAAAGCTATCATAGACAAATTATAAGGTTAAACGACGTTTGGATTCAGAGGAAGACAATTCAGAGTATAATGAAGAGTCATCAAAAGAAATAGAGTCTGTCATTGGGAGGGAGAATTCTGAAGAACTCATTGAATAGAATACTCAAACTGTAAATTCGGAGGAAAAAACTGCAGAGTACGGCGCTAGTCTGACATTCCATAAAACAATCAAAGTGGACGACCTAAATTATATTGAAAATTTATAAGAGATACTTGTTGAAAATCCACATGCAAAATCAAATTTAGAGGTAAAATTTAGTGAAGCTATGTTGAGGCATGTTAGATTAGGTCATGTATACTTAAAATATTTGAAAATGTTACAAAAGAAAGAAAAGAGTTTATAGCATGTTGAGTTTGACGAGTAAATTAGAGAATGCGAAGTGTGCATATTATTCAAAATGGAAAAACTTCCTTTTGAAATAATCCATTGTATACTCCAGAACTTAATGGAGTAGCGGAAAGATTCAACAAGACCATTCTGAGGACAATCAGAGCACTCATGTGTGACTCTGGTTTACCAGAAAGTATGTGGGAATTGACAGCAGAGCCAGCTGTCCACTCTTAAAATATCACCCCTCACAAATCAATTACTTACGAGATTCCAATATTAAAGTTCTCACCAAAAGCCATATGTCATCAAGAACAAATTAGAGGATGGTTTCAATGGTTTCAGAGGATAAATAATCTGTGGAAACCAGCTATAATAGGAGAGTTAGACTCCATGAAAGAGAATAGAGTATGGGAATTAGTTGACAGACCCAAGCAAAAATCAAATGGTAAAAGACTCAACATAATTGACTTAAATGTATTGAACCACCTATACAGGATGTTCCAGACTCAAGTGTCCAGACTTATATGGCTGTATAAACAAACATAAAATAAATCGAAAAGTCCTTTTTCAAAACTCAGTTGAAGTTTTAGCTTCTGAGTTATAAAATGTTTAAGCTGGGCCAATCAGGAGCGCCGTATGAACAGTCGTGCATGCGCGAGCGTCAGCCGAACGCTGTGGTAGTGACTGCCGGTTTTCCTGCAACAATCCTCACCTCGGCGCTCGCTACAGTGTAAAAAACCCGCGCGCCTTGACGGGGAAGGAGGCGCGCGGCACTGCCTTAGTATTTCGTGTGAAAAAAATAGATTCTCACGACACAGACAGAAAGGCAAAGTTTGATTACTAAAAGAAAGGAAGGATACAACCTTGCAGGATTATTTAGAATAAATTCATAACCGAGGGATACTAACTAGGCATTAGTACTGCTGTAAGGGCTGGTTTTGTTAAAACAACAAAAAATAACGATCAAAATAAAATTACTCTGAAAAAATTGTTAGCGATCATAATTTTAAGTTCAACTGTAGTACTTCAGGAAATAAAATGATTCCGCAGAAGAATAAGATTATATTAATTCCTTTAGTGACACACTTCTTCAATAGATTCGTTTGGATTATGCCCCAGAAACTATCCTCTCAAGGTCACTCATCTAAATTTGCCTTGAGGACTATAAGACATTTTTTTCGCTATCGCGTACTCAAAGAGATCAAAGCTTTTTTGCAATAATCAAGTTCTTGGAGCCCCATCATTTTATTATCAACTTGTTACCAACCATCTCTCGCAGATACACTAATTACAATTTACTTGGAAGGAAGCTAGATATTTTTTTCAACCCTACTAAGAAAATGAAATTAAAGTTTGCAACGTTTATGATAAGTGAAACAAAAAAAAAATTGTTTTCTCAGACCAGCAAAAGTCCGAACACCAAAAATGCAATAATACGAAAATCTGCAATTTTCTTCCACAAAATTATTTCACTGGGTGCACAAAAATGGCCCAAAAAGTTTCATCCCCCTAGAAAATGTTGAGAACACCCGAATTCATCCCCCAAAACCTCAAAAAATACAATAAGTCGAAAGTCTACAATTTTCTTTCACAAAATTAGTGTATTAGTGTTCACAAAAACTACAATAATTCTAAAGTCTGCTAGTTTCTTTCACAACATTATTCTTATCGCTTCGGAAATTTGTCGTTCTTTCATAACAGGAGATGAACAATCATTTATAACACCCTTTACGTTACACTTTGTTCGCTCCTACCTCAAGGGTGGTTTCTTGAAGATGTTAGTATATCATCTCCAGGGTCCTAAAAATGTTTTAAAAAATCAATGGGTCGAAAAACTGGTATTACTTCAGAAATGTTTGCTTCTTTCTTAGTAGGTGATGAACAAATACTTTTTAAACCCCCTTAAATTAAATTTCGATGGATCTGACTGCAAGGGTGGTTTCTAGCGGGATGTTAAGATATCATCCCCAGGGGACTGAGATTATCAAAAAAAACAGTTGGGTCATAAATCATTCTCTGGATCATTGAATTGATAAAAAATTCACTGAGCCAACAAATTTTATAACTTTGGAAATTTTTTGTTCTTTCTTTGTAGAGGATGAAAAATGTTTCTAACACCCCTCGAAGTTACATTTCTATCAATCTTACTGCCAGAGTCGTTTATTGAGGATGTTGCGATATAATCTTCTGGTTCATTGTGTTGATGAAAATATCAGTGGGGCCATAAACTTGTATGACTTCGGTAATTTGTCGTTATTTCACAGTAGGGGATGAACAAATTTTTATAACACCCCTTACTTTGAATTAGGTAACGCAACTTTTAAATCTGTTTTTTTTTTGTATTTTTTAAACCATTTTTTATGCTTATTATTTCTGTGTATACTATTGTAAATTTCGTGAATTCTTTCTTTTATAACACTTTCTATTAACGGAAGTGGATAATTATTCTTCAATAATGTGAGTTTTAAATTATCTCAATTTTCTCTTCTAAATTTTACATTACTTAATTTTATACGTCTGTCTGTGAAACCTTCAATTAAACCAATTTTCTGACTGAACACATGGTGAGAATCATAATTTAAATACCGCCCAAACCATGACGTCTTTTTGTACCAATTAGATATCAAATCACCTTCAGGCGTTTTAATAATCAACAAATCTAAATAATTTAAAGAATTATCATTTTCAATTTCTTAAGTGAACTGGATAGAATTATCAATACTGTTAAAGGTGTTTCCTACATCTACAATTTTATTGGTTCGTATAATCAAGAATACATCATCCACATAACGTTTATATAAGATTGGTGTAAAATTTAATTCTTCCATTGCTCTCCTTTCTATATCTTCCAACACCAAATTTGAAACAATGTAAGACAATGGAGACCCCATCGGACAACCCGACACTTGTTTATAGAATTTATTGTTGAATGAAAACACTGTTTTATTAAAAACAGTTCTAGTTGCGATTAAAATCTCGTTTTTTGATATTTTAGTTAAGTTACGATGTAAATTTAATTTTACCTCTATGCAATCCAAAGCCAAATCTAACGGAATATTATCAAACATGGAAACAACATCAAGAGAATCTAAAAAATGTGTTTTTGGTACTTTAATGTCTTTTAAATTATCTTTAAATTCTTAAATATTTTTTACGAATGCATTAGTGTTTCCTGAAATCGGTTTTAAAATGTTAGATAAGAATTTAGCTAAATTATACGTAGGAGAACCAACAGTTGAATCAATTACTCTTCAATTTAAACCTGGTTTCTGCACTTTTAACAAAGCATAAGCTTTGGCAATAATACTGCTATGCGTTTTTAATATATAAGCCATTTGTTCGTTAATATATCTCGTTATATCAATGGTCGAAGAAAAAGAAGAAACAACTTGGAATCTCGCTCCAAAAAGTTGGTTCAGATAATTATAAATGAAATGATTTCCTTAAAAAATAGTTCAGACTTTTGCTGGTTTGAGGAAACCATTTTTGTTCTGTTTTTTCGTTTATCATAAATGTTGCAAACTTCAATTTCATTTTCTTATTAGAGTTGAAAAAAATTGTAGCATCCTTCCATGTAAATTGAAGTTAGTGTATATGCAAGGTATGGTTGGTAAAAAGTTGATAACAAAATGATGGGGCTCCAAGAACTTGATTATTTCAAAAAATCTTTGATCTCTTTGAGTACGCGATAGAGAAAAAAATGTCTTATACAACCAAAAAGAGGAATTTTCTCCAAAACAGTTCCACTTTCAACTCCCAAATATTGCTTTTCTGCAAAGAGCGCGAACTTTCAACGAATTTTCTTTTTAAGGAGGTACGGTCACGAACACACTTTTTTACGGATTTGTTTAAACTTCGACTTTAGGTTCTTTGGAATGTTATTTAAACATTTGCGAAATTTAAAAAATATTGTACTCTCCTGAGCTGAGATAATTAAGATCAAAGTTGAACCCTTATACACGTAAAGCCTATCCCAAGCATAGGAAAATATCGAAGTCTTGGAGAACAATGTCAGGCCTCGAGTGTGCAACGGAGACTGTTGTCCGAAAATCGTAGTTCCAGAAAATTCGGCACTTCTCGTTTTGGACAATTGACTTTATCTCCCTTGGAGCGTTCGGCAGGGCAGGGTCGCGGTCAACACCGTAAGAGGGACAAAGATGGTTATAAAGCACTCTTAGGGGCGCATTGTGTCTGTAGATATACGTCGTTCCTGCGTGGGTGGGACACGTGGGACATATACGTGGTAGGACATATATAGAGAGAGAGAGGGAGGGAGAGAGAGCACGTGGTGGATAGAAAATTAGCGAAGAAGGGGTCGAGAGTGTACGCGTTTTTCGTGGATCTCAAAGGTGTGTTTTCTTCTGTGGATAGGGGAAGGTTGTGGGAGGCGATGGATGATAGGGGAGTGGAGAGAGGCCTGATCGAGAGGGTAAGGGAGATATATGAAGAGACCAAAGAAAAGGTAAGAGGTGGGGAGGGGATTCTGGATGGATAGGGGGTTAAGGCAAGGGTGTCCTCTTAGCCCAATGCTTTTTGCGATTTTAATTGCGGATCTGGATAGTAAACTGTAGGCCGGCGTGGTAAGAGGAGTCAGGATAGGAGGTGTTAGAATTTGGTCACTAGCGTATGCAGATGACATAGTTTTGCTGGCAAGAAGCGAGGAGGCCTTAAAGGAGATGATGAAGAGGGTGAGAAGATACCTGGATAAGAGCAGGATAGAGCTGAATGTGGAATAGTCCAAGGTTATGGTGTTCAGAAAAGGATGTGGGAGGAATAAGGGAGGGGAGTGGAAGTGGAAGGGAGAGGCGGTGCAGGAGGTGAAAGAGTTTGTGTACCTGGGCTACGTGTTTCGGAGGAATGGGGGAGTGGATGGTCACATAAAAGAGAGAGTGAGGAGGGCAAGTCTGGTGATGGGGCAGGTGTGGGGTTGGGAAAGAAGTTATTCGCAGATGATTTTGAAAGGAGAACGAAATTGTTTGACTTGCTAGTGATGAGTGTGCTATTATATGGAGTAGCGGTAGGGGGGTGGAAAGAACGTGAAGAGGTAAATAGGACACAGGAGAGGTATGTAAAGTGGATATTGGGGTTGGCATTAAACAGGCCTAATTATATTGTCAGGAGGAAGACGGAGAGAACGAGTGTATGGATTCTAGCAGGGAGTCGGGCATGTAAATATGAGGAGAAATTTTTGGAAGAGTGGGGGAAGTAAGCTGGTTAGGGAGTGTTGGTGGGAGAAGGAGATCAGGAGACGGGGTTGCAGGATGGAGGCTGAAAGGGAAAGGTATTTTAGAATGAAAGGACTACAGATGGATGAAGTGAGAAGGATGCACGAGGAAGGAAGGTATATGAGTTGGTTAAGAAAAACGGCATGGGGAGAGAGATGACAGCAGGGGAAGAGAGAATAAGAGAGTCAAGGTTTAACGGGAACTATTTCTGGATTATGCCAAAGGCGAGAGCGCAATATTTGTGTGAGAAAGGAAGTCAGGAGCTTATAACGAAGAAGAGATGTGGGTGCATGGAGGATTTTAATAGGTTCTGGCTCTCTAGGGAAAAGAAGATGTGTGAACTGTGTGGAAAGGGGTTTGAAAAAGTGGATCATTGGTTGGAGGAGTGTGTAGATGATAAAAGGAGTGAAATGAGCATGGAGGTATTAATGCATGAAAGGGGGGACGAAAGGGCAGTAGCATGGGTGAAGGGAGTGTTGTGTGATGGAGAAGAAGAGAAGGAAAGAGGAGGAGGAATGGAGAAGGAAAGATTGTAAATAGTGGAGGGAGTAGATGTAAGTAGTATGTAAATATTGTAAATAGTAGATTAGTATTAGGTTGTAGACGCGGAAGCGAGAGAGTAGGGACGTGCGAGCGAGGCGAAGCGAGGAAGGCAAGACGATAAGACCGTGCAATCCTAGAGATAAAGTATAGATGGATGTTAGTTTTAAGGCTTAGTTTTAAGGAAAATTATGTAAAAAAAGGAAAGTGTGAGGAAGTAAATTTTTTAAGACTTTGCTAAGTTAAAGTATAAGTTTGATAAATTTATAAATAAAATTTTTGATAAATATTAATTTCAAAGACTTGAAATTTAAAAGAGTTCAGATGCTTTGCTTTTCTATTTCAGTTTTCAATACATACATGGATCTGTTATTTTTACTAATTGGTTAACAACTTTGACTGATTCATTAGTAAAATATAACTGATTCATGGTTGTGATCCAGTAATTTCTAGAAATTAGTACCAATTTCTACTCATTCAAATTAAGATAGCACTGTCTTTATTTCCAATTTGTTAATTTTTAAAGGTTTTGAAATTATACATAACCTCTGTCAAACATCTTTTCTGCTGATTTTTAATTGTAATTTATTTATTTTTTGTATATCTGTTTGATGTGATAACGTAATAAATTTTTTAGATCCATTTAACAGTTTTTTAATTCGTAATATTTGAAAATGGGTTATTGTGGATTTGAAAATGGATTATGTTTTTAATATTAGGTAATAGAAACCCAAAGACGCGTGAATTTTTTGCTACTTTTTAATACTTTACATTACTTTATTGGGATGTAATTTTTTATGTTTTTATAAAAATGATATAATTGAAATATATTTTTGATAAACTTAGGTCTTAATTTAAAAACTAAATTTTAAATTATTCATAAACAAACAGATTTTTAGTGAACTTAAATTGTGAGCATAAAACATTAAAATTGAATTTAATATTTCATTTATTGATATTAAAATAACAAAAACTAAACATTTATTATTTCATTTTATTTATTTATCCCTGATATAGATCCCAATGACTTTTTTATTTGTATAACAAAGGATGAACAAATGAAGCCTAATACTTTATATAAATTATATAATACAATAAAAAATTGTAGACAAAGATATTCTCACTGATTTTTTTTCTGAACCGATAACAATTTAAAACGGAAATTAAATACCAACAAATTAATAAAAGTAAAGGTGAATTTGAAGATAAGAATATTCTATTTAATTCTTTATATTTTATATTTTTTTACTCATTTCTTCCTTTTGTTTAGGTTCATTTCCTTGTTCTGTTAAACAACATTCAGATACACGCTGCTAAAATAATGTTAGTTATTTTTGCTCATTTTTTAAAAGTTGAACTCTCAATAACTTTTCTTTTTTAAGCATGCAAAAGAATTAGAATAAAATATAAAAAGACTTTCATTTTATAAATATTTTATTGTCACATTTGTTTAATTTTATTTTAATTCACGTTAAAATAATATTGAGTATTTAATAATTGAATCAAATTATTACGATTCTATTTAATTAGATTGAACGGGTTTTGTTCACTTTTTATATCTACAATTAATCGGAATTTTCATTTCAAAAGATGATAAAGCTGACTGAACGCGTCTAAAACCAACTTTATCTGCCTTGGAACAGAGATCCGGTCGAAACTATTGTTTCGTTACGTTACGTTATTGCAAACAGAACGAGACTTTCCTTTTTATTTCGTTACGTTATTTATATATGGAAACCAAACTGGAAATAAGTTTCGTGACACCGCTTGCAACTTATCGAAATTCGTGAATGGAATATAGTAGCGATATAAGAAGTAATAACGAAAATTAAAAGTCAGTATTTTTATCATTACGGTTTGCATATGCACTTTAACCAAGCTGGTATAGAAGAAAAAACTCATTCTAGTCAGTGATTTCTGTGTTTAAAAAGTTTGTTAAAAATCAGGGTGTCCAGCGGACCTGGAAATCGGGGAACACCCTGGAATTTTATGAGTCCGGGAAAAGCCCGGAAATTTTTGTCTTCTGTCGCAAAATCTACTTCAGCTGTTTTTTATTGTTGTCGAGAATTATAGAGAAAAATCTGATTACTTCACGTATCGTATATATCATATACGATACGTGAAGTATTGACTATGTGAGAGTTACATTTTTTTCTCTCAAATAGGTTGAAAGATATCCGAATTCTCTATAAAAGAAGCTAGGATGAAGGTATTTTGTCATTTATTTAATAAGATATTGCAAAATAGTGCAAGTTTCAATGTTTTCTTAAAATTTAAATAAAACCTAATAGAAGAAACATGTTACAAAAATTATACGAAAAAGTTGGAATATTTCGAAGACACCTCATCTAAAGGAATTATTACTATCAATATTACACGCGCGCTGCAGCGCACGGGAAACATTGCATTGTCAATTAATAATGTATAGATATAAAACAAGATTACTATGATTCTAATTTTAAATTGTATAATTTAATCACTTAAAAAAATATATATATATTAATTTGAGAGGCATTGAATTTGAAATGATCACTTTAGAACATTATAAAATTTTAAATAATTCAATTTTGAATGCATAGTTCTTTTGAGGCAATTTTTTTCACAGATTAATGTGAGAAGGTGAAACTACTTTAAAAATGTTCCGTTTTTAATGCTTTTTCAGAATTTTTCAATTGTGTACAATTGTAATTTAAAGTTATTATACAATAGTGAAATGGTGCAATTTTAAATGTGCATTAGTATTAGATTAGTAATTTTGAATGTTTCACTCCATCATTTTTAATTTGGATATTGTGTCACAAATTTAAAACATTTCAGTTTTGTAGATTTGAAATTGACCTTCTGAATTTTGAAGATATCTAATTGAAAAATATTCATCCTCAAACGTTCCTGTTTTATGTAGGATTTTTATTGTTTCATTTTGAATCTGCCAAATTTTCATTTAATATAAAGCTCTCTCTCTCAAGTTTGTATTTTTACTTCTTACCTTAGATACCACACACAAATAATGTTTATACCATTTTTGCACCTATAGAATAAATTAAAAAAATTTCGAAAGTTTTACTGACTTACCGGCACCTCCAAAACTTTTAATTTCCAACTGCCACCTTAATGTGAATTTAAACCCATATAATTTGGGACATTTCAAGTTTAAATCAATTATTTAACTAAATATTATATATATTACATAATTATAATTAATCATAATAACGGGAGGCTAGGAGGCTACTGGGCTTGTTGGGAGAGGCAAGATGGTTTATTTGTAACGGCAATACCAGATGGGTGGATGAAGGGGAATTTACGTACACGGGTACAGGGAACACCGTAATAGACTACATTCTGGCAGAAGAAAGAATAAGGAAGCTGATGATTAGAATGGAAGTGGGCTATGAGATAGGCTTAGAGCATTCTCTGGTGATCGCGACATTGAAACGTGGAGGTCCAAAGCGTGGCAGGGGGAAGAAGGAAAAAAAGGGGGAAAGGAAATTGAAAGTGGGCAGTTGATAGAGGAAAAGTCAAGATAATTTAGAGAAAAAATAGAAAACGAGGATATAGGTAGTATGGAAGAGGAAGGAGTAGACACGCTGCTAGAAAAACTTAAAGGAGTGATTGATAACTTAAGGGAAGAGATGAGATTGAGAGATGAAGGAGAGAGGGTTAGGAGAGACTGGTGGGACGATGAATGTAGAGAAAGTAAAGATAGGATGAAGGAGAATGTAAAAAAATGGAGGAAATGGGAAATGGAAAAAGAGGAACTCAACAGGAGAAAGAGAAAGCTAGAAAGAATGATAAGGGGAAAAAGACAGCAGGAGAATGAAAGGTACATGGAAGAGGTAGAGAAAGCGGTAAAGGAGGGCAGGGAGTGAGAAGTGATAAACAGGGAAAGAGGGGGAAGGAAGGGCATGAATGAAGAAATCGAGATGAAAAAGTAAAAACAAGGCCACAGGGCAGCATGGTCAATAGGAACCTATGCCGTAAGAAAGGGAAATTAGTCGCACTGTTTGTAGATTTTAAGGCAGCATTTGACTCAGTTAACAGGACGGTGTTATGGACAGCCATGAAAGAAAGAGAGGAGTAGACGAAGGTTTAGGAGAGAGAATAAAAGAAATATTTGTGGAAACTAAGATAAGGGTGAAGATAGTCGAAAAGAAAGGAGAGGAATTCTGAACGGGAAGGGGGCTCAGGCAAGTGTGCCCGTTGAGTCCACTTCTATTTAGTGTTCTTCTGGCAGACTTAGAGGAGAAGATGGAAAGGAAAGGGAAAGGAGGGACAACATTAGGCAAAATGTATTCACTAGCATATGCAGATGACGTAGTGCTAGTAATAGAAGATTAATAGCGTGGTGGTCGAGTTGGTTGATGAGCTTTGCTACCTAGGATTTTGGTTTGAAACGAGAGGAGGAAGCGACTTGCAGGTGAGAAAGAGATTATAATGTGCGAGTAAAGTGATGGGACAGGTATGGGGTATAGGTGAAAGAAGGCTCAAAGACGGCTAGAGGATTATAGTGTGGATGTTCGATGTGCTAGTATGCTCAGTGTTAAGCTATGGAGTGGAAATTTGGGGTTGGAAAGAGTATAAGTGAGTGGAAAGTCAACTGAGAGAGAGAGAGAGAGAGAGCCAAAAAATGTCTCCTAAGGGAGAAAGTAAAATAAGTAAAATTATCCCTAAAGTAGTGTTGCGTAATAGAAACCAATTGAGATTGATAATGGTAAGGAGAAACGGAAGCCCAGGGCAAGGTCGCAATCGCTTAGAAGTAAGAATACTAATTACGATGAGATGTAGCAAATAGGTGGTAAGATAGTTTATAAGGCTTATTGGTAAGAATATATGTAACGGGTATGTAAAGACTCTCAAACCCGTAAAAGGGAGAGAGTATAAAACAAATAAAAAATTAATCATAATTATTTCCAAACGATACAATTTCGAAAGATTAAAAAAAAATCATGATCAATGTTACTATATACGCTTTCAATTCATAAATTTGTAATATTAAACGATTCCAGTTTGAAATAATTTAATGTTAAAAGTTTCCAGCTGAAAGTTAATCAACAACTAAGTTACAAATTTTTTAATGTTTAATTTGGAAAGACTTAAAAGGGGTGCGTCGTAAAACTTTGATATTATTTGAGATCATTCTGACTTTTTTAATGTAATAAGCTAAGAAGATTCACGACATCACTTCTGCTTGAAATTAAAAATTGTAATTGTAATACATCCTATTAATTTATATATTTTTACTGAAAATAAAATCAGAAGTCAAATATGTTAAAGCCTTCTTCCTTATTCCAAGCATTTTAAGTCATACCAAAATAAAAAGCTTATTGACTGAAAAAGAAATTAAAGAACCTAAGTAAAACGTCAAATATATTTATTTCAAAAATATTAGTTTCCAATTATTAATTTCATTTTGTTATACAAAAGCATCTCTGCGAACCAACTTTATGCCGCGAACCGAATCTATTAGATGCGAATGAATAAGTATTATTGATTTTTTATGTTGTACACTTTAAAAAGATCAAATACTAAGGCATCCAATGTGAAGCTTCAATATTGTTAAAAAATATTTAATTTAGCACATTTTCACACACATTGTTCAGATATTGAAGCTTTTTATTATAAATAAATTGTTGATTGTAAACTATTAGCGAAAAAAAATTATCGACGCAATAAATTTATAACCCTTTAATACTTTCATGAGTGAAATGACTTTTGATTCAATCTAAAGCATTAATTGAATATTGAAATATAGAATTGTGTAAAAATTTAAAACACTTATTTTTATCATTTTTTTATCAAATTTAAATTTTGACGCCATAAAGTTCCCAACGCAGTAAACTTAGAAGTTTTTCATGGTTGTGTGAGTGATATGATATTTGTGTCAGTCCAAAGTTATTTTATCAAAATTTACAATTACTATTTACATTTGCATAATTAAAATTGATTTGTTGCACCAATATTTCTGATTTTTAAATTATTATTGAATCATCCACATGACATTAACTGTCACTGTCTGATAGAACACCAATTTCAAAATAAAATAAGGAAAAAATAAAAGCATCACTACGAACCAACTTCATGCTGCAAACAGAATGTATATATTTAAAATAAATTTAATCGACATCTCATGATTACTTATCTCATACAATTTAACAAAAATATTTCCTTCAGCAGAAAATTTAATTAAATTTTTCCAATATTTTTTACTCAACTTTAAACATGTTGCACCATGCAGCAAACATTTTCACAATAATGGTGAGATTTTATAGAAATTTACCTTTAAAATGGTCCCAATGACATTGAAAAAAGTTAATATATTAGATTTTATTTAAATTTTGAAAAATCATTGAAATTTACACCACTTTTGTAACGTCTTAAAAAATGGAAAAAGTGGCTTCATCCTGGCTCATTTTATAGAGAATTCCGATAGCTTTGAACCTATTGAAGAGAAAAAAATGTATCATACTCATGTTCGGCAATTTAGTTTCGATTAATATTGATCACTTCAGCCTGTGATCGAGGATACGTTCAGCACGTATAAAGAAATAATTTTTTCTTTTACCACATCAATTGTGGTATATCTGTATTGTGTTCTCCATTGCTATCCGTTGGTTTCGGATAAATTACAAAAACATCTTTAAATTGTCCGGGGGGGGGGGGAATGTGGTCAAAAAAAAACTAGGAAAAATGCGAGAATTTAAAATTGACTGATCACTGGACACCCTGAAAATGCTTGAACCTTTTTGACTTCTGATATTATTTTCTGTAAAAATATCTAAATTAATAGAATGTATTATAATTACAATTTTTAATTTCGAGTAGGAGTAGAATCCTGATTCTTCTTAAATTATTATATCAAAAAGTTAGAATGATCTCAAATAATATCAATGTTTTAGACTCTCCCCTTTTAAGTCTTTCAAAACTGTAAACAAAAAATTTTTCAACTTGTCGATCAATTTTCAGCTTAAAACTTCCAACATTACATTATTTGAAACTGGAATCGTTTACAATAAATTCAGATCAGTGTGACTGCAGGGGTTGTTTTTTGGAATGTTTAGAACATGATCCTTTTCGTCCTAAGTTGATCAAAACATTTGGTCTAAAGATCTTGATTGATGCAAATAATTCTCGGTTTCCTTCAGTAGAGGATGGAAAAAAATGTCTAACTCTGCTCCAAGTAACTTCAGATCGCTTTAACTTTGAGATTGGTTTTATGAAGATATGGAAACATCCTCTTTTTCATCAAGTTTAACAAAAAATCATTGGGTCCAAAGAACTTGATTAATGCAAGAAAGTTTGGATTTCACCCAGTAAGGGATACAAGACGTGCCTTAATACCTACTTCATACTTTCTTTCTGTCATTAAGTTGATCGAAAAAGTCATTGAATCCAAAGAACTTAATTACTGCAAAAATTTTTTGATTTCCCTAATTAGGGTTGGAAAAATATTTCTAACGCCCCTCCAAGTAAATTGAGATCGGTGTCACTGCGAGGCTAGTTTTCTGAAGATGCTAGAATAACATCCCTTTGGTCACTCAGTTGATCAAAAAATCATTAGGTCTGAACATCTTGATCACTGCAAAAAAAAATCGATTTCCCTAAGTAGGGGATGGAAAAAAATGCCTAATAGTCATTCAAGAAAATTTATTTGAGTGTCACTGTGAGGCTGATTTTCTGAATATGTTGGAACATCATCCCCTTGCTCACTTAGTCGACCAAAAATCATTGGGACCAAAGAACTTGAGTACTGCAAAAATTTGTCGAGTTCCGTAATTCGAGGATGGAACAAAATTTCTAACACCTCTCGAAGTAAATTCAGATCGACGTCATTTTAAGGGTCATTTTCTGAAGCTGTTGGAACATCATTTCCTTTGTCAAACATTTGATCCAATAATCATTCGGTTTAATGGACATGCTTACCAAAAAAAATTCTTCGATCTCCCTCAGTAGGAGATGGAAAAAGGTGCCCAGTAACCTGAAATTGAATTCTGGTCGAACTTACGCACGCACGACTAATTATACCTCCTTCCTGATTGGTCCATCTTAAATGTTTTATAACTTAAAAGCTATTACTTCAATAAGCAATTGGTGTAAAAGTAATCTTATAATGGAACAAGTTTGTAGGAGAATAATTATTGTTAATATTACAGCAGTAGACAGTATTATCTAATCAACTTTACGATTATTATAAACAAACTTCATAAAAAAAAGGCTTTCTTTTCAAGTTTTTCTTTTTTCTGAATTATCTTTAACTAATGTCACACTATTAAATACAGACAATTAAACAAATTCTCGCATTATTTTAAAGAACACAACAAACGTTAAAATCAAAACAATGTCCGCTTTTTTCGTTATAGGTATTTCTTTATTTTTAAAAATCGTGTTAGTCCTGTTAAATAAAAAACCAAATCGATTAAGAATTGTAAGCTACATTTTAATTTAAACCGTAAAGATAGAGTCCTGCACGTGCCGAAGAGTGACAGCATTACCCGACCCGTGGGCTACGAATGTGTGATCCAAAGTGAAATAAGAGACTATTATCAACACTAGTGTAGCACTTATTTTTAACTTTTCGAATGTCTTTGTCCTCTCACCCCCCCCCCCCAATTTTGTTCAAATATTTAAACGCGGTATGTTACAAACGATTCCGTATTTCAGTATATTTTCCAAAATTCATCAGAGAATATGAATCAATAATAAATTTTGAGGGTGAATAACCTTAAGTCACTCTTATGGGTTCTCCCAAAAAACCCATAAGTTGACTGATTTTTTATTTTTAGAGCAAATTTAATTTGTTCAAATATATGTTTTTTCAGGTAAGTCGTGAAATGAATGTATTTTATAGCCGTTATGAGTTCTTTAATCAATTATGACAATAAAATAATTGTACAGTTATGGGTTTCTTCGAGTATATATAGTTTACCTAAAACAAGCAAGAGAAACATTTTTCTCACCAAATCGACAGATTTTAATAGTTTGAAGTATTAATTTTGTTTTCTAAGAATACTCGTAAATGTTTAAATAAATTTAAATTATTTAAACAATTTTCTTTTGTTTAAATATTTAATTTTTGCCATTTTTCAAAAGATTAAAATATTTTTTGATACGAATTTGTTTTCTAAGATTACTTTTTAATGTTTAAACGAATTAAAGATGTTCACAATTGTTTAATTTGTTCATAAATCCAGTTTGAATGTTATTTAAAAATTACTTTCATATATTTAGTTTTTTCTTACATTTTTGTCTATAAAATTATTAACCACTTAATTTAAATAAGCAATTGAAAAAAAAGAATAAATTTGTAAAATATTAAATTCACTATTTTAGGAAAGATATATGCTTAATATCAATAATTAATAAAAATTTGTAAGAGAATTATTTGTATTTATTTTCAAAAAGTCCCTAGAGCTAATTAGCCCTTTAAGAAACAGAGAGTACATAGAATCTATTAGTAAGTAAACAGCTATCAGAGTTACAAATAGATATTTATTAAATATTTGAAAAGACAATGCTTAAATAGATGTTGTGAATGTGCATTTCTGATTGTCTGCGGTAGTTTGTTCCAAAGGCGAACCCCAAGAACTGTGAAGGCCCTTTGGAATTTACATGTACGATGTTGTGGTATTTCTAACAATGACTTCCTTTCACGATGTTTAGACTGTGTTGGTTGATTTTTATTATCAAAGTGAAAGAGATTGAAAGTGTATAGGGTAGGTTCATTATTAAATAGACTGTATAGCAGGTTGCCCATGAAAAATGGCCTTTTTTTAGCCACATTAAGTAATTCTGCTCTCTCTGAAAGGAGTTATATGCTGGTTTTTAGAAACATTATAGATGAATCGAATGCACGCATTAAGTGGATGCTCAATAGGGTGGTCCAAAATTTTTTTTTTTTTTAATTTTATGGAGACTGCCCCCAAACTTGTTCGAATCCACCCAAAACTAAATCCATTTTTTTTTGTTTGAAAAAAAAATGATATTTAGGGATGCCGCAAGCCCCATGAAGTTTAACATGCATTTCCCATAAGAAAAAAAGACGTTTTTTTAAATCTTATTCAGAATCCTCAATATTATCTCAATCGAGTTGAAACACAACATTTCTCTTCGCAATTAGCCATAAAATACGAATAAAATATCACTTTTTGAATATCACCCCCATAAGTCTGTTTTATAGGGCCCAAAGAAACACCATAAGTGAAAAAATTGGTTTTGCGATTTTTTTGCGGTAATTATGAATTTTTTTTAGGTTTTTTCAATGAACATTGTTTCTGGCACATAAAAGACCACTTCATACTGATAATTAGATGTTCAAATGAATTGTTTAAACAACTTATGATTGTTTTTAGCAATTTTATCATAGAATGGAGTTAGAAAGACGCGGTTTTTTCACAAGTTTTCCATTTTTTGTTCAATTTTCAATTAGATGGAAGTGACAGTTCATCAATGTTAATAATAGTGATTGTTTAAATAATCTATCATAATAAGTAATAATATTATACTTGAATAACGCAAGAAAGATGCGTTTTCTTTTTAATTTCTGGCTTGTTGTCCAATTTTTATTTACAGTGGAGTAATATTGAATTTAAGTTACAAAATAATTTTTTAAACAATTTATCATAATTATTAGTAATATTATATTTGAATAATGCTAGAAAGATGCGTTTTTTTAAATTTCTGGCTATTTGTTTAATTTTCATTTGGAGTGAAGTAATAATGAATTCAAGTTAACAAAATAACTGTTTAAACAATTTATTATCATTGTTGATAATATTCTCTGTGCTTAATTGGTAGAATGCTGCGTTTTTTTCTGACATTTTCAACTGTTTGTGTGTTTTTTATTAGGCATGACTTGATAATCAATTAGATTTAGCAAACTGTACTCTGCCCCCCCCCCCACAGGCTAACATAGCTGGGGTAGAAGACAATTTGGTGTTAGAATTTGTCGTTACGCTTGAGAATCATAAGGTGTGTTAAGGGAAATTGAATAATCTTAATGAACAATTGTTAATTTGACTAAAGTCGGTACGCTGTTTTAATTTATTTTGTACTTATACAAAGTATCGAACATTAGAACAGGTAGTCATCTTCGGGGAATGGTGGCACGTACACGGCAGTCCTTTCACTGACAGGTAGCAGGACGAAGGCGCGCCCGATATATGCTCCATATCTTTGACGTTCACGTACCAGTATATCCCTTATGCCAATACCTCTTAAAAGATCTATTGGCTTCCTATGACCATTTTGATCCAATACTGAAATTATGGAAATTGGCATTGAATTAGTAATTAGGTGGTTGGCTCATGAAATCGTAATATTTGAGCATTTCACTAATGGAATATTAGAAAAATCAGGATTTTTAGTTTACCGTAATGAAGATTTTCATATATTTCATATACCATATAGGTGAATTCATCATATCTTCCATAGTATTGTCCCGTTACATGATTCATTATTAAATCCCTAGGTTTATAAGTGATAAAAGTTGGTTGACCCATTCTACCTGATACAGTAAGAAAAATATGGTTACTAACTATTTTCATGATTGAAGAGTTAATTATCTTATAAATACTAAATTATACTAAATTACGAGAATACATACTCATAATCATACAGAAAGTTAAATTTTGTTTCTGTCTAATCTAACTCGATCTCAAAAGCTATACTTTCAGAAATATCCAAGTTGTCTCACGAAATATTGCGCACGCAATCGGCTGTCGGTTTCATACTATTTTTGTTTTACTGCGAAAACTGTAAACCTATTTTTCCGTATATAACTTGAGTAATTGTTGGCCTTGCAGTATTTTCAAAATTTCTAGTAATTGAACTGCTACATAATATTATTTTGAAAACGGGATATCAGAGATGATAGTTATGGACCTGAAATCAGTGATTTAGTATAAGAGAGGGCGCCTAATGCATTTCCGAGACAGCTTGAAGATTACCGATGTCACTTTTCAAAATAGCTTGGAGATTCAACTGTATATACAGATAATTCGTCCATGAAAAACTTCATATATGAAAAAAACTAGACGGTTTGGCAAAATTCTATAATATTTATTTTTGATTGTATTTCAGTTTTTGAGTTACCTTGTTGAGCTCGCGGGCTTACAATATCTGGAAATTGCTCTGTAAAAATAAAAAATATAGGGGATTCTGGTTAATGCGATTTTTCAGCAAACACCAAAGTTGGACGAAATAAAATTACTTTGCTAATTGTTTTTTCTTTCAACAAGATCAAAAATATAAAAGTTTTGATTTGCTGAAAATTGTACCTGTTTTTCATATTTCAATACAATGTAAATTACCTTTTTTTATAAAAAGTGTTTACTTTTGAAGTAATTTACAAACAAAAAAAAAAGACGTTTTTGTAAATTTTATACGGGATCGTAAATTTTCGGTTAATCGAGTTGAATCTGAACATTTCTTTTTCAATTTGGCTATAGAATACAAGTGATTCATTACTTTTTGAATATCACACACATAAGTCTGTTCTATATGGTGTTCCGGAAAGAAGATGGAAGGGATGAGTGAAGGGAGTGGAAGTGGAAGGGAATAACGGTGCGGGAGGTGAAAGAGTTTGTGTACCTTGGCTTTCTGTTTTAGAGGAATAAGGGAGTAGATGATCGTATAATAAAGAGTGTGAGGTGCGCAAATGTGATGATGAGGCAGGTCTGGCGGATGGAAAAGAAGTTGTTTCTAGATGATTTTTGATGAATTTGGTCGACTCACTAGTCATGAGTGTGCTATTGTAAGGATTTGGGGTGTGAGGGTGGAAGAAAAGTAAGGAGATAAAGAGGATACATAATATGTATGTGCAGTAAGCTGGTCAGGGTGTGTTGTTAGTAGAAGGAGAACCATGAAGGGAATGGGATAAAAAGATGTAGAGTGAAGAAACTAAGTATTTTATAAGGAAGGGGCTGCGTGATGAGGATGCATGAGTAGTGGAGACAGGTGTATGTTGTGGTCAAGAAGAACTGCATTAAGAGAGAGAGAGAGAGAGAGAAGATAGCAGAGGAGTAAAAGAATGAGAGGATCAAGGTTTATCAGAAACTATGGGTGGATTATGCCGAAGAAGAGAGCGCGGTATTTGTGTTAGAAAAAAGAGAAAGAAAGACAGTAGCATGAAGCCAGAAAGAGGTGTGATTGTGCGAAGTGTTTAAAGAGGTTGTGGCTTTCTAGGGAGAAGAGAATTTGTGAATTGTGCGGGAAGGGGTATGCAAGGTATGTTTGAAGGATCGCGAAAGGGTGGAAAGGAGTGGAATGAGCATGCAGGTATGATGACATGAAAGAAGCGACAAAAGGGCGTTTGAATGGTTGGAGGGGGTCTTTGGTAAGATGAAGAAGAAGTGAGCCTTATAGTAACTGATATCCCTATTCAAAATGGTTTGGAGATTTGACTGTATATACAAATAATGTGGGTACTTTCGGGTAATATTAACATGATCCAGATGGTCTGGAAAAATTCTGTATTATTTGTTTTAGCTTATATTTAAGTTTTTTGTTACCTTGTATACTCATATATCTTATATGCGTGCGGCGCGGGCGTAAGGATGATCCTTCATTCGCTGATCATGTAAAAAGAAATGATGTAGGGATTTTTTGTTATAAAATTTTTCAGCGTCATAAATATAAACGTTTCAACTTGCCAATAATTGTATGATAATAAATTTTTGCCTCAAATTTTTGTCCATAAAAACATTACCAATTTGATTTAAATATTCATTTCTGCAAGCATTACAAAATTAAAGGTATTTTTTATATTTTTTTATCATGCAAATAAGAAATCGAATTTATTATATTTGAAATTGCAAGTTTAATATGGAAAATTTCGTTTTTTCAGATGATATTCAGAGGGTTGCAAGCTACACGTAGGTAAACACGTGTTTCCCAAAGGAAAAAATGTTTTTGTACATTTTATTTGGAATCGTCAATATTAGGGGCATTGAGTTCAAACTGAACATGTCTTTTCATATTTAGCTATGGAATACAAGTAAATAATTACATTATAAATACAATCCCCATAATTATGTTTTATAAGGTCCCGAAAACGTCCATTAGTGAAAAATTTAGTTCAGCGAGTTTATGGCGGTAATTATGATTTTTTGCGGATTTCTAATCAGAAATTGCTTCTTATACATGAAAAGTTACTTTCCAACTTTCCATTAATAACTAGATTTTTAGATAAATTGTTTACAATTTTAATCTTTGCAGTTAGTACGAGGCAGCAAACCATGAAATTTAATAGAATTGATTGTTTAAATAATTTATTATTATTTTTAATGATATTCTCTAAGCGTAATACAAGAAAGTTGCAGTCTTTACTGACATTTTTCACTTTTTGTCGACTTTTCAATTAGAGTGAGGTGAAAATTAATTAGGGTTACATACATGATTATTGAAACGATGTATTGTTATACCTAATAATATTCTCTTTGATGAAAACTAAAGGTATTTTTATATTGTTTCATCATACAAATCAAAAATCGAATTTACAATATTCAAAATGGCAAGTTTAATACGTACAATTGCGTTTTTCTTAGATGATATTCCGAGGTTCCGCAAGCCCCATGCCGTTTAACACGTCTTTCATAAAAGGAAAAAAGATGTTTTTGTACATTTTATTTGGATTCGTCATTATCAGGGGAATCGAGTTTAAACTGAACATGTCTTTTCATATTTATCTATGGAATACAAGTGAATAATTACTTTTGAAATTTAACCCTCATTAGTATGTTTCATAAGGCCCCGAAAACGTCCATAAGTGAAAAATTGGGTTTGGCGAGTTTCTGGTGCTAATTAAGATTTTTCGCGTATTTCTAATAAGAAATTGCTTCTTATGCATAAAAAACTACTTTCCTACTTTCCATTAATAACTAGATGCTTTTATAAATTGTTTACTATTTTCATCTTCTCAGTTAGTATGAGGCAACAATCAATTAAATTCAATAGAAATAATTGTTCAAATAATTTATCATTATTTTAAGTACACATTAATTTAAGTAAAAACTTTTTCAATAAACACCTGTAGATCCGTCCATGAAGTACCCTATACAGAGAAAAAACTAGATGGTTTGGCAAAATTCTGTAATATTTGTTTAAGATAGTACTTCTGCTTTTAAATTACCTTCTGTACTATCAGAGGACACGGGCATACGACGCCAGCGTGGAGTTGATGGGTTATTCGCTGATCCTGTAAGAAGAAATGATGTAGGGATTTTCTGATCATAACATTTTTCAACGAATCCCAAAGTTAATGGTTGAAATGAAAATGCCGTTGCTAATAGTTTTTTCATTGAACCAGATCAAAAATATAAACGTTTCAATTAGCCAATAATTGTACAATAATTAATTTTTGTCCTAAATTTTTGTTTATAAAAACTAATTATCATTTTTTCGCGTATTTTTAATTAGAAATTGCTTCTTATACATGAAAAACTACTTTCCTACTTTCCATTAATAACTAGATGCTTATATAAATTGTTTACTATTTTTATATTTTCAGTTGGTACGAGGCAACACTCAATTAAATTCAATAGAAACAATTGCTCAAATAATTTATTATTATTCATCATGATATTGTCTTAGCATAATGCTAAGAAGTTACAGTTTTTTCTGAAACTCGAAAGTTTTTTACTTCTTAAAGTACTTATGAACAATAAAGAATTGTTTAAACATTTAATTTTGTTCAACTGCATGAATTGTTGTCTCACCTTGAGTGAAATGTTGATAACAAATTAAAAATTTAAGAAAAATCCGCAACTACTTAGCCAAAATTGGTTAGGTTTTGTGTTGCAACAAAAATGAGCTTCGCAGGCTCATTTTGAGAATGGAGTGGATATACTGCCGGTACCGGCCAAGAAACATATCTCCGGCATACTGCATGGACTGTCAGGGATTTTAAAGTGAACCTGTTTTTTTTTTTTCAATTAACTTTCAATAAAAAATATTTGGATTTTCTCATTGGTTTCTTTAAATCTGGTTCATATTTGAGAGAAAAAACAAGAAAAAGGATCATTACTGGAAACAGAGAAATTGGAATTGAGTAATAGAATTCTAATTTGCAAGTTTGTTGATTTCACCTACGTATACCATTGATAAACATATTTTTTAACAATATACTGATCCTTTTACAAAAAAGTAGCTGATCGTTCAACAATAATTGAGTGCTTCAATAAAAGCATGGATAAACTGAAATGTTTTTTTGTGCAATCAAAATTTGAATTTTCGTTTGTTTTTTTGGATGTTGAAAATGCTATAACTCTGATAATTTTCTTTTCATCAAAAAAAGTCGTGAAAATACATTTTTCGACCATTCGAATACTATGAATAGCCGCAATTAAAATTTTCAAATCTTGAAAAAACTGATCTCAAAAATTTTCAGAATGCTCTAACTTCTTGAATTTTCATCGAAAATAGCTGGATAATGAACTTGACCTTCAGTTTCTCAGACTAAAAAAAAGTGTTCGAAGGCCAATCTAATGAAATAATTTTTTGAAATGTTATCGTGCTCACAGACAGACATACCGACAGACAGACACATTCGTAAAAACATGTTTTTCGGGTTCACATGTTCTCAAAACGGGGAAATTAGACAAAAACGATCAGGGGGGGGGGCAAATCTTACAGAAACCTAATACCTTCTCTGATGAGAATGTAACAATTCAAGACTACCTCAAGTATACCTTGTCTTATTTCAGTATCTTTTTCGCTGATTTAGGGGAACGTGTTTCCATATTTTAACCTATCCGACCTAAGAATAAACCTTTCAAATGGTATGTTATTAGATTTTTGATTTATGATTCAAAAAATGAAAGATTCGAAAAATCAAAATCGTCAAATGCAATGCTTCAAAATTAAATGATTTCACAATAATCACTCATTCAATTTGAACAATTAGAAATTGGAAGTGATTAAAGATGCATAAGACTTCACTCTTGGAGTTCTGATTGAGTTGATTATTCTACTAAAACTATACAAATTTGAAAAATTCATGACCAGAAAATTAATTTACTGTCCCTCAATGCATTTTTTCAAGCACAAAATTTATAATTATATATTATCATTCAAAATGGTAATTATTGAAAAAAATTGCAAACATTGAATCAGCAAATTTCATCAGAATTTATTATGTTTCAACAATTTTTTAACATTTAAAACAGACATATCAAATGTTGATCATGTTCGTTTGGTCAATGTTTTTCTTTTTTACATACTTCCTTCTACTTTTATAGTTCCAAATTCAACAATTTCTATGAAAATTTGTTTCTTTTATTTGAAAACTCAACTAGTTGCTTGAAAAAATGTATTTTGTTAAAAAATCAACTTTTTTTGGTACAAAATGATCTTTTCCTTTGAAAGTTAGTCTCCTTGTTTTGAAAATTTCGCTTTTTAGTTATAAACTCAAGTATACCAGGAAAATATTAATCATTCCATTTGAAAATGTATTTTTTAGTTTGAAAATAAAATAACTTGCTTTTCCGAGAGAGCTTGAAGATGACCGATTTCTCTATTCAGAATAGCTTGGACATTTGACTGTTTATACAAATAATATAGGTAATTCCCATTAATATTCATATGTGGCATCCATACAACTTAATTTTAGTATAAAGCGTGAAGTACCTAATACAGGAAACAAAGTAGACAATTGGGTAACATTCTCTAATATTTGTTTTATTTTATATTTTAGTTTTTAAATTACCTCGTGTACGGCGGGAGCCTGTCCCTGATTGTTCATCCATTGATTCTGTAAGAAGAAATGATATAGTTATGTTTTGCTAATGACATTTTTCAGCGAACCCCAAACATCACTGTCGAAATAAAAATGCAACTTATATTTAATTTTCAAGTTTAACATGGATAGTACTGCCAAGCAATACAAGAAAACTGGGAAATAAATTTTTTACGAAATTCAATATATAATTATAGGGAGACCAACCTACAGTAGATAATGATCCTACAGTAGATAATCAGTAATTTAAAATATTAATGTATGTAAAATAATTAATTTAATGTAATTATTAGTTAACACACAATACGTGTTAATATATTAAAATAAGAATTGATCATTTTACTCGTATTTGTGCTTGCCATTACTGATCATCTACATTAAGATCAATATCTATTGTGGGGTGATCTCCCCGAATAATGTTTGCACAATAGGGCGGTCCAACATTGAAGTCCAATTGGCATTGGAAATTTTTTTTTTCAGTTTACATCCATATTCCCCCAGATTTGTTCGAATCCATAAAAAAATATCTATTATCAAAAGAATCAATAAGAATTTAGAGGCTTCGCAATCCCCACGAAGTTTAACATGACGCAATTTCCAAAAGAAAAAATATGTTTTTCTAAATTTTATTCGGAATCGTCAATATTAAATGAACTGAATTAAAACTCAACATTTCTTTTTCACATTCAAGGGGACATTCCAATGTGAACGCATACAAAAAAAGCATATTTTCAAATACTTTCTTCTCGGGAACTATTGTATTTAATTGAACGAATGTTTTTTTGTCTTAAAGGTATAATCAAGGAGAGTGAACAAATTTTTTGTTATGGTAATGAATGTTTATTTATTTTTTTGTAAAATGAAATGCATGTGTGCAACAAAAAAAAGTTTTCTACTGGCGTAGGTGATTTCTCAAAAATGATCTTGCGTATCAACTTCAAATTCTAACACTATGTTCAGCATTATCATAGATATCGTCCCAACCTCCAAGTTGTTGATATTATGATTTTCACTTATCATTTCACCTGATTTATGGTGCTGAATTAAAAAAAAATTTTCCTCTCTTTCACAAGAGACGCCGCCATTTTATTAATTTTCGATGAAATGAAAAAATGGAGGTTCGGACCATAGGGGCGCTGACATAGATTCAAATACTTTTCGATTTTCTGTTTCGGATCACCAGGAGAGCCAAAATCACCCACGCCAGTAAAAAACTTTTTTCTTCTTGCACATATGAATTTTATTTTATAAATAAATATTTTTCACGATCAATCAATATTTTTTTTACTCTCCTTGATTATACCTTTAAGAGAAAAAAACACGTCTTTCACTTTTTGTCCACTTTTTAATCAGAGCGGAGTAATAAATATATCAAGTTAGACAAAATAATTGTTCAAAAAATTAATTCTCTTTTTAAATGATATTTTGTTTCAATAATGCTTATAAGTTACGTTTTCTTCAGAAATATTTAACTTCTTCTTCACTTTTTGCTTAGAGCCAAAAATAGATTTTAAGATTAAAAAAGAAGTATTTTCGTGCTTTGAACGATCACCCTGGCTTAAGGAAATGAAGCCAAATGAGGAACTGCGTAACAAATTGTCAAACAAATCTCGTGAGTTTTAGTTATTCAAATTCGTATACGAACAGTTCAATTAATTTCCATAGGAAAGTTTTTTTATTTAATTTTTTTAACGTTATTGTCGCTACAACTGAAAAGTGGACAGAAAGTTGAATATTACAGAAAAAACCGTAACTTTCTAGCATCATTCAGAAATTATATTATTTAAAATGATAATAAATTGTTTAAACCATTATGTTAACCTGAATTGATTATTACCTCACCATAATTAGAAAGTGTACAAAAAGTGAAAATTTTGAGAAAAATCTGCAACTTTCTAGCATTATAAGAAAATAATATTATTATAAGTAATAATGAATTGCTCAAACAATTATTTTTGTTGAATTTAATTCATTATTGACTTGATTTATGTGGAATGTCAAAATTGAGTTGAAAAGTTTAGAAAATCCGCGACTTTCTGACTCTATTCGAAGAGGAAATTTCTGTAAACAATAATAAATTGTGTAAACACCATATAAACATAAAATTATCGGTAAAAGGTAGTATTTTACGTAAGAGAAGTAATATGTATCAAGAAAATCACAAAAAATCATAATTAGCGCAAGAACCTCCCAAAACAACATTTTTCATTTATATGTTTTTTTGGGACCTTGCAATACAGACTTATAGGGACGATATATGAAAAGTAAATATTCATTTGTATTCCATAGATGATTGTAAAGATAAATGTTCATTTTTAGGTGGATCCACCTGATATTGACGATTCCGAATAAAATTTACAAACACTTTTCTTTTTCCTCATGGGAAATATGCGTTAAAGTAACCACTCTAAAGTAAGTGATCATACAGAGTTGCTACAGAGAACTAAAGATTTTTGAAATAAATTTGGGTTCATAAAAAGTTATTTGATATTAATTAATATGACCCTTCATTCAGTTAATGAATAATTACTCAGAAAGATGAAATGCCTACACAATGATAATAGAATTTTTTTAAATTGTTTTAAATTCAGGATCCAATTTTTGAATATATGTGATATCTCGATTGAGGATGTTTTGATAGATGATTGATTTGGTATATTCTACTTACGAACAGAATCAAGAAACGTCCCAAACATGAACAGCAGCGTTAAAAAGAGAATCTTCATTTGTGTATTGACCCACAAAAATGATTGTTAAAGAATTTCTTGGACTTTAAGTAAATGGATCTTGAATATTTTTCACTTGTATATATACTAGCCAGTATCTCATTCTAGACAAATATTTTTTTTCTACGTGTAATCACGAATAGCGCAAGTGGTACAGCCAAAGCCCCTCTCCTAATTCCAGCTTCACCAATCGAGTTTGCAAGATTTTCGCTATACATTCGAAAAAACTGGACGACTCAGATCTTAGCAATGAAGTAAGCAAACTCATTTATGTATAAGTGAACGACGTAATTAGTTTTACAGCAACTGAGATATTTAAGCAGTTGTTTAAACAATCGAGGCATCGGTAAGGATAAAGTAGAATCAAAGTGTACTAGGCCGCAAATTGGCGTCGCGTGAAGCGTATTTTTTTGGCTATAAAACAAACATACGTTATTTGTGCACGAATAGCATAGGTGGTACAAACAGAATTATCTCCCTTTTCCATCTCCACCAATCGAGTTTGCATGATTTTTGCTATTCATTATAAAAAGCTGGACGACTATAACAAGTTATTCAATACATGGATTCTATGTAAATTTTTGCAAGATTCAAATGACTATCAGTTTTACAGAAACTCAGATATTTAAACAGTTGTTATAACAATTGAAGCTTCGGTAGGGATGAAGTTAAATCAATATAGATGCTTTGATAGAAAACTATTTTCATCGTATGGCAATAGATTCTTGCCCAAGATTTCTCTGTTATGAATCATAGTATATTAGTTCAACAAACAAATTATGAATTGAATTTCTTTGAATTTATATTGAGCTCCTGTGAATTATTTTGAGTTTGTTAAACTCTGTGTTATCTTCTTAATCATTGTGAATTGCTTGAAATGCTTCTAGCGCTTACAAGTTCTATTTCAAATTCCTGGCATTATTTTGAAGCCCTTGGAATTATTTGAATTTCATGAATGCCTCAAGTTTCGTGAATTCTTCAAATTCCTTCAATTCCTTTCATTCTGTGAATTTCTTGAAATCCGTGAATTCTTTGAATTCCGTCAATTCCTTGAATTCCTTGAATTTCACGAAATCTTCAAATCCCGTGAAATCCGGGAATTCCATCAATTTTGTGAGTTCCATAAATTCCGCAAATTACCTGAATTCCTTAAATTCCCTGAATCCGAATGATTCAGAAAATTCCGTGGGGTAGAAATTAATACAAGGAATTCAGGGAGTTCCGAAGCATTCAACCAATTTAGACGAACTCGAGGAATTTTGTTCTTATTTCAGTTTTACATTTTTCTCATAAAATCATGAACCTTAGAAGCCAAATTTTTCACAAGAAAATATTTTTGTCTTTTGCAAACAACTTTCTTTATTTTTGATCTATTTTCTGAAAATATTTTTCTGCAATAATATAACTTCTGAATTTCATAGTTGTGTTCTAATTATGCAATTTTTAAGCAATGAATATCTTGCGAAAGTTCAAAGATGTTTATATAAAAAAGTAACCTTAATTATTGAATAAAATTATATAAATTAGAGCAACAAAACTTTAAGAAACAAAATGGTCCCTTATAAATTCATATAGAATTTTACTGAAAGCAAATGGGTTTATTATTTCGATTATTATGATTCACGAACTTTAATATTATGGAATATCGAACAATAAAATAATTCACCTTCCATGTTCTTATTATCTTTAAGTTTATTTTACAGTTGAAGCAGTATATCGAAAAAAATAATAGGAATGAATGCTATATTTATTTTAAACATAAAACTGAAAACCGATTTTATACCACAACGTTAGGATGCGTTTTTAAAGAAAAAATATCATATTACTAATCATAAATGCATATTACTATTATAAAAAGATGCAAGGTAAATTTGAGGTAATCAAAACCATTAAAGCTCAATTCAAGAAAATTTAAAGAATTCAAATAAATTCACCCGACGTCAAAAAAGTGCGTCTTATGCACAAATGAATAATAAATTTGTAGACCTTTTTTGGGTCAGAAATGATTGTGCATTCATTTATTTTCGTACATTGCATAGTTGAAAATGTACCTGCGAAGCAAACAGATTTTTAGGTTTGAAATGCAACAGTTCGATAATAACTTAATCCATTTTAGTTGAAGTTACAAGTCTTTTTTTGGTTAAATTGAAATTTTTTTGTTAAGTAAAATATTTTTTGATTGAAATATTGAATATTACAGTTTATGTTAAAAAGTCATCTATTTATGTTTAAAATTCAACTCTTTGGTTGAAAGTGGAATTAATTTTTTGTAAATTCATTTTCTTCGTTGATAATCTATAATCGAGAATTTGTTATCAAAGATATTGTAGATATTTTGGTATTTCATAGCTGAATGGTATGCAAATATTATTATTTTTCCCTTATATTTTAATATGTACCATTAACATATTTTTTCATTGTCGGATTTCCAAATAAGCTTTGATGTAATATCTTGAAATCTGAGTTGGTTCGATAAAAATGTATTACTATACTATACTACTATATTATATAATTAAAAATGCAGCCAAAACTACAGGAGTATGTTGCCATTATTTCCAGTGCTTTGAGCGGGTTAAAAAATGACAAAAATCTGTGATTTCAGTAGGAAAAACTAAATTAATGGTCTTTATCCAGTTATAATTCTCTTATTTTCATTTTTTTTGTCAAAGAAAAAATTATTTTGATGTATAGAATAAATGAAGTACTCAAATATCAATATTTTCAGCAGACACTATTAGAATGTGATAATATAGAAAATATTCATTTTCCTCTGAAGTTACGAAATTGTTTGTCTTTTTTTACGTTTACGAAGAGTGTAGAATACAAAAAAATTGCGTAATTACGGATCAAATATTCATTTACCACTACTTCATATTTGAACAAGTCGATCCGCCTTTGCTTCTATCCCAGAAAATTAAAAATTATTGCGTAATTTTTCTTATTGATTGTCCCGTGTAAGGTGAAGTCAATTCATGTAATTATTTTGAACCAATTGTATTATTTTCTATTTTTGAACATAAAAAATTCGAGATAATTGCAAAAAACATGACAAAATACTTAGGATCCATATTAGAATCCTGGTCCATTAGATAACCTCAAATATATATAATAATTTGTGCAAACGTATTTATAAACCTATACAAAATGTTGATAAACGAGCTCGGAAGTAGAACTGGAAACAAAATTTCAATTTTTTAAACACACAATAAGCAGGAAAGTTGCATTGATGTGTAATGAAAAGAAATATAAACTTACCCATTTTATAAATCTGAATAACGTGTGATTTAGCACTAATAATCATTTCATAATCAAATTATCAGTTGTTTCAATGCAAAAATGATGCATATGACACGCACCACGATGCGACGTACCATCTGAGACTACACAGATGCCTGGATATTTTCAAATCTGAGATATTACAATTTAATGCCTGAAGGTTATAAGAATTTAACATCTAGAGATTATAT
The DNA here is from genome assembly GCA_011634705.1 of Andricus grossulariae. Classification (NCBI taxonomy): domain Eukaryota; kingdom Metazoa; phylum Arthropoda; class Insecta; order Hymenoptera; family Cynipidae; genus Andricus; species Andricus grossulariae. The sequence continues at coordinate 264,512,699 of JAABKJ010007545.1, forward strand.
TTGGTAAGATCTTCATATATTAGAAAAATATTATAGATTATACGCGCTAATATACTTTTCCATATGGTATATTATTATTTAATTCTAATCCAGTTCGTATAATCCATTTTTCTCAGTGGACACAATATGAATAAAGAAGAAGAACTAATTAAATGGATTTCTTCAGCATTTCATTGATATCAAAAACTTATTTTTCGATTTTTTGAGTTAACGGTGTTCTTGCAAAACAGGGCAGAGAAATAGGCGATATTGGATGTGAAACAATAGGAAAGGAAGGAATGGGAGAAAGCTCCACGACTCGTTGTAGTGGAGGTGCATTTAATAAACAAACACCTTGCCTACCGAGTTTCGGTGCCTGCGTCTATATACCAAGAGTTCTTGTTCAAAATAAGGGAGAAGGCTCTGGAGAGAGACATCGAGAGAAGAACCGGAAACGAGTGAGTGAGAAAGTAGGAGAGAGCTTGCGCAAGCTTCGACCCTACCGGCAGTGATCGTCAGCCAGCCACGCTGAACTTTTCGAGCTCGCAGAGAGCTTTCGGGGCTGCGACTCGTCGGCAGCACAGCTTTCTTCCGATCTTTTAGCCGTGTTTTTTGTGCATCGGATTTCAAACCATCGCTTTTATTTTGTGTCACTCAGTCAGTGTTTCAAGGGGGTACTTTTTGAAAAAAAAGCGTGTAACCCTTGAAAGACCTCGTGCCTCTTTCTCTATTTTTTTTCGATAGTGGCTGTGAGAAGATTCAAATACGAAATAAGAGGCTCAAAATAAAAAATCTGATTTGAGATCAGCATGGAGAATTTTAGATATGTGAATGTGCAGGGTGAAAATCCCGCTTCTGATTCGCAGAGTGCACTTAAGTGAATCAGAATTTTCCTTTGTCATGGAAATCCGAAGCGCGTGACAACATCGTCAAGTCGTTAAGGGAAGTTTTCGAGGATTGGATTCATTGTTCGAATTTCAGAACCGCAATTGGAGAACTACAGGCCTATTATGAGGATCCAAGTGTAAGGCAGGTGCGAATGACGTATATATTTATTTGTTATTTTTTGGGATGTTTGTTATTTTTTATTGTGAGGAGAGTGGTTGCACATCCGCTCTTTGCTAGCGATTTCAACGAGAGGTTGAGTGCATTGGAGTATTAAAGAACAATAACCTGGTGCTGAAACTACCAGAATCACTTTGCAGTCCGGAAAGTTCACGAAATGATGTGTGTGAGTTTCTGAGTGCAAGATATGCACCAGAGTTTCATCAATCAGTGTCAGGCGTTAGGTGCTTTTGTGAAATCGAATTTGTGAGAAAAACCTCTATTCTTCGAAGATTTTCTGAAGAGAAATTTGAATTTGTGATAGAACTGGGAACAAGGTGGCCCGCTGGACCGGGAAAACGGGAAATGACCGGGCATTTTTTGAGATCGGGAAAAACCGAGAAGTTACAGTGAATTTATGTTTTGACCTAAAATTTTACATATATTTAGAAGAAAAATATATTAATTTTAATGCAATTTGATTTATCCTCTCATGTATGCCCTTATGTTTTTTTAAATATACAATATACATATACGGTAGTACAAAAATCTATTCAATTACTTGGAATATCAACAATTTCATATCACGTGATATAATGCAATTTAAAATAAGTTTCATTTCAAATTGTTCTCTTGTAAAGTTAATTTGTCAACTGGAAAGAAAACTTAAACAATTAAAAATTAAATGCGTTTGGAATTGAATTTTTTTAATAAAAAACGTTTTTTTGGTGATCAACTGTAAATATAAATTAATTAATTATTTACAAAATAAAAAAAGCTGTTTAAAATTAAACAATTTACCAATTTTAACGTTCAAAGCTGAAAACTTAATATAGTTAAAATAGATCAATTTTCAACCGAAGAGATGAATTTTCATCGAAAAATTTAATACTTGATATTTGAACCAAAAAGTATTTTCATTTCAAATGAAAAACAGTTGACTTCTACAAAATAGGGCGAATTTTCAACAAAATGGTTGAATCCTCAACAAGGAAGTTGTATTACAACAAAAAATAAATTTCAACTAAAAAGAAGACTTTTCAACCGAAAATTGAATAGTTAAATTTTGAATTAAAAAGATTAATTTCCAACCCGGAAAATAAATGTTTAACAAATTTAGAGAATTTTCAAATGAATATTTTAATTTAAGCTAAAAAGATAAATTTTCAACGAAAAATGGAATAGTTAAATCTTTAAATAAAAAAATTAATTTTGAACAAAAAAAAACGATTTTTCAATCAAGTAGTTGAATCTTCAACTAAACAGATCAATTTTCAACAAAAGATATGAATTTTCAACCAAAATGATGAAGCTTCAACCAGACAAATTAATCTTTAATAAAGTAGTTCAATTGCCAACTAAGTCCAAATCAACTAAGTATTCAAATTTTGACAAAAACGGATAAATTTTCAACCAAACAGTTCCATTTTTAACCAAAAGGATAAAATTTCTACCAAAAGAGATGAATTTTTTTAGGGAAGACTAAAATATTCCGAACAACAAAATTTCCGACACTGGAAAATTCCCGAAAAAAAGCATGAGAGGAAATTCTCGAAATTAGAACATTTATGACAATTTAAAATTCCTGAATATCAAAATTCTCGACAGTTCATTATATAACCGAATTTGAAAATTCATCTCGAAAAAGAAAAATTCCTCAAATAAAATTGCAAAAATGATCAAATACCCGAAACTCTAAAATTTTCGAGCAAGGGACATTCATGAATTATCAAATTTTCGATTTTAAATAATTAAAAAATTGTTTAATACTAAAATAAAAATAATAAATGAAATATGTTTATAAGATAAAAATGTTTTTTATTTTCTCATTTACCTATTATTAAAAAATTTTTTTAATTATTTTGATTCAAAAGTTTTCCTGTGTCGGCAGTTTTATGGCTTAGGATATTTTATAATGTGAGAGGTTTTATTTTTCGGGATTTTGCCGTCGTTCCGCTAAACTTAGACTTTGATCGTTGAAATTTTAAACGTTTCGTTAAAAAAAATTAATTTGTAGGTGAAAGTGTTGAATTTTGATTTCTAAATAAAAACTAAACAATTCATAATTGTGAGCCACTTAATCTAAGATAATTTTACTTCTAATTGTAGAAAAATGTTTAGTTTAAAAATAAATGTAATCATTGAATTTTGAATGTTTCTGATTGTTTTGAACTGTTAAGTTTATAAAAGTTTAAATTTAAAAATTGTACATTTTAATGGCATTTAATTTAAAATTGTTCACTTGATAAGTGATGAAATCTTCCATTTTATACGTGCAAATAATAATATTATTGAAAAATATCTATTTTTAATATAAATAAAATATAATAAAGAAAATAATAAATATATAAATAATTAAAAATTTCGGAATAAAACATTTTTAAAGCTTTAATTATGAAACTTTAAAACTCAAGAGCTTAACTTTCAGTGTTTAAATTTGCAGTTTATTTCTGATTACTTCAAATGAAAAAAATTTCAGCTCTAAAAGTTCGAATTTTTTAATTTCAATGTTCGTGAAAAATGTTCGCTAACCGGGAAAAAACCGTGAATTTTTTTCTTGATTAAAACAGACACCCTGTGGGAATCAGAATTGACATTTTGATCCCTCATTTTTACATGAACTATTCAGAATTAAAATTTTCAATCAAAAGCCTTAACAATTGAAAAAAAAATTGAAAACGTTTAAAAAATAATTTCAACGAAACTTCATAAATTAGAGAATTTCAAATTAACGCAGCGTTTCAAATTCAGGTATTAGTCTATTATTTCAAATTTGAATCGCTGAAGCTTGTATATTTTTAGTTAAGAATTTGTAGTAGTAGAAGTGTTTTCTGAGGACCTCGAAATAAAGTATTCAATATGGGTGGCTTCTGCTTTGTAGTTGTATAATTTTCAATGTTTTTCGTTTGGAAATTTAGAAGTTTCAAGTTGAAAACGAATTTCTAACGGAAATGTTTATTTATATTTTGCTAAAAATTTCAATTTTTTCGAAAAACTACATTAAAAAGCTTTCAAATTTGAAACCATAAGAGTTAAATGTTAAAAATTTAAAGAAAACTTTCAAGTTTAGAAGTGTTTAAATTTGAAGACCATTTAAACCTATATAAAGCTTCGGATTAAATTTCTAATAAAGTAAAGTTAATTTCAAGTTAGGAGATTTAGCCACTCTATACATTGACCCATTGCTAGAATTTTGTTAATGAAATTAAAGAGTTGAAGAAAAAAAATTAATAAGACTTATTTAATAATAAATTGTATTATTCTCATTTCAATCTAATTCTAAATTCTAACTCTGAAGAAAGTAATAATTGTATAAATTACCATAACTTAAAAATTAAACTGAAAACAAATTTGACGTTTATAAACTTATATTCATTCAAACTTTTTTAATTGCAATTTTAAGTCTTTAAGACCTTTTTAAAACTAAGGTAGTTTGAATTATTCATTTCAACGTAAACAAAAGATTATAAAACAGATAATTTAATCTTTCATTTAGCTTTAAAAATGTGTACAAACATCTCAAATTTTATTCCAGTTTACCACTTTTTTCTCTTAGTTTTCCAATTTTCAATTCAGTGATATGAAAATTGTGACCTGGAATAAATCTTTTATTACATAGTTTATTACTTTAAACTTCAAATTAGAAATGTTTTATCTCTGAATACTTTAAAATGGAACAAAATTTTGAATTTTAAATCAGTGCAAGGCTGGTGCATTTCAATTAAAAGCGTATTTTAATCAAATTTTAATCACAAAAAACTCGGAACGTTTTTAATCAAAAACATTTTCAAATATCCAATATTCCAGTAAATTCAAATTTAAATTACAAGCAAACCATTGGCCCAACAACTCTATTATATGAACGTAATTTATCCTGAGAGCTACCAAATCGAATTTGTGTACATATGAAATCCATAATTATGTACAATAATTTACTATTCATTCATTCTGTCCAAATTGAAGCTCTTATAATTCCGTTCGCTTTTCGCGTGTGTTTAGTCTCGTGACTTTTTCTGTCGTTGATATTCAACTTACTAATTTTGCGTTTTAGATTAATTTAACTGAATTTAAACAATCGTAACGCACAATTTCAAACTTAATTAGTTTCAGCGAATTAGTTTCAAGGTGCTAATTTAAGAATCCTTTGATTTTTAAACGAAGTTTGGAATTTTTTAATTCTTAACGCTTCAAGTTTGAATTAATTATTTTTGAAAGCTTCCAATTAGGTAACATATCAGTTTTAAAGTTTATAAAATTAATAAAATTGAGAGATTCACAATATTTAAATATAAAATTCTTCATTGTGAGACTTTGAAAGTGACAGTGATTCTTTGTTGGCAGAAATCACATTTTTTAGTAAAAAAATCTATTCAATCACCTTGAATGTCACTTAATACTACACAATATGATACTATTTAATAATATATTTATTATCTTTGAAATATTTATCTTTTCAACTCAAAATTATAGTTTTGCATGCGCAAATATAAAACAGCCTATAATTTGCTTAAGTTTTTTTGCTTCAAAAGCTTAAATTATAAAATCTTTGGTTTCAAATTTCCTAATTTTTGGAGGTATCGAATTCGAAATTTCACAAATCTGTAGTTCCAAATTTAGATATTGAAAATGTTAGAACAATTTGAGTTTCAAATCTTTCAAAATTCAAAATTTTCATGTTAAAAGCGTTGATAGTCAGTTTTTAATGTAATAATTTTAGATTTGAATATTCTAAATTGTTTGCTTTCATTTTTACTTAGTTATAAATTTAATAATCTGCAATTAAAAAAAAACATTTTTAATTAAAATGCTTGAAATTGTGCACTTTCAAGCATTGGTATCATATATGTAGCGATCATGTTATTTTTTTTTCTTTAATTTTTTAATTTAATATCTTAAAATTGTCCGATTTTTAGTAGAAGATTGCAAAGAAGAAAATGATTTAAGATCGGAAAATATTTCATTTGAAAGTTTCAAGAATGAACGATAATTCTATAGTGAGTGTTAAAAATTAAATGATCAGAAATTAAAAAAGTTGAGAATTTTGTTGTTCAAGGCTGTCTCCCTTATATATTTTAAACCATTTTCTAAAATTGTCTGCACAGTGAATTTATTTCAATAATTATAAATCGGCCAAATATAATAACATATAATTGGTCAAATGTCCTGAAATTTAAACAGATAAAAATTAAAATATCTGAAATTGAAACTTTAGTAATTGAGTAATTTCTTTAATTTTGAAGTTTTACCATTTTAGAGCTCTGAATTTTCATGTTGAAAGCTAAATAAAATATATTTCCCTTTCACAAGTTTTAGTTTTGCAATTAAAATTGAATTGGTTGAATTTTGAAAAGTTAATTAACCATTTGAAAAATACTAATTTTTAAACAATTCAAATGTACTTAATGAAATTAAAATTTCAAAGAGTTTGAGTATAAAAATGTATAATATCACAACTTTTGGCGACTTGTTTTTTTTTTGTTTAGTTTTTTTAGTTTTTCTAGATAAAACTAAAAAAATTCTTTAAAAAAAATTATTATCTTTGTTAGTAAGTTTCATGAATGAGCATTATAATTAATTATAGGTATAGTGAAAGGTTTTTTCATTTGCTTTGATTCTAATTATGGTTTACCTCCTCTGAGGTATTGTTTATTATCAACCTTTAATTTCAGTTTTTTGTTTTTATTTATTAGAATAACAGTTAGTTTTAGAATTGAACTGTTAGCTATTTGTATGAATCAGATGATTCTCGAGCAAATAAAGCACTACTACTACTTAGTTTCATCATTCCGGAGAACTTTAAAATTTAGAATTTTACCATCTTTGACTTTGGAACATTCAATTTAGTTTTCAATTTCAAAATTTTCAATTTTAATTGCTTCCAATTAAAAATTATTCAAATTCCAAAATTTTCAGTGGTGAATTATTCAATTTTGAAAGTATTAATTAGAAATAATACAATTTCAATTCCTCTGTATTTTAAATGATCTAATTTTCAAGATTCTAATCTGAAAATATTAAAATTTTTAACGTTTTGAAATTGTCTATTCTCGAAATTTTAATCTGCAACCATTCAATTTCGAAGTTTTTCGTTTCAAAATAAAAGTACTAAATTTTAAACTCTTTCATTTAGAAATCATACAAGTTCAATTCCTTTTTATTCTTTTCAAATTTTTCTCCTTTTATACAAATTTCACCTACTCTAAAATAGTTTGAATTGAAACGTTTTCAGTCCAAAATCGTTAAATATATTTTTTTAATTTTCAAACGCTTTCAATTCAAAATTATTAATTTTTAATCATATTTCAATTTTTTTATGTGAGGAAATAAAAATCCAGATATCCAGAGTCTGCTTCACAAAAAGAGAAATTTAATTTTGTAAAATCGTTTTCAAATGGGAAATGCTCAGTTTTCGAAAAAAAATGGAAAAAAGAAAGAGTTCTTATTAACTTTTTGTGCATTATAGTTTAGTCACCTCGTGAGGAATGTTCAAGAAATAATTTCCATCCAATAACTTTTAATGTTAACAACCCAAATCCCCTTGTATTGTGCCCGGAACGGGCCCGAAAAATGACAAAATAGCAGTTTTATGTTAAATTAAAAATGATACAGTTGATCAATTTCAAGAATAATATTTCTAGCTCAGAAAAATTGGTGATTATTGAAACAATTTTCATATGTTTAAACCATTTTCTTCTCTTAATCCTAAAAAGTTATTATTTTCTGAAATTAAGTACACAATTAGAGAATATTAAGATTAATATATTTTTTAACGATATTTGGCAATTATTTAAATAATTTTCATTTGCTTGAACAATTTTCCCCTGGACATCTTAAAAGTTTACTGCTTTCTGGAATCAAGAACGAAGACAATGAATGATAAAAGTTATATTTTGTGTAAAAGACAGCTTACAATTTTTTTTACAATTTTAATTCGATTCAGTTTTGAAATGATTTGAGCAATTAATAATCATTCACTTGCGCCTTATCATAGTAAAAGTGTCGACAATTCTTGTTTTTTATTAATCCCTCATACTATTTCGCTTATTATTCAGTATATTTTATTTCAAAACTTATATTCTAATTGTTTAAACATTATTCATTATTTTAGAGTAGAATTTTCTCCTTCTTTCCTATGAAAAGGAGCAAGTGATATTAATTGTTTCAATAATTGCAAACAGACTTTTAAAACAATATCGCTCTTATAATTCATTGCAGAATATAAAATTTTTTTTACTATTCACAGGATGAAAAAATTGTTTAAACAAATGAAACATTTTCAAAAATTAAACTCCAGAAGTAGAAAAAAACTTTTTGCGATTAGCAAGGTAAACATTTTTTTAACATATTATAATTATTTACATAATTATTATTATTATCAATATTGATAACTTATTAATAATAATAAAGGATTAATAATGAAAATAATAAATTATTAATTAATAACATTATTACTATTATTCTTGAAATTCGTCAACTGCATCATTTATTCCGAAAAATAATAAATTTTCACGATTTACAGGCGAGGAAAAATTCTTTAAACAAATGATAATTTAAAAAATTAAATATCAGTTTAAAAATACTTGAAAACTTGTGATTAATAAAATATAAATAATTAATTTCGATAAAACTAAAAAAATACCGTCTTTCACATGAATTTTACATAAAACTGATTTGTATTTTGCATTTTTTGGGGCTATGGACACGATACGGTCGGTGGCGTCAAAATTAAAAGTTATTGGTTGTAAAATATTCCTTGAAAATTGCTTAAAAAGTAACCAAACTTTCTTTCAATTATTTCTTTTTCCGGAACACGAACAGATTGAGGGGAAACGATATTTTTTTTGCATAAATTAAAGTTTGAAATACTTCTTAATAAAAATATGATTTCATTAGGTAAAGCCTAACTTTGTTTTATATTTAGGCATAAGAAAGTTTAAGAGAGCAAGCCAACAAAAGACGATCTCGTCTTGATACTAAAACGGAGTCCATTAGCGTGCTTTACGAATTTAGGGCTTCAAACTGCTTTAGTTTGTCCTTAGCCATGGAACTTTTATCTGAAACTTTTACTTCACACTGTACAGTTTGAAGAGCGAGTTTATGTTAATTTATTTCCTGCAAAGTTGAATGGGTTTGGAGCTTAAAGATCAGATGATAATGCAAGGAGGAAGTTTATGAACACTGAAAACATCACATAAAAGTAATTACATAATTAGTTTACAGTTAATAAACATATTTTATAATTAAACCAATTCGTACCAACAACAATCCGGCTATTCATACTGAAATTTTGGTATAGTTAGCCACAGCGGTTTTTGAAACATAAATTCTTTGAATTCGAATTACGCATCGTAAAGATGTCAAGTATCTAAAACTTTAAGTATGGACGTGATTTCATTCTGGCACTAAACAGACCTGAGATTTCACAGACCGCTACATATCTTCCTATATCTAATTGAATAAGTAAAGAGGGTTTTGTTATCTAACTTATACAAGTATGTGAAGGGACATTGAAATAAGAAATAATTAAATTTCATCAACTTTTATTATTGATCATCTTTTACAGCAGTTGAGGAGGTACCCACATATCAGAAGCATGGTGTGGTCTGGGATACCGTACGTCCATACGTCCATACGTCCATACTAATTGTCACGTTTTGCTCAAATGAGGGACAATCAGGACGTAACATTTTTCTGGGGCGGCCGCGTTCCATACCATGAGGTACCCGCATCAAGTTCAAGTTTGTTTGTGTGTGAAATCTAGCGTTTAAAATACCCTAAAACAAATTAAAACAGAAATATAAAATTGTGAAGCTGTCGTGGACTTCCGCTCTCGTGGACCGCATATGAGCTTTCAATTGATGCTACTCACCAATTACATGCAGAACCACAAGTTTTCCACATATCTCTGCAAAAGCACAATTAAAACTAAAGCTACTAATTTAGATGCTTTCCACGTCAGAAATATCAATCCTGGCAGCCATCTCGCCGTTTTTAATTAAACTTGGTGTTGTAGTACTTTACAGGTAATTTTTCTTGGCCAAAGGATTTTTTTTATTTTCCAAATTCTGGTAGCTACGCCATTATGAAATTGGAGGTCAACTTTTTTTTAAATTGTAATATTTCTGACACTTTTTCCGGATTTTAATGAAACCTATAGGCATTTTGTAAAACAAGATACTGTTGCAATGTCAGCAGTCTCAGCCATTCCTATTTACTAAATTTTTTTATCGCTTAAAATTTTTTCGTTGAGGAGCAGATTTTTGCGTCGGAAATATTTTTGATTCTATATCAGAAGCAGCAGAATATATTTTCCAACGAATTTGATGGTTATTGATTGGTATGAAGGAACGAAATGCTCTCGTACCATCAGTTGTCTGAGCTATCAAACAACGATCGCGAAGGAACTTCGCGTGGTTCTCATATTCACTTGTGGCACAAAAAATGAATTTTACTTTTCGCATTGCGCTGATGGCCCAATCGTAAAATAAGGAAGCCGTGATACAAGAGGATTTCATTCCTTCATACCGATCAATAACCATCGAATCTGTTTCACAATATATTCTGCTGCTGCTGATAATAAATCAAAAATATTTCAGATAGAAAAAGCTGCTCTCAAACGGCAGAATTCTAAGCGAGAAAAAATTTAGTAAACAGGCATGCTCGACACTGTCAGTGTTATGTTGCAACGGTGCATTGTCTAGTACCAATGGCTGCTGCTCGCCTAGCTGCTGCGTGGCACAAGCATTCGACTTGAATGCGGCACTTTAAATATTCATAACTCGTGAACCAGATTAGTGTCCATCAATTTTTTGTCTATATGAAAGATAAAAGAACAAGGAAAAGTATACTAGAAAAAAAATTAAAAATAGCGAAATCCGTGAAAGAAAGTGTCGGAAATATTACAATTTAAAAAAATGTCGACCTCAAATTTCAAAATCGCGAAGCTCCTAGAATTTTCAAAATTTTTAAAAATCCTTAGGTCAAAAAAAATAACCCATAAAGTACTACAAAAACACAAAGTTTTATTAAAATCAATGACATAGCTGCCAGGATTGATATTTCTGACGTGGAAAGCGTCAATAACGGCAGGTACGCCAGTTAAGCATAATCGAATTTGATTTTTTATTCCATATGCAAATTTTAAACATTTCCAGCAAATTGTGTGTAACATTTCAGAGACAAATCATATTCGACATTTCATTTTTTTTGAACTAGTTTTGAACATAAATTATTTATTTTTTTTTAGTTATTAGACAATAATTGCTTTTATATGGCGCCACTTGTAAAAGCTTTATAGACTGAAGTGGTTTCCAAATTAAGATAAAAACTATTTGATTTAAGGCATACATTTACAAAAGAGAAAATGTAGATAAAACTACTATTTTCAATCGAAAGCCTCAATCGTTAAATAATCATAAGGTTATAGTAGTCAAAACTTAAATGATTCCATATTAAAAAATGCATCATGATTTAATAAATGATAAATTATTAATATTTTATCAATATGAATTCTTGAGAATTCAACAATTTTTCATTGAAGATTTGAAGTTTGCAATTCAATTGAAATGCATAGATTTAGTAAATTATTCAAAAAATGTAAAATTTGAAATTTGTCATTTAAACGAATTGTTTTTCCGACAAAAATAAGAAAAAATGGTTTAGTTTCAAATGAAGCGTGATATCATGATATTTTAAAGCAATTTTTAATTTTACAATTTTGAAGTTCGAACTTCTAATTGACATCGTCTCTATTTATTCCTCCTGCTGGCCTGGAAAATCGAAAAAAAACCGGGAATTTTACTTATCCGGGAAACCCCTAGAAATTTTATTAAGGATCGGGAGTTATTTTTTTCTATCAAAAAATCTACTTTGCTTCTGCTTTATCTTCTTTTTATTGTTTACTCGAAAATCAGAAAAAGGATAATCTGATTGTTTTTCATGTTTTGCTTAAGTTCTTTTCATGTTACTTATATGAGAGTTAAAGTTTTTTTCCTTAAAAAAGGTTGAAAGCTATCACGGTTGTGAGACGTGGCCATGAGTGGGATTTACCGCGGTCCTACTGGGAGTCGATGTCATTTTTTAGATGGCAGTTGCTCCCAGTGGGACCCTGCGGTGAGGTGTCTTAAACGCTGACTCTGGAATATCGGGCGACCTCTCAGAGTATGCAGCCTTATCCTTGCACGCGGGGCTCTACAAGGATGGACGAACCCTTTCCCTCGGATTAAAAATTCATCATTTATGGTAGAAAAGTTCTTTGTTGAAAATGCATATTTTTTAGTAGAAAGTTCATCTTTGTAGGTTGAAAATTCAACTATTCGATTTAAAGAAACAACTATTTTGTTGTAATTTTAATAATATTTATGAACATTTAACTATTTTGTTGAAAAGTTATCTTTTTTATTAAAAATTCATCTTTTTCGGATTAAAAATTCATCATTTATGGTAGAAAAGTTCTTTGTTGAAAATGCATATTTTTTAGTAGAAAGTTCATCTTTTTGGTTAAAAATTCAACTATTCGATTTAAAGAAACAACTTTTTTGTTCGAATTTTAATAAAATTTATGAAAATTCAACTATTTTGTTGAAAAGTTATCTTTTTTATTAAAAATTCATATTTTTCGGATTAAAAATTCATCATTTATAGTAGAAAAGTTCTTTGTTGAAAATGCATATTTTTTAGTAGAATGTTCATCTTTGTAGGTTGAAAATTTAACTATTCGATTTAAAAAAGAACAATTTTGTTTTAATTTTAATGAAATTTATGAAAATTCAACTATTTTGTTGAAAAGTTATCTTTTTTATTAAAAATTCATCATTTATGGTAGAAAGGTTCTTTGTTGAAAATGCATATTTTTTAGTGGAAAGTTCATCTTTGTAGGTCGAAAATCGAAAATTCAACTATTCGCTTTGAAAAAACAACTATTATGTTGTAATTTTAATAAAATTCATGAAAATTTAACTATTTTGTTGACAAGTTATCTTTTTTTTATTAAAAATTCATATTTTTCAGATTAAACATTAATCTTTTTTTGTAGAAAAGTTCTTTGTTGAAATGCATATTTTTTAGCAAAAAGTTAATCTTTGTAGGTCGAAAACTTAACTATTCGATTTTAAAAAAAAACCATTTTGTTGTATTTTAAAGAACATTTATAAAAATTTATCTATTTCTTGAAAAGTCATCTTTTCGTTAAAAAATTCGACTGATTTTTTGAAATTTGGCTGAAACTCCCCTATTCTCGCGAAAAGTCACCCTATATGCTCTGTCTAGAGATCATTTCGGGCTATGAGGTCTGTTAAAACATTATGCTCAATTTGTTTATTTTTTTATTTCAGGTCTTCATAAAATGCAACCGAAAAAAAAATTTTTTTTTTAACCCCCCCCCCCCCCCCCCATGATGATTTTGTCTTGAAATTGGTGACATCGCCCTGGGGGGTTCAAGCTTTGTGTGATGCTCTGTGACGAAGAAGATGAGGAATGGAAAAAGTGTTCAAACTAGCGTGACGTAGTTTTTGAACAGCCCCTATCTCAAGGTAGTAGTATTTCGCTTCATTGAGAAAATCTTCCTCAGAATGTCAGTGGCCTTTACAATCTCACATTCACCGAGTACAATCCCCGTTTTTACCTGATTGATAGAAGTATACACAATCGTTGTAAGCCGGAAATGGCCTGAACCTTTGCGTCTAACGTCTAACATCAGAGATGCCCATCTTCCACTATTTAAGGTACACATTCCTTCCACAGGGTTCAGTGTCCATTTAGGAGGCAAACTGTGTATCAGAAGGGCCAGTGAAGACTTGAAAGAAAAAGTGAAAATTTTTCCAAAAAAATTGGTTCAAAGCCAAGATGAGGAATCCTGTGCTACTAGTGATCCTCTTCGCGTTAGCAAGTGTTGAGTACGGACTCGCCAGACGTGTAAAACCGGAAATACAAATTATACCGACGGGATTGATTCCACAGATTTGTGTCACAGCAGGTCGAGAACTTCCACCATGTGGTATCGGAAAATTTAAGAAAACTCAGCACGATTATGAAGAGAAGATTGAGAGAATAAGACAAAGTTATGTGGACATGATTATTGATTTTAAGGACACCAAGGATGTAAGTTTCGAAAATTTCGGACCAAGCAGAGTTTATTTGGAAAGTTTTGAGTCTTTGGAGAGGCGACTGCGGGTGGAAGAAGCAGATGTGAATTCGTCAAGAATCAGAAATCCGAACTTTGATAGCAAATCTACAACCAACATGGTCAGAGTCATCAGATCGTTGAAGCAAACAGTTATTACAGCTACTGAATGTATTCCACTTGGAGTAGAGTTCTGCGATAATTTTCCTAGGCCTTCTGTTGATCAAGATACCGATTTGCAAATTCAAAAAAGGAGTCTCCCATCGGTTCCAGAATTTTTTAGCGATTTTTGGAATCCTGAATCGAAGGAAAGGAATCAGCATGAATCTAGTGGTGAAGCAGAGGGACTTGTTGAAATTGTTCCTCAGAATAGAGAGGATTTTTTTAGAAGAGTGGATAAGCGAAGCATTTCGGAAGATTTGAATCGCGTGGATATTGAAAAAGTCAATTATGGTATACTTTATGAAATAATTTCACCCAGAAACACCCAGTTTTCGGAACCGAAGAAAAATGTTGACCAAGTGTCAACACCGGAAACAGACATCAGATCAATGGATGTCTTAACTGTGCACAAGAAGCTAGAGGTAATTCGAAAAAAATTGATTTTTATAAAAAAATTTTTAATAATAATTTCACAAAAATTATACAAAAACAAATGATAAATGAAGCATCTTATGCTTACTTTTACAACTAAATTTTCATAGAGACTAAAACATTTTGCCAAATATAGATATCTATACTAGGGTGGTGCAAATACATTTTTTTTTCTAAACAGCAACGAGTCTTTTTTTGAATACTCAAAAAAAAAATTTCCCATTTTTTGTTTTCAAATCGGTCACGATTAACCCCTGCCCGGGGCCTTTGAAATTAAAATGGGATTTTAATTGGGGAAATCTCAATTAAAAAAAAAATGGGGAAAACAACTAATTGTTAACAACTTTTTATAAATTAAAGTTTAGTCACATGTTTGGGAATGTTCCACAAATAATTTCCAGCCATTGTACTGTGCCCGGAAAATGCCCAAATAAATCGAAAATAGGAGTTTTAGAGGCCCTACATAAATAACGTTACCAATGGGTGGGGGGGGGGGTTAAAAACTACGATTGGTAATCGGAAGGGAGGGGCATCGGAAATAACTTTCGGTTAAAAATTCTACTATTTTTTTAATACCATTTTTTATACCTATTGGTTTAAAATTTAATTAGTTTGTTGAAAATGTACTTCTTTTTTTCAAAAATTCAACTACTTGGTTAAAAATTAAACTTTTTTGTTAAGAATTCATTTTTTGTTGAAAATTAATTTTTTAACTAATAATTTAGCTATTCCATTTTAAGTTGAAAATTTATATTCTTTAGTTGAAAATTTAACTATTTGGTTGTAAAATTATCTTTTTTAGTTGAAAATTCATGTATTTTGATGAAAATTCGTCTTTTTGGTAAAAAATTGAACAATTTTGTTGAAAATTTGTTTTTTTGTTGTTGTTGTTCTTGAGAAATAATTTTTTGTAATGAAAAAGCATTTATTCCATTTTATGGTTAAAAATTAACATTTTTAATTGAAAATTGATGTATTTTAGTTGAAACATTCTACTATTTGGTATCAAATAATATATTTTGTTAAAAATCCGTCTTTTCGGTGGAAAATTCATTTTGTTGGTTAAAAATCAATCTGTCTTGGTTAAAGATTTAACTATTTTGTTGAAAATTTGTATTTTTTGATTGAATTAAACAGTTTTTAATTTCAAATTAAAAAAATATTTTTTAGCTGAAATATCAACTATTACAAGTTTCGTTGGAAATTATTTTTTGTTGTTGTTGAAAAATGAACTATTTAACTTAAACTACTTTCTGAAAATTTCATTTTTTTGGTTAAAAATTCCAAATTTGCGTTAAAAATTCTATTTTTTTTAGAAAATAAACTATTCAAGTTAAACTACTTTTGAAAAAATTAATTTTTGTTGGTTGAAGATTCATGATTTGCATTAAAAATCCTTTTTTTAATTAAACTATTTGAGTTAAACTACTTTTTAAAAAATTCATTTTTTGGTTAAAAATTCTTTTTTTTTGTTTGAAAATAAAATATTCAAGTTAAACTACTTCTAACAAAATTCATTTTTTGGGTTGAAGATTCAGGATTTGCATTAGACATAATTTTTTTGCAAAATAAACTATTTAAGTTAAACTAATTTCTGAAAATTTCATTTTTTTGGTTAAAGATTCATAATTTGCGTTAAAAACTCTTTTTTTTTTAAAAATAAACTATTCAAGTCAAGCTACTTTTTAAAAAATTCATTGTTTGTGCTGAAGATTCAGGATTTGCATTAGAAATAATTTTTTTGCAAATAAACTATTTGAGTTAAACTACTTTCTGTAAATTTCATTTTTTTGGTTAAATATTCATAATTTGCGTTGAAAATTCTTTTTTTTTTAAATAAACTAATCAAGTTAAACTACTTTTTAAAAATTAATTTTTTTGGTTCAAGATTCATTATTTGCATTAAAAATTCTTTTTTTCAAATAAACTATTTAAGTTAAACTACTTTTTAAAAAATTCTTTTTTTTAATAAACTATTCAAGTTAAACTACTTTTTGAAAAATTAAATTTTTGGTTGAAGATTCATAATTTGCATTGAAAATTCTTTTTTTTTTGAATAAACTATTTAGGTTGAACTACTTTCTGAAAATTTCATTTCTTTTTTGTTAAAGATTCATAATTTGCGTTAAAAATTCTTTTCTTTTTTTTTTGAAAAATAAACTATTCAAGTTAAACTACTTTTTAAAAAATTCATTTTTTGTTGTTGAAGATTCATGATTTGCATTAAAAATGCTTTTTTTTAATAAACTATTTAAGTTAAACTACTTTTTGAAAAGTTCATTTTTTTGTTTAAAGATTCATAATTTTCGTTACAAATTTAACTATTTGCTTGTAAATTACCTTTTTTTATTGAATTTCATATATTTGGATTGAAAATTCAACTGCTTTGTAGAAAATCTGTCTTTTTTGCTAGAAATTTAAACAATTTCGTAGAAAATTATACTATTTGGTTGACAAATAACTTTTTAGTTCAAAATTCACATTTTCTGTTAAAAATTCAATTATTTCTGTAGAAAATTCATCTGTTTGGTTCAAAATTAAACTATTTATTTGAAAATTGAACTATTTGTTGGTTGATCTTTTTTGTTGGAAAATCATATTTGGCTTCAAAATTAAACAATTTGATAAAAAATTCACGTTTTTTGAAAAAAAATGTATCTTCTTAGTGGAAAGTTCATTTTTATGATAAAAAATTCTACCTTCTTGGATGAAAATATAAAAATTATAAAAATCAATCAAATTTTCGGATCGAAGATTCAACTGCTTTATAAAAAATTTGACTTTTTGACTCGGAAATTGTACTATTTGGTAGAAAATTAAAGTATTTATTTAAATATTTATTTGTTTTGTAAAAAATAATTTTTTTAAAATTCATATTTGGCTCTAAAATTCGACAATTTGGTTGCTAATTCGTCTTTTTTGGTAATACATTTTTCTTCTTGATGAAAAAATCACCTTTTTGGTTAACAATTTAACTAATTGGTTAGAAATTCAACTTTTTTGGTTGAAAATTCAACTACTTTGTTAAAAACTCTGTTTTTTGTTGTTGTAATTCAACTTGTTGAAAATTCATTCATTTTTTTATTGAAAATCAACTTTTCAAATGGAATATTTAACGATTCCATTTTCGGTTGAAATCTTATTTCTTTCTTGTCGAAAATTTAACTATTTGATTGCAAATTCATGTATTTTCTTTAAAATTCGTTTCTTTGTAGAAAATTATTATTCTTGGTAAAAACTTCATCCATTTAAGTTAAAAATACAGCTATTTGATTGAAAATTCATCTATTTTGTTAAAAGATTAATTCTTTGGTTGAAAACTCAACTATTTTGTTAAAGTCATATTTTTAATGTAGAATTCAACTACTGTTTGTTGAAAATTCGTTCTTTCGGATTGAATTTTGATCAAATTGGATAAAATACAACATTTAAAGTATTTTAAAACTCATGCTCAATTGTTTAAACAATTATTATTTATTTTCAGAAAACTTGTTTCCCTTGTAAATCGTGAACAGTTATTAATTTCGATATAAATGATACAGTTAATGAATTTTAAGTTATATTTTTCAATTGTTTAAACAATTTTCTATTTATTGAAGTTATTTTTTGGCAAGTCATTTCAACCGATTTAAAAATAATGAGACAATTCAAATGATTTTAAACAATTTTGAATTGATTTTCAATTGATTATGGCGGATTTAAAAATGTTTGACGATTTTCAAATTATTTTAAAGGATTTTATGGGATTTGAAAAAAATGTATAGGATTTCGTGAGCTCCTAGATGATTTTAAAGCATTTCAAGAAATGTTGAAAGACTTGAAAAGTTTCAAAAAATTTCAAGAGTGATTAAACCCTCGTTTAATATTGTGCCCGGAAAGTCCCGAAAAGTTGTGTGTAAAATGCATGCTAAAGACGTTTTTTTTAAAACTGTTTCGGGCATTTATGATTATTAGTTGGTAAAACACAACTTGCAAAGTATTTTTAAATCAATTTTCAAATGTTTAAACAATAATTATTTGTCAAAACAAACTTTTTCCTCCAGTAAATTGTAAAAAATTATTATTTTTTGGGATAAATTTCAATATTTGTGTGTCGGAAAATTTTTATTTAAATAATGAAATTATTATTATCGTTTAGGTTTCATTTGTTGGAATTTATAATTAAAATTTTTCATTTTTTCTTTTTTTAGTTATACGACATGCTGGCATTCTTGGAACAAAAGTTCGGAGTAAAAAAATATGAAGAAGAAGAGCGACCAGAAAACTGATTCATTCAAAATTTCACTCTTTGACTGAAATTTTAATTTTCTGAATAATAATTTTAAAAATGATAGCTTTTTATTTTTAGATGACTGATAATTGTTATTCGGGATCGAAACAATTGACTATCTACATTTTTAATGTTAGATTATTTTGTTATTAAAATATTAATGTAAGTACCAAACCTGCACCATTATAATATCATAGTCTCATCATCATCATCATCATTATTTATCTTCATTTCTATTATTAAACAAAATCATCCCGTAATAAAGTGCACAATTCACTTCATTTATGTAACATGTTAAAATAAAAATTATTTTCTCACCAAATTTTTGGCCAAATATTTATAAAATCAGATCAGGCATACCTGATTATTTGACATTTTTTTTTAGGAATGACCCGTACAATTAATTTAAATCGAGCCTTCAAATTAAAAAATTGTTTCTTTTTCCTGATAAAGAAATTACTAAAATCAAAAAAAATGCATTCACGAACGAGTAAAACCTTTATTTTTAAATTTGAAAAAGAAATTTTTCAATACATTTTTTATTACATTTTTTTATTCAATGAAAGTTTATTAATTTTAGTTATTGTAAGAAACTTAGTAATTCTGATTCTAACTCTGTAAAATAGAACGTTTCTATAATTTTTTATTCAAACAACTCATTATTTATTAATACAGTGAACTCTCACTTATTCCAATAGCCGAGAAACGTAAACATTCGGATATTCCAAGTTTGTAGGGGCCCCCACCTCTACCGCGAGTCGTGAGGTGATTTTGTCAAGCGACGTTCATTGGCTGCCCCAGCCTTGTATCGATGCGCGCGCATTTTCGCATACATGCAAACGAGGGTTTCGCGCTCCTCGGGCCTCTTTTTGATTGGTCAGCCACTGGCGCGGAGGAGAGTGTACAGGGACAGTGGTGGGAGGTGAAGAAGCTTCGCCGCTTGGGATACCCGAGCGGGAGAGAATTAGAATAAGTGAGCGTAAAAAAAAATATAGTTATTAAGAAACCATATTAGGTAAAGTATGTATATAATATTATAATTTTTAAAAATAGCAGTAGAAAATATAAGGAATCTTCTTTAGATATGATTACTTAATAAAGAAAATATTTTAAAAATCGATTGGCATTCAAAATTATTTCCATTAAGAAGATTTTTTTCGGTCCTTAAAAATTTGGTACAAATATATTTTTTTATTGAATAAAATGCACATTTTTGAAAAAAGATTAATTATCTCTTTGTTTTCTCGTAGGATTTTATTATTATTTTTAGTTTTTCCATGGCAAAATCTAATTTCTATGAATCTAAAGTAACTAAAATAATTTTTAAAAGCATTGCAAACTATCCTAATTTTTTTAGGCTTGCAGAAACTAAAAAAAAAGTGGAATTGAAAATTATTTTAGTTTTTTGAGGTTTATAAAAATGAGATTTTGGAAAATTTGGCATATTATGTAGATAACAAAAAAAATATATTTTGAACTTTTTTTCGCGCCGAAGCGATGACATAAAAGTTATGTGGACAAATAATTTGTAAGCCTACACTATTCATTCAATTTTGTCGTTTTTTTAAATTATTTCATTTTCATTTAAAATTATTATTTATCAACAAAGTCGAAATTTTTTTTAAACTTTTTAGAAGCACCATTTTTTAAAAGATTTTCAGATTTCTCAAAGAAGGTCTTATATCTGCGCTAAAATTATCTAGAAATAATTTACAGTAAGTGAAAATATTTGTTTTTAAATTTATTACGTTATAAACAAATTAATGATCGAAAGTATTTTTTCGGGATTGGCAATCCTTACCTCATTTAAATCCAGAGGTTTAGTATAAAATGTAAAATAAATTAATGTTTTATTATTGTTAATTGAAAATGAATGTTTATTGATATTATGTTTTTCTAATGAAAATTGTTTAAATAATTAATTTTTCAGTGAATTTGCAAATCATCATAACGAAGATTGATCGCAAATTTTTAGTTAATTCCATCAAAAATTGAGCCAATTCCTTGAAACATGTCCAAACTCTGAATTTTTTCATGAAAATTGTTTAAATAATTGATAATTTTTGTAAATTTGCAAAATATAACAAAGAGTCAACAGAAAGCTATTTTTAATAGATTTCGTACAAAAATGAGTCTTTTTCTTGACAAATATCCAAACTGTGAATTTATAAAAATTTATAAAAATTGTTTAAACAATTAACAAATATAAACGATTTTCAATTAATCACATTTTACACAACAACTCTGAGTTTCAATGAGATAGACCATGCTAATTCCGAAAAATAACTTTTATTCTCGAAAAATAACTTTTTTTCATTAATTTGTTTATAACGTAATGAATAATTTTTTTAAATTATCCTCGCCCTCTGTACATAATTAACTGATAATTTAAGCACAGATATAACTTTCTTGATATATCTGAAAATCTTCAATAAAAATGGTACTTGTGAAAAGTTAAAAAAAAAGTCAACTTTGTTGTTAAATAAAAAAAATAAACTAAATTTGGGTAAGCTAGCAGGTTGATAGCAAATTTATTTGAAATTCATGCTAAAGACGGTATTTTTTCAACGTGAATTATTTAATAATTGATAATAATTAAGGTAATTAATTATTAATTAAGTTAATTATTTATTCAATTAATGATAATCAATCATTATATTTAATTATAATAATCATTTATTCAATAAGTGACGAGTTCAGAAGTACTTTTTAACAAATTTGTGATTGTTTAAACAAATACTATTTGTTTAAACAATTTTTTCCCTCTTCGAATTGAAAAAGTAATTATTTTCGGGATGAATTATACAGTTGATGAATTTTTAAGAGTGATATATCTTGTTTGACATATTTGGAAATTGTTTAAACAATTTTAATTTGTTGAAACAGTTTGTTCCTCTCTAAATCGTGAAAATTTATCTTTTTCTGGAATTAATGACACAATTAACGAATTTCGAGAGTAATATATTTTTGTAATGATGATTAGCAATTATTTAAACAATGCTACCTCTTCAAATCTTGAAAAGTTACTATTTTATAAAACTAATGACGTAGTTAATGAATATTGACTGATATTTTTGTGGAAGACAGTTTTCTATTTCAGAAAGTATTAAATTTTCACATTTTACAGGAGAAAAAATGGTTTAAATAAATAAAAATGATTTAAATAGTTGCTCGCAAATATCTTCAAACAAAAAACATTACACTTAATATTCGTTAATTGTGTGATTAATTCCAGTAAATGCTAACTTTTCCGATTTGGTGAAAATTATACAAATAGAAATTGTTTAAACAATTACAAAATGTGTTGAACAAAAAACATAATTTTTGACATTCATCAATTATATCATCTATCCTTGAACGTTACTGAAAAAGTGACTAAACTTTAATTTGCAAAAAGTTGATAACAAGTCCTTTTTTTCGAAAACCGACATTTTCCTATTTAAAATCCCATGTTAATTAAGCGATTTGAAAAAAATAGGAAATTTATTTTTCCGGAAAACGAACTCGAGAACCCAAAATCGAAAGACAAATTTTCAGACCACCCTAGTGGCAGCTTAGGCTTGCCTGCCTTTGTCTAATGGGTAAACCGGTACTGCAACCCACAAAAGATTTTTCCTTCAGGTCAAAAGATTCCATTATTTGAGCATCTTCACTCAATATTAAATACGTTAATATCATACATTTATTTAATATTTACATATAATTTTTGTTATTCAATATTACATTTAATATATTATAAATTCAAAAGAAATTCCAGCAATCAGGGCAAAATGGACATTGTCCATTTGGACATGATTGGTGGGACCATGCAAGCTGCAAGGTGCTTCAAAAGAAATGACCTGAACCTTTACCTCTCCTTAAGAACGATATCTATCTTGTATTTAAGGTACACATTCCTTCGGAGAGCCTCAGTGTCCATTGAGAAGCCAAAGTGACTGTTCGAATAGCAATATCGACAAAGGATTCCCAATTTCAGTCAAACCAACAACTCTAAAATGAGGAAGTTCCTAACTTTCTTCATCCTCTCCCTAGTGCTAAAAAGTGTTGTGTCTACAATTAATTTAAATTCTAACATCAATTTTCTGGAAGATCAAACAAATCAAAATGTTGGAACCAATGGTCTGGAAGAAGAATCATCAAGAAGTGCCATTATTGAATTAATAGACAGCGCTATGGACAGTCCGGAAATAGTATCTGCATTTCTGGAACCAGAAAATCTGGCTCAAATGCCAGCTTTACTGATAAAATTCGAACGTGCGCTGATGCGTGCTATTAGAGAGAGGATTCTGAGCAGGCTTCGAAAACAACAATCACAACTTAATTTATTAGTAGGACAAGGGAAGCATCCTCTTTTTGCTAGAAGGTTTCCGCAATTTAACAGAAGACAGAAGAGGAACATTCCTGAGATGATTAACTATTTCAGCAGCTTTTTGTTTTCTGAAATAAAGAAAGAAACTGGTTTTGGACCATCTACTTTTGGACCATCTACTTCTGGACCATCTACTTCTGGACCATCTACTTCTGGACCATCTACTTCCGAACCATCTACTTCTGGACCATCCACAGTTGGACCAACTACTCAGAAACCAAATAATTTTGAACCAACAACAATTGAAAGTTTGGAAGCTGGACGAGCTGAAGTTCTTCATCCCAAACAGGAAGATGTTTCCAACGGTGTGGATGAAATGAGTAGTCTTCTTCGGATAGATGATGAAGGATTAAAAAGTGCTATCAGAGATGCGATAAAAACAGAAGACGGTGATAAACGTACAAAGATGTACAATTTCAATATCCCGGAAATGAAGACGGATGTGGTATATGTTCAAAAATTGGAGGGTTCATCTGATGATAATACGGTTGCTTTCCTGAAGCAATTGGAGACCAATGAGATACAGGTAATTCGAAATAAATTTTTATACGTATTTTTAAATCCAAATTTTGAAGATTCAATTTGTGGATGACCTGTTTGACAATGGAATTGGTGTAAACAATTTTTGATGATGCTTCTTAAAAATAATCATCATTCAAGAACTGTGCAGTCCGCAATCGTCTTTTGTTTTATACCAATTTTTTTTAATTAACATAGGGCTACTGGAATATTTAGATGAACTATGCAAAAATTAACAAAAATTTTGTTTAAAAAGTTGTACACTCTTTGAAGAAACTTTTCAAATTTAAAAAATGGCCGAAAATGCTAAAGAAATTAAGAGAATTTCGATAAACTGAAGGTGAAATTAATTTTATTATTTTGTTGAAAAATCAACAATTCTGCTCAAAAGTTTTAAGGCTTTTAGACTGGATTTTTTTTGTTTTGTTTTTTTTTTTGTTTTTTTTTTCTTGTTCTGATGAACAAGAATGGAGAGACTTTTTGCCTAACATTTTGCCTTGAAAATGTTGAAGATTTCAAGAAAATAAAAAAGTTTTCCTAAAATTCCTGATAAAATTAAAATTTTGCTTTATTTGGTCAATTAATTTTGAGAGAATATTAAAAAATGATTCTCTAAAATTTCGAAAAATAACGTAGAAAATTTGAAAAAAAAATTTCAATTCTGCACGTTAACAACATTTTACAAAAAATTCGTGTTAGTTTAAGAAATATTAGGAAGTTTCGCAAAGATTTCACAAAATTTGAAACAAAATGTCGATTTCATAAAATTAAAAAAAAAATCGATTTTTAAGGATTTCCAAGAAAAAATTAAGAATCTTTTTAAGAATGAAAGGTTTTAAGACAATGAAAACCTTTTCTAGATAAAATCATATTGAGAAGTTTTGAAAAAATTTCAAAAATAATTTAGACCTCGGAACGATTTCAAGAAATTTAAAACAAAATGTAGATTTTTGAAGATTTCGAAAAAAGATGCTTTTTAGTAATTTTGAATTCAAAGTCAACAGATTTCTTGCAAAAAAGTTTGCTGATGCTTATCGAGTAAATGTTTTTTTCTAAACCGGGAGAAGTCACGAATATTAACCGGGAGAATCGAGAGAAAGCTGGGAGACAAAAATTGAAAAAATAGTGGCCACCCTGATCTTGAAATAATTAAAGCAAAGAGCAGTGAATATCAATTCATTGCAATCAAAAATATTATACTTATGTCTAATATGAATTATTTATTATAAGATTTATTGTTAATATTGAATTGATCTTTAAATCTCTACCCAATAGTTCCAAATTGGTGCTGTTGTCTCGTAGGTACCCAAAAGGCGTATTCACGGACGAAATTTCCAATTCCAGTTTTATAATTGACTTGCCATAAGGATAATTTTGTACCTATATTCACATGTTATATGAACCTTATGATAAGCGGTGCACTGTTCTAGAGCTCACTTCAATTTGAGAAGCTATTCAAGATTATGTAACGCACTTTAGGACATTTAAAGCCATTCACCATATTTGAATTTCATTTAATCAATTTTGTTCTTTATTTCGCAATTATTGTACACAATCGATTTCAATAAAATCTTTTTTCAGAGATCATATTTTATGTAACATGAGTATGATTTCCTTTGTCGTTCGTGTTTTGGAGAATTAAAGTAGGTCTTTGTTGATGGAGAAGTACTTTACTATCCTAGGGCAATTACGTGTACTTTACCGTCATATGCGCATTTGTTATTGCGCTCCATGTGCACTGTTCTGCGCCGTACTTGTACCTTCAAACTAACCTCTAATGTGAGACGTAATTTCATGAAAAAGGCTCGAAAACCATACTCTCATTACATATAATATTGTGTGTACGGAGCAGGCAAAGTCTTTTGACGGCCGAGCGTGACTTTGCAAAAACGAGGCGATTGCAAACACGCGAGACCGTAAAAAGAGTACTTTGCCTCCTTGGTGCATAATATAGTAATGTACTATTACAGTGTTAAGTTTAGAATTTGAATTAGTTGAATAAACGCTAATAGAGGCGCCTTTACTACTTGCGTTCCCATTTTGCTATACAATTATTGTGTTCAACACGACGGTTATCATGTCTAATTACAAAAAAAAATGGTTGTATATTTTCAGAGGGAACAAATGCTTGAGGCGCAGGAAATGTTCAGGACCGCCAACAAAGTTACCAGACCAGAAAAAGCTCTCATTCTTGGTTTCATGGCAGGTTCAAGGGGTACGTTTCTAGTTCTAATAATGTATTCGTTTTGTTCACTGAAGTTATTGTTTATTTATCACTTGCTATTATCCTTCCTCGTAAATTATTTTATTCGTTATGTCACTTTCTTCATTTTGTTTTCAAGCCCTTAAACTCAAATTCAACAATTGTTACGCTGAACACCAACATTTATTTCTCTAAACTAAAGAAAATTCGGTTCTAAAAAAATTGTCCTTGCCTTTTGTGTTCGTTATTCATACTATCAATAAATTAGTGATTTGTTAATCGATTTTGATTTTTCTCAAATTTGCGAGGTCAATTCCGTACGCTCATATTAGGTAGTTTGAAAGATTTTTTTATTTAATATTTTAGATAATCCCTGTCCCAAGTTGGGCAACATCGTGACAGTGATGTTGTCGGAAAATATAGAAGAAGTTACACAAGCAGACGGAACGATAGTGCCAATGTTAGTGGAGACACACTTCCAGATGAATTACATGAACGGAGAATGGAAGAGGATCAAGAAGAATAGGCGCGTAGTTACTGAAGAAACGTGTGCCACAACAACACCAGCCCCTAGTGCCACAGCTAAGGCCTCTAATTAAATCATTATATTAGCTGATTTCTAGAGAGCTAGTTTCGTACTCGTACCTTAGTTTTGTTTTCTATTCTATGTAGAAAAACAAAGAAACTTTTAATCGAATTCTCATTTCAGAACCTCAGCTTTGCGCGCTTGATGTTAGATAAAAAAAAATTATTTTTCTTACCTCATTTTGTAATTGGAAAACATAATTGTGAATATGTATACAAGAGTCTTTACTCTTGCTGAAACATACATATGGTAATGTGTCGAATGGACACGCGGCCTTAGCAATTTTTTGGGACAGCAATTAGAAGTGGTTTGTATAAGCTGTGATGGTTAAAATAAGTGAAGTTACTGGTTCTCACAATAAACTACACTGCTGGTTCGTATCATTTAGCGTGCTTCTGACCTGCAATTTTTACTTGAATATACGCATTTTTGTAAAAACAGAAAAGAAATGGCGTTACTTTGTATGTAATTTTGAACGAATATCCGCATTTGCAAGGTTGTAAAGACTGCATGTTCCTTCTTCATGGCTCTATGTTAAACTATTTTACTGATTGTAAATATCCATTTTGAAAATATCGCGTAAAGTCGAGTTTGCAAGTGTAAAATAGGAGAAAACAGATTTCTATACAGTGTCAAAGTCTGGTTTAGACATTTTTTTTACGTGAACAACTGACTGACACTGATTTCATAATGAAGCAAACCAATAATAGAAAGAGTATTTCATTACTTTCATCAATAAGACTTTTGTCCTCGTATATCCCAATTTCGATGAAATCGACATAAGTAAATCGTTGAGAGTTCAGAATAGTATTTGTTTTTTAAATCATCTCTTTTAGTATTGTGGAAGTCGGTTGTATTTATAAATTCATTCATTTTTTTTTGTTGAGTTTAGGCGTAAGTTAGAAGAAAAATAGACTTCGAAAGAAAAAGAAACTCTTATTTCTAAAATTGTTCTTCACAACTATACTATAATATATATATAAATATATTTATAGAGGTAAGGAATGAAAATAAGACTCTTATAACATTGTTATATGAATAGAATATAATTATATTGATTACAAAAATGAGTTTTATTTTCTCCAATTCTTGGTCGGTCGTGTTAATGAGGTCAACTAATTTAGTTATTATTATTATATCTATTATTTCTTCGAAATTTCATGCAAATCGCCCCCAAATTGATTCGAACCGCAAAGAAATAAATGCGTTAAAAAAAAGGTATTTACAGGTTGCACAATCTCCATGAAGTTTAAAACGTATTTCCCATAAAAAAGACGTTTTTTTTACTTATTCCGAATCGTCAGTATTAGATGAATCGAGTTGAAACTCAACAAATCTCTTCACAATTAGCCGTGGAATACGAATCAACAATTTATTATTTAATATCACCCCCATAAGACTGTTTTGTAGGGTCCCAAAGAAACCCCATAAGTGAAAAATTGGGTTTTGTGAGTTTTTGGCGCTGATTATGACTTATTGTGGTTTTTTATACAAATTGTCTCTAATACATAAAATATCACTTTCTATCAAACATTTGATATTCACATAAGTTTTTTAAACAATTTATTACTGTTTTAGCAATTTTCTCTTAGAATAGAGTTAGAAAATCGCGGGTTTTTTCAAAATTTTCAACCTCATTTTTAATTTTTCAGTTAGATCCAGGCAATAATCAATTAAATTTAACAGAAATCATTCCGTAAACCATTTATTATTTTTGATAATAATAATTTTCTACGTTTTGTACACTTTTCACTTAGAGTGAGGTAATAATTAATTCAAGTTACCAAACATAATTGTTTAAACAATTTATTATTTTTTTAAAAATAAGATTCTCTTCGAATAATGTTAGAAAGTTCCGGTTTTTTCTGAAATTTTCAATTTTTTGTCCGCTTTTCACTTAAGAGCGAGGTAATAATTAAATTTAGCAAACATACTTGCTTAAACAAATTATTATTGTTTATAACTATCTTCTCCTGCATTAATGATAGATAGCTGCGGGTTGTTCTGAAATTTTTAACTTTGCTTGGGATTTTTAGTTATGATCAAATAATAAATAAGCATTAGAGAGAATGACTTTTCAAACAATCTCTTTCTTTTTTGTGAATATATTTTTCTGAAACAAAACAGATATTTGAAATAGTTTTCAAATTTTTTTAGATGGATCATATTAAATGTACATTTTTCTTGAAGTATTAACTGAGGGCCTTCTTGTTTAAATTAATATTAATATTTATTATTTGTTACTAACCAAGAAGTAAAAGAAAACCTGAAACTTTCTAGTATTACTCTAAGAGAAGATAGATATAATCAGTGATAAATTGCTTGAATCATTATGTTTGTTAACTTGCATTAATTATTATCTCACTAAGGTAAAAACTTAACAAAAACTGGAAAAATTCAGAAAACCCTGCAACTATCTAGCATTACTGTAGAAGATAGTCATAAATAATGATAATTTGTTTACAATATTATGTTTATTAAATTGCATTAATTATGACCTCGCTCTAAGTGAAAAGTGAACAAAAAGTGAAAAATTTTAGAGAAAACTACAACTTTCTAGCATTCTTCTAGAAGAATATTTTTTTAAATAATAACAAATGGTATACACAATTATTTCTCTTAAATTTAGTTGATTATTGCCTCCCTCTAACTGAAAAGTTGAAAACAATTTGATAAATTCGGAAAAAACCGCGATCTTCTAACTCTATTCTAAGAGAAAATTGTTACAGACGGTAATAAATTGTTTTCAAAATTTATTCAAACATCTAATTATTGATATAAATTAGTATTTAGTGTATTAATAACAATTTGTATGAAAAATCCTAATTAATACCAAAAGCTCGCCAAAACCAGGTTTTCACTTATGGGGTTTTGTTGGGGCCCTATAAAACAGACTTGCGGGAGTGCTATGTGGAAAGTAATTTTTGATTCGTATTCTATCGCTAATTGTGAAGAAAAATGTTCAGTTTCAACTCGATTCACCTAATATTGACGATTATAAATAAAATGTAAAAAAATTATTTTTTTATCATGGGAAAGATCGGTTAAACTTCATGAGACTTGCATGAAAATTCGGAAAAAAAAGATTGACTACCCTCTGGCTGTACCTACACGTATAGAGTTTAAAGAAAATTAATTTCGCGCTATTAAACTGAAGTATGACAAAGTTCTCGCTTTTGTCGCGAGAGGTCGCGAGTAGTTCGAAAACTGACGAACTGGGGATTGCAGGTCATTCTTCGTTCTACGAAATTTATTTAAAATACTGATAAGGTTATTAATTATTTTGCATTTTTTTGTATTATTAAGGAAGCAAACCCTCTTTTTGTAGTTTTAAAATTCTGTTTAACGAAAAAGTGAAAAGCGGGAAAATTTAGTTACATAACCTCTCACGTGCAGTATAGTGAACGTATTAAAAACGTGAAAGTGGAATGCATTCCAGTAAATAAATATATGTGGTTATTATCGTTATTGACAGAGAAACCTTTGAACAAAACTTTTTTTAATTTTTGCCATAAATCTAGAATTTAGTGCATATTTATATGCATTTTGTATATAAACATTTCGCAGCCGTTTTTTGAAGAGGAAAATTGCAATGTCTCGATTCTTGACAAGTTTGTGTCCCCAAGCTAAGAAGTTGGTGAGTAAAATACATTTTTAAATTATAAATTCCCTATTAAAATATTAGAAGTATTTATATAATTTGGACATTTTGACAAACATCTGGTTGCGATTTCTACAATAAAATTATAGGTGTTGGTTCATTGTTTCCTTGTTTCTCAAAGAGAAAAGTTTACTCGAATCGATTTGAATGGTTTTAAAGAATTCCGAAAGCATTTTTCATCCAATATAATTCTAAATTTTCAATCTGAATTAGGTTTATCCCGGTACCCCTATTATCCCTATACCCGGTTTTTCGCATTCGAGGCCGGCTGCCATCTGGACTCTTGGCAGGCCCACAGTGGGAACAAATTTAGTTTTTTAGTTCAAAATGACTTACAGCCCACATATATTGACCGATTCGGGTGAACAAAATTTAAAACAAGCATTTTTTTTCTATTTGACGTTTCCGATGCTCGTCAGTGATAGGAAAATTGTTGTATATAATCACCTACTTTTCATAGATTTACAATACTTAAATATATTTCATCATAATACAATAAACAAAAAAAATTTATCAATACATTATTTGTTGAAAGTGTTTTATCTAACATTTTTTATAATTTTACGTTTTTAGCGTCATCTTGCAAGAAATTTGGATGGAAACAATATATTATAATGAAGACAATTTCTCTTAAGATTATTCTTGTTAATTTTATAAACAAATGCGTTATTCAGGCATCTTTTTTGGATGCCAGTCCTTTTAATTGGGAACTTCGTGATAATTGCAACAACATTCATAATTAGTTGTTTGAAAAAAAAACTTTTTCTCTCGAAAAATGTCCGAATAATGTATTTGTTTATTGAATTTATTTAAAGAAGACATACACTTATTAAACTAATTATGCATTTTGCTGAACTTATCGTGAAGTTTCCAATTAAAAGGGCTGATATTTGAAGAAAAACGTATTTATCCGCCGACAAATGTCCGAATAATTCACTTGTTTATAAAATTTGTTAAAAAAATTTATAAACAAATTATGAATTTTGATGAAATTATCATGAGGTTCCTAATTTCAAAAAACTGATACAGAAAAAAACGAATATTTTTGTCGACAAATGCCTGAATAATGCATTTTTTAATTAAATTTGTTTATGATATTAACAAGAATAATCTTAAAAGAAATTTTCTTCATTATAAAATTGTTTCCATCAAACTTTCTTGCAATATAACTCAAAAAACGTAACATTATTAAAAATTACAGAAAACACATTTTCAACAAATAATTTGCTTATAAACGGGAACGTCAAATAGAAAAAATGGCCATTTTTTTCGTCATATTTGTTTATTTATTAACAAATTGAACAAACTAAATAAAAAATCAGGCTCGATAATTTTCTTTTAAATTTTATCCGCTTTTTTTGGGAAATTTTGTTCATCATAATCTGTGGGCTGTACGTTATTTTGAACCAAAAAAGTCATTTTTGCCCACTGTACGGCCCACAGTGGGACGGATCTGGTGTTTACTGTTCAAAATACTTTTTCAGGCCGAAATTCTGAACAGATTTGGAAGTTTTTTTTAGAAATGATCACCACTAAATTTCTAAGAAAATTTTCGAAGCCGATTTTCAAATTATTACTTTTTATCATTATTTATTTAACGCAAAGTGTGGCAAAAAGGGCAAATCTGCAGATTTGATTTTGTTCTCCGCAGAAATTAAATAAATAAACTTGCTATGTATTATTTTAAATTCAGGTATACTCAATGAAAATAAATAATTTATTTTATGTTGAAGTACGTTTGTATAAAAAATTGGTGTAAACAAATAGTCAACAATGTCATTTTCCGTGGGGAAATTTTTTTTCAACTAGAATTGCTGAAATTTATTCAAGAAAATGATAGTGCCTAAAAACTCTTCATAATTAACAATTTAAAACACAAATATTCCGTTTGTCTATTTTACTCAAAAATATATTGTTTATTTTCCATCAAACCTCACTAGTATCTTTCAAAAACTGATTCTCGATTATAAAAATTAAATATTTTAATTGTTAATAACAATTTTTTTAAACAAGACACCTATTTTGAGCTCTTCCGTGCTAAAAAATTGGTTTTTACAATAATTATTGCCTTTAATCAAATTAATATTGATTGCTGAAGTAATAAAATGTATTTAAAAATAATTACGACCGTTATTAACAAATTTATAAACAAATACCCATTTTAGGCATTTTTATGTAGAAACTTTTTTTCTCTATAACATTTTGCAGTTGATCATTTATGATGGAAAGTTTTATATAACTATGTTTAATAATTTTGGAACAAATAAATCAACAATAAACAAAAATTGTTTCTATTTTTATCATTATTTAGTGTAAATAATTTCCGAATTAAAGCCTTTACAGGAAAGGCATTAATTTTTCTCTCGCAATCTTTTCAAAACCAGTTCTATTGATTATAATAGTTGTAAATAATTTGATCAACAAATATATCAGACTTTGTTGATTTCCGCGGAGAAGGAAGTATTCTGTTCGTAATATGTGTGACATTAATGAAAGTTATGTCAGTCATACAAGTAATCTCGCATTAGCTTTCGAAATTAATTTCTTCCATTAATTTGTACCATGTTGGAGTTGCAGGTTAAATTGTCAATACAAATTAGAGCTGTTTATTGTTGATGATAGTTATTTATTAAAAAATCAAATCATGATTCTGTTCATGCTGAGAACTGAGAGGAGAAAAATGCCTGTCATAATACGAGGTTTGAATTCGGAAATTATTTACACTAAACAGCAATATACATAGAAACAATTATTGCTTATTGTTGATGTATTTGTCGTCAAAATTATTAAACATAGTTATATCAATCTTTCTATCATAAATGATAAAATGTAGAATGTCATTGATAAAAAAATGTCTAGTTGAAAATGCCTAACATGGGTATTTGTTTATAAATTTATATAGTTGTAATTATTTTTAGATGTATTTTATCACTTTAGCAATCAATATTAAATTGATTTATGGTAATATTGATTGTAAAAAAAAACATATCAAGCAAATAAATGCCTAATGTAGGTGTTTGGTTATAAAATTTGTTATTAACAACTAAAATACTTCATTTCTATAAACGAAAATCACTTTCTATACGTTGCTACTAAGCTTTAGTAGGAAGTGAAAAGTTTGTCACATTTTGCGTTACGTACAAAATTATTTAAAAAAATTGAAAATCGGCTTCGAAAATTTTCTTATAAATTTAATAGTGATAATTTTAAAAAATCCACATGCGCTCAAAATTGTCACCTGCACTGTTTTGAAAAGTAAATACCAAATCCGCCCCATTATGCAGCCTAAAAAAAGCGCACTTATCAAAAATATTGTCTGAGTCACTGAAAAATATATAACTAAGTAATAATGATTTGCATCAGAAACTTAATAACTGATAGTAAATAAATATTAAAATAACTATTTTACTGGCAATATTAATTGTGATTAAAGATGTTAAAGACTATGTTAATTTAGTATCAAAATTGGGATATGATTTTTTGCAAAACACATGAATCTGAAACTTTTAAATCTTTGTCTCGAATAGTTATCGAGACATCGGTTTTATTTACTTTTTTTAATTATGTAATTTCTTAATGTTGATTCCGATAGGGCATTTATTACGAGAAAAACTAATCAAATACATTTAAATCGAGATATCAATTAGATCTCGTAATATTCTGCTGAGAGGTGGTGGGTGTCTTCGAACTCACTCTACCCCCGTGAAGGCATATAGAAAACAGGAGAAGAGTTTGGCTATGAAATGGGTGACACTGAACTCATTCTACCCCCAAGCAGGGAAAATCTGGAAATGGGAGACGGTGTGATTGGGGGGTGGGAATGGCGAAACTCAGTCTACCCCTGAGATGGGACATAAAAAGGGATGAGCAGGTAATAATTTTAATATAAAAGTATCGATATCTCGATAACTATTTGATGTCTCGATTTAAAAGTATAAGATTCGTGTTTCACGCATAAAATCCTGTAGGAATCCAGATTAAAAATTGATCGCTAAGGATCTCGTAATCTTCCCGTTATCTTCTTTTTGTGCAAATCAATATACTGTATAATCAAGTTATTTGATATCACTCAGTTGTCAAAGCTGAACTTGAAATTTAAATAGTTCACGTGAATGATTAAAATACTTTTGGCATGGAACTTCAAAACTTTCTGCAAAGTTAAATGAATAAATAATTGTTCTTTGATTTAAAAAATAATGCATTGATTTGTACCTATTCTCTTCACAGGTCACCGCACTGATCTCAAGCGCCACAAAGTTGAATAACCCTACACGTTTGGAAAGTGTGCGTCACTTTGGGGTCACGTCTCAACTCTTTTCATGCTTTCCGCAAATTCAAAAACCAGCACCCGATTTTGCAGGAACGGCTGTGGTCAACGGTGACTTCAAAGATATAAAGCTCAGTGATTACAAGGGGAAATATGTAGTCCTCTTCTTCTATCCTCTAGATTTGTGAGTTTTCAAATAAATAGATTTTTCAATTTTAGGAAAATAATGAATATCTAATCTTCGTTCTTGTACCTTTCAGTACTTTTGTCTGCCCAACGGAACTTATAGCCTTCTCCGAAAAGGTAAATGATTTCAAATCCCTGAACACTCAGGTCATTGGAGTTTCAACCGATTCGCACTTTAGTCACTTGGCATGGATCAACACTCCGAAAAAGCAGGGCGGGCTTGGAGGAGATTTAGGGTATCCACTCTTGAGTGACTTCAATAAAAAAATATCGACAGCTTACAACGTTCTTGTCGATGATGCTGGAATTGCTCTCCGAGGGCTCTTCATAATCGATAAGGAGGGGATTTTACGACAGCTAAGTGTTAATGATCTTCCTGTTGGAAGAAGCGTTGATGAAACGTTGAGACTGATTAAAGCTTTCCAGTTCGTTGAAAAACACGGAGAAGTTTGCCCTGCAAACTGGCAACCAGATTCCAAAACCATCAAACCCACTCCCAAGGACAGTAAGCAGTACTTCGAATCTGTAAATTAAGGAAAAATATAATCACATTATTGTATCACTCTATTGTGTAATTCCACTGTATAGGATTATTTTCGATAATATATACATTATGGCGTTAAATGGAATAACACTGTTGTGAAGAAGCATTTATGTACATAGATTTCTTAAAAGAATTAACTATGATTTTCTTTTCGTATTTACTTTATCAATCGTGTTTGATATAAGACTTAGTATGTCAGTGATGTGCTCCAGCTATTACTGTTGACTATAGTTTAAATTACATTATAAAGAGGAGGAGATTTGAAGAATGCCAGGAAATTATTCTAAAGTAATGGGAATGGAAAAGAAATTAGTGTAATATATCTTAGAGATATTGGCTCGATGTTTGCTGCATATCCCCACAAGACGAAATGGCGTTGTTTCCAGTCATAATGTTTTCAATGCTTAGACCTTGTACCTTATCAAATTTTACATTTTGTTTACTAATTGTCATAAAATTGGAATTTTTCAAAATGGTGTCGACTGGATATGAGGATTGGCGTCATCTTTTTTTAAAATATTCATTCAAGACGTAGGGGAGAGTGGGGTATGGTACCAGTGCGGGGCACGGCGAATATTATAAATAATGCCCCTGTTTCTTCATATTGATATTAGTTTTTTACGTGAAATAACTTTCTATGTTACCAATGTTTGGTTTTTTGACCTCCCCGAAAGTAAAGTAACTCTTGGCTGAAGACTAATTTTACGTTTATAAATTTTTGTTAATAAAATTAATGTAGATAACATATTGAATTCAATGTGAAACACTTAAAATTCCTAAGATTTCAAGCCGAAATATATTGCATTTTCACCAAAATAATTGAATTTTCAACAAAAATAGGTTTTCCACACAAAGAGATGAATTTTCAACATAAAAAGGCGAATTTAAAAGAAAAATAATGTTTGGCGAAATAGTTGAATTAACAACCAAATAAGTGAACTTTCCAGTAAAAAGACGAGTTTTCAAAACAAAAAGATGAATTTTTCTGAGGCAGTTGAACTTTGAACAAGAAAGTTCATTTTCAACTAAGAAACATGACTTTTCTACCATGAAAGACGAATTTTCAATAAAAGATTTAAGTTTTTACGTTAAAAGGAAAGCTGAATTTTAAACAAGTTAGTTGAATTCGCAACCAAAAAATTGAACTTTCAACAAACAAGACTTATTTTCTACCCAAAAAGACGACTTAAAAAAAATATATGTGAATTTTCTACCAAATAGTTGAATTTGCAACAAACAAAATTAAATTTCTACACCAAAAGACGAATTTTTAACAATATACATGAATTTTCTACCAAATAATTGAACTTTTAACTTATACGGACAGGATAAAGTTTCAACTAAAAATGAAATAGTTGAATTTCCAGATAAAAACTCTTGTAAAAAATAACTGAAACCACGAAAAAGTTGAATTTTGAACCCAAAAATATGATTTTCACACCAAAAAGTTTAATTATCAACTAAATAGTTTAATTTGCTACCGAATTGTTGAATTTTTAAGCCAAAAAGTAGAATTTTGTACAAAGCAGTAGTCAATACTCCTGCTTTGATACCGCAAAAATATCGATGGTAAATTTCTGAAAAAAATGTTGGTTGAAAATTTTTCCAATACCCTAAAAATGTTATCGGCTTCCGTAAAAACTCCTGCTTTGATACCTGAAAAAAATAGATAGCAAATTAAAAAAAAAATTTTGGATGACAATTTTTCCAAAACGATAAAAACGTTATCGGCTTCCGTGAAAACTGTTGCTTTGATACAGCCAAAATATCGATATTGAATTTTTTAAACAAAATTTTGATGAAAATTGTTTCAAAACGATAAAAACGTTATCGGTTTCCGTAAAAACTATTGCTTTGATACCGCAAAAATATCGATAGTAAGTTTATGAAAAAGAATTTTTGATGAAAATGTTTCCAAAACCTTCGAAATCGCAAAAATATCGAAAGTAAATTTTTGAAACAAAATTTTTGATGCAAATTTTTCCCAATACCAAAAACGATATCGGGTTTCGTAAAAACGATAAAAAAAATCTGCTCGCTGCGTGGGCACATACTCATCGCGCGTAGGGCGCGCGACTGTTGGTTCTCGCGCTTCGCGCTCGATAATGTATTTATCTCGCGCTTCGCGCTCGATGATGTGTTTACCTCGCGCTACGCGCTCGGTCTTTGTATTTCCCCCACATTTTTTCATTCTTTCAATCTGCAAATGACAGATACGCAATTCAAATTGACTCACTTTCTATCGGTTCTTTTTTCCTGGGTATCAACTCACAACAAATAAATTGTAAGAGAATTTCTACATCGTTAATATTACATGCCAACACTTTTTGTGGAATTATTTTAATTGAAATATGAATAGAAAATATAATTTATTAGATTTTTCAGAAGTAAATTCGTTTTATTGAATTAAATTATGTAGAAGGAAAATATTATGGGAAACTATTAATCTTCTATCTGTTTCATGCGTAAAAAGATTACATTGTATAGTTTGTGTAGAAATTAATTAAGGATTGAATAAAAATTTATGAGTGTTTTGTAAATTTAATGTTGTTAAATTTATATTTTCTCCAAGAAAAATATAGTCTTATAAGCAAAAACTCCCTAGCGAAACACGCTGGCTCGGCGGTAAGCCCCAGATAGTAGAGGTACTGCGCTTGCGCTAGCCATGCATAAGAGGACTTATTGTTACCATATTAACGGGTTGTTGCGTCGTGTTCATCGAGCATCCTAACGCAAGGCCTATGCGCAAGGCCGCAAAGCAAGCACAGTGCGTCTACACTCTACATGCCAAAGTTGGGATCACTGGCCCCAGACTCCATACCCTATGCCTATAATTATGTCCTATATGTATAGTGAACTCGAAAACTCGAGCGCCGTCATAAAATAAAATCATTAATGATGAGCATGAGTTGAAGCGAAAAAATCTGCGCGCGGACACATTCCCTTCGCTCGCGGCTCGCTTCGTTCGAAAGATTGAGCGCGCCTAGGGCACGCGTCTGTTGGATCTCACGCTTCGCGCTGCGCGCTCGGTCTTTCTTTGTATACTTCCCCCACGAACACATTCTCATCACGCATCTCGTGCTTGGCACTCGATTTGGTCCAAAATGCAAACTTTTCTGCATTGTGTCCAACTCTATTATATCAAATATATATTATATTTATTCATGTACCTTGGTCCGGGACTGCTTATTCAGATATTGAAAAATAAAGTGCAAATTTTATTTTTCCTGATTACTTTAATATTTGTTCCTTATTTTACATTATTTTTTTATTTTAAGCTATCCTGAAAAATGTATCATTTCAATAAATTTATATTATCGCAATTCATAATATGCATTGATATTGAAACAGATGTATTTTTATTGTTTTGTTTTTATAATTTAAAAATTACGCATCCTATAAAAAAAAACAATGTTGTTATTAAACATTTTTATTGCAGCTTTTGTCGTTTTTCCAAAAAGTTGATTTTTTTTATTTTTGATGTATTTTTATAACAAATTTGTAGATCTTTGTAGGTTGAACAACTTGTCTTTTAATTTTTTTCCTACCTTGTGTCGTTCCAAAACTTAATTTTTTTTATATTGTTATTTTTTACGATTAAAACAAAAACCACGCTTCCTATAAAAAAATGATTAATAAGAATATTATCTACTCATTTAAAAAAAAAAATCAAAAAATTTATTATTAAAATCAGGGATTCGAACGAAATTAAGTGGAATTTTCTTATATTTGCCAATTATTTTTGTAAATTCAATCAAATTTACCTGAAAACTATGCTAAGTATGAAAAATTACTAAAAAATAATGCAGCTACGGAGGCACAATGTCGAAATTGTGTTTCTTCAAAGTTTTATGTCGAAAGAAACAAAAATACATTTTGATACATTTTTAGATTGAGACAAATTAATTTAACTTTAACGAATTAATTGGCAAATATCCAAAAATTCCCCTTAATTTCGTTCGAATCCCTGATTAAAATTTATATTTAAAGTTCTTTTTTACGATTAAAACAAAAACTATGCGTCTTATCAAAATATTATTAATGCAAGATTTGTAGCTCTTTTTTGGCTGAATATCTTTTGTCTGATCATTTTTTTTTCATAGCTTGTGTCGTTGGTCCGAAAATTCAATTCTTTTATTTTTAATGTTATTTTTTACGATTAAAACAAAAACAAAGCGTCCTATAAAAAAATTATCAATAACAAATTTGTAGCTCTTTTTTCGAGTGAATAATTTTTGTTTATATTCTTTTCTTTCGTAGCTAGCGTCGCTTGTCAAAAAAATTAATTTCTTTATTTTTAATGTTTTTTTTTTTTACGAATGAAACGAAAACTACGCGTCCTATGAAAAAGTGATTAATAAACAAATTTGTAGATCATTTTTAAGTGCACAATTTTTGTCGTCTTATCTTTTCTGGTATATCTTGTTTAGTTCAACGCAAAATCGAATTTTTTATTTTTCCTAATTTTTTTTCTGTGATTAAAACCAGAACCGTTGGTCAAAAAATGCTGGTTAATGAACTCGATCTATCTTTTTAGCCCCTAAAAACGTGTGCTGAAGAATGTAAAAAGACTTAAAGTGGGTTTGTCCGAAAAATAAATTTTTGTTAGTTTAATTTTAAAACTAAAAAGCTACCACTTTTATGAGTAAATAAAAATCGAACTTTTTTTTTTGGAAGCCTCCAGGGGACTTCGTTTTTTTCCCAGAGAAAATTGTATGTGGCATGAAAAATAAATGTTGATTGAAATTTAATTAAATTAAATGCAGGACCCAATGTTTGAAAATAATAGCTACGGCACTGACGCCACAGGAATGGGGCGAATGGGGGCGCTGCGGACAAAGCAGTTAGCAGGCCCTCCAACCCAACCAAGGCATACTCAAGCAATAGCGATCGACGCCATGTTCATTTGTCAACGGAGTAACGGACTGCAACGGACGTCAATTGTACTGGGCTCTCCATTCTCGCTGAATCTCGTAGATATTCGGAATTTAAAAAAAGCAGTGATTACGTGATTTTGAATTTAAATCGGCGTGCTTTTTGGACACGATGGCGTGTATTCGCAAGCGCAAGCGCGAAGAATACGAAATGCAGCTGTTCGGCTTTCACTCGAGAACCGTTTACGCGACCCGTAAGACGCCACCGTTTTGACTTGACTTTCTCTTTGTGTATGCTTTTCAGATTTATTCTTTGGATCTGCTGCCCACTGGATTTTGACAAGTTTCAATTGCTGGACGAGTGGACTTTAGTTTCATGTGAATTTGATCATGACTAGAGTCACACTCGTCCAATGCTTGGAACACTTTCCCGCATTCGTTGGACGTAGACGATCACAAAGGCTGACGCTCTCAGTTTTTTAGCTTCCTTCAATCTGCTGCAAGATCTCGGCCGATTATTCTTAGATCGCCA
This sequence comes from Andricus grossulariae, assembly GCA_011634705.1. Lineage (NCBI taxonomy): Eukaryota > Metazoa > Arthropoda > Insecta > Hymenoptera > Cynipidae > Andricus > Andricus grossulariae. The sequence continues at coordinate 264,553,447 of JAABKJ010007545.1, forward strand.
ACCTTTTCTTCCCATCATGAAAGTTTCCCACGACTGCTCAATTTTTTAATAAAACTATGTCTTGAGTGGAAAAATGACTTCCCCACGCTCTCCTGTCATCCATGAAGTTTTAGCTTTTTGCACTCTTTTTTCTTTTTTTTTTCTTCTTTCTTTCTGACCTTGGGTCACGCACAGTAAAACTCTTCAGTGTTTGCCAACTGAGTAACAAGTTTCTGCTTTTGTGAACTGAAATTTTGATTCTAGTCAAAAGTGACGCTTTCTTTGTTCTCTCGCTTTTCTTCCTCGCGTCCTTTCTTTAGGCGCCTGGCATTTTTATTTTCTCCAAAGTACAGTAATTTCTGTAAATTCTTTTCAATTTTTTATAAGCGGATTAACGTTTTTGATCTTTGTCTCAACCTTCTCAATACAAAAATAATCGTATATTTTTGCGAGTTCGTTCATTAATAGTCAGCATCTTTTGAGGATAATTATATAAACCTGATTTTAAAAATGTCCTGGCCATTTTTAACAAGTTCCTCGTATTTTCAGTCAAAGATGTCGTTGAAGCGAAGATCAAAACACGATGTAGAAATTTGTATGAAGCGTTGGAGAAGAAATACCAACCAGATGAAGAAGGAAAGGCCACTCTCAAATCTAATATAAAGGAGTTGAGAAAGGCCTACATTCAGGGAGCACAGCCGTATTTGAAAAATATCGAGGTATTTCCCAGCAAACTGTTTTTCTTTTCGTGAATCTGGCTTCAATCAACAGGTGGTTTCCGACGTTTAAGTTATAGCTCGCAAGTCATTTCTTATCAAATGGTTAGAAATATATTAAATATTAGAAAAATATGTGAAATATGATTAGAAGAATCTAAATTATAAATTATATTTTTTAGAAAGAAAAAACCTAAACAATAAGGAAGGTTAATTCGAATGTAATTTATAAACCGCAGAAAGCCACCTGTTGATTCAGTCGCATTTATCGTCCTTACACATTTCCTAAGAACCTGTAAAATAAAATCCGCTTTGGAATAAAATGGAATAAAATTAAATAATATCTAAAAAAAGTGAGGTTACGAGATATCCAGGGCAGTCACTTTTTTTTAGATTTTATTTAGAAAAAATTTAATTTATTTATGAAATCTATCGTAAACTATGGCATGAAAATACTATTCAATATCAGACTTTACACTCTTTATCCTATTCCCCTCTTTCCCTCGGTTTTTAAGAAACTTTCCCTTTTTCTCGTTTTTGTGCTTAAATGTGAATTGAATTAATAGATCCCAAGAAGAAAATACAACTATTTTGGATTAAAACTTAATTCTTTTTAATTGAAGAGTCTACCAATCATAATTTTAGTTCAGAATTAATCTTTTCGTGGTAAAAATTATATTATTTAGTTGAAACTTTAATTAATTTTTTGAAAACTCAAATATTTTGTTCAAATGTCATATTTTTTGTAGTCGAAAATTCATCTGTTTTGTTGAGCATTCGTCTCTTTGGATAGAAAATTCATATTTTTTGTCGAACAGTCATTTTATTGGGTGCAAGCCATCTTCTTTGTTAAAAATAAACTTTTTTGATGAAAATTCAACTGTCTTCTAAAAAATTCATCTGCGTGGCTTGCAAATTCAACTGTTTTGGTTGAAGTGCAACTGATTTTGTTTGCAGTGTAATCCTTTTTGTTCGAAATTTTGATCATTTGAGTAAAAATTTAACTTTTTTGTTGAAAATTTCTCTCTTTTTGCTTAAAAGTGCAAGTTTTTGTTGAAAATTGATTAATTTTGTTTTGTTGAAAATTCATCTATTTGCTTGACAATTAATCTTTCTTGGTTAAAAATGCACATATATATTGAAAAATTTATCTTTTCGGGATTAAAAGTAAAAATTTTTCTCCAATCATTCGACTTTGTACATTAAGAATTCAACTTTTTTTACGAGAACTTATATATATCTTTGGTGTAAAATTAATCTGTTTTGGTTGAAAATTAATCTTTTTTAGGTTGAAAATTCAACTCTTCAGTTGAAAATTTCATCTTTTTTCGGTTAAAACTGCAATTGTTTGGTTGAAATTAATAATCTATTTTGATTGAGGATTGAGCTATATTGTTAAAAATTAATTTTTTTGATGATGATTTGATTTGAAGATTTCTGGTTGAAAACTTGTCCTTTTCGGAGTAGAAACTTCTACTTTATTGAAAATTCGTCTTTTTTAGTAAAAAATTTATCTTCTTGGTTAAAAATTCATCTCTTTTGGTAGAAATTTGATCTTTTTTGGTTAAAAATGCTAATTTTTAGTTGAAAATAAGTAATCTATTTTGGTTGAGGATTCAACTATTCTGTTAAATATTCGTCATTTTTTTAATATTAAGTATAACATTTTTTGTCAAGAATTCATATTTCTTTGTTGAAAATTGACCTTTTCGGGAGTAAAAGTCAAATTTTTTCGTGAACATTGGTCTTTTTAGTTCGAAAACTCAACTTTTTTATTAGCAATTTATCTCTTTTGATATAAAATTAATGTTTTTTGCTAAGAATGCAATTTTTTGGTTGAAAATTCATCTTTATCGAGAGAAAAGTCGAAGGTTTTCGAAAATGTTCGACATTTTAGGTTAAAAACTCAACTCTTTTGATGAAAATTTATATCTTTTGGTATAAAATTAACCTTTTTTTGGTTGAAAATTCAACTCTTCAGTTGAAAATTTAGCTTTCTTGGTCGAAAATTAACTTGTTTGTTGAAAATTCATCTATTTTCTGGTAAAAATTTCATCTTTTTTGGACAGAAGTGCAACGGTTTGGTTGAAAATAATAATCTATTTTGGTTGAGGATACAACTATACTGTTAAAAATTAATTTTGTAACTAAAAGTGTAACTATTCCATTTTGGATTGAAAACTTATCTTTTTCGAATAGAAACTTCATCTTTTTGGTTGAAAATTCATGTATTTTATTGAAAATTCGTATTTATTAGTAGAAAATTATCTTTTTGGTTGAACAAGAATATTTTTTGTTAAAAATGCATCTATTTTATTGAAAATTCACCTATTTTGATAGGAATTTTGTATTTTTTGGTTAAAAATGCAACTGTTTGGTTGAAAACGAATAATCTGTTTTGCTTGACGATTCAACTATTTTGTTGAATATTGGTCTTTTTCATTTAAAACATTAAGAATTACATTTTTGGTCGAAATTCATCTTTCTTGGATGAAAATTAACTTTTTTGTTGAAAATTGATATTTTCGGGATTGAAAGTCAAAGGTTTTCGAAAGTATTGGACTCTTAACTTAAAAACTCAACTCTTTTGATGATAGTTTATATCTTTTGGTATAAAATGTATCTTTTTTGGTTGAAACTTCAACTCTTCAGTTGAAAATGTAGCTTTCTTGGTAGAAAATGAACTTTTTTTTTGTAAAAAAATTAATCTCTTTTCTGATAAATTTCATTTTTTTTTGGTTAAAAGTGCAACTGTTTGGTTGAAAAGTAATAATCTATTTTGGTTACGGATTTAACTATTTTGTTAAAAATTAATTTCTTTGATTGAAGATTCATCATTTTAGTTGGAAATTCATCTCTGGTTGAAAATTAATTTTTTTTCTACTAAAAATGTAACTATACCATTTTTGATTGAAAACGTATAGTTTTCGGAATAGAAACTTCAACTTTTTGGTTGAAAATTCATGTATATTGTTGAAAATTCGTCTTTTTTAGTAGAACATTCATCATCTTGGTTAAAAACGAATATTTTTGGTTAAAAATTCATCTATTTTATTGAAAATTCATCTCTTTTGATACAAATTTGATCTTTTTTGGTTAAAAATGCAACTGTTTGGTTGAAAATGAATAATCTGTTTTTGTTAAGGATTCAACTATTTTGTCGAATATTCGTCTGTTTTAGTTAAAATATTAGGTACATGTTACATTTTTGGCGGAGAATGCATCTGTCTTGGTTGAAAATGAACTTTTTTTTGTTGAAAATTGATCTTTTCGGGATTAAAAGTCAATTTTTTCTTGAACATTCGAGTTTGAAAAGTCAGAAAAGTCAACTTTTTTTGTTAGAAATGTATCTCTTTTGGTAGAAAATTCATCTTTTTTGATTAAAAATGTAACTGTTTGGTTGAAAATTACCATTTTTGTTGAAAATTCACCTTTTCGTGAATAAAAGTCAAAGTTTTTCGGAAATATTCTAATTTTTAGCTTCAAAACTCAACGCTTTTGATGAAAATTTATATTTTTTGTTGTTGAAAATTTAACTCTTCAGTTGAAAATTTAGCTTTCTTGGTCGGAAATTACATTTTTGTTGAAAGTTCATCTCTTTTCTGATAAAAATTTCATCTTTTTTTTTGGTTAAAAGTGTAACTGTTTGGTTGCAAATGAATAATCTATTTTGGTTGAAGATTCAACTATTTTGTTCAAAATTAATTTTTTTGATTGAAGATTCATCATTTTAGTTGGAAATTCATCTCTGGTTGAAACATGAATATTTTTGGTTAAAAATGCAACTGTTTGGTTGAAAATGAATAATCTGTTTTTGTTAAGGATTCAACGAATTTGTCGAATATTCGTCTGTTTTGGTTAAAATATTAGGTACATGTTACATTTTCGGCGGAGAATGCATCTGTCTTGGTTGAAAATGAACTTTTTTTTGTTGAAAATTGATCTTTTCGGGATTAAAAGTCCATTTTTTCTTAAACATTCGAGTTTTTAGTTTGGAAAGTAAACTTATTTTGTTAGAAATGTATCTCTTTTGGTAGAAAATCCATATTTTTTTATTAAAAATGTAACTGTTTTGTTGAAAATTACTATTTTTGTTGAAAATTCATCTTTTCGTGATTGAAAGTCAACTCTTCAGTTGAAAATTTAGCTTTCTTGGTCGAAAATGAACTTTTTGTTGAAAGTTCATCTCTTTTCTGATAAAAATTTCATCTTTTTTTTTTGTTAAAAGTGTAACTGTTTGGTTGCAAATGAATAATCTATTTTGATTGAAGATTGCACTATTTTGTTAAAAATTAATTTTGTTGTTGAAGATCCATCATTTTGTTTGGTAATTCATCTCTTGTTCAAAATATATTTTTTTAACTTAAAATTTAACTATTCTATTTTTTATTGAAAACGTGATGTTTTTGAATAGAAACTTCATCTCATTGATTGCAAATTTAATATAAATTTTTCTTTTTTGTTGAAAATATATGTTTTTTGTTAAAAATTAATCTATTTTGTTGAAAAATCGTAAAAATGTCATCTTTTTTTAAAATAAAAGTGCAACTGTTTGGTTGAAAATTAACAATCTATTTTGGTTGAGTGGTATTAATTAAGTTTTTGGTGTTAAATGTTAAATTAGTTTAATTACTGGTCTAATATTTTGGCGAAACGAGAAAAAATCTGCCTCAGCCCGGATTCGAACCAGGAACGCCACTATCCGTGAGTGGAGCGTTAACCAAGTACGCACCAAGGTTAATCGGTTAACGCTCCACTCATGGATAGTGGCTTTCCTGGTTCAAATCCGGTCTGAGGCAGATTTTTTCTCGTTTCTACAAAATATTAGACTAGTCATCGACACTAATTTAATATTTAATATAAAAAAAAGATTATTCATCGGTTTAGTTTAAATTCATTTCTGGTTGAAAAGTTAACTAATTTATTGAAAATTCATGTTTTTTTGGTTGAAAATTAATTTTTTGAACTGAAAATTTAACCATTCCATTTTTGATTGAAAACTTTTTTTGAATGAGTAATCTGTTTTGGTGGAGGATTCAGCTATTTTGTTGAATATTCGTCTTTTTAGTTCAAATATTAAGTATCACATTTTTCGTTTAGAATTCATCTTTTTTTGGTTGAAAGCTCAAATTACATGGTTGAAACTTGAACTACTATTTTGTTTTCAAAATATTTGAAATTATTTCAAGGTATTTTAAGAAATTTTGAAAGGTTTTAAAAGATTTCGAGAGTAATAATATAATAATAGGGCATAAGTATTTCAAGAAAAACAAATACTTGTATTGTTTTTATAGGACTGGTGGCCGTATTAGAAGTATTAAAACCTATAATTGTGTTTGCTAGTTAAATTAAAATTTGCACGAGCTTATTTGTTACAATAATTGATGTTTGTATGTTTTACAGAACATTGTTGAAAAATATATTGCGGTTCCTGACAACGTTTTGCTCGAGGAAGATAAATGCCAAGCAGTTCAATACACGGATGAGGAATTCAAAGAGCTGAACAACAAATTAGAAAGTCTGCAAAATCGAATGAAAAAGGTAAATTTCCAATTCAGAATTTCATTAAAAATAATTGTTAAAATTAAGGCATTAAAGTTGAGAGCGTTTTAAATTGGACTAATTTGAATTATATGCCTTCCAAGTTTAATAATGTCAACTTGAATGATTTCAGATTCAAATTTGATCAATTACAAAATTGTCAATTAATAGCAGAAAAAATAATAGCATTTTAAATTGAACAATTTTGAATCAAAAACCTTCAAATGATGGGTGTTACAAATTGAAAAGTTGTAGATTGAAAGCTTATAACTGAATAATTTCAGATTGGAACTTTAAAATCATTTTTAAATCAACTATTTTTGTTGACAGGCACAAATGTTAAACGCGGTACTGAACCAAGAGCTGGAAGCAACAAAAGAGATTGACGAATTCGAGGAGAGTTTAAAGAAAACCTTCGAAGTGATTGAAAAAGGGTTAATTTTTCCCGAACCTGACACTGAAGCTTTGCAAGCAGTAGAAACGTACAAAAATTTAAGTAATGTTCTAGAGATTATGACTTCGAAAACAGAAAAGCAGATTTATAACCCAAATTTAGATAACATTAAATTAAAAGAATGTGACTTTGATTATTCGTAATGACAAATTAACAACGCAATTAATTGACACTAATCATGATCTCTTGATGAAAAAAATGATTCAATCTGTACATATTTTTATTCCTAGGCTCTAATCGTAGTGACAAATTAACAACGCAATTAATTGGCACTAATCATGATCTCTTAATGAGAAAAATGATTATATTTGTACATATTTTTATTTCTAGAATCTAATTGACTTGAAAATATATTATTTTTTAATAACTTTTTCAATTTTTGTTGTATTGGAGATCTTTCCCTACTGTGTACTGATTTACTATTTGGTTAGGTGATTACTTCAGGCAACACGTTTGGTTTATTTGACATTAGGGAGACTATTTTTCAATCTGTTTATTGTTTAAACTAGACTTTATCTATTTATTTAAAAGAATGCCAATTATTTACTCTTTCAGAATTCCAAAGTTTTGAACTTATTCAGGGTGTCCGCAGGTCAGGGAAAGCCTGTAAATAAGATTGGTACGATTTCAGAGTATTTTTAAAAATTCCGAAGACTTTTCAAGATATTTAAAAAGTTTCAAGGGATTTCAAACACTTAGAAAAAAGATTCCATGACATTTTGAATATATTTCAACAGTTTGAAGACATTCCAAAGGATTTTTAAGCTTTTAGAGTATTTTTAAAAATTCAGTAAATTTCAATAATTAGAAGGGATTTTAAAGGATGTTAGGGTAGTTTCAATACATCCAAGGAATTTTCTAGAGCTTTAAAAAGTTTCAAGGGATTTTAAGAGATTAAAATTTGTTTAAAGAAGTTTCATTCCGGGTTTTAAACAATTTACCAGAATTTCGGAAGATATGGAACGATTTTATAGGATCTATAAGGTTTTAGGATATTTTCAAAAATTTCAAGGGATTTTTTACGATTTCTGAGAATTTTAGTGATTTTAGCTTTTAAAAGCTCTCGAGGTATTTTAACAAATGTTCTCGGATTTCAGGAAATATCAGATTTCATTTAATTTCACGTGATTGTATAATGTTTTATTAGATTTTAAATAATTTATTCATAAGAATTGAAAGATATCAAAGATTTTCAATAGTTTGAAGGGATTTCGAAGACTTGAAGATTTCAGGGTATTTTTTCAAGTTCCAGGGAATTTTCAAGACCTTTAAAAAAATTGCAAAGAGTTTTACAAGTCTTGAAAAAGATTAGAGTATCTAAAATAAATCCAAGTAATTTTCTTTAATCAATTTCAAAGGATTTGCACAATTTTAGGGAATTTAAAAATATTTCAGTGATTTTTTAATTGACTATAATAATTTGAAGGGATTTCAAAAGATTTGAAATATTTTAGGGTATTATAAAAGATACCAAGGAATTTTGATTAAGTTTCAATATTTTGAAGAGAATCGAGAGGATTTTAAAGGTTTTAGGGTCTTTTTTAAAATTCCGAAGAATTATCAATACATAGGTTTCAATATTTTGAAAGGCTTTTACAGTATTTTTAACAGTCAAGGAATTTTCAAGAGGTTTTAAAAGATTAAAAATTTTTGTAAAGGAATTTCTAACAATTTAAATGATTTTAAGGGGTTCAAAAGAATTCATGAGAATTTCGAAAGATATGGAGCCATTTTATAGGATGTATTAAGTTTTAGGATATTTTAAAAGATCCTACGGGATTTTATAAGATGTATGTGAATTTTAAGGGATTTTAAAAGCTGTCAAGGTATTTTAATACTGTTTCCCAGGTTTCAGGAAATATCAGATTTCATGTAATTCTACGGGATTTTATAATATTTCAATGGATTTCAAATAATTTATTCTCAAGATTTGAGGGATTTCTGAAGGTTCCAATGATTTTCAAATATTGGAAGGTATTTGAAAAGATTTGAAAGATTTTGGGATATTTTAAAATATTCCAAGGAATTTTAAATTGAATTCAATAATTTGAAGTGATTTTAAAGAATTTAAGAGATTTTAGTGTGTTTTTAAAAGTTCGAAAAAAAATTCATGACCTTTACAAAATTTCGTACGATTTTACAAGACTTGAAATAGCTTACGGTATTTAAAAAAATTCCAAGTAATTTTCCAGAGCTTTAAACAATTTCAAACATTTTAGGTAATTTTAAAAGAGTCCAAGGCTTTTTTAATTGAATTCAATAATTCGAAGGGATTTCAAAATATTTGAAATATTTTAGGGTATTTAAAAAATTCGAAGTAATTTTAAATAGGTTTGAATATTTTGAAGAGATTCCAACGGATTTTCGGTATTTTGAATTCATCCAAGGAATTTTCATGAAATTAAAAAAATTGTAAAGAATTTCAAGCGATTAACATTTTTTGAAGGAATTTCTGAGGATTTAAATGATTTTAAGGGATTTAAAAGAATTCTCTTCGGGTTTTTAAGAATACACTAGAATTTCGGAAGATATGGAACGATTTTATAGGATCTATAAGGTTTTAGGATTTTTTTCAGATTCCAATTTCAATGATTTTAAGGGATTTTAAAAACGCTCAAGGTATTTTAATAAATATTTATATAATTTCACGGAATTGTATTATTATTATTATTATATCATTAAGCCGTTTCCCTTTCGGGGTAGGCGTGAATTGCTCGGTTGGATAGTAGTAACTATAAACTTTGATGATGAATCCAGAATTATTAGAAATATCACTGCCAAAAAGTCTATCTCTAAAAACAGGCGAAATGAGGTGATTTTTTAAAATATGGGAATAATAAAAGGATAAAATCTTTTTATTAAAATTAATATAGATAATATTTCAAATTGCCAACGTGACTCTGTGTGCATCTATAAACTTTGGTAAGGAATCTAGAATTATTAAAAATATCACAGCCCAGAATACTGTCTTTCAAAACAGGCGAAGTAAGGTGATTGTTTTTTAAATAGCGGAATAATAACAGGACAAAAATCATGTTAATAATATCAATATTAATAATGTTCTAAATTTCCAACGTGACTCTGTATACATCTATAAACTTTGGTAATAAATCCAGAATTATCGAAAAAATCAGAGCCCAAAATACTCTCTTTCAAAACATACGAAATATAAATTGATAATATTCCAAATTGACAACGTGACTCTGTGTGCATCTATAAGCTTTGGTAATGAATCTAGAAGTATCAAAAATGTCAGAGCCCAAAATGCTATCTTTCAAAACAGGCGAAGGAAGGTGATTTTTTTTAGATAGGTGAATAATAAAAGGACAAAATCTTGTTATTGAAATTAATATCAATAATCTTCTAAATTTCCAACGTGACTCTGTATAAATCTATAAACTTTGGTAATAAATGCCGAATTATTCAAAATATCAGATACCAATATACTATCTTTTAAAACAGACGAAATGATGATATTGATAATATTGCAAATTTCTAACGTGACTCTGTGTGCATCTATAAACTTTGATGATGAATCCAGAATTATTAGAAATATCACTGCCAAAAAGTCTATCTCTAAAAACAGGCGAAATAAGGTGATTTTTTAAAATAGGGGAATAATAAAAGGATAAAATCTTTTTATTAAAATTAATATGGATAATATTCCAAATTGCCAACGTGACTCTGTGTGCATCTATAAACTTTGGTAAGGAATCCAGAATTATTAAAAAGATCACAGCCAAAAAAGCTATCTTTCAAAACAGACGAAGTAAGGTGATTGTTTTTTAATATGGGAATATCACACGGACAAAACATTTTTATCAAAATTAATATTAATAATGTTGTAAATTGCCCACGAGACTCTGTGTGCATCTATAAGCTTTGGTAATAAATCCAGAATTATTGAAAATATCAGAGCCCAAAATAATCTCTTTCAAAACATACGAAATATGAATTGATAATATTCCAAATTGACAGCGTGACTCTGTGTGCATCTATAAACTTTGGTAATGAATCAAGAATTATTAGAAATATCACTGCCAAAAATTCTATCTCTCAAAACAGGCGAAACAAGGTGATTTTTTTAAATAGGGGAATAATAAAAGGATAAAATCTTTTTACTAAAATTAATATGGATAATTTTCCAAATTGCCAACGTGATTCTTTGTGCATCTATAAACTTTGGTAATAAAATTAGAATGATTAAAAATATCAGAGCCCGAAATACTCTCTTTCAAAATAGGCGAAATAGCTTAATTTTTTAAATAGGGAATAATTAAAGGATAAACTCTTCTTTGTGAAATTATTATTAATAATGTTCCAAATTGTCAACGTGACTCTGCGTGCATCTATAAACTTTGGTAATGAATCCAGAATTATTAAAAAAATCACTGCACACAATGCTATCTTCCAAAATAGACGAAACAGAGACACTTTTTAAAACAGGGGAATAATAAAAGGATAAAATCTTTTCAATAAACAATCAAAACAATTAAAAATAATCAAATATTATAATTCACAGACTAAAATCCTGTCTATTAAAACAGACGAAATAGGGTGATTTTTTAACAAAATAGGGGAAGAATTAAAGGAGAAATTCTTTTTAATGAAATTAATATTGATAATGTTAACCACTGCCAACGTGACTCTGTGTACATCCATAAGCTTTGTTAATTATTCTAGAACAATTGAAAATATTAAAATATCGTTTTTCACAGCTCTAAATTCTATCTATCAAAACAGGCAAAACATGATGATCTTTTTTGAAGTAGGAGAATAATAAAAGGATAAAATCTTTTTTATGAAATTATTATGGATGATGTTTCTAATTTCCAACATGACTCTGTGCGCATCTATAAACTTTGGTAGTGAATTCAGAGTAATTAAAAATATTAAAATATATCAGACTTCACAGATGAAAATTCCATTTCTTAAAAAATTCAAAACAGGGTAATTTTTTATCAAAATAGGGGAACAATAAGAGGATAAAATCTTTTTAATGAAATTAAAATATTGTTTTCGAAATTGCCAATGTGGCTCTGTGTGCATCTATAAAGTTGGGTAATAAATCCAGAATTGTTAAAAATATCAAAGTCGAAATGTAGACTTACAAAACAGGGAAAATAGTGTACTTTTTTAAGAAAGTAGAATAAATTTTCTCGAAATTAGGACAATTATTGAGAAATGAATTCTTTTAAATAAAATAAATGTGGATAGAAAATTGAATTCAAAATGAATCGCTTTAAAATCCTAAGATCTAGAGTCGAAATGTATTGCATTTTTTTAAAAATTGTTAAATTTTCAATCGAAAATTATTAATTTTCTATTGAATGAGAAGAATTGTTAACTAAAGAGTTACATTGACAACCAAATATTTGAACTTTTGAGCCAAAGAGACGAATTTTTAACCAAATAGTTGAATTTTCAACTAAAAAAATATCTTTCTAAACTAAAATGGAATCATCAACTTTTCGGTTCAAAGAATTAATTTTCAACCGAATGAATTTTTAACCAGTTGAATTCAACTAATGAAGACTACTTTTTAACAAAATAGTTTAATTCTGAACTGACAAGATGAACTATCAATTTTTTACTACAAAAAAAAACGTTTTTTTTTAAACACATGAATTATCAACTAAGTAGTTGAATTTTCAAATCAGAAATAAATTTTCAACCAAAACCAGAATAATTAAAACACCAGTTGGAAAGATTAATAATAATTTAAAATAAGAAAGATTTTTCATCAAAATAGTTAATTTTTCAACCAAAGAGATAAATTTTTAACTGATATAATGAATCTTTAAGCAAAAATATCAATTTTTAATAAAATAGTCGAATCTTCAACCAGACAAATGAATTTTCAATCAAATAGTTCATTTTTCAACTATAAAATATCAATTTATAATAGAATAGTTGAATTTTCAGATGAAAATTTTAATTTTTGCCTTAAATAGATTTTAAAAAAAAATTAATAATTTTCAATAGAAGAGATACATTTTTAACTGAAATAACAAATCGTTAACCAATACAATGAATTTTGAACAAAATAATTTCACTTTTAACCAAGTACCGTTGGATTTTTAACCAAAAAGATTATTTTTTAACCAAACAGGACGGACGAATTTTCAACAAAATATACGAATTTTTTAGCAGATAGCTGAATTTTCAATCATAAAGATTAATTTTGTACTCGAAAAGACAAATTTTTATACGAAATACACGCATTTTTAACCAAATAGATGAATTTTCAACTAAAAAATAGAGTTTTAACTAAAATTGAAATAGTTAAATTTTCAGATAAAAAAATTAATTTTTAACCAAACAAAAACGAATTTTCAACAAAAAACGTATATTGTCAATCAAAGAGGTAAATATTAAGAAAAGAACAAAATTAAATAAATAACAAAGTTGAATAAAAAAATAGAAAAAGAACCAAAGAGGTTGAATTCCAAACAGAAAAGATACATTTTCTACCAAAAAAATACGAATTTTCAACAAAACAGTTCAACTTTGAAAATTATAGTTAAATTTTCAATCAAAAAGGGCAAATTAAAAAAAAAACAGTGGAATTTTCTGCCAATAGCCGAATTTTTGACCAGTCAAATTTAACAAAAAAAAATTGAATTTTTAACCAAATAGTTGAGTTTTCTACTAAATAGGAGGATTTTCAATCAAATTGTTGAATTTTTAACTAATGAAAATCTCGTTATACAAAAATGTAATCATCAACTTTTCAGTTCAAAAAAAATTAATTTTCAACAAAAAAAAAATGAATTTTTGAACTAAAAAAGACAAATTATTAACGACAAAAATTAGTTTTTAACCGAACAATTGCAATTTGTCTAAAAGGACGAATTTTTAACAAAACAGTGGAATTTTCTACCGAAATACAAAAAAAAAAACAGATTCCATTTTTATTTAAATAAAAGTGGAATCGTCAACTTATCAGTTCAAACAATTAATTTTCAAACGAAAAAGTTTTCAACCAGTTAAATTCAAGTAAAAAAGACGACTTTTTAATTAAATATTCGATTACTCAAATTTTCAGTTAAAAATATTTCTTTTCAATTGAAAAAAATTCATTTTTGACAAAATAGTTGAATTCTCAACCAAATAGATGAATTTTCAAAAAAATAAATTATTCTTCAACCAAGAAGATTAATTTTCTACTAAACAGGAAAGACGAATTTTCAACCAAATGTATACATTTTCAAGCAAACAGTTGAATTTTCAATTTAAGGAAAATCAATTTTTAACCAAAATTGGATACTTAAATTTTCAGTCGTAAACATCAATTTTTGATTGTATAAAAAACGAATTTTTCAAACGATTTTTCAAAAAAATACAGGCATTTTCACCCAAATGGTTAAATTTTCAACTGAAAAAAAATTAACTAAAAGTGGAATAGCTAAAGTTTCAGATATACGAATTAATTTTGAATGAATGTTGAAAAAATTGACCTAATAAAATAAATGAAAAATTTAAATAAGAAAATATAATTTTTAAAAAGAATTCAAATTTCAACCAAAGAGGTTGAATTAACAAACAAACAAGATGCATTTTCTACAAAATCAAATTAATTTTCAACAATAAAACGAATTCAAACAAATAGTTGAATTTTCTCCCGTAAAGGTTTATTTTCCACAAAGGAAATTAATTTTCTAGTTAAAAAAAAGAATTTTTAACAAAATAGTTCATTTTCAAACAGGAAAGATGAATTTTCATCCAAATAGGTGAATTTCTAACCAAAAATTTCATGAATTAAAGAAGAATTTTCATACAACAAAATTAAACTTCAACCAAACAGTTGAAATTTCAAGCCAAAAAGATAATTTTTTTAGAAAGCAGTTGAATTTTTAACAAAAAAAGTTCATTTTTAATCCAGAAAAATTACTTTTCTACCAACAAATATGAATTTTCAATCTAAAAAATATGAATTCTCATCGAAAAATATAATATTTGATATTTCAACCAAAAAATATTTTTATTTTAAATCAAAAACAGTTGAATTCAACCAAAAAGGAAGAATTTTTAACAAAATGATTAAATTTTCAACGAAAGAGATGAATCTTCAACAACAACAAAATGCATTTTTAACAATTTCAACCAAGTAGTTGAATTTTCAACCAAAAATGATGAATTCTTAACGAAAAATATAATATTTGATATTTTAAAAAAGAAACTTTTTTATTTTAAATCAAAAGCAGTTTAATTCAACAAGCAAAAAAGAATTTTCAACAAAAAAGTTCATTTTCAAACAGGAAAGATGAATTTTCATCCAAATAGGGGAATTTATAACCAAAAATTTCATGAATTAAAGAAGAATTTTCATACAAAAAAATTAAACTTCAACCAAACAGTTGAATTTCCAAGCCAAAAATGATGAATTCTTAACGAAAAATATAATATTTGATATTTAACAAAAATACTTTTTTTATTTTAAATCAAAAGCAGTTTAATTAAAAAAAAGAATTTTTAACAAAATAGTTCATTTTCAAACAGGAAAGATGAATTTTCATCCAAATAGGTGAATTTATAACAAAAATTTCATGAATTAAAGAAGAATTTTCATACAACAAAATTAAACTTCAACCAAACAGTTGAATTTCCAAGCCAAAAAGATAATTTTTTTAGAAAGCTGTTGAATTTTCCACAAAAAAGTTCATTTTTAATCAAGAAAAATTACTTTTCTACCAAAAAATATGAATTCTCAACAAAAAATATAATAGTGGATGTTTCAACCAAAAATATTTAAATTTTAAATAAAAAACAATTGAAGTCAACCAAAAAGGACGAATTTTCAACAAAATCGTCAAATTTTCCACCAGAGGTGAATTTTCAACAAAAAAATGAATTTTCAACAAAATAGTTAAATTTTCAAGCAAAAAGATGAATCTCCAACAGCAAAAAATGCATTTTCAACAAAGTTAAATGGTTAAATGGTTAAATGGTTAAATTTTCATACAGCAAAATTAAACTTCAATCAAATAGTTGAATTTCCAAGCCAAAAAGATGATTTTTTTAGAAAGCAGTTGAATTTTTGACAAAAAAGTTCATTTTTAATAAAGAAAAATTACTTTCCTACGAAAAATATGAATTTTCAATCCAATAAAGATGAATTCTTAACAAAAAATATAATAGTGGATGTTTCAAACAAAAATATTTTCATTTTAAATCAAAAATAGTTGAATTCAACCAAAAAGGAATAATTTTCAACAAAATTTCAACCAAAGAGGTGAATCTTCAGAAAAAAAATGAATTTTTAACAAATTTGTTTAACTTTCAATCAAGTAGTTGAATTTCCAACCAAGAAATATTTTAATTTTTGATAAAAAAAAGTTTAATTTAACCAAAAACGAGGCTTGGTCGAATTTTCAAGCCAAAAAGACAAATTTGGTTAGAAGACAGTTGAATTTTCAACAAATAAGTTCCTTTTCAATCGAGAAAGACCACTTTTCTACCAAAAAATATGAATTTTCAATCCAAAAAAGATGGAATTCCCAACAAAAAAATATAATAGTTGATATTTCAACCAAAAAAGATTTTAATTTTAAATATAAAACAGATGAATTCAACCATAAAAGAAGAATTTTCAACAAAATAGTTAAATTTTCAACCAAAAAGATGAATCTTCAACAGCAAAAAATGCATTTTCAACAAAGTTATTCAACTTTCAATCAAGTAGTTGAATTTTCAACCAAAAATGATGAATTCTTAACGAAAAATATAATATTTGATATTTTAAAAAAGAAACTTTTTGAATTCAAATCAAAAGCAGTTTAATTCAATCAAAAACGATGAATTTCCAACAAAATAGTTGAATCCTCAACCAAAACAGTTTAATTTTTAGATAAAGAGTTGTTGTATTTTTAAACAAAAAAGATGAACTTTTAAGCCAAAAGGACGAATTGTCGACCAAAAAATTAATTTTTAACAAATTAGTTGATTTTTCAACAAAATAGTTAAATTTTTAAACAATTTGTATAATTTTCAACCAATTAGTTAAATTTTCATCCCGAGAATACAAATTATCAACAAAAAAGTTACGCTGCAACCAAATAATTGAATTTTCAACAAAAGTGATCATTCTTCGAAAAAAGTGACTTTCACAAAGTAGTTCAACTTTAAACCAAGTTGACGATTTTTCATCCAAAAAAGATTTTAATTTTGCATAAAAAACAGTTGAATTCGTCACAAAAAGAAGAATTTTCAACAAAATAGTTGAATCATCCACCAAAACAGAAAAATTAATCTTCAACAAAAAAAAACGATTTTTCAACGAAATAATGAAATTTTAAACCAACGAGATGAATCTTCTGCAATAAAAATAGATTTTTAACATAGTAGTTTAAATTTAAAAAAAAAGTTCTACCACAAGATACGAATTTTCAATAAAAGAGTTTGAGTTTTCAAGCTGAAAATTCGAATGTTTCAAAAAACTGTTAACTTTGAAACCCGAAAAGATGAATTTTTAATTTAAAAAAAGTTAATTTTTAATCATATAGTGCAACTTTCAAGCTATAGAAACAAATTTTTTAACAAAAATTGTTCAACAAAACAGTTAAATTTTTAACGAAATTGTTGAATTTTCAAACTACAAATCTGAATTTTTAACCAAATGGTTCCAATTTTCAAACAAAAGAAATTAAACTACAAGAAAAATTAAAAAATAATAAATAAGATAAGAATAGTTTAATGTAATTGAAGTTTCAACTATATAGTAGAATTTTTAACCAAAAATATGAAATTTCGAATAAATTGTTTATTTTTCTACCAAATTGTTGAATTGTTATGCCAAAAAGATGAATTATCTCTAAAAAGAATTGAATTTATTACCCGATAATATGAATTTTCAACAAAAACTTTATGAACAGCCAAATAGTTGAATTTTCAACTAAAATAATAAATCTTCAACCTAAAAAAAATAACGTTCTTACAAAGTAGTTCAACTTTATACCAAGTAGTTGATTTTTCATCAAAAAAAGTTTAATTCTCAACGAAGCGTGTAATATTTCATATTTAAACATAATAAAATTTCAATTTTAAAATCAAACACAGTTGTATTCATCCAAAGAAGACGAATTTTCAATAAAATAGTTGAATCTTCAACCAAAAAATATTAATTTTCAACAAAAGAATTCAATATTCAACCAAATAATTGGATTTTCAACCAAGAAAATTAATTTTCTACCGAAAAAACAAAACAATTTTTAACCTAATTAATGAATTTTCAACTAGAAAAGATTAATTTTCAATTAAATAACAAAAAATGGAGCAGTTAAATTTTCAGTTAAAAAATGTATTTGAACAATAGTGTTCAACATTCAACCAAATATTTGAATTTTTAATCAAAAAAAATATTTGTTAACCAAGAAGATTTATTATTTTCTACCAAAAAAGATCATTTTTAAACCAAATAGTGGAATATTTAACTAAAAAATATCAATTTTCAACCCAAAATAAAATAGTTAAATATTTAACAAATTAGTTAAATCTCAACCAAGTAGTTGAATTTTTGGTCAGAAAATATAACATTTAAACAAAATGGTTGAATTTTCGACAAAAGAATAAAGTTTTCAACCAAATGGAAGTTCTAACCAAACGAGATGAATTCCGAAACAAAAATATAATAGTAGAGATCACTTTTAACAAAAATAATTTGATTTTTTAATTGGATTTTATTGATTCGTTTCTCATTCAAGCGAAAAGCCGAGAAAAAGTGGAATTTTCTTAAAAACAGGGGGAAAAAAGGAATCTTTCCTCTAAAAAATAGTTGTGTCACATAATGAAAAATTGAGTTTCAGTTGATTGAGATTTATTAATTTGAAATTTTAGTATTATGTTTTGAGTCAAAATAATTTTTAACCAAGAAAAAGGGAATTTTCAACAAAATATATTTAAATTTTCAATCAAACTGATGAATCTTTGTTTCAAAAAAAAAAAAAAATTCTCAAAAGAAAGTATAATAATTTATAATTAAACATAAAAAGTTTTTAATTTCCAATAAAGAACTGTTAAATTAAACCAGAAAATATGAATTTTCAATCGAAGGGTTGAATTTTCAATCAAGAAAGATTTTTCGATCAATAAAGAAAAAGCTTATCATCCTAAATGTTAAGTTTATAAGTCATAAAGACGAATTTTTGAAAAAAAGTTGAATTTGCAATCGAAAAATATGCATTTTTTACCAAAATAATTATATTTTTGACTAAAAAAGATGAGTTTTCAACAAAAGAACTGAATTTTCAACTGAAAAAGATCAATTTTCTATCAAAAATGAAATAGCTACATTTAAAAAAAAATAATTTTCAACAGAAAAAAAGCAACTAATTTTCAACAAAACTGGTTAAATTTGTAACGAAAGAAATGAACTTTTAGCTAAAACCATGCATTTAAAAGAAAATTAATTTTCAATCAAGTAGTTCAATTTTCAACCCAGAAGATGAATTTTCTACCAAAAAAATACAAATTTTCAATAAAATAGATAAATTTTCAACTAAAAAAAAAAATTTTAAACAAAAAATAGAATAGTTTTATTTTGAGTTAGAGAAATAAGTTTTTAATTGTGTAAACTAAATTTTTAAAGAAATAGTTAAATTTTTAACCAAACAGATGAATTTTCAATCACAAAGATTAAATGTCTATTAAAAAAGATAAAATTTGACAAAAAATTGAAATGTTACATTTTCAGTTGAAAAAATTTAAAAAAAAAACTAATTTTCAACCAAAGAAATGAAATTTCAACCGAAAAGCTTAATTTTCGATCACAAAAGAATATTTTTTAATAAAATACATGAATTTTCAACCAATTATTTTAATTTTTAATAGATTTTTCAACCAGAAAGTTTATATTGCTACCAAAAAAAGAATAGTTCAATTTTAAGTTAGAGAAATAATTTTTTAATCAAATAAAATAAATTTGCAACTAAATAGTGAAATTGTCAACCAAACAGATGAATTTCAACCAAAAAGATTTAATGTCTATCAACAGCAAAAATTTTGACGAAAATGGAATAGTTGCATTTTTATTTAAAACAATTAATTTTTCAATGAAGAAATTATAAATTGCAATTAAAAAAATGAATTTTTAAATAAAAAGATAAATTTTCTACCAAAAAGAATCATTTTTATCAAAATACATGAATTTTCAACAAAAAAAAAAGGACAAATTTAAAAAAAAAAAAATAATCAACGAAAAATAGAATGGTTTAAGTTTCAGTTAGAGAAATAAGTTTTTAAGCGAATAAAATAAATTTGTAACCAAACAAATGAATTTTCTAGCAATAAGATTAAATGGCTCTAAAAAAAATTTTCGTCCAAAAATTTAATTAAAAACTGATTTTCGACCGAAGAAAAATTAATTTAAAAATTTAAAAAAAAACATTTGGCTACCAAAATAGAATATTTTTTAACAAAATACCTTAATTTTCAACCAAATATTTTATTTTTTAATGGAATTTTTAACCTAATAGTTGAATTTTCTATCAAAAAGGTGAATTAGTCACCAAGAAGATTAAAATTTTACCACAAAAGAAATAGTTTCAACAAAATACAAAAATTGTAAAACAAATAGATGAATTTTAACTAAAGAAGATTGATGTTGAAACAAACATGATATAGTTCAATTTTCAGTAAAAAAATTAAGTTTCAATAACATAAAACTAATTTCGAACCAAAAAGATTAATTTTATACCAAAAAAGATAAATTTTTAATAAAATACATAAATGTTCAAACAAATAGTTGAATTTTTTATTGAAGAAAGTAAATGTTCAACCAAACATGGAATAGTTAAATTTTCAGTTTAAAAAATTTCATTTCAATTTAAAAAAACTAATTTCGAACCAAAAACATTAATTTCATACCATAAAAGATTAATTTTTAATAAAATACATAAACTTTCAAACAAATAGTTGAATTTTCAATTGAAGAAAACAAATGTTCATCCAAACATGGAATAGTTAAATTTTCAATTAAAAAAATTTCATTTCAATTTAAAAAAACTAATTTCGAACCAAAAAGATGAATTGCATACCAAAAAAGATTAATTTTTAATAAAATACATAAATTTTCAACCAAATAGTTGAATTTTCAATTGAAGAAAAAAATGTGCATCCAAACATGGAATAGTTAAATTTTCAGTTAAAAAAATAATTAACAAAATAGTTAAATTTTTAATTTAAAAAAATTAACTAAAATGATGAATCATCAACCAAAAAAATTAATTTTTAATAAATCTAGAATTGTCACGGAATTTTTATATACCTGGAAAAACCTGTAAATGTCAGGGCATTTTTTTTAAGTCAGGAAATTATTTCTAGAGCTTGATTTTTTTTTTTTTTTAATTCCAAATGAAATTGAATAACAATGATTCTTCATTTATAAAAGTAGCTTTATATTACTGTATTAAACTATTTTTTGGAAAATTCGTTTGTTTGTTTGTTTGAAATCAATTTTTCAACTGAAAATTTAACTATTCTTTTTTTGGTTGAAAATTGATCGATTTTAGTGGAAAATTCGTCTTTTTTTTGTTGAAATATAAAATACTACATTTTTCATTCCGAATTCATCGTTTTTTAATGAAGATTTAATTACTTAGTCGAGATTTACTCTTTTGTTAAAAATTAATTTGTTGTTGTTAAAGATTCATTTTAATTTAAAATTCATCTCCTTGGTTGAAAAATGAGCTATTTTATTAAAAATTAATTTTTTCTTTAGCTGAAAATTAGCTTTTTTACTGAAAATTTAACTATTCCAGTTGCAACTATAACTATTTTGTTGAACATTTTTTTGTATTGAAAATAAATTTGTTTTACTGAAAATGTAAATATTCAATATTTGGTTTCAAAAATGATCTTTTTTAGTTGAAAATTTTAACTTTTTCGGTAGAAATTATTCTTCTGGGTTGAAAATTTATCGTGTTTTTGTTAATTTAATGATTCTAGTTAAACACTCATTATTTAAGTTGAACATTCATGTTTTTGGTTTCATATTCAACTATTCATGTTGAAGATTCATGATTTTAGTTGAAAATTCATTACTTTTTTTGAAAATGTAACTATTTTTTTGAAAGTTAGTTTTGTTTTTGTTGCAAATTAGTTTTTTTTTTCACTGGAAAATGCAACTATTCCCATTGAAAATTACATCCTCAGAGTGGCCACTCAACCGGGAGAACATTCATATTACAGCAATCTTTTTTTTTATTATTTTTTTATTTTTAATGTAATATCTTAAAATAGACCGATTTTTAGTTAAAGATTTAAACAAACATCAATTTCAAATTGAAAAATATTTGATTAAAAAATTTCAAGAATGTATAATAATTCTAAAGGAAGATTTGAAATTAAAAAATTAAAAATTGAGTTTAAAATAAAACTAACCTTAACTATTTCAAATTCTTTTAAATCTTTTGATATTCCTTGAAATTTCTTGAAATCTTTAAAAATAAATGAAAAATTTGAAATCCTTTAAAATACCTTTGAATTATTGAAATCGATTGAAAAATCTTGGAGTTTTAAAATACCCTTAACTATTTTCAATTCTTTGAAATCTTTTGTTATGCCATGCAATCATGGAAATCTTCTAAAATGCCTTCAAATTATTGAAATCGATTGAAACATGTTGGAGTTTTGAAAATACCCTTAAATATTTCAAAATCTTTTGATATCACATGAAATCTTTGAAAGCCTTCAAAATTCCTTCAAATTATTGAAATCGATTGAAAAATCTTGGATTTTTGAAATACCCTTAACTATTTTAAATTCTTTGAAATCTCAAAAGTCTCCACAAAACTTTTTTGAAATCTTTAAAAATACCATGAAAAATTTGAAATCCTTTAAAATACCCTCAAATATTTCAAAATCTTTTGATATCCCATGAAATCTTTGAAATTCTTTAAATTTCCTTCAAATTATTGAAATCGATTGAAAAATCTTGTAGTTTTACAATACCTTTAACTATTTTAAATTCTTTGAAATCTTTTGTTATCCCATGAAATCATTGAAATCTTCTTAAATACCTTCAAATTATTGAAATCGGTTGAAAAATGTTGGAGTTTTAAAATACGCTTAAATATTTCAAAATCTTTTGATATCCCATGAAATATTTGAAATTTTCAAATTCTTAAAAATTATTGAAATTGATTGAAAAATCTTGGAGTTTTGACATATCCGTAACTATTTTAAATTCTTCAAAATCTTTTAATATTCCTTGAAATCTTTTGAATCTCTTCAAAATCCTTAAAAATGCTATAATTAATTTGAAATTCTTTAAAATGCCTTTGAATTCTTGAAATTGATTTGAAAAACCTTGGAGTTTCAAAATAACCCCAAATATTTCAAATTCTTTGAAATCTTTTGATATTTCTTAAAACATCTTAAATCTCTTTAAAATGCCTTGGAATATTGGAAAAAAATTAAATCTTTGAAATCACTCAAAATACATTTGAAACTGGATTTAGCGCCGGTTTTGGGGCTGACCTTGACGTTAAAGCCAGAGACTCAGAACTATTTTGTCTCTCTCCTGTTTTATCTCTCTCCTGTTGCTCTCTCTGTTTTTTCACGCCTGAGTGCACACCGCACATACCCCCGCAAACGCCTCTCACGTAAACCCACTGCGTGGCGTCATTTTCGGAAGGGCAAAATCCCGGGGAGCTAAATCCAGGTTCCACTGTACCTTTAAATTATTAAAATCGATTGAAAAATCTTGTAGTTTTAAAATACCGTCAACTATTTCAAATTCTCTGAAATCTTTTGATATTCCTTAAAAACTTTGGAATCTCCTTAAAATTTCTTGAAATGTTTGAAAATACCATGCAAATTTTGAAATCATTTAAAATACATTTGAATTACACAGGACCACATAATCTGAACTCTTGCAACACGGACCAGCCTAGGTGGGTCTTATATTTTCGTGGTCGCTGAATTCGAATCCGTTGTCCGTTTGGTCCCATCATGTCAGGGTGAAGGTCAGTTCAAGGTCAAACTTAAAAAATGCATCGCTCACCAATTAAGTCAGGATACCTATAGGTTTTCGGGGTCGCTGAATTCAAATCCGTTGTCCGTTTGGTTTCATCAGGTCAGGATCAAGGTCAATTCAAGGTTAAACCAAACGGACAATGGGTTTGAATTCAGCGACCCCGAAAACCTATAGGTACCCTGACTTAATTGGTGAACGATGAATTTTGTAAGTTTAACCTAGAACTGACATTGACCCTGACCTGATGGCACCAAACGGACAACGGATTCGAATTCAGCGACTCGGAAAACCTACACTGTACACTGATTTATTTGGTGAGCGATGAATTTTGTAGGTTTGACCTTGAACTGACCATGACCCGGACCTGATGGGACCAAGTGGACAACAGATTTAAATTCTGGGACCAAAAAAACCTATAGGTACTGTGACTTAATTGGTTAGCCATGAATTTTGTAAGTTTGACCTTAAACTGACCTTGAAAACGGATTCGAATTCAGCGACCCCGAAAACCTATAGGTACCCTGACTTATTTGGGTAGCGATGAATTTTGTAGGTTTGACCTTGAATTGACCTTGACCCTGAACTGATGAGACCATCGAACAACGGATATGAATTCAGCGACCCCGAAAACCTGTAGGTACCCTGACTTAATTGGTTAGCGATAAACTTTGTAAATTTGACCTTGAAGTGACCTTGAACCTGACCTGATGGGATCAAACGGATAAAGGATTCGAATTCAGCGACCATGAATACCTACACGTACCCTGATTTATTTGGTGAGCGATTAATTTTGTAGGTTTGACCTTGAATTGTCCTTGACCCTGACCTGATGGGACCAAACGGACAACAGATTTGAATTCAGCGAACCCAAAAACTTATAGGTACTGTGACTTAATTGGTTAGCGATGAATTTTGTAAGTTTGACCTTGAACTGACCTTGACAACGGATTCGAATTCAGCGACCCCAAAAATATAAGACCCACCTAGTCTGGCCCGTGTCGCAAGGGATCAGATTTTTTGGTCCTGTGTTATTGAAATCGATTGCAAAATCTTGGAGTTTTAAAATACCGTTAACGATTTCAAATTCTTTGAAATCTTTTGTTATTCCTTAAATCATTTTAAAGCTCTTTAAAATTTCTTGAAATCTTTAAAAATACTATGAGAAATGAGAAATCCTTTAAAATACCTTTGAATTATTGAAGTTGATTGAAAAATCTTGGAGTTTTAAATTACCCTAAAATATTTCAAATTCTTCAAAATATTTTGATATCCCTTGGAATCCCTTTCTTTTTTTAATTAATTTTTCCCATTGCAATATTATTTATTCCAAATTATAAAGTACAATATGCATAATTAACTTGTAAAATCTTCTAAGTGAGTCAAGGCAGAAGTGACAAAAAGGTTTTAATATAACGGCTTAAATCCATACTTCAGGTTCCTTTAGAAACCGTTTATCATTTTGGGTTCCTTTTTGTTGCAGCTCCATTGGAACCAAAAATTGGTTCTAATAGAAACCCCAGTTTTTTCTGTATTGTTCCAAAGGAGACTCCAGGTGGACCTCCTAAGGAATCCAATTTTAGAAGTGACTTTTTCCAAAGAAATTATTTTCCAGTTTGCCCACTTAACAGAACTCTGACGGACATTGTTTGATGAAGAGAATTAAAGTACAAAATATTATCGCAATTAGAATGGATATGACTTTATAATTATAATTTGCAGGTTATGTAGCAAGCTTGTAAAGATAAAAGCGTAACAATATGCAAAAACCTTTCCCTCTTGAGTCATCGGTCGACAAATTATGTAAATCCCTAACTTACTAACCCCACTATGCAAGCGCTGTTCTATTAAAGTGTTTCCAAAGGAACCCTTTCGGGTCTCCAAAGGCTTCTATTGGAGGTCAAGTTCTAAAAATACCAACTTTCATTTAAACCAAATTACTTTTTTTAATAAGTAACGAATTGGTAATTAGTTACCGTCAAACGAGGTAATTTCGGACATGTGGGGTAATTTCGGAGGCCCATTAATGCTCTGAATTGATAGGATACATTACTTAAAAACTACCCACCTTAAGTAATTTAAAGTATTAATTTACGCAAAAATTAATTTCCAGACCCATAGAATCATAAAATAAACATTTTTCTAAGATCTACAGAAACCAAAAATGTTACTATTCCAATTGAATATTCGTGATTTCAATTGAAAATTTATCTCTTTAGTTAAAAATACAACTATTCTTTATCATTATTTGAAAATTCGTCTTCTTTGGTTAAAAATGTGTGTAATTTGGTTCAAAATGTAACTATTTTGTTCAAGATTCAACAATTTTGGTTGAAAATTTTTCTATTTGGTTGAAAATTCAACTGTTTTGTTGACAATTTGTCTTTTAAGCTTGAAATTTCAACAATTGGTTGATTTTTCTCCCTCCTCGACTTAAGAATCTTTTTTGGTTGAAAATTCAAGACTCAGCTATTACATTTTGCTTTGAGAATTCATGTTTTTTTGTTCAAAATCAATTTTTTTTTAATGAACTTTATTTTCGAAAATTCATTTGTTTAAATTAAAATTCAACTATTTTTTGTTTAATCAATTTTGTTATGGTTGGAAATTTAACTATTCCATTTTTGGTACAAATTTATATGTTTTAGTTGAAGATTCAATTATTTGATTAAATTTTTTTTTTAGTTATAATTTATTTATTTCTAACAAAAGTGGACAAAAAATTTAAAAAGTTAGTTATGTCAATAATAATTTGTTTAAAGAATTATGTTTGTTAGAATGTTTTAGTTAGTTAGTTAGTTAGTTAGTTATAAATTGTTTGAAAAATTATTTTTGGTAAATTGTAATAATCATTCCCTCAATAAGTGAAAAGTGGACCAAAATTTCAGAAAAAACTGCAACTATCTAGCATTACTGTAAGAGGATATAATTATAAATAATAACCATTTGTTCAAATATTCATGTTTCTTAATTGCTTTAATTATCACCTTGCTCTGAGTAAAAAGTTAACAAAAAGTTAAATAATGCAGAAAAACCGCAATTTGTTAGAATTATTCAAAGAGAATATTATTATAAACAATAAAAAATGATTTAAATGATTTCTGTTAAATCTAATTAATTGTTGCCTCACTTTAAATAAAAATTAAACAAAGAGTGGAAAATTTTAGGGAAAACTGCAACTTTTCAGCATTATTCTAAGAGAGTATGGTTGTAAGTAATAATAAATATTTTAAATAATTAAAAAAAAAATTGACTATCACCTTGCTTTAACTGAAAAGTTGAAAAAAAGTTGAAAAATGCGGAATAGTCCGCGATTTTCTAACTATATTCTGAGAAAAAATTGCTATAAACAATAATAAATTGTTTAAACGATTTATTAAACATCTAATTATAAGTAGAAAGCATTATTTTATTATTTTAATAGGAAACTGATAAGGAATATCCATATGTTATGCTAATAATAATTAAAAAGCAGAATTGAATTTAAAGTTAATTATTAATTAATTATGAACACATTTTTATCTTTAATATTTCTGAGAATTGATTGTATCTTTACAAAAAAAATGAATAAAATTTTTCAATTAAAAGATGTGATTTCTTTTTTCTAAGAATTATTCTTAATCACATTGAACAAAATTTAGAATTTTTCTTCTTCTTAATATATCCACTGATTTGGAATGGAATGGAAGCTTCTAATGTGTCCCCTAAGGTCTTTCATTTTTCTTGTATTTCTTCCCTATTCCTTTACACATCCTCACACTTACTTAGTGGTGGGACGGGGACCTACAGTTTAAGGTGGATTCCGAACCACCAATATCCGCTGATTTAAAAAAAAAATTTACATTTTTGCGTATTACATACCTATATGTAGGGCTTTTATAATTTCATTATGCGACAGCAAATAGCGAAAGATAAAATGGGAACAAAAGAATGTAAAAATATCAAAGGAAATTGTCCCGCAGCTATCAGGCTGCGTTGACAGTGCCACGTGTGGATAACACAATATCGTTAGCGCACCCGCACTTTGTACAAAAGTGCGTAGCTTAGTTTGCGTGCGATGACAAGATATATATGTATATGCACGCATAGGACTGACTCATGCGACTCGTCCTAATGGCTTTTCACCCATGCAGGAAACACCTGCTCTATATATAACAAATTCACAAGTCTCCTTCATGCAGAATTCCCTCTTAAGAAATCATTTTAGTTTATATGTTCAATTGAAATCCATCGAAATCAAAGCTTTAAAAGATATCAAAGGAATTCAAACAACTTTTTAAAAAATTCCAAATTATTCAAGATACCCTGAAACGGGGCGAAGCGGGACAACAAACAAGGAAAGCGGGACACCCGTTATCTAGAATTTCGAAAGTTATATTGCTTTTTTTGGTTTAAAAACAGGTAGAGACACTGTAGGTTGAAGTGGGGCACACGAAAAGCAAGTGTCCCGATTTACCCGAAATGTCCTGCTTAGCCCCGTCTTATCGTAATTATTAATGTAAAAAAAATTTGGCTCATATATTAAATACAAGTTAATATAGAAAGATAAAAAAAAAGGATTTGCATAATTTGAAACGTAAAGAGTTTGTCGAAACTTCAGAGTCATCCAACCGCTTTCCTGGACCTATTAAGGCTTCGGTGTTTGATCAGATTGACGGCACGTCCGACTAGTCCGGCAACGCAAGGGTTAATTAAAAAGGGTGCCACGCGTTATTTGATTACAGTTTCTCAACGAAGCACACGCATTGGAAACCTGACATTTTCTCGATTTTTGATGTACTAACCATTTTTCCACGTTATCTTCATATTTATGCATATTAACACTACGAAGTACATATATTGTTGAAACATTACACTAAATCGAAAAATATGTTTAAAAAAATTGAGGGTTGCGGCTTGAACAAAAATTGGTGTCTTTTACAACTTAAACTCCAGTGGAAACTTGTGGAGACCTGAAAGGGTTCCTTTGGTGAAACTTGAATACAACATGAAGGCGCATTCACATAACGGCTTGCAATGTGGGTTTGGTAAGTTCAGGATTTACAGAATTTGTCTCTATTAAAATTGGGTTTCTTTGGAACAAATTCATCTTTTTGGGTTCCTTGTCAGCAAGAAGGTTTCCTTTTTGTCGCAGCTTCTTAGGAACCAAAAATTGATTCTAATAAAAACCCCAGTTTTCTTTGTGGATAATAACAATGTATAAATGCAGAAAAAATTAGTTTCCCTTTTAATATAAGGTTTTTCCTTTCTGCGAAAATCGTTGATAAAAGTCTGTATGAAGAATAGAAGTGAAATAACAAGAAAAATAAATAAAAATGGGAGGACAAAACAAAATAAATTTCAACACGCGACTAAGCTTGGCATCCGACGTGTGACAATAGTGTGAATCAGCAAGTCGCGTGCCGCAGTAATAGAAGAGCGTGGAGATCCGCCTTTCTATTTCTCGCCACATAAATATGTGTTCACCATTTCTATAGTGTCAATACAAAATCATCCATAAACTTTATCAACACAAGCCCATAAAAAACATGGAGAAAAGCAATTGGTTAAATATACATTTTTTTTATTATTTACAGCTTGGAATTCCTCTGTTCCAAAGAAAAGGATTAGAGAGTATCAATTTAGCAATTGTTTACTTTGATGATTTTCCCAATTTTGGAATAAATGGTTTAGAACTGGTTGGGAAATGTTTTTCTGGTCCAAAAGTAATTCATCAGTCAGGGGAGACTAAAAAAAGCTTTGGTATATTGCCCAAAAATACAAAATAAAAAACTTTTCAATTAAAAGTATGGAAAAAATACGTTTACTAGCTCAGACGACTTTTCCCAATTATGGGGTAAATGGCTTGGAACCTTTTGGAAAATATTATTTCGAGACCAAACGTAAAATACCAGTTAGGGGAGACCAAAAACGTTTGGTATTTTTCCTGAAAACACAAAAAAAAATTTTGCATAGGACAAATTCACGTTCTTCTTAAACTACTGATAGTAACGTAAATAAATGGTTTGCGAGATGTTTTAAAATCTTTTGGAAAATCTTCTTTCTAGTCTCGAATCAGAGAGAACTAAAAAATTTGTTATTTTGCCCAAAAACACCAACAAACATTTTTTTATATCTGGAAAAGTCAGGTTATGCTTAAAACACTTATATTAACCGATTCACATTTGTTCTTATATGGTTTCGTTGTGCAATTGGATTTGGAAACAACAAGAATTCAATAAAATTTTTATTTTTATTATTTTGGTAGTTCTTTAGAAAAATACAAATATTTTTGTAAAAAATGTAAAAAAATGAGTCTAAAGTTATTATAATTCCGTGGAAAGTGGTATTTTCTCACCTGGAGAAGCAAACAGTCGCGATACGGCAACTGAAAAATAAAAACAAGTCATTTGTGAACCACTATAGTAAACAATTACCATAATTTTATAGCTATGAAAAAAATATTATTTAAAGTCCTAATAGGCTAAATTTTTATTTGCTAACGTCATGTTCGTAAGCCAAAACTTCAGGAAAGTAACATGCGATTTGACAGGCAAGAATAGGCAGCTCATATTAAAAATCGTAGCCGGAGGCAATTACGCCTGGCACGTGCCTGATTTACTGCCCGACTTTGGGGTAAGAAAAGTGAGAGTATATTCTCGCACACATAAAGTGCACTTGCACACAGTGCATGTAAACTATACATTTCGTCAAATTAGACCTCATGTAATGCAGAAATCCTCGAATATAACACGTCCACAATTACTTGAGTCGGTGAAGCGATTCGGAAAGAAAAGAGAGATTAGCAACTGTAAGAGGGTGTGTATCAAGGGTATAACAAGTAAAGGGAAGGTTGAAATAAAGGGTAAGTGAAGACAAACATGTCAACAGCAGGTACCACCTTTTCTCTAAATTTGTATTACATTTACCATTAAACCGTTCTTTAGAAAACCCATCCAACAAGAAGAGGTCGCGAGATATGCGTCGCTGATTCGCCTGGGGCTTCACAGGTTGAAAGTGCACAGAAATACATTATGTGTGTATTTTCTCTTTCAATCTTGGAAAATAAGGCCAATCGGATCGAAAGAAAAAATACACATTCAATAGATTTTCATACACTTTCACTCTGAAGAGCCATAGTCGAATCAGCGACGCACATCTCGGGACCACTCTTTGTAAGTTGACTTAGGTTTTGGCACGCAAATGACAGAGAGACTTTTCGAAACGGGTGTTTACAAACAAAAAAACACATGCTTTAGGTTGTGCTAACATTTTAAAACCCATAAAATATCATTTTTGGTTTGTAAAATGACATTTTGAAAAGTTTCTTCGGCAATTTTGTGCCAAAAACAAAGTCAACTCAGGTGATTTTTCTAGAGAAAGGCTTAATTGTGGTGACAGTATTGCTGTGTTTGTTCTTGACCAAAAAGATGCAAATTGTTGTGTTATTAGGTTATCTAATCATAGTCGAATTTAGGTCCTAGGCCACTCTGAAATTTGCCGCCCTTCTTTTGATTTTCATTATTAGTTTTTGTTTTTTTGTTAGCAGAAATGACTGGTAAAAATGGCAACGCGAGTGAAGACCTTCTGGTAACCATTTTCAGCTAAATCTGTGGTTCCACTTAAGATCCTAGACCAAAGCTATTTTATTACCTTATAAAGTAGAAATATAAACAGCAAAAAAAAGTATGTAACACGTCAACTTCGAGAGAATCCAAGCTGAAAAATAAAGTTGAAATAACTTGATTAATGTAGTTGCAAAGCGAAGCAGTCAGTCATCCAGCTATCCGGCTCCTGTTAACCCTATTAGGTGTGTACAGTGCTTATTTGCAGAATCGGGTCTCCATCTCTCAATATCCCTCTCTCTGTCTTTCTCATGGTGCATTTTCTCCCGCTGGCTAGATTCCCTACTTCTCTTCCTGTCACCAGTTTTCTCCCAATCCTCGAGAGCCACCTCGTGATTCGAGGTGTACACGTTAATTACTGTATTCACGGATATTGCGCAAAAGGGTTATGCCCCTTAGTCGTCTGAATAGCGAAGCTAATACTCCAACGTAATCCACTTACTTCACCTATTCTACCTGCAAGTGCGAACAGCTCGTCGAAGAAACAGTATGGCGACGAGTCGCGATTCGTGAAATGGCACCTTGTAATCCCATTAACATCCTCCATTTGATTGATAAAAGCTAAATCACGAAGCTACTTATCATTGATGCAAGTTTTCAAGATTTTATAATACAAGTTATTAGTTCTGAATTATAACTTTCTTCTCTATACTATAAAAAGATGTCGCCTCTGACACTGTTTCAAGAATTTACCTCTGCCCCTTAACCTCTGAAACTCTACTTTCAAACCCTGTCCCTTAAACCCTACCACATTTCTTACGACCCCTATCCGTTAATCATGTTTCATTTAGGAAACGCCTTTTTACATAGATCTGAAATTTTTTCAATGAATGAGAAGGGTAAAAAATGGAAAATAGTGAACCGTACATCGGGGTGTCCCCATATATGTATGTTTTTGAAAAAATAGTACAATATTGTACTAAATATACTACTTTAACTCTATGTCCCTCATGACTTCGTGTGTCACATTACCCCATGTGCCACATTATCAAGTGTTCTATATTACTGCGTGTTCTATATTACCCCATGTTCTATATTACCCTAAGCTCTATATTTCCCCGTGATCTATAATAGCCCAAGTGTACTACCCTAACCAAAAACATAGACCTGAGGTGCTACATTACCCCATGTGCCACGCTATCCTATGTGCTATATTACCCTATGTATTTGTATTTATGGTAGGAAAATCGCCAGGGCTAGATAGCCCTCTAAGAAACAGGATAATACATCATTTGAAATGGTATCAAATTCATATATGTTAAGGCAAATTGAACGGTTACATGCTGTTGTGCATAATAAGTCAAAAATAATGAGGAAATTCTTTGTGTATATAAGAAATAAAGAAAATAGATAAATAAATATAAAAGGAAAATTCGAAGATAACATGTTGGCAAATTGGAGATAAGAGTTTATGAGTGAGTAATTTCAAGAGTTCGATTAGAAGTATTGCATATAAATATGAAAAACCAATTTTTGAAGTGATACCCCTGTAGTGGTTGCCCTATGTGTCATATTACCTCATGT
Source organism: Andricus grossulariae (assembly GCA_011634705.1). Classification (NCBI taxonomy): domain Eukaryota; kingdom Metazoa; phylum Arthropoda; class Insecta; order Hymenoptera; family Cynipidae; genus Andricus; species Andricus grossulariae. The sequence goes on from JAABKJ010007545.1 coordinate 264,586,237, forward strand.
CATTTTACCGCATTTTTTGTTGTTCCATACAATCTCAACTAGACTACCCTATCCAAAAACATAGAAATAATGTGCCAAGTTACCATATGTGTCATACTATCTCATGTGACATAGTGCCTTATGTTCCATATTGCCCCATATGCCATATTACCCCCACGTCATATTACCGCATTTTTTGTTGCCGCATTACGGTACGCGATATTGCCACAACAACCAAATTTCTGCATATGTCAAATTGCTCCAGGAGTATAAAATTAGACGAAGTGCCGAATAACACTATATGATTTTATAGCCGCCGCTGTCACTGTTTCAGGTATCAAGGCCGCTTTTAAAAAAGATAGTACATAAATTGTACAAAATATACTAACCTAAGCAAAAATAGACATAGAACCTACGTGCCACATTCGCTCATGTGCTACATTCCCCCGTGTCACAAATTACCCATGAGCCATATTACCACGCGTTCCGTATTAACCCAAATATACTACCCGAACCAAAAACATAGAGCCAATGTACCACATTACCCTATTTGTCATATTAACTCGCGTGTCATATTGCCCTATGTTCCATATTACCCCATTACATGTTCCCGTATTCTTTGTTGTCCCATATTACTTCAAATATAATACCCTAATCTCAAACATAGACCCGATGTAAATAATATGACGTTAATGTTTTTTATCTTATATGTTTAAAATCAATATTTTTTTAATATTGATTATTAATTTTATGAGTTGTAAAAATATTTCTCTAGCTCCTCTGGGATCCGAACCCAGGTCTTTCAGATTTCCGGTCTGATGCTCTTAGACACTAAGCTACGGAAATACGAGAATATTTCTTTTCCAACCCTTACAAGTTGAATTCCGATGCCATTCATTATACTTGTAAGATTAAATTTATCTTAAATTATTCCTAACATGTGAGATATAAGTTATATTGATGTTATTGTTCTTGACCAGGGAGATGCAGTAAATAATATGATGTTAATATTTTTGGTCTACTGCATATAAAATCAATATTTTTTTATATTGATTACTAATTTCATAATTTGTTAAAAAAATCTCTAGCTCCGCTGGAATCCGAACCCAGGTCTTTCAGATCTCCGGTCTGGTGCTCTTATTCACTAAGCTACGGAGAGACGAGAATATTTTCTTCACAACCCTTACAAGTTGAATTTCGATGCCATGCATTATACTTGTGAGATTAAATTTATCTCAAATTATTCCTAACATGTGAGATATAAGTTATATTGATGTTATTGTTTTTGACCAGGGAGATGCAGTAAATAATATGATGTTAATATTTTTGGTCTACTAAGTCTAAAATCAATATTTTTTTATATTGATTACTAATTTTATAATTTGTTAAAAAAATCTCTAGCTCCGCTGGATTCCGAACCCAGGTCTTTCAGATTTCCGGTCTGGCGCTCTTATTCACTAAGCTACGGAGAGACGAGAATATATCTTTCACAACCCTTACAAGTTGAATTCCGATGTCATCGTTTTATACTCGTCAGATTAAATTTATCCTAAATTATTCCTAACATGTAAGATATAATTTATATTATTGGTAATGTTTTCTGTCTACTGCATATAAAATCAATATTTTTTTATATTGATTACTAATTTTATAATTTGTTAAAAAAATCTCTAGCTCCGCTGGAGTCCGAACCCAGGTCTTTCAGATTTCCGGTCTGGCGCTCTTATTCACTAAGCTACGGAGAGACGAGAATATTTCTTTCCCAACCCTTACAAGTTGAATTCCGATGTCATCGTTTTATACTTGTCAGATTAAATATATCCTAAATTATTCCTAACATGTGAGATATAATTTATATTAATGGTAATGTTTTCTGTCTACTGCATATAAAATCAATATTTTTTTATATTGATTACTAATTTTATAATTTGTTAAAAAGATTCATTTTCTACAAAAAATATAAATTTTCAACAAAACAGGTAAATTTGCTACTAAAAAAGATAACTTTTTAACAAAAAAAAGAGTTTGAAAGAAAATAATTAAATTCAGAACGAAAAAAATAAGTTTTCAATCAAAAAGATAACTCTTCAATCGTGGAGATAAAGTTTCTACACAAAAAGACGATTTTTCAACAAAATACATAAAATTTTCAACAACAAAATAATTTTTCAACCATGAAGATAAATTTTGAATCATGAAGATTAATTTTCTACAAAAAAAGACAAATTTTCAACAAAATACATGAATTTTCAACTAAAAAAAGATAAATTTTTACCAAAAATGAAATAGTTACGTTTTCAACCAAAAAGATAAATTTTTAATTAAGAAGATACATTTTTTATTAAAAAAGACGAATTTTCAATCAAGAAATATTTTTCAGCCTGTAAAAAAGACGTCATCCAAAATGTTGAATTTTCAAGACATAAAGCCGAATTTTCTACAAAAAAGTTGAATTTTCAACTATTGTAATAGTTGATATTTCAAACAAAAGACGAATTCTCAACAAAAAAGTTGAATTTTCATCCAAGAAAGATTTTTCAGTCTATAAAACAAACGTCATCCGAAATGTTGAATTTTTAAGTCAAAAGGTCGAATTTTATACAAAAAAGGTGAATTTTCAACAAAAAAGTTATTTGTCAATAAAAAAGTATGGTTTTTCAACAAAATTTTTAGATTCGCAACAAAATAGTATTATTTTCAACCAAAAAAGGACAAATGTTCAACAGAATAGTTCAATTTTGCAACCAAAAAGTTACATTTTTCAACCAAGAACATTCATTTTCTATAAAATATATAAATTTTCAAACATATAGTTGAATTTGCAATTGAAAAAAAATCAATTTTCAATCAAAACAAAATAGTTAGATTTTCAGTGAAAAAGATTAATTTTCTACCAAAAGGATTAATTTTCTACAAAAAAGACCAATTTTCTACCAAACAGGTGAATTCGCAAATAAAAAAGATAAATTTACAACCAAACAAAAGTTTACAAGAAAATAATTAAATTTTCAACCAAAAAAATAAGTTTTCAACCCAAGAAGATAATTTTCAATTGTGAAGGTTAAGTTTCTACACAAAAAGACGATTTTTCAACAAAATACATGAAATTTTCATCAACAAAATAATTTTTCAACCATGAAGATAAATTTTGAATCATGAAGATTAATTTTCTACAAAAAAAAGACAAATTTTCAACAAAATACATGAATTTTCAACTAAAAAAAGATCAATTTTCACCAAAAATGAAATAGTTACGTTTTCAACCAAAAATCATAAATTTTTAATTAAGAAGATAAATTTTTTATTAAAAAAGACGAATTTTCAACCAAGAAATATTTTTTAGCCTGTAAAAAAGACGTCATCCAAAATGTTAAATTTTCAAGACATAAAGCCGAATTTTCTACAAAAATGTTGAATTTTCAACAAAAAAGTTCATTTTCAATAAAGAAGAATGGCTTTTCAACAAAATTATTAAATTTTGAACAAAATGATAACATTTTCAACAACAAAAAATGAATTCCCAATAAAAAATAATAAGCTTTCAACAGAAAATAGTTCGATTTTCTTGTTGGGTTCTATTTATTCAGTTAGCACTTAACTAAAAAAATGAGAAAAAATGGTAAAGATGGGAACAGGTAAAAGACTGTGAATCCTGTGACATAAACAGGATTTTTTTTAATATACAGTTAATTTATGATTATTTTGTATAATAGTTTAAATAAATATTGAAGTTCCCTAAGTTAATCAAATCTTAGTCAGATTTTGTGAAAAGGAGGAATTTGTGAGGGGATGGGAGGGGGTGATCAGATTAAATCTTACTGTATCTTACATGGATGAAGAGGGGTTGAAAATTTCTGAAAAACACCAATAAGTAATTTATGGTTGAACCCTGATGAGACTTTTAAATTTTAATCTTTTAATCAAAGTCAGTTATTTTTATTTTCTCTTACCTTGAAGCACGCTTTTGTACTTCCAGTGGTATCATCATTTAAATAAAAATTTTAGCAATATTTAATTGTTTGCTGGTTCATAATAATAATCAGAATATGTAAGATCAAAAAATCTATTATAAAATACGAGTTATTATATAATAATATCAAAATCTATATTATTGATAAACATTACAAAAAAGTTTCCTTTAAACTAGAAATAAAGTTTTTGTTATACCGGATATGTATAAGACTTACTTTCTACAGAGTACACAAATGTATAAGCTGCGGAAACATATATGTGAAACAGCAGAGACAATCGATCGCAGAGCTTGTAATTATTGTACATGGTTTGAATATCCGAGTATCTCATATTTCCGCAGGACACGCAACATCGCTTTTGATAAAGTCCGTCTATATTTTTTATAAATTCTACAAACATGTAAATGCAGGAATTGCGATCCAGGAATTTTTATAGATGTCAATTGTGCTATTGCATAACCCAAATGATAACAATCTTTACCCTACTGTCTATTAAAATCTCGAAAATAAATCTATTGACAATATTTCAAGGCCTAGAGATATTCGTAAATTAACTTAAAGGTTCCTTTTGTCATTAGAAAGCTTTTAGGACTGAGTAGAAAAAAAAAACACTTTTTTTGAATTGAAAACAAATACACTGAACTCCCGATATAAGAACGGTTTCGGGCATGGTTTGCAGTGGGCTTGATCCTAAATCGGGGGAATCAAAACGTAAATAGGTCGAATGAACCATTTCTGTTGTATCTGGACGCATGACGCAACCTGATGCAACTAATACGCTGATAATGCGGCCCTCATGCTGCTTGTCACGCTTGACTGAACATCGCCTCTCTCCCGGGCCTGCGACTCCCCTCATCACGAAACTGCCGAGGACATGAATTCTAGGAATATCAAAAACCGGGGGTTCTTATATCGGGAGTTGAGTATAGTGCCAAATCTTTCCATTTGTCATTAGAAAACTTGTAGGACTGGGTGCCAAACAGTACTTGTAATCCGCCGTAATCCCAGGCAATACACGTGTAGCCCTAGGAAATCCACTTTTAACCAGAGTAATCTATTTCAATACACTTTAAATGCATGGTAATACACTTGAAATCCTAGATAATTCACTTGTGATTCAGTGTAATCCAAATAATCCAGTGTAATCCCCTTGTAACCCTAGGTAGTCCACTTTTAACTGAAGTAATACATTTTAATCCACATGTAATCTAATGTAAATGTAATCTAAATCTAAATAATTCTTCGTAATCTGCAGTAATACACTTTTAATCTTGATTAATTCGCTTTTAATCCACATGTAATACTAGGCTATCCTCTGTAATCCTAAATAATACACTTGTAACCCTAGGCAATCTCCTTGTAATCCATTGTAATCCACTTTTAATCTATTTTAATCTACATGGAGTCCTGAGTGATCTAATTGTATTCAGAAGTATTCAATTTCAATCGACTTGTAATCCTAGATAATCCACTTGTAATTCCCCGTAATTCACTTGTAATCCCAGGTCATCCACTCGCAATCTTAAGTAATCCAGTTTTAATCTAATTAATTAAGTGTAATCCTAGATAATCCACTTGTAATTCCACGTAATCCACTTGTAATCCCAGGTCATCCACTTGCAATCTTAAGTAATCCAGTTTTAATCTAATTAATCCAGTGTAATCCTAGATAATCCACTTGTAGCCGCAGTTAAAACACTTGTAATCTTAGTTAATCCACTGGTGACCTTAGGTTATCCATTTTTAACCGGAGTAATATGTTGTAACCCACTTGTAATCCGCTTTAATCAATTTTTAATCCAATTAATCTGGTTATTATTATTATTATTATATCATTAAGCGGTGGGTAATCTTAGGTAATCCATTTGTAATCCTGGGTAATTCACTTGTAATTCCAGGTAATTTACTTGTAATCCACTTGTAATCATTAGAAAACTGTTAGGAATGGGTGCCAATTGCCAAACAGTTTTTCAAAACTGAAAAATATAGTGTCAAATCTTGTTTGTAATACTTTTCTTTTTTTTTAACTCGTGTGAGATATTCAACTTTTCTTTTTTGATTTATTTAAGGGGTTTGACCCTCTTTCTGAATTTACAAAAAAAAAAAAAAAAAATAGAAAAAAATATTCAATATTAAGAAAATGGCATAAGTTTAAATAAAAATTCCAATTTCCCGAAAAAATACATGACATACGAAAAAAGTTTATATTTTGCACCATTTTCAAAGTATTTTTTAACACCAGGTTATCTATTGTAATTCACTTTTAATCCATGGTGGTTCACTTGTAACTCGGGCTAATCCCATTTAATCCACGTGTAACCCTAGGTCATCCAATTTTAACTAGAGTAATCATTTGTAATCCAATTGTAACCTGGCTTAATCCATTGCAACCCTCGTGTAATCCCAGGTTATTACTTGTAATCTTAGTAATCCAGTAATCTGCAATAATACACTTGTAATCTTAAGTAATCCGCTTATGATTTACTTTTAATACTAGGCAATCTTAACTAACACACTTGTAACTAGATAATCAACTTGTAATCTTAGGGAATCCACTTTTAAACCTCGGTAAAACGCTTGTAATTCTAGGAAATACACTGGTAATCCAGGTAATATACTTGCAATCTTTTGTAATCCACTTTTAATCGGAATAATCTATTGTTATCTACGTGAAATCGTAGGTAATCAACTTGTAATCGGAGTAATCCAGTATAATACACTTGTAACCTGGCGCAATCGATTGAAATATACTTGTAATCCTAAATAATCAACTTGTAATTCGAGTAATCCTGTGTGATCCACCTGTGAACCGGCGTAATCCATTGAAATCTACTTGTAATCCCAAATAATCAACTCGCAAGTCCAGGTTATTCAGTTGTAATCCAAGGTAATTCAGTTTAATGCTAGGGAATCCACTTGTAATCTTAAGTAATTCGCTTGTAGTCCAAATAATTCGGAGTAATGCGATCTAATCCATTTTTAATCCAATTAATTTGGTGTAATCCTAGATAATCCACTTGTAATCTGAAGTATCTATTGACGATAATATTTCAATGCCGAGAAAAATTCATAAATTAATTTAAAGGTTCCTTTTGTCATTAGTAATCCACTTGTAATTGTAGGTAATTCATTTATAATTCGAGTTTATCCAAGTGATGCAGTGGAATCCACTTGTAACCCTGTGTAATCCGAAATAATCTACTTGTAATCTAAATAATTAGGATAATCTACAATAATCCACGTGTAATCTTAATTAATCCATTTTTAATGCTAGGCAATCCAGTGTAATCTTAAGTAAAACACTTGTAATCTTAACTAATCCACTTGTAACCCTAGGCTATATGCTTGTAACCTTCGGCATTACACTTGTAACAGGAGTAATCCATTATAATCCACTTTCAATTAATTTTAATCCTGGGTAATATACTTGTGGTCATCATTAATCCACTTGTAATTATCATTTATCCACTTGTATCAATAGGTAACCCACTTGTAATGGGCCTCAATCCACTTTTAGTCCAATTAATCCAGATAATCCACTTTTAATCTAACGGAACCCAATTTTAATCGTAGATAATCCACTTTTAATCCGAAGTAGACCAAGTAACGCGGAGGAATTCTAGTAATCCATTTTAATTCTATCAATCCTGTGTAATCCTAGGTAATCTACTTGTAATCCGCTGGACCAAATTTTGAGGAGTTGTTTCTTCTCAGGTTTTTTGTAAATACAATGTTTATTTAATTTGAATAATCGCTGATTGTGTATTTTTGCTTCGGCTTGCGTACAATATACTCTTTTAAGTGAAATACATCACTCAGAATTTTGGCCGAATTTCCCCAAAGTATTTAGGGGTCGCCCAATCTAATTTTTCTTGAAAACTCTACCAAAAATCTGAGTAATTTATTTAAGTAAAAAGAGTACATCGTATATGCCTGTCGAAGTAAAAAAAAGTTAGTAGTATTTATTTAAATAAATCAAGCATTTTATTTTCAAAAACCCGGCTTGAAGGAGCCCGAAATCCTTTTTTTTTTATTTTGCCATAACTTTGAGTGATTTATGTCACTCGAAAGAGTGTACTATATTTTGTATTCTTAAATCTTAAATTTTTAATTTTTAAAATTAAATCTACAAAAAATCCGTTTTAATAAGAAAAATCATAGAAAACGTTATGCGAATTGATAAAAATTAATGCTTTTTAAATTAAAATTTAAATTAAAACTTAAATTAACTTGAAGTAAAATTAAAACTCTCAAATTATCTACTAAATGATTAAAAATACTATGTATGCTTTATGCTAGAAATTATTAGTTTAAAAGAATTTTAGTATTTTTAAATGAAAATAATAAATTTTAGGTTATGTTATAGCGTTTTACGTTTAGCGTTTTACCGTAAATCGGTATTTTTAATAAAAAATTAATAAATTTCAATGATAATTTTTGTTCAAAAACCTACGTCTTCCGTTTTTGTTAGCACTTTTACCGAAAATTTGTATTTTCAAATAAAAATTATTACATTTAAATCCAATGATTTCTGTGCATAATAATACAATTTACAATCTTGAACACAACTTGGGATTGTGTTCGTTTTTTTCGTCGTAAATTGTAATTTTTATTAAAGAATCATTAAGTTGCAAAGAAGATTTATAATTATTCAACAATTGTAGGTAACAGCTTGGTAACACTTTTATGTTATGTTGAGATTTGACACCTTTGTCACTGAAAATCAGTATTTTTAGTAAAAAAAATCATCAGATTTCAAAGATTAAGAAATTTTATAAAATTTTAGGTTAAGCTAGCGGTTTTTACCGGAAATATTGATATAGATTTCAAAGAAGATTGAAAGTTTTCGAACCGTTTTAGGTTAGGTTATGCTAGTGTTTTTCTTATAAAATTTATATTGTCAATAAAAAATCATTATACTTGAGAGAATATTTACAATATTGAAACAATAATAGGTTATGTTAGCGTTTCGATCCAAAAATCGGTTATTTTAAACGAAAGTTATTTCACTTCTAAAATTAAAATTACCAATTTGAACAACTTTAGGTTATGATAGTGTTTTTCGTTTCTAATTTTAAAAAAATGCAATGGTTTTACTGTCTATACAAGAATATTATCTCAGATAATAGATACTATGAAATAATAAAATTTTCTATAAATATTATATATTTTAATTTAAAAATTATGAAAGATAAAAAAATAATTATCGCGTTCGTTTGCTTTTTAATAAAATCCAAATTTTATTTACAAAAACCGACTTGGGGTACCCCAAAATCATTTTTTGTCAATTCAATATATATATTAACTAAAAAAATAACATATATCTTTCTAATTTTAGTTTAAGCGCATGAATCCCTACTCGGAGGATCATGGACTGGTCTTCCGCTCATTTGTCTACCTCTTTAAAATCCTGCAGGATCGGCAGGAATGTAATTTTGTCTTGAAAGCATCCTTTTTGGAGATTTATAATGAGAAGGTTTGTTAAATAAAAAATAATATTACATTTAAATGCGCCTTGAATAAGATAATTTTTTTAACATATTTTTTTACAGTATTTCGTTTTTAATATATTTTTCATATCAGGTTATAGATCTACTAAACCCAGGCTCAAGAAAGCCACTTGCTGTCCGGTGGAGTAAAAAATCACGTGGATTTTTTGTTGAAAACCTTTTTACCGTTGAATGTGAAGAGCTTGACGATCTTTTAGCTGTATTAGAAGAAGGTCAGTTTTTTATTGTAGAGATATGAATGCTTGAATTTTACAAATTTTATTTAATTGCTTTTATTTTAACTTATTTTGTTTTGTTTTCTGTTTTGTCTTGTTTTCTGTTTTGTCTGGTTTTCTGTTTTATTTTGTTTTCTGTTTTGTTTTGTGCTGTTTTCTGTATAGCTTTGTTTTGCTTTGTGCTGTTTTCTGTTTATTTTTGTTTTGTCCTGTTTTCTGTTTTGTTTTGTTTTCTGTTTTTTCTTGTTTTCTGTTTTGTCTTGTTTTCTTTTTCATTTTGTTTTCTGTTTTGTTTTGTGCTGTTTTCTGTTTAGTTTTGTTTTATTTTTAGCTGTTTCCTGTTTAGTTTTGTTTTGTGCTGTTTTCTGTTTTGTTTTCTGTTTTTGTTTTGTTTTCTGTTTTGTTTTGTCTTCTGTTTTGTCTTGTTTTCTGTTTCGTCTTGTTTTATGTTTTTTTTTGTTTTCTGTTTTGTGCTGTTTTCTGTTTAGCTTTGTTTTGCTTTGTGCTGTTTTCTGTTTATTTTCGTTTTGTCCTGTTTTCTGTTTTGTTTTGTTTTCTGTTTTTTCTTGTTTTCTGTTTTTTCTTGTTTTCTTTTTTATTTTGTTTTCTGTTTTGTGCTGTTTTCTGTTTAGTTTTGTTTTATTTTGTGCTGTTTCCTGTTTATTTTTGTTTTGTGCTGTTTTCTGTTTTTATTTTCTGTTTTGTTTTCTGTTTTTGTTTTGTTTTCTGTTTTGTTTTGTCTTCTGTTTTGTCTTGTTTTCTGTTTTGTCTTGATTTATGTTTTATTTTGTTTTCTGTTTTATTTTGTGCTGTTTTCAGTTGTTTAGTTTTGCTTTGCTTCGTGTTGTTTTCTGTTTAATTTTGTTTTGTTTTGTTTTCTGTTTTGTTCACTGTTTTTTTCTGTTTTGTTTTGTTTTCTGTTCTGTTTTGTTTTGTGCTGTTTTCTGTTTAGTTTTGTTTTATTTAGTGCTGTTTTCTGTTTAGTTTTGTTTTGTGCTGTTTTCTATTTTGTTTTGTTTTCCATTTTGTTCACTGTTTTGTTTTCTGTTTTTATTTTCTGTTTTGTTTTGTTTTCCGTTTTTTTTTCTCTGTCTAGTTTTGTTTTGCTTTGTGCTATTTTCTGTTTAGTTTTGTTTTGTTTTGTCCTGTTTTCTGTTTTTTTTTTTGTTCACTGTTTTTTTCTGTTTTTTTTGTGCTGTTTTCTGTTTAGCATTGTTTTATTTTGTGCTGTCTTCTGTTTAGCTTTGTTTTGTGCTGTTTTCTGTATTGTTTACTGTTTTGTTTTATCTTCTGTTTTTATTTTCTGTTTTGTTTTCTGTTTTTTGTTTTTTTTGTTTGTTTTTTTTTCGTCTTGTTTTCTGTTTTGTCTTGTTTTTTTTCTTATTTTCTGTTTTATTTTATGCTGCTTTCTGTTTAGTTTTGTTTTGTCCTGTTTTGTTTTATGTTTTGTTTTATGTTTTTTCTTGTTTTCTGTTTTGTCTTGTTTTCTTTTTTATTTTGTTTTCTGTTTTGTTTTGTGCTGTTTTCTGTTTAGTTTTGTTTTGTGCTGTTTCCTGTTTAGTTTTGTTTTGTGCTGTTTTCTGCTTTGTTTTGTTTTCTATTATGTTTACTGTTTTGTTTTCTGTTTTGTTTTGTTTCCTGTTTTTTATTGTTTTCTGTTTTGTCTTGTTTTCTGTTTTATTTTGTTTTCTATTTTGTTTACTGTTTTGTTTTGTTTTGTTTTCTGTTTTTTTTTGTTTTCGGTTTTGTTTTCTGTTTTGTTTTCTGTTTTTATTTTCTGTTTTGTTTTCTGTTTTTATTTTCTGTTTTGTTTCGTTTTCTGTTTTTATTTTCTGTTTTGTTTTGTTTTCTGTTTTTATTTTCTGTTTTGTTTTGTTTTCTGTTTTTTCTTGTTTTCTGTTTTGTTTTGTTTTCTGTTTTGTCTTTTTTCTGTTTTGTCTTGTTTTCTGTTTTATTTTGTTTTCTGTTTTATTTTGTGCTGTTTTCTGTTTAGTTTGCTTTGGTTTATGCTGTTTTCCGTTTAGTTTTGTTTTGTTTTGTCCTATTTTCTGTTTTGTTTTGTTTTCTGTTTTGCTTACTGTATTTTTTCTGTTTTGGTTTGTTTTCTGTTTTGTTTTGTGCTGTTTTCTGATTAGTTTTGTTTCATTTTGTGCTGTTTTCTGTTTAGTTTTGTTTTGTGCTGTTTTCTGTTTTGTTTGCTGTTTTGTTTTTTGTTTTTATTTTTTGTTTTGTTTTCTGTTTTTTTTTGTTCTCTGTTATGTTTTCTGGTTTGTCTTGTTTTCTGTTTTCGTCTTATTTTTTTCTTGTTTTCTGTTTTATTTTGTGCTGTTTTATGTTTAGTTTTGTTTTGCTTTGTGCTGTTTTCTGTTTTGTCTTGTTTTCTGTTTTATTTTGTTTTGTGCTGTTTTCTGTTTAGTTTGGCTTTATTTTGTGCTGTTTTCTGTTTAGTTTCCTTTTATTTTGTGCTGTTTTCTGTTTATTTTTGTTTTATTTTGTGCTGTTTTCTGTTTAGTTTTGTTTTGTGCTGTTTTCTGTTTTGTCTTCTGTTTTGTTTACTGGTTTGTTTTGTTTTCTGTTTTTATTTTCTGTTTTGTTTTGTTTTCTGGTTTTTTTTCTTGTTTTCTGTTTTATTTTGTGCTGTTTTCTGTTTAGTTTTGTTTTGCTTTGTGCTTTTTTCTGTTTAGTTTTGTTTTGTTTTCTGTTCTATTTTGTTTTGTGCTGTTTTCTGTTTAGTTTTGTTTTGTTTTACGATTTTTTCTGTTTTGTTTTCTCTTTTGTTTTGTTTTGTGCTGTTTTTCGTTTTGTTTTATTGTGAAAATACTTTACCTAAACAAATTAATAATTTCCAAACAAATTTGTTGTTTAGGAATGAGGAATAGAGCTGTCGGTTCGCACAATATGAATGATCATTCTAGTAGAAGTCATACAATATTGACTGTTCACATAACTTCCGAGCAGCAGGTGGGTGTAAAATTCCTTAATATATTATTATAATTATAATTAATTATTGAAAATTATCTTTTTAAATCACTTTTTCAATCGTGGACTACAAATTGCGAATTATTCCATTTGGGAATGTCTATCAATTACGTAAGGATGATTTTTGAAATTTTAGACCCCCTGTTGTCCCCCTACTGTAAGAATTCGTAAGAATTTTATTTCCCCCCCCCCCTCCTGTCATTTTTACGTAAGATTTTACATTTTTTACTCAATACATTAAAAATATATCAATTATTTCCATCGTAAACGATATTTAAAAGAATTTCAAAATATTTGAAAGAGTTTAAAGTATTTCAACAGATTTCAAAGGATTTTAAAGTATTATAAGGACTGCAAAGTATTTCGGAAAATTACAATATTTCTACAGAATTTAATGAGATTTCATAATATCGCAAGGAATTTCAAAAAATGTCAAGCGATTACAAAAAATTGAAATGGATTACAAAATATTTTCAAGGGGATTTACAAGATATCAAGGGTCTTCAAGGAGTTCAATCATATATCCAGAGATTTTACTGAATTTAAAAGCATTTCAAGAGATGCCGAAGGATTTGGACGGATTTTGAGGATTTTTGAGTGATTTCCGTGGATTTCAAGGGATTTTAACAGCTTTTAAGGGATTCTAAGAAGTTTCGAAATATTTAAAAATAAAACACGGAATTTCAAAGGATTTTAAAGGATTTTATGTGTTATCGAAGTATTTTCACGAATCTTTAAGGGATTTAAGAGATTTTAACGGATTTTAATATATATAAAGTGGTTTCGATGACTTCACGGGATTTCGATAGATTTCAAAGTATATCCATGGATTTTAGAGGATTTCGTAAGATTTCAAAAGATTTAACTGTTTTCCGAATGTTATAAATAATTATAAGGGATTGCGATGAATTTAATGTATTTGAAAAGAATTTAATGGATTTTAATACATTGTATAGGATTTCAATAGATTCGGGAAGATTTCCACGGATTTGAAAGATTTCAGTGCATTTTAAAGGAATTTCAATTATTTTAAAGGGATCTTAAAGATTTTAAAGGATTTCTAAAGATTTTAAAGGATTAAAAGGAATTTTTATGGGATTTTGAAGAGTTCAAGTGATTTCAAGCATTTTCACAGTTTTTAAAGGGTTTCAAGGGGTTTCTAGGGAGCTCAAATGTTTTAAAGAGATTTCAAAAGATTTCAGGAGATTTCGAAAAATAGTCGGAGATTTAAAAAAAAAAAATTTTAAAGGATTTCCACGGACTTTAAAGCATTATAAGGAATTTTTATGGGTATTTCAAAGATTTTCACAGTTTCTAAATGGTTTTAAGGGAATTTCGAAAATTTTTCGAAGATTTCAAAGTGTTTTAAGGGATTTTAAGGGATTTTAATAGATAAAGTTTTTCGAAGATTTCACGGGATTTCAAAGGATTTTTAAGGGATTTCAATCGATTTTAAAGTATATCAGTGGATTTTAGAGGATTTCGTTAGATTTGAAAAGATTTAACTGAAATTTTTCCGAATATCATAAAGAATTCTGAAGGATTGCATTGAATTTAATGTATTTGAAAGGAATTTAATGGATTTTAATACATTTTAACAGATTTCAAGAGATTCGGGAAGATTTTCACGGATTGGAAAGATTTCAGTGCATTTTGAAGGGATTTCAATTATTTTAAAAGGATTTCAAAGATTTTAAAGGATTTTTACGGACTTTAAAACATTATAAGGAATTTTTATGGGGATTTCAAGAATTTTCACAGTTTTTAAATGGTTGTAAGGCATTTTCAGGGAGCTCAAACGTTTTAAAGGGATTTCAAAAGATTATGTAATGATGAAATTAAGGCAGCCCAACAGGAAAAGAAAAAAGCGCGCGAGAGAACGTTAAACATCAGAGGTCTTAGCGAACATCACTACTTTACCACCGAGAAATTCACGCCTACCCCGAAAGGGAAACGGCTTAATGATATAATAATAATAATAACTTAAAATATCTGAATTCCTTGAATTCTCTGGATACCTTGAATTCTCTGAACTTCTTGAATTCTCTGAATTCCTTAATTTCGTTGAATTCCTCAAATTCTTTAAATTCCTGGAATTCTCTGAATTACTTGAATTCGTTGAATCCTCTGAATTCCCTAAATTCCTTCAATTCGTGGAATTCCTTAAATTCCTTCAATTCGCGGAATTCCTTGAATTTACTAAATGCCTTGAATTCTCTGACTTCCTTAAATTCTCTGAATTCCTTGATTTCTTTGAATTCCTTGCACTTTTTAATTTCTTGTATTCCCTCAATTCTTTGAATTTGCGGAGTTTTTTGAATCCGTTGAATTCCCGGAAATCCTTGAATTTTCTGAATTATCCGAATTCCTTGAATTTTCTACATTCCTTGAATTCCTATATAATATAATAATTTGGTATGCATTTTTTCATAAAAACAATCTTTAAAATATTTTTAAACAAACTTTTAAAAAGTTAGTACGCTCCATTCCACCAGGATTGAATACTTTTAACTGCTAAAAATTTATTATACGTAGATATAAAATACCACCCTCGTATAAACGTTTACGTAAGGACATAAACGTGCACAGTGGGGCAAGTGAAATCTGTGCACGTGCACAATTTGACAAGTTCCATCTATGCATGCGCACAGTTGGGCAAGTGATATCTGTGCACGTGCGCAATTAGGAAAGTGACATCTGTGCAAGTGCACAGTTAGGAATGCGACATCTGTGCATGTCGAAGTCCACAGGAGCCCACCTGTGCACGTTGAAATTTCTATGTGCACAGTTGTCCAACTACCAACTGAGTACGCGCACAGTGCTATCTGTGCACGTGCACAGTTGTACAAGTGACAACTGTGCACGTCTAATTTTCGATATGCAGAGTTGTCACTTAGAAAACTCTGCACGTGCACAGATGGTACTTAGACAACTGTGAACGTCGAAATTTCAACGTGCACAATTGTCACGTGGACAACTGCGTACGTGCACAGATAGTACTTGGACAGCTGTATAAGTCGAAATTTCGACGTGCACAGGTGGGCTCCTTTTGACTTGAGTGTGCACAGATGGACGTGCACAGTTGTCCGTCCGGCCATCGACGTGCACAGTTGGTCACGTGCAAAGTTGTCCGTCATCCGCACTCATGGAGCCCCTTCAGCTTTTTCGCCGGCGCGATTGTGGGTGAAAATTCACCTTTTTACTTCAAAATTCCACAATCTTTTTACGTTTTTGTTCTGTCTTGACTGAAAAATCTTTATTGCTTGAAAATTACTCGTTTGTGAAAAATTCACCTTTTTGGATTAGAAATTTATCTCTTCTGGCAGAAATTTCACTATTTCGTTGAAAATTCTTTTTTTTTCGAATAAAAATTATTTTCTTTAACTAGGAATTTAACCTTTCCATTTTTAGTTGAAAATTTATCTTTCTCAGTTGAAAACTAACTATTTTTTTATAATTTATCTTGTCTAGTTGAAAATTCATCTTCTTGGCTAAAAATTCAACTACTTGGTTGGAAATTTAACTTTTTTTTTGAAAATTCTAATATTTTGATACAAAATTCAACTACATTTTTAGTTGAAACTCTTTTGACTGAGAATTCTATTTTAGTTAAATATTCAACACTTTTGTAGAAAATATGTCTTTTTAGTTTGAAAACTCATCTCTATTGGTAGAAATTTAATTTTTTTTGTTAAAAATGTAACTTTTTGATTGGAAATTTATCTCTTTGGTTGAAAATTTATGTCTTTCGTTGGAAATTGTTTCTTTTGCTAGACAATCTTCTGTATTGAAAATATATCTTGTTGGTTAAAAATTTATCTTCTTCGTTGAAAGTTGAACTTTTTTGTTGAATATTAATTTTTTTAGTTGATCATTCATTATTTTAGTTGCAAATTCATCTCTTTGCTTGAAAATGTAACTATTTTGTTACAAATTAATTTTGTTTAACTCTAAATTTAACTATCGCTGTTGAATATTCAACATTTCAGTTGAAAACCCATCTCTTTGGTTGAAAAGTTAACTATTTTGTTTAAAATTTGTGTTCAGGACGTTGACCCTCTTTTGTTCCTTAACGCAGGAGAACAACGCAGATAAGAATGTTTGTTTTATAGATATCGTCGCGATGCTTCAAGTCATGTGACAGTCACTCGTTCTTCTCAGATTTCACACCAGTGAATATGAATGTTTATGTCGCAAGGAAGTACAGAGCCATCGACGTTTTCAGTACATGATCGGTTAGATTAATGAGCTTGAATGAAAGAGGCAATAAGGTCGACGTGAGGTTGAAAAAGTTACTTTGCATTCCATCTCTGGATCGTAATTTAATTTCTGTCCGCAAGATTCAACACATATATTTGAACCACTGCCAATACTTTTTATCAATGATTATTAATATAAAATATTTTACACAAATTTTGGGCTTTTTGGAAACAGCAAGTTTGAACGCGCCTAGGGCGCGCGCTACGCGCTCGGTCTTTGTATTTCCCCACATTTGTACACAGACCTGTTAAAATTAAAGGTCAACTCATTGACAACGGTAATTTATTGATTGTGAATTCTCTTTTTTTAAAGCTCCTTTGGCTTTAACGAATACATTCTCATCACGTACCTCGTGCTTCGGACTCGATTTTGTCCAAAATGCGAAATTTTCTACATTATATGTTCAACATTATTATGTCAAATGTATATTACATTCATAAAAAAAATGTAATAAAAATGTTAAAAACAGACTTATTTTCCTTGTCTTGTTTTTATAACATAAATTTATTTTGTTTATGTTCAAGGTTATTTTTTACGATTTGAACCAAAAATATGCATCCTAGCGTAAAGTGGTACTAAGAAAATTTGTAAATGTAATTTAGGCGAAAAATTTTGTTAGATAAAATTTTATTGTAACGCTTATCGTTTTTCCAAGAAGTTCATTTTTTTATTTTTAATGTATTTTTATAACAAAAGTTTATCACAAATTTTTGTAGACCTTTTTTGGTTGAACAACTTTTGTCTTTTCATTTTTTTTCGTACCTAGCGTCGTTTTTCCAAAAAATTGTATTGTTGATGTTATTTTTCACGATTGAAACAAAAATTACGCATATTATCAAAAAATGATTAATACAAAATTTGTGGAAATTTAAGAATTTTAAATTAGATTAAAATCAAACTCAAAATCCCATTCAACGCCCAACACTCAAGTCAATGTACAGAATTCCTGAAAACATTACACAAATTTGTAGCTCTTTTCTGAGTGAACAACTTTTGTCTATTAATTTTCTTCGTGGTTTATGTCGTTTGTCCAAAAATTTTATTTATTTCATTCTTAAATCAGTTTTTTACAAATGAAACGAAAAACAACACGTCCCATCAAAAAGTGATCAAGAGCAAATTTGTAGATCTTTTATGAGTGCACAATTTTCGTCTATTCATCTTTTTTCGTATCATATATAGTTAGATCGCAAAATGGAAGTTTTTATTTTTCATTATTTTTTTGTGCGATAAAAATTTGAATTTTCGATTTTTCAAGAAAATTGGAAAAAGTCTTATAACAATATTGTAGGGTGTTCAAGAAGAAACAATTTTCTTTTCTTTACCTTTTTCATATCGTGCGTCGTTTGGCGTAAAATGTTCATTTTCGTTTGTTTTTTAGAATTTTGTAAATGCTATAACTCCAGTAATTTTTGTTTTATCAAAAAAACTCATTGAGATAAAAAGTTTGCTTTTTGAGTACTGCGAACATCCGTACATAGAATTGTTAAATTTCACAAAAAAGTGGTCTCAAAAATTTTGAAAAAGAGCTCACTTGTTAAATTTTCATCCAAAATAGCTGGCTAACGAACTTTACCTTTACTTGAAGAGTATACAAAAGCCCAATCCTATCTGTGAATTCTTTCGAAAGTTATTGTGCTAACATAATAAAAATCTACATATATACATACACACAAACATACAAACGAATACATACATGCATACATACATACATACATACATACATACATACACGCAGAAAGACAGACAGACGCATTCGCGAAAACCTTTTTTTTTGGTTCAGAATGTCTCAAAACGTGGACATTTGATAGAAACGGAGTGGGTCAAATTTTACACAAATCTAATACCTTCTATGATGAGAATTTAAAAAAGTGAAATCGCTATCTCTTTCATTCCCCTTTGTCAGGATTTATAAGCAATAATTTCAATTGAAGTAGAAATAAAATAATTAATGACTAGAGTTTATTGAGCAGAAAAAGCGCTTTTGTAAATTAATTACTGTAAATCCTCGGTGGTTAGCATATCCAAAGGCAATTAGCAGTTCAAAAACAGGGATGTTGCTTTAATTATTGTTTTACACCTTGCTTATCCAACCTTGAGATAGCCTCATCAAGTCTCCTCATTTAATCCCCTTCTTCAGGGCAGGTAATTACACCGCGCAACGAGAGAAGTAAGTGTTTCTGAAGCCCCATAAGTATAATATTATCTCAGGGTAGGTTACTAGCACCGCCGGCGCTCAAGCAGCTTGAGTACTCCACTTACTATGATCACGTAGCACCGGTGAAACTGTATTTCAAATCCGTTCGCCCGAATCGACCGCTCGAAATATTACATTTCCTTATATTATTTTAGAAAACTCTCCTGTAATAATCTTTACTTTAACCTTAATTTAATGCAGCAGTGTGTCGATTGTACTGATACAAGGAAAAAGAGTTCTTCAGTGCAGAATAACATTTTCATAGTTACTCGTTATCACTCGAAAATGGTCTATATTTAATTTGCAGACTCTCTTTTGAATAAAATTGGTGGGTAGAGCAATAATAATCGGTTTAAACGTTGGCTAGCGTTAAGGCATTGAAAAAAAGAATAAGTGCTTGAGCTCTGAAAGTGGTTAATTTTGCTTATAAATCTCTGGAACATTCTCTCTTCTGTAACTATATACGAGGCCGAGTCAACGCCCCAACCCCTTTACGTTCGTACCGCCATAACCCTCGACCCGCACCACTCGACTCTCGCCACTCACAATTACGCAATTTAACCAAGCATTAAAATGATCCTCAATTCCCCAATCTACTTAACTCCGACCGTTTCCCTCACCAACGTTCTCGTTCAAGCATCACCGAATTCCATGAGTCTTTTTAACTAGTATCTTCCCGGACTTACTTCCTCGAAGATAAAGGGATACATCGAGGCGAATAAAGAAGCGATAATCCTTTCAAAAAATAATAATCTTCATCATTTACCGGAATAATAATGCACGAAATAATGCTTTTGTTTTTTAATTGCTCAGAATTCTTTTCTTTTTTAATTGATTCTATACCACCAAGAGGCAGTCGATGTCCTGTTGACGTTTCACTAATAATTTAAATTGAAATATAAGGGTCTTTGCCAAAAAATTGTGAAATCTAAGTCTCAACCGTTTTACCCACTTCCATGGTTCAAGATACCCAGTCATCGGTTAACAAATTTTCATTTGTTTCAACAACTTTAATTTGTTAAAATATTTATTTTTTCAGATAAGTAGCGAAATGAACGTATTTTCTAGACGTTATGAATTCTTTAATCAATTATGACAATAACATAATTTGCTTAAGTAATTTCACAGTTTTATTTACATTATATTTAAACAAATAAAATCGTTTGAAAAATTAAAATTTGTTTACATATTTACGAGTATTCTTGAAGAACAAATTAGTACTTTAAAATATTAAAACCTGTCGAAAATTTGGTAAGATAAAATGTTTTTCCTGCTTCTGTTAGGCAAACTGTAAACTTGAAAAAAACATAATTAAATATACATACAAATTTACCTGAAAAAACAAATGTTTAGATAAATGAGAATTGCTCAAACAATTGAAAATAAGTTAACGGATGACAGAGTATTCTCAAATTACCAATTCATAATTATTTACGAAAAAAACTTTCAGAAAGGGTTCAAAACCGCAACATTACGTAAAATTCAAATTTGTCACTCATGGACTTTTTTTGAGGACCCATGAGAGTGGCTACAAATTCATTATTGATGACGAATTCTGAACAATATACTGAAATACCGAATTATTTGTAATATATTATCGCGTTTAAATATCAGATTTACAAAAAGCCGACTTTCCCATGTTAAATCAATAAGAAACCTTATTGTCTTTGCGCGACCCCCTAAGTATTAACCGATTTCGATCAAATTTTGAGATTTTTTTGGGCATTCAAATGAAACTGGGGGAGTGAGAGAAGATAAATTCTAAAAAATTCCACCACGTATAAATAAGAACCACCCTTATGTCCACGTATAAAAATTCGAACACAAGAATTGAGGAATTAATGACAATAAATTTTGTGAATGATTTAGGCTTATACGAATCATTTGTATTAAGTTTAGGCATCTAAAAATTATGAATGGATGTTAATATTTCAGTTTTGAAGTTTCTACTCGGTAATACCCATATTTTAAGATTTTTGGTGTGAAATATTTTTAAAAAATGCTTTAGTTAGTATTTTAAAATTGAATAATTTCAAATTATGCTTATGTATGAATCCTTCCATATCATAAATAAAATTTAATTTTAAATTAAAGTCAATGATAATTGAATAATTAATAAATAAAAGAGATTCAAATGAATAATTATTATTCAAATAAAAATATTAAGATTTTAGGAATATTTCTTTTGTCATTTTTCGAAAGAAGAGTAGCAGAACGAAAGAAAACGAGCATCATTCGTGCAATAATGAACAACCTGTCTACCGTTACGGGATTTTCCGAAAGACTCCTTTTCAGACACGTAACTTAATTAAATATTTTAATTCAAAATTTTAAGTTGAATCACCGTGCAAAGGTGAGAAAACTTGCGCCTTAAGCGAAAAAGTCGTTTTGTTTGTTTCTAAATTGAAATTTCGATTTTTAGGAACGTTATTTGTCAGTTTTGACTTTGAAGTGGTCAAGCTTGATTAATTTAACATTGAAATCATTTTATATCAAACAATTTCCAATTCAAAGCGTTCATAATGTTCGAAATCAAAGAGTTTTCAATAAAAAATTGTCATAATTAAATAAATCAAAAGTTGAAGCCTTTGAAAGTAGACAATCTGTAAATGAGCAACACTTAAAGGATCATTTCGCTGGCTCCACCACCCACGCAAATTCAACTTTTTTTGGGCCAAATATTTAATGCAGAATTTGTTCAAATTTGTTCAACCAAAATTAGAATTTGTACAACACCGGAAGTACCTGATAACTCAAAAAAACACTGGCGGGGCCAGCGAAACATTTCGCTGCCCCGACATTATCCACACTCAACTTTACATCAGCGTATTATTTTCGTCTTGATTTGTTCGAATTGGTGCTACTAACTCCAACCCTTAAAAACTACCCCCTATGCGGCAAACACCACGGCGGGGACAGCGAAATATTACACCAGCCCCGACATTGTCCAAAATCAACTTCATATGGGCTCATATTTCCGTCTCAATTTGTTCAAATTTTTGCAACAAACTTCAAAATTTAAAAACTACGCCTTATGCGGCAAACAACATGGCGGTTAAGTATCGAGTCCAATAATAACATCAAAAAACCCTTCGAATCCACCCCTAGTTGTTTTAACGAAAACATTCCAAAGGTCAGCAGGTAAAAAAGCCAGAAAATTTTTTAAGTGAAAATAATCACTCAGTTCACCTTCACAAAACTCCAAGTTAAGTTTTATATCCAACAATAATACTCAAAAACCCTTAGAATCCACCCGTAGTTGTTTTAACGATAACATTCTAAAAATTCTCCAAGTAAAAAAACCAAACAATATTATACATAAAAATAATCAATAAGGTCACCTCGACAAAACTCCAGTTTTAGTTCTGAATTCAACAATAATATACAACAACCCTGAGAATCCACCCCTAGTTGTTTCAACGAAAACA
Organism: Andricus grossulariae; assembly: GCA_011634705.1. Lineage (NCBI taxonomy): Eukaryota > Metazoa > Arthropoda > Insecta > Hymenoptera > Cynipidae > Andricus > Andricus grossulariae. Next base: position 264,608,776 of record JAABKJ010007545.1, read on the forward strand.
AAGTATGCTAAGTAAAAAAGCCAGAAAAGCTTTTAAGTGAAAACATAATTAATCAGATCACCCTAACAAAACTCCAAACTAAGTTTTGAATACAACAATAATATTCAACAACGCTTAGAATCCACCCCTTGTTTTTTAAACGAAAACATTCCAAAGCTCTGAAAGTAAAAAAGTCAGAAAATATGCTAAGTGAAAATAATCACTCAGGTCACCTTCACAAAACTCAAGGTTAAGTTTTGAATCCAACGATAATATTCATCAATCCTTAGAATCCATCCCTAGGTGTCTTAATGAAAACATTTTAAAGGTCCGCCAGTAAAAAAGCGAATATTATTAATGCAATATTATACATTATTGCGCAATTTTATATTTGTTTTTAAAAAAGTTAGTACGCTCCATTCCACCAATTTTCTCTGAATGCCTTGAATTCTCTGAATTCCTTGATTTCTTTCAATTCCTTGATATATCACAAGACTCCAGACTGAGCTTTAAATCCAAAAATAATATTCAGCAACCCTTGGAATCCATCCCTTGTTGTTTTAACGAAAACATTCCAATATTCCGCAAGTAAATAAAACACAAAATGTTTTAAGTGGAAATAATCGTTTAGGTCACCTTCACAAAACTCTATGTAAGCTTCCGAATCCAACAATAATATTCAACAACCCTTAGAATCCACCCCTAGTTGTTTTAACGAACACAGTCCAAAAATTCTCCAAGTCAAAATGCCAGACAATTTGAAAATGAAAATAATCACTCAGGTCACTTTTTAAAAACTCCAGGTTAAGTTTTAAATCTAACAATAATATTCAACAACCCTTAGAATCCACTCCTAATTCTTTCACTTTGGACGATGTCGGGACTGGCGAAATATTTCGCTGGCCCCGCCATGATGTTTGCCTCACAGGGGGTAGTTTTTAGGGGTCGAAGTTGGTTGCATAAATTTGAACAAATCAAGACGAAAATAATACGCTCATATGAAGTTGATCATGGAAAATGCCGGGGCTGACAAAATATTTTGCTGGCCCCGCCATGATGTTTGCCTCATAGGGGGTAGTTTTCAGGGATTCAAGTTGGTTGAACAAATTTGAACAAATTAAGATGAAAATAATACGCTCATATAAAGTTGATATTGGACAATGTCGGGGCTGGCAAAATATTTCGCTGGCTCCACTTATGAAAAAGAAGTATTGGTAAGTATTGGATCTAATACTTTTCTCGCGAGTAAGTATTGGAAATCCAATACTTTTCCGCGAAAAAAGTACTTGATCCAATACTTACCAATACTTCTTTTTCATAAAGGCCGTCATGATGCTTGCCTCGCAGGGGTAGTTTTTAGGTGTTGATGTTGGTTGTAAAAATTTGAAAAAATTCAGACGAAAATAATACGCTCATATAAAGTTTATTTTGGATAATATCGGGGCCAGCGAAACGTTTCGTTGGCCCAGCCATTTTTTTTTTTTTTTTGTTGAGTTGTGTACTTCCGTTTTTGCACAAAATTTAGTTTTTGTTGAACAAATGTGAAAAAATTCTGCACTAAATATTTGGCCCAAAAAAAGTTGAATTTTCGTGAGTGGTGGGGCCAGCGAAATGGTCCTAACACTTAAAATTGTATATACATTCGAAGTAGAAGCCATACAAATTTATGAATTTTTATTCTTGGCAATTTAATACTGATGGATTCATTAGAGGAGTTAAAATCGGTGTAGTTCAGAATTACAGGAATTTTGAGAGCGCGGATTGATTACACGTTTTACTAGAAGCTTCATTATCCCACTCTTGCTAACTTATACAACCTTTAATTTATTTGCCAATAATTATAGAGTGCACAGTGGAGCAAACGTACCAATCCCACTCTTGTAATCACTGCTTACATTTCTAAAACTTTCCTGCATAATTTACATATCCATGAACCAAATTATGTGAATACTCAAAGAGACAGTATCATTTCAATTAGCAACTCATTGTCGCTACGTCAGAAATCTTACAAATTATAAGTTTACCATATTTTGCTCTTGAAGTGATGCAAACCCTGAACTACATATTATGTCTTTAAAAATCTCAAATGAAATGAAACAAAATTTGAAACGTCTAAATTGTAGCAATTAAAGATTTTATATATGAAGGCATTTGAAGCCCTAATTATTGAAATAATTCTTGTTTCCATTACATTTTGTAACAACTCGATCAATGTTCGATACTAGATTATATTTTTCCATATTATATTAATTGCATTACAAATTCTAAATCTATTGTTCTAAAACGAACTTGCCAAATCTCTTTTTTGATTGTAGCACACAGTTTACGAGCATCGGCTGAAACTTTCACGTAATCAATCATGTCGACAATCAGTGGGAGGGCGGGAAAGGAAACAACAAGGATAGGCCTTCTTAGTGATCAATCCAAGGCTCAGCAACGTAACGCTCAATCAGGATGGAGAACTAGATCGTTAAACCACGCATATCGAACGAGGCTAGGCTCGTTTCTTATCAACTCAGAACTGGATTCACCAGCGTTGACGGGTGGGGCTCAACAACACAGACTAATCTTTGTTTTCAACTTCCCAGAGTTGATCTCGACTTTCATCAAATCACACCTGAATTCCACGATTTCAACTTGGAAGATCTGAAATTGAATTAATACATAAATTAGACAATTTGACAAATAATCATGGCACCTCCCCTTAAATTTTTAACACAGACATGAAATGACCATTTTCAAAACTTCGGTAGGAGGTGTCACATTATTTATTTGCATTACATGCTCTGTAATCAAATATTAACCTAAACATACAAATATTTTTAAGTTACAAAAAATACATTGAGATAAATTTACTGTTGTTTCTTATTCCTTTAACTTCTACCTTGTCTATTTCTGTATTTAATTTTATCTTACCGTATGTATATTACAGGAGTGATAGCAAATCGATCCATATAAAAAAGTTGCATTTCTGATTGAGCCGGCTTCCTTACTCCGAAGAAAGTCTGGTGTGAGTTTAATTGTTCTCTATCTCTATCAGCTTCTCTTAACAGACCTGGTACTAACCCTAGCACTTGTCATTGCAACCGTACGTGGGGGTTTTCATGATGACTTGTGGATTTGCAGCGCGTAACTCGCGTGAGGGATTGGCAGCGAGCATCGCAAACTTTTAAATTGATTTGGAGTCTAGCCAATGGCGAGCGATTTTCCTCTTCTTCCACAGTCTCTTCTTCAAACCGGATCTTGCTTCCCTTTTTTTTAATCTGGCTAATGTCAGAAGCATAATTTGTTTTATTAATCAGTAGGACTTTGGCAAAAAATTGCAAATGCAACTTGAATTGTTCGACTCAAAATTGAATTTCGTGCCAATTTTTAAAACACTTCTAAAATAGGATTAAAGTCATGAAATTCAAAATCTAGTCATCAATATCTTTTCATTCGGATTACTTATTCATAAATTTGAGAGAGTTTCATAATAGCAAAGTTTGCCGGAGGATATTGGAGATGCAAGTTAATAATCTGTATTCTTGGATGACACATTAATGGAGACTCAAGTTTCCTCAGGTTGGTCGAATCGAAGACAATTTCTGCAATCTTACTGCGAACGATGATAGCCCCAGATATCGTAAAAAGCCATAATTACGTTTCATTCGCAGCTCCGGGCAATAAATTTTAAGATTTCCAGGGAAGATAGCCTTTTCTGGTTAGGAGACGATAATTCACCACACTGCTAGGAGGCGACGGGAACGAACACGGTCAACAAGTAGCCGCTATACACTTGGGATATGCTCTGCTAAGCAGAGGCCCTACAAAAACTATTACATTCACCAGCTGCCTACTAACTAGACTAGATCAACCCAGGTTCATCCTTGATCCAGACCTAAGATAGTACAAGTTTATTCAAAATCAGATGCCTTAATCAAGAATATAGAATGTGGACTCCATTTTGTTTGTTTTTTAAATCTGCTCTTCCTTCTATTTCTAATCAAAAAGTTGCTAATTTTGATATATTTTGTTCCAACTGATCCCACTTTTTCAAGCTCTTTTTGTTCTTCAAGAAGTCGGTGTATTTGTAGTTCTGTTCACACTTCTAAATGTATGTCCAGTTCTTTTATGCAACATTTTTTCTGAAAACAACATTTTCTACTTTCTAGACAATCCTCTTATTGCACTGCTTGTTTCGCGATTTCGTTTTATTTACGTGTGAACGAAAGGATGTCTGCGGTTGGCGCAGAGGGATGAGAAGAGAGCGATTGAGTAATCGGAGCCTCGTGGATCCACAGTATTGCTCAGAAAACCCATAATGAAATCTTGAATTTAAAACACATATTGAAACTCAGCTTTGCCAAGAACTTTACTGGTATGTCATAAATTGCGATTTCTTTTCACCCAGTCATTGATCCAGACCTCTTAAAATTTTACAAGTGGTTTCCGAATTTGTTCATATTCGACTAGGCATTCACTGGGTATAACATCCTTACTTTTAAAATTATGATATAAGTTTCCTACAAGAACTTCCTTTCCAACTTATTCTGTCATACATAACTATATCGACTTTTTCTAATCTTAAAAATCTTACCTCGTCTTACTGTTTAATGGGGTGGTTCGAAAATAAATACTTTTGGAATTCGAAATCGCTACAGCGCGGAAAAGTAGCGTATTGGGGTCCTAAAAAAGTATAAAAATAATATAATAATATATATAATATAAATAAATATTATTATTATTAAGTTAATGCTTTAAATATTTTTAAAAAATTTAATTTAATTAACCTATTAATCAACCATACAAATTCTACGATGATATTTTTTTCAACGAGTATTAATTTTCCTCTGGTTCATGTTCGCAGACGACTTTCGAAGATTTAATTAATTTCAAGATTCTGAAAACCTCATATCATTTTAAAATTGTATAGAAACAACCCCATAAAAAGTCACAGTAAGTGTAATGGATGATCAATTTTCGAGAAAACTTAATTCATCTGTAAAAACTGACAAATTCGCGATGAGCGACCTCTGACGTAGTAGTGACAAAAATCAAACTTCTTAAAAAAAATAGTTAACCATTTTTGAAAAATAGTAGAATTTTAATCGTTTTTAATCGTTTAAACAATATTATTCAAACAATAATATTTAATCTTCTTGGTTGAAATTCTTTTCGGTTTGTAAATTTAACATTTTGGATGACATTTTTTTCCATATTGACTGGAAAATCTTTCTTGGTTAAAATTTTACGTCTTGTTGAAAACTCATGATTTTGATTTGAAAATTCATCTCATTTAGTAGAAATTTGGTATTTTTTGTTAAAAAGGCAACTTTTTGGTTGAAAATTAATTTGTTTTGTTTGAGGATTAAACTATTTTGTTCAAAATCCGTCCTTTTTGGTTCAAATGAACTGTATTTAATTTAAAATTTGAATAATTTCTGGGTTCAAATACCAGCTATTACATATTATTTAATTAATATTTTTCAGTTGAAAATTCAACTACTTGGTTGAAGGTTAAACTACTTTAATAATTCATAAGAAGCAACAACATTTTACAAATAACGACACCTTCATCCAAATCGTCTAACGTTATTTCTGAATGACCCCTAAATAAATGCAGGAAAAAAATTTAGTCGGCAACAATTACGCAAGATACGAGGATATGGGATGGGGGGTATATAATATAGTTATATCACTGGAATACTTATTATTCCTCGAACCAAAGGCGACTTTTTTATTCATTTTTGCAGCACTCAATTTAAATGATTTCTCTTTGTTTCTTTTTCCCCTTGGTTCTCTGCTTTATAAAGCTGGTGCGATTGAAAACAGCTGCGCGAATATGTATGTCAATGTTCAAGGCAATGCTATTGCTACATCGATCAGAGCGACCTCATTGTGTCTTTAATCGTCTTTTATATCCGAAATGGTTTCTCGTCTCGCTCATCTCAAATTCATGTTTAACGCGATTTGCTACACCATCATTTGAACGATAGAATTTAATGTTATCGCGATTTTATTTTTAGCACGAACCTTCAGCAAAAAATATTCAGGGTTGCTATAGGTCAGAGAATTCAGCAAAGTCAGGGAAAGTCAGCAAATTTTAAACTGGTTAAGGAAAGTCATGGAATGTCAGAGAAAACCTGAAAATATCGGGGAATTTTCGATAAACTGAAGTTGAAGTTGAGCGGTCATTCAGAGTTCCATTAGACGTTTTTGTGAAATTTGCTACCCCCACCCCCTAATTTCTGACTAAGATTTCATACAGTCTGGGAACGAACATACATAGAAATTCTGTTAATTAAACAAATTTCGAGCCTAAAATGTGATTATTTTGTTGAAAATTGAACAGTTTTGGTCTAAACCCATACTTTTGTGTTGAAAATTGAACTGTTTTGTTGAAATTTCGTTTTTTTCTGTTGAAAATTTGAATATTTTAATAAAAAGTTCAACCCCTTGAATGAAAATTATTTTCTTTATTTACTGAAAAATCTTTTTTGGTTGAAAATTTAACTATTTTGTTGAAAATTATTTTTTATATTAAAAAATTTAATTTTTTTTATTGAAAATATGACTATTCCATTTTTGTCTGAAAATTGATTTTTTTTATTTAAAAATGTATGTCTTTTGTTAAAAAGTCGACTTTTTTGGTAGTCAATTCATGTTTTTTAATGAAAAATAAACTTTTTTGTCGAAAATTTGTTTTTTAGCTTTAAAATTCAAGAAGTTTGTTAGAAATTAACTTTTTAGTTAAATATCAATGTTTTTTCTTAAAAATTCATCTAGCTATAGAAAATTCAATCATTCTGTTATTAAATTATTATTTTTATGACGCAAAGTCAACTTTTTTGTAAAAAATTCGTTTTTGACATTAAAATTCAAGAAATTTGGTTGAAAATTAACTTTCTTGTTGAACATTCATATTTTCAGGTTAAAAACTTTACTGTTTTATAGAAAATTGGTCTTTTTTTGATGAAAATTAATTTGTTTTGTTTACGGATTCAAACAGTTCGTTGAAAATTTGTGTTTTTTGTTGAAAATTCGTATTTTTTTACGTGAATTTGACTATTTTGCTGAAAAATTCAACTATTTGTACGAAAACTAACTTTTTTGAACAAAATATATATTTTTGGTTTTAAATTTCAACTTCTTTGTAGAAAAATCGTCTTTTGCCATGAAAATTCAATATTTAAAATGAAAAATTTTTTCTTTCTTGACTGAAAAATCGTTTTTGCTTAAAAAGATAACTATTATGCCGAAATTTTTTTTTTCATGATTAAAATTTAACTTTTATAACTGAAACTATAACTATTTCATTTTTGGCTGAAACATGATATTTTCTCGGTAAAACTTAATGTATTTTGTTGAAAATTCCACTTCTTTGGTAGGAAGTTCATATGTTACTGGTTGAAAGTTAAACTTTTCTGTCGAAAATTCAATTTTTTAGCTTCAAAAATTGACAAAATTGTTGGAAATTAACATTTTAGTTAAAACTCTATGTTTTTTTTTTTGATTAATCTAGTTTTGTAGAACATTAATCTTCTTGGTTTAAAATTTATCTTTTGGCTTGAAAATTTGTAAAATTTAGTTTAAAATTCATTTATTTGGTTTCGAAATCTCCTTTTTGGGGTTGAAAGTTCAATTATTCTGTTAGAAAATTAATATTTTTTGGTTGGAAATTCAACTTTTTGGTAGAAAATTAGTTTTTTTGACATAAGAATTCAACAATTTTGTTGTAAATTAACATTTTTGTTATAAATCCATATTTTCGGGTAAGAAACTTAACTGTTTTGTAGAAAATTCGTTCTCTCTGGCTTGAAATTTTAACATTTTGGCCTAATTTTTTTCTGTATTGTCTGAAAAATGTTTTTTGGTTGAAAATTCAACTCTTTTGTTGAAAATTCATCTTTTCTGTTCGAAAATTAATTTGTTTTATTTGAAGATTCAAATAGTTTGTCAAAAATTCGTATTGTTTGTTCAATTCAACAGCTTTTGAATGACAAAAAAATTGGGTGGAAATAAGAACTATTACCCTTTTCTTTGAGAATTCATGTTTTTTCTTTGGTTGAAGATCTATCTTTTCAGTTGAAATTTTAACTATCTTGTTGAAAATTCCTCTTTTCTAATAGAAAATTAATCTTATTGATTGAAACTTGATCTTTTTGAAAATATTTTTTTAACCTTGAAGTTATCTTTTTCAGTTGATACTTCATATATTTTGTTAAAAATTCATCTTTGTTCGTGGAAAATTAATCTTTTTTTTTGAAAAGTCATTTTTTGGTTGAAAAATCAACTATCCTATCATGAAACATAGGTTTGGTTAAAAGGTCATCTATTATGTTAAAAATGTAATACTTTTAATTTGTAACATATATATGGATTTACTATTTTTTAGTGAACATTTTTGTTACGTAAGATCTTTCAATTCCCCGCCCCCACTCTCAGATGAAACAATAATATTTCACAACCCTTCCCCGCCCATTTCCAACCCCCTAAATCGTCTTGCGTAATTTGTGGATGACCCCTTATAAAATTCTATGTGACTACTGTCATGAAAAGTGTTGAGAATAAATTTAAAGACAAACCTCTTTTTGCATCAAAATTATTGATATCCTTGGTGTAAGACTATTTTAATACCTTAAAGAAAAATATATAACGGTCAGGGAACATGAAAAATTGGTCTGGGATAAGTCACGGAAAGTCAGGGATTTTCGGAATTGGGATTCTGTAGCAACCCCGATATTTCAACTTCTAAAGTTCGCATTTCTTCTTTTATTTGATTGAGTTATCACCCCTCAGAGAAATCTTTAAAGTTCCCTTTATTTAACTAAAAATCTTGAAAATTCTTGGCATCGCGATTCTCAGATATGTCAAATCTAAGAAAAGATCACGCACTCAAATCGGAAAGAGTCGTGGGAAACGACGGGAGTGGCGAACGTAGGGTTTGCATTTCGAAAGTTGGTAGAAAGACTAGCATGGTTGGGATTTTCTTCCTATTTTTTCACTGGTAACGAGTTTCTCTTGATTCTCGTGGGAAATTGATTTGAACCAGAGATGTGGAAACGAGTTACCACCATTTCCATTGTTCCTTGGTTTTCTATACTATACCAGAATTGTTATGAGGCATAATAACACAATGAATAAAATACCGCTGCCAAGTACTATGGGTGTATTCATAATGGATGTAATTATTTGTACTTATTTCATGAGCACTTTGCTTCCTCATAAGTATCAAATAAATCCCATCAAAATGTTAATCGATGTTTTTTGTTATAATGAAAAACTTTTTATCTTATGGTAGTGTTATATTCCAGATACAAAAAGTTGTTTCCATATAAACAATCTAAGCTTTTTTGAACTTCCTAAGTCGCTACTTATGGATCATGAAAGATCATTGAAAGTTCGTCAATAGGACAATCCATGCTTCTCGAAGAAGCGAACAATTACATCAAATACAATACTGTTATATTCCCCATATCGAAAAACAAATCCTCTTGTAAACAAGGTGAATAATTTTGTTACAAAATTGACAAATGATATTGATAGGTTATGATACGTCATGAAAGCTTCTTCAGTTGGGCCATTGATGTGTCTCTGAGACACGAACAAATACGTCATCCCAGTGGGCACCGAGTCATCCTAAAGACAACTTTAGGACTTTTGTGCTTCACGGGATATACATTCAATTCAGTTAAATTGATTAAAAAACCTAAATAATGTTGATACATCTCAATTCTACAATAGCTTGTTCAATGAGTAAAATTTGTTTACAAGAAATTACTGGACAGTTAACGTTCGGAATTTTGTCGTACAATTTTTTAAAGAATATATTACAACTTTGTGATATGCCAATGGCTTTTTACAAAGGAGTTCGCTGCAAGAGTATATAAATATAAGGTCAAAAATTACCGTAAAATTTACCATTTAATCGGGCACTACGCTACGAGCTATTCAAAGATGATGAAGGATCTTATTTCACGCGCTTGTACAATGTATTTAAATAGATCATTTAAATAAGTAATGCTTCCAATATTTAACAAACGCTCAAACGAGTCTTGAGTATTTTCAAAGAGAATCAAATATTTTTGAAGATAAAAAGTTCGTAGGTCATTATAAATTGGACATTTAAGTAATATATGGGCTGAATCCTCATATTCCATTTTGTTACACAGACTGCTAATTTGATTGGCATCGATGACATATGAGAGATCATTAAAATTTAGCCTAATTTCAGAATCGCGAGAGATTCTTAATTGAATAAAAATTCCTACTTTAGTTAGACTAGTTTTAAATTGGAGGTACGCTTCTATGGAACACAGATGGCTTAGGTTTCTGAACGTCTTATTATAATTCGAGTTAATTATTCTATCTATAGCTTGGCAAAAAAGATTATTTGACCATTTACTGAGACTGTTAGTTTTTACTGCAGAAACCACCCATGGACTGGCCCACTGTCTGTACCACGCATGTCTCTCGCCTACTGATTCAGGCAAGGATCTCAACTGAAGCCCAGTTAAACTCTAACCTTGAATCCCCTTTTGGTCCAACTCACACAGCCTTCTGAAACATATTTTGGGCAATCTATGTTCTACCATACTAGCGATGGAGATCCACCAATTACACGTCCTTGTAAATGCTTTGAAGCTCCGTTGATCGATCCCCGTTTCCACACTTATAAAGTGACTGGGAGTATCCCTAGGCCAATAAAACAGGCGTTTAAAACATCTTTTTTGAACAATGTTGATGTCCTCTAAATATCGCAGACCCCAGATTTCTACCCCATACAGAGCAGTAGCATCCAAAATTCAACTGAAAGGAGTACTGATCGCATCCTATGAGTAAACTTTACTTTTATTTAGGATACCGCACACTTTGTACGCAGCGAGAGAACCTTTCTTAACGAAGTGGTCCTTGACTTTTTTGAATTTGCCAGAAGCCGAAAAGGGAATCCTAACATAAATATAGGCATCGACGAATTCAAGCGTATCGGTATTATTCCATTTGAGAGGCCTTAATATTTTGAATTTAACAGATTTACGTAAAGGAACTATTTTCGTCTTTTTTTGATTAGGCTGAAGACCATTAATGATACCATATTCTTCTAGGATTTTTAGTTTGTCCCTAAAATGCCATAACGTAGCAAAAACGACAATGTCGTCCGCAAACAGGAGCATAATCATGGATAGAGCAGCGGACAGTCGCACTTCCCTCACCCCATTATTAATAAAAAATTCAATTATATCAGCTATATACATAATGAAAGAAAGTGGACTGAGACCGTCACCCTGCAGGACCCCCTGCATCACTTCGACTCTCTCTCTCTCTCTCTCTCTCTCTCTCTCTCTGAGTAAGAGCTACCACATTAGACCTTCAAGTTGGCGTTTCCATACAGAGAATGCAGAATTCTTATAAACTTTCCACTAACGCCTAGGGCATGAAGCTTATTCCAAAGTTCCTCGTGACTGACTGAGTCAAATGCTCGTTTGAAATACACGAAAGTAACAAATAGGGAGTCTGTTTTACCAGAACTAAAATGCATATCCTACAACCGAGTAAAAAGTAAACAAGTGGTCTCTACAGCCCCTACCTTCTCTAAAGCCGGCTTGTTCCTCTGGGAGTATATTACATGTATTAGCCCACACTGACTATCTGGATGCCAGCAGCGTTGTAAATATCTTTGTTATTGAATTATTGAGAGCAATACCTCTGTAATTAAGGGGATGCCTCTCATCACCCGCTTTATGTAACATAAACATGTCGACCTCAGACCATTGAACAGGAACCCTCTCATTATTTAAAACTTTATTGAAACAATTGAGCCAATAGCGCTACCATTCTGGAGTCATCCTTTTAAAAAAGTCTTTGTTTAAACCATCAGGACCCGCAGCTTTGTTCAGTTTACAATGTGACAGGACTAGTTGCAATTCCTTCAATGAAACATCAGTATCAAATACAGGATCGAGCACTGAAATGTAATTACGGTCTGATACAAATCGGGGTGAAAAGAGGTGTCAATAAAAATTAAACCACGCCCTAGTACTTATTACATTTATGTACTCCGGCTCAGTGCCAAACGTTCTCGCTGTTTGAAAAACTCCCTGTTGTTTTCAACATTTAACAGTTTTAAAAGATTTTGTCCACAATTCTCTTACTTTGCATCTTTAATTTTCAATCTATATGAATCGCGAACTCTTAGATAGTAGTTTAACGAATTTTCAGAGACTGCACGAATATTGTTTAGATGCCCCTTGAGATTAGCGCACTGTGAGTTGAATCAAGATTTTCCATGATCATCAGATTTAAGAGTTTAAGCAGAGTTCCTATGGATCAGCATACCTGCCTCCTGCGTGGCTATCTACATAGCTACTAATCATTTATGGTAAAATTCTTCTGTATTATTATTATTTATGTAAATATGTGGGCACTGTAATAATACATTATGAAACGTCTTCCCAACTTCTCCTTTCCATTTTATCAATGTTGATATTGGAATAGAATCAATTGTTTTCTTAGAAGTAGATTCGTCAAAACAAGGTTGGATTAGATTGTTTAAATCAATTGCTATAAGAAGGTGGTTAGGTTGTTTTGATAGGTTAAAGCCCCTAAAATCGTCTACCAAATTCAGGCAACTGATACTGATCCAACAGAGGTCAAAAGTGCTGCATCCATACCCGCTAAATACGTAACATGACCGGGATTGTCAGAGAGGGATCGACCATTGCAAAGAATGAAGGTAAGAGACTCGAGTAATTCCACGAAGAATCGTTGTCAAGCGAATATAAAACATTCTGTAATGAGTCAACACAAAATTTAGCGTCGGCAGCTTGTGAAAAATAAAAATTCCCTATGTAGACTGTATTACCCTAAATAACTAGCTTAATAAATAGCCATAACTTGCTGACTTCCGATTGGCTGTGTGAGCAGGCTAAATTATTTTTAATTAGAGTAACTAGACTTTCATTTCCTCGCCCTTTCTTTTGTTTCTTATAGCGGGGCTATAATAAACATAGTACTCACTCTGACATCGAGGTAATATCACGAATTTATTTAACATCCAAGTCTCACCCAGGCAGATCACGGAATAATTGGTCAAACATTTCATCTGACTTTCATCGAAGCTGAACAGGTTGCTAACGCCACTTATATTCCAGTAGCATGCTCTGAATGGCTCACAAAAAGATTTCACAACACCTGGATTATTGATAAGTCACTCAGAGGGATGGTTAGGAGCTTGGCTAGAAGATGTAGTAGCAGCATGCTTACTCACGAAATTTTCCAAGTTGCCATTCTCTGAAGGGACTTCCTTCTTTTTCCTGAACGAATTCTGCTTCCTACGTTGGTAACAGGTGAACCGGCTGTGTTATTATTTACCGTTTTAAAAGGCCCATCGTTGCTCATATTCGTCGTCGAAGGCGGAAATTGAGACCAAGTTTCCTGTATTTAGAAGCCGCTCGTCCTAATGCCTTGCGCTTTTGGACAGATTCCGAGTCCAGATCGTGTTCCACAAAAATATCCGTACCTCTAAGTTTAGTGCTGAAGAAAGAGACAGATCCAATTTGGACTGGATCAAATGTTTCACCTTATCTAACAGAAGTAAGGAGGTTTCTGTTGAATCATGCATGCCAAAAAACAATAAATTGTTTTTTCTATTGCGCCTAGAACTTCTATTGTGTCTAGCAAGTGGACCTGCTTATATAATTGTAGCTTGAGGTCGGCGTTCTTCACTTATGGGACATACATTACTGTTGTGTTCCCAATATTAAAAAAGTTTTCTTGTTGTCAACAAAATAAACAATATATATTTTAAATTTATAAATCGGTATTGCTAGATCAGAAGAGGTCGTAGAACGTACGGCAATAGGTCATTCGAAGTGGCTCGAAGACGCAAACAAACATGTCGGATACAGTATTGTAATATTCTTCATATGAGACAAAGTTTTTCTCATATAAACAGAATACACCAATTTTTTTGAAACTTGGTAAATTGGTACTGGTGGGTCATAAAAGGTTCAACAATAGATCGATCGATGCGTCTTGAAGATGCAAACAAATATGCTACATGTCATATTGTTGTATTTTGAATATCAGAAGAAATTTTCTCTTACAAACAAGTTAAAACTATTCTTTTGAAATCTCTTAACTAAAAAGAGTCACTTCTAAATGGATGAAAGTACTTTTAAATGGTCAATCAAGTTTAAAACGCTATCAAACCTGAATATCAGTTGGAGCTACAATTTGTGCAAATTTCATGAGCATAGCTGTTTTACTTATTGATACATGATAAACAGAAAAAAATTTCAAACACACACAAACGAACAGGCATTCGAAAAAATTGTATTTTCGAGCTCCTGGGGTTAAGTTATATCGAAGTATGTCCAAAAAAAATAGACCTGGAAATTCAGGTCATTACAAAACTTCTTTCATAAGGATGCAAAATTAACTAATTCCTGATATTTTTAATTAACGTTTTCGAAACCACACTGATTGGATTCATTGAGGGTGATTCAGAGTAATATAAACCGTAAATATATAATAAAACTCGGTGAATAAGATTTACGATTCGAGAAGGATAATAATTCTGCTTCACTATAATCCTCTTTTTACTTCTCTTTTTAAAGTTCGTCTTTCATTTTTATTTTTCATTTTCCACGCCCTTGTGTGCAAAACTCGCAATCTGAAAGCCGTCTTCAACAATAATAAAAGACGTCGAAAGCAACTTATTTAGAAGCAAGTCCCTTCATGACCTACGGCAGTGAAAATGTAGGTCGATAGATGCTGAAATATCTGCTGAATGTGTCCTCGTGTATGCACAGATTTGAGAGAGGTGAGAACGTACAGATTTGAGGACAAGGGACAGGAAGTTGTCGATGAACAAGTGCTACAGAAAAGCTATGGGTAACAACGTATTGTATTGACGACAAAAGTTTTAGGATCTTTCATAAAACCAGAGCTTTCTTGGACAGTTCACGTATTTCTTTAATTTTTATCTTTCCATTTTGTGAAATATACGCTCAAAAAAGTATATTTTGGAACAAATTTAATATGATACATTTTTAACAGTAAAACTACTGGTCATAATTATGCGTACATTTAGGAAGAACGGATTAGAAACAGGTTTGTTTTAAAAAGTGACTATGTTATTAGTCTTATTTTTAAGCGGATATTTAAGATCTAAAGTAAGCAAAGTTTCAATGTTTTCCATTCTCTTCCGCAAAGCATGCAAAGAATGGAAGATGAGAATAAAAAAACTGGTCAAAAACGGAAAATTGGTCGTCTTTCTCATATCCTATCACTATACCTTTTGATCCTAAATACTTGAGTAGGGCTTAATCAACGCTAAATTTAATATAATTTCTAACGGGTTTTTCAATATTCCTGACATAATTTTTCGCATAGTTAGTCACTTTCTAAGAACGATTTTCGTAACATTCTTGAATTAAAATTTTTTTTTAATTAAAATTTAAGAAAGGGAAAACATTTTTATTCATCGTATCACATAAAAATGTAGAATTTTTAAATTGTAACCATTTAAAATTAAAGCAATTATTGAATTACTGAGGTATCAATTTTAGATAGTTCTATTTTGATCTATTTTGGTTTCAAAAAATACAATTTATAATTTCTGAATAATTTCAAATCGTTTAATCTTTAACACTCTATTTAGAATTATTATTCATGCTTGAAATCTTGCAATAAAATATTTTGCAATTTTAAATGATTTACTTTTATAAATTTTCGACTAAACTTGTACAATTTTAGGATATTACATTGCAAATTAAAAATTAAAAAAAGGAATACAAATCAAGATCGTTATGATTCCAATTCTTTCAATTGCACAATTTTAAGCATTTCAATTCAAAATTCTTTTTATTTTTCGAGTTGAGTTTGAAATGTTCATTATTTTGAAATATTTTAAAATAAAAAGTGACTCACTAACGAGAATAGATCATGAACTAAGAAAAAATCCGCGGGCTAACAAAAGGTCGCGGAGCGAAAAAAAGTGCAAAAAGCTTTCAAAATAAATAATAAATATAACCAGAAGTAAGTGAAGCTAAAATGGCAATACATGATTCTGTATTTGCTTCCACTCTGCTGTGCGGTAGCGAGACCTAGACATATCAAGGAAAGAATAAGAGTAAAATTAACGTGGTAGACTTGACATTCCTGCGCAAAGTCTGCGGTAAAACGCTAATGGAAAAATTCAGTAATGAGAGGACTTGAAAAAAATGTGGTGGTATCGTATCCAGAGGCAGATCCTAAGTGTGGCGAAAAATGGTTCATAAGAGATGCATGATGAAGAGTGTCAGTGGAGCGAGACACGCCTTAAACGAAAGATCTTGGATACTAATGGGCCCGCGCGGACATCTTGACATGGTGACTCTGTGAAGCTCTTCGCCTGGGGTAATTACTAGAGAGATTGATCAGCCACCTGGATCGGAGCAGTGTCGTGGAACGAACGTGTTGTTTAAATAAGCGACACGGAATTCTAGATTAATCTAAAAATCTATACCTCGTCCCCTTTACTCACCTAGTACAATGAAATTATTGATCCCCGACAGTATATTGAGGCCAGTCCGGGGTTTGAGCCTTAAGCCGGTACCTATGGAATTTTTTTTATGTACTTTTACCGAGGTTCTGATGGTTCGGATCCCACCTTAAGCTGTAGGTCCCCCCATCATGCAATTGGGTACAACTCAGTCCGTGGATGGTGGGATAAAAACCAGGCTTTGCCCAATATGTGAAATGAGGCATACTGCTAGTATCACATCACTTTATTGCATTATAACAATGTTTCCGTGACACAATAAACATAATGACACAGTAAAAATGCTGTTGACACGTTAGACTGTAAAAATTTCGAGCCTGAGAGCAAAATGAGATTCCAAATATATATGTGTGCGTGTGTGTAATGGTAGCTCTAAGAAAGCATCCAGAGGCGACTGTTGTGACCTGCAAAGCTCACGGCCGCTGTGTAAGGACAACAGCGGTAAAAGACGAACTTCAAACTACAATATGCTCCCAATTTTATACTTGTAACATCATCGAAAGAGATTTTAAACATTGTATCAAATCAATTTATAACATAGTCATCTCATTAGGCACTTGACCTAGTCTGTGACTGATGATACAAAACTGGGCAAACCCGAAAACAAGTTTGGAAAAAAAATAATATTAATGTTGAGGCAGTGTGTATGTGTGCCAAAAAAATCCAGCTATTTGTACCGAGATTTGGGTACAAACGGTCCCTTTTTAGGAATTTTTAATTTAAAAATAATTATACCTTTGGATTTCACAAGCCGTTGCCCGAAAAGTTTTTCGGGGGGGGGGCATGCAGCAGGGGATATACAAGAAAAATCGCTGTTTTCGTCGATTTTACGTCTATTTTTGTGTTTTTTGGAAAAATACGAGCTAACTTGGGTATTTGGACCCCGGATTCGGATTCAGAGAACCCAAAAACATATAGATATGCCGATGTAGTCCGCCGGGCAGACCACTTTTTTTTGTGTGCCGGTGAAATCAATCTCTCAAAATCAAACACTAACACTGACACCTGCCCTCATTTGTTTACAATACTTTTTTAACTAAAAAAATACTTCATAATTTCGGGCTATTTTCGGGCTGATTTTGGCAATAATGCCGATTTTCGGGCCAATCAGTGCCAACCGCCACTCAATTTTGAAAAATAATTTTTGGACAAAATGAGAAATTTGTGCTGAGTTCTGCTCGACGAAGACAACAAGATTGTCGTATGACAAATTTCCTCATCTCTCATATTTCCTAAAATACCTCAGTTTTTTGAGACCCGAAAATATTTATCTTTAAATCAAAATTGTTTAATCTCAATTCAACTCGTATTTAAATCAATTTTTGAAATAATCTTACAGCTTGGGCAATATTTTAGTTTAAAAATTTTTCAAAAACATAATTATTGATTCAATTCTGGTAGCGCCACTTTTCCTGCGCTTTATTTTTAATATGAAATAATCTTGTTCGGTTTCATAAAGCTTAAGTTTTATAATCAAATTCGTTGTCAGTTTTTATGAAAAATACATCGACACATTGGTGAAACTTTTTAGTTCTCAAAGCTAAAACCATAAGAAGCCCATGCTTGCGACACATCTTATTAGCATTAAGCTGGACAGTGGACAGCCACAGCGCGCTGAAGAATCGAGTTCTCCGGTACCTGCATTTTTTTCTTGTGAAGTTGTTTTACGAGTACGGCCTCTTGACATTTTTCCATGTAAACATATAGAAAAAAAAATTGAAATTTTCGAATTTAGCGAGAAAGGGTCTTTGGAAAACACTTTTCCATCATCAGTTTCTAGCAAACCCTTGTTTGTATCAAATCCGAAAGTCTGGATTAGTTTGTTTTGTCCAAAAATTATTTTTCAAAATTGAGAGTTTGTTGTCAGTGACAGGGGTTGTTTTTTCAAAATTTTTCTTTGGGTATTTCAAGAGCCCGAAAATAGCCCGAGATTCTGAAATGATTAGATTTCAAAATTTTATGGTTCTTATTTACTGGAGGTGCTAGCTGCTCGGGCAGTCAGCACCTCCACCCAAAATTTTGTTTCTTGAGAAAAATACAAGAGCCCAAAAATCGGCATTACCGTCCAAAATCATCCCACAATTAGCCCAGAATTCTGGCATAAAAGAAATATTGATATTCCGTTGTGGAAGTGCTAGCTCATCGGACCTTCGATTACATACTCACAGAAAAAACTGGGGGTAACCAATGTTACAGGTAATCATTATTTCTGGGTAAAGTCGTCTAGGGTACAGGGTAATGTCAAGCTGGGTAATTAGTAAGTGGGTAACGTATACCTGATTTTACCCTGGCGGAGAGTAACGAGGGCGAAGTGTCACTTGCTGACTTTATCTTTAAGGTAACGGCTACAAATAACGAATTATCACATATTTCCGCGTACAAAGCACTCCAAAAGGATGACACTTGACATAAATTAGCGAATTAATCGCCGAATTTTTGACTTACCGCACTTTATTCGACTAAGTAAATTTGACAGCAGACACAGGGTTTAAAAGTCGCCATAGTCGCCATAGTACAAACCAGGGGTCGGAACCTTTTATGTTGAACACGATCTTAAAAGTTTCCTTACGGATTCGGGTCCGTACTGCACCCTTATGGAACCCTTTGATATTGGATCCGGCATAAAACGTTTCTTCAATTATATTTGAGAAATTAACAACGGCGATTTGAGAGAGAAGAAGTTGCAGTTCAGTTGGAGGTATGGGCCTTGAGCACAGTGGAGACCTGAACCCGAAACCTAAACCCGAAGATAACTCTGTACTTTTTTACTGTAGAGTCATCTTTGCCTAATGGGGTCGTACTAATCCCACGCGGACATAAACTGAGATTTTGTAACGCACAATGAGAACTCAAACCTGAAGTACAGCGGAGTCTCACCTATTTCCCATCTTCCTTATTTCCCGTCTCCTCTATTTCCCGTCAGCTGTACACGGTTATTTCTATTTGCGCAGTTCCGGCACCTTCCACCACGGTCTCTGTATATTCTCCTTCGCGTCGTGGCTGACCAAGTAAAAAGATGCCCGAAGAGTGGGTAGCCCTGAATTGAGTATTTTAGTATGACGTCACGGGAATACGTCATGCGACTTTTTCGTGAAAATATTCTAAATGTAAGCCATAAATGTACAAATAGTAATATTTCTCAAGTGTAGAATCTATTTTCTGTCACGTTCCATTCTTTTGTCGATTCACGAGCTTTCGATTTCACGAAATAAAATAAAATATCCTCAATGTCAGGTGAGTGGTACAATAACCTCAAATTTCGGACAGTTGGGTGATAAAAATTCTAATTCTGCATCTTCTGGGAGAAAAGGTTCTATCACAATATTATCAGTGGATTTTCCAGAAACTGATACATTTGTTGTTCAATTTCAAGATTGCTTCGCTCCTTTCTCATCAAAGCTGTCTCTTCTCGTTCTGCAACTTTTCTTTCTCTTAGAAGTTCCTGTAATCGATTCCGAACATAAATCCTTGTCGACCCTTTAACCTTTGATTTATTAAAAACGGCTTATCTTCTTCTATAGAAATATTTTCCAAAACATTCGCATGTGCAATGTCGAAAAGATCCTCGAGCTTCGGTTTGAAATTTGCTTCATTTTTCTTATGAGCCTCCGATTTTCTCCCAGCGTGTTTTTGCAGTTGTCTCCATACTTGGTACAAACATTCTAATTTTGGGATGCAGTTTCTCACTTCCTTAGTTGGAATTCCTGCTTTTCCTCAAAAAATAATAACCTCCTGCAATGCTAGTCTGGCACTTTCGCGTAAAGTTAACTTCGCAACACGAAGATTGAAAAATAATACACTTAAAACGTCTTTATTTGATGGCAATTTATTTCCAGATATTTTATACCAGTAATGTACAAGTAAAGAAATTTTCTCACGTATAGATGGGCAGAGGACATTGTGACATACGAACTGGTTTTAACTCGTCCGATATGTCCGAGAGAGAACTGAATCAGGTATGTCTCTGAGTTTCTGTATCTGCTTACTACGACTACTATATTACTACTATACTACATTTGTGTGGGGTACTTTGGTACCCTCTTGCCAGGTAGCAACACTAAAGTAACACTAATAACACTAATAAACTAATAAAATAATATAAACTAATAACTAATAACACTGAACACTAATAAGTAAAATTTTGCAAAATAAATCAATAAAATTGGTTTTGTCTTCATTTGTATGGTTTTTTCATGTTCAAGGGCACAGGGCGACCCTTTCACTTAGTCCGACTAAACTCAACTTTTCTACATAAAATGGAACTAAACTGGGGGGTAGCCCCAAAAAAAATTGCAAACAAATTTTTGCCAAGAGTAAATAAAAGCCAGCCTAATGTACACTGGACTACACTTACACAAAAAATGCAATGTTAAATTACTTTAGAATTACTTTATAAATTAATTGATTTATCGATTGTAGAATACAATTATGGGATCAAAATTCCAAAATAAAAAATCTGACATCAATTTTGGAAATTTCATTAATCTGGAATTTTTTTTATGAAAGTTAGCACGAGAGGGTTTTTTATGTTACAGGATATGAGTTTGATGTAAGAATTCCCAAATTGAAAACAAAAAAACGACTTTAATTTGGATTTTTTTTTTAAATTAGTGGATTTTTAAGAAAGTCATTACGAGAAGGTTCTTTGAGATACAGCACGCAAATTTAGGGTCTAAATTCTGAAAGTGGACTTAATTTTGAAAAATGTTATGAAATTGGTAGATTTACATAAAAGTCGAGTACGATGGGCGTATTGAAATACAGAAGACAGAAAGTTTACTTAAAATTTTGAAAATTGTATAAAATTGGTAGATTGCCGTGAATTCCATAACGAGGAAGTTTTGCGAGTCTCAAAATACGAATGTTTTCCCCAAGTTTGTATTCTGAAACTTGAAAACCCCCCTCGTACTGTCTATCATGGAAATATACCAATTTCTTAAAATGTTCAAAATTTTAGTCAAAGTTTAGAATTTTTACCTTAAATTTGTGTTCTGCTGCTTGAAAAATTCCCTCGTACTGGCTCTCATTGAAAACCTGTAATTTAATTAAATTTGCCAAATTTAAGTCGCTTCTTAAAATTTTTGTATTTTGACCACAAATTCCTCTCCTGTACTTCAAAAAACGCCCTCGTCTGACTTTTGTGGAAGCTAACTGATTAAACAACGTTATCAACATTCGAGTAGCTTTTTTGAATTTTAAAATTTTGACGCCAAATTCCTTCTCTGTGCCCAAAAAACCCACCTTGTACTGACTTTTATAGCAATCTACCAAATTGATACAATTTTCAAAATGTTAGTTGAAATGTTTGAATTTTTACCCTAAATTCGTGTTCCGTGCCCCGAAAACCCCCTTACTAACTAAGTTTAATGAAGATCTACCAAATTATTGAAATTTCCCAAATTTATGTCAACTTTCTGATTTTTAAATTTTGAACTCATAATTGTATTAGACAAACCTTAAATCAATTATTTCATAAAGTAATTCTAAAGTAATTTAACATTGCATTGCTTGTGTAAGTGTTGTACAGTGTACGCATATAGCGTGACTTGTAACCGGAGCGGATTTGTTTCGGCTTTGTTTCCGCTTGCGTTTTGGCCTCGGAACGTTCCGTATCTATAAGTTCCCCTAACATTACTGCGCATTCAAAAGTGTTGTTCCATGGTCCTCTACTGCGCATCCGTAAGTGCCATGGAACTACACTACGCAGAGGTTAGTGATATGATACTGTACTGCGCATCTATAAGCAACCCCAAATCTTACTGCGCAGCCGTAATTTCCATATAACTCTACTAATTCAATCTGTCCTTGTCGCTTAGAGCGCAGTCCCATGCAAGGTAGATTAGTAGAATAGTGGAACAGTTTTGATCAATGACTTGCCTGCACAAGCTCTAGCAGTCACCTCACAGGACAAAACTGTTCCACTATTCTACTAATCTACCTCCATGGGAGTGCGCCCTTACTTGTCTTGCAACTTGCCAGAAAGAGATACAGCGGTGTCAACGCGGCAAATCGAAGAAATTATCGATATGTATCGTTAAGAGAAAAATGTATCGATACTTTTCGATACGATGGCATATCGATATGCATTGTTATTTATCGATACTTTTCCCATCACTATCGCGCATTCTCAAGATACCTCAATAAAACTGCTCCTTCATCTCTCTCAAATCGCCTTGATTAATTTCTCAAATATAATTAAAGGCACTTTTTAGATTGGATCCAATATTAAAGGGGTTCATAAGTATCCGGGTCCGAGTCCGAACCCGGACCCTTAAGTAATTAAAGTGTCCAGTCCGGACCCGCATACGTAGGTAATCTTTTAAGCTCGGGTTTAACCTAAAAGGTTACGACCCCTGATTGGTACTATTCTGCTAATATACCTCCATCAGGAGTGGGATTTCGATGCCCTCCTATCTAGTTGATCGAATATCTCTTTCTATCGCATGAAATTAGACTGGGATGTTCGATCGATTTGAAAACGATCGACTGAAACTATCTCTCTCTATCTTATGTGTCAGAAAGAGAGAGGTGACTGCCGATAATTGAGAAGTCAGGAGTTCTTGATGAACGAATATTTCCCCTTTTGTACTGACACATAAGAGAGAAAGAGATAGTTTCATTAGATCGTTTTCAAAACGATCGAACATCTCCGTCTAATTTCATGCGATAGAAAGAGAGATTTGATAAACTAGATGAGAGGGCTTAGGAATCCCACCCCAGCAGTGCTTCCAACGCGGGTCTTCTGCACTACTGCGCATGCGATGCGTAAGGCGCTTCATTGGCTACCGTTTGCGCTCTTATTTGAAATGTTAAAAAATACAATTTTTTCACTTATTATTAATAATTAAAAATAATTATATTTTAACATGTTCAAGTGGTACGTGGATGGTTTTTAGTATCTTCTGAGCATTAGGCTGAGAAATAAAATGAGCCTCCTGTAAAATAAATTTCATTTTATTGAATGTAATCTTTTTATTTTATTTTTTTAATTATTGTTACTAATTCATGCATTTAAAATTTTGTATAATAATTAAAATGAATATGTAAATTTTATTACAGGTACATTTTGAAATATTTAACATATATTCATCGAGAAATAGTAATTCAAAGTTTAAAAAAGTGTAATAATAAATAGAAACTCAGTCGAATTCATTTAAAAACTTTCAAAAAGTATATTGAATAAAAGATAATACATATCTTTTTAATTACCAACATAGATGTAAATTTTATGTTTGATAATAAAGCATCGACATGCATTTCGAACTGGTTTTCAGTTCCCTATCAAGATGCGAGGAATACAACATTTTTCGAAGATTTTAACAAACGACCGAAAAATCCAGAAAAAAAAAATTCCCGACTCTGTAAAATTTCCGAATTGGAAAATTCTCGAAATTATAAAATTGCCCAAATTTAAAAATCCCGAATTGGAATATTTCCAAAGAAAAGAATTTCCGAAAAAAAAATATTATTTATTTATTGAAAATACAATAGTTAATAGTTTTTTAACATTATCGTTTTAATTAAAAATGACAATAAAGGTATTAAAATTGTATAAAAAATATATTTAAACACACATTGTTGCGAAAGTTTTTCGTAATTCCTTAAAATACTATGCACATTTTAAAACAAAATTGTTTATCCAGAAATGCATATTTTCAATCATTGGTACTTTGAATTGAAATCATTTTTTTTTTTAAACTTTAGACATTAAAAAAAATTCGTTTCTTTGCTAAAAATATTTGAATCTTTAATTTTTAATAAATAAATGTAATTTATTAAGAAAACAATTTTTTAAATCGATTAAATTCGGGAATTTTAGCATTCGGAAATTTGCTACTTCGGATATTTTATAATTCGGCAATTTTCTGTCAGGAATTTCATTATTCGAGAATTTTCCAATTCGGAAATTTTACAGTGATGGGAATTTTATTTTTCTGGATTTTTCACTCGTCCTTTAAAATCTTCGAAACGTTTCTATTTTTCGCATCTTTAAATGGAACTGAAACCTAGATATGAGCCCCTCAATGCTTTATATCAGAAATAAATTTAACATCTATGATAGTAAAAAAAATATGTATTATCTTTTACTTATAATACTTTTTTGAAAGTTTTAAAATAAATTCGACTCAGTGTCTATTTATTATTCAACTTTTTTAAAAGAATTACTATTTCTCGATAAATATATGTTAAATATTTCAAAATTTACCTGTAATAAAATTTATACATTCATTTTAATTATTATAAAAAATTTTAAATGCATGAAGTACTAACAATAATTAAACAAAATAAGAAAAATTACATTCAATAAAATGAAATTTTTTTTACACATTAGACATTAAAAACCATCCATGTACTACTTGAATATGTCAAAATGTAATTATTTATAATTATTTATGTCCCAAAACTTTAAACCTAAACTTGAAGCAACGCAAAATAAAGACTCGTACCCGAACCCGTTCGAGTCATCGAGTTCATCGAATCTCTTCTTCCATCCCATGAAATTAGACGGAGATGTTCGATCGTTTCGAAAACGATCGACTGAAACTATCTCTTTCTATCGTATGTGTCAATAAATAAGATAGATAGAAAGAGATAGTTGCAGTCGATCGGTTCGAAAGTTCGCTCAAGAACTAAGGATCTTCAATCATACACTGAATAAGTCAAAGCTGCTGACAATCAAGCAGCACATTATTGACAAAATACGGGTGTTATCTGACGCAAGGAGCAGAATACAGAAGAGGGAGAGATGGATGAGGGAGAATAAACAGTTTCTCGCTGGCCCATCTCGCCTCTTCAGTGATCACCCTGCTTCTCTCATAAATCCACCCAAGCTCAATGAGGTAGAGACCTTTTGGAGAGGGGTATACAAAATCCCAAAAACACTGGAGTTGAAAGAAGATACTGATAATATCATCCGCTTCACGGAGTTTTGCGACAGCCTCATAACATCTGAGAAGGAATGTCCATCAATCACTGCCGAAGAGGTGAAAAGAACACTTAGAGGCACGAAGAACTTTTCCGCTACAGGACCAGATGGTATCAAGAACTTCTTGTGGAAGGAGTGTACTTCTACACGCCAACATTTGGTCCGCATATTCACTTCATATTTGAAGTCGGCAACGCCCATTTCGCAGTGGCTGGTATTAGGACGCACTATACTCCTACCGAAAAAAGGCAACTTGTCCAGCCCAGAGAATTACAGACCAATAACTTGTTTGAACACACTGTATAAGATCTTCACAGCTATCCTGAGCAACAGGATTGTCTGAAGAATTGAGCCTGTGTGGCAAGAGATGTACGAACAACGTGGCTCGAAAAAAAAACGTGGATGTCGAGAGAACCTGCTAATTGGCAGGTGCGTCTGTAAAGATGCTGGAGCCCATCAGCGCGTCCTGCCAATGGCCTGAATTGACTACCGGAAAGCTTTTGATTCAACATCTCATAGACTTATCATCGGTATGTTGGAAAGCTTGAAGGTACATTCACGCACCATGAGATTCATAGAGAGATTGATGCCCCTTTGGAAATTTAGGTTTACCATCTTATCTGGGAATTATCGTGTAACAACGAAAAACGTCACTAACCATCGCGAGCATAAGGTTACTCATGTATTTTATATGGATGACCTAAAGATATATGCCCCTGGTGGAAGCAAGCTTCAAACTGCTATAAATATCATCAAGAAGTACACAGGACATATTGGGATGAACTTTGGATTGAATAAATGTGCCAACATTCACCTAAAGAAAGGAAAGATTGTTGGCGTTGTCAAGGACCCTGAGCTTGTGGATATAAGTGTTATTAGACATCTCAACACTGGAGAGACTTATAAATACCTGGGCGTGCCTCCAAGCCGCATGTAGGACGTAACATCAGTTAAAGAGTCTCTCTGAAGTAGATACAAGCATCTGATTCGACAGACTTGTTCTGAAAATCTGTCGGCGTTGAACAAAGTATCTGCAACTAACACGCTCGCCGTCCCCGTTCTGCTCTACTCATTTGGGGTGGTTTACTAGACGAAGAACGAGCTTACGGCCCTTGATATCGCCACATGTAATATCATGCATATGCATAAAAGCTTGCATATCAACTCGTCTGTTCCGCGATTATACATCTCATGCCGTCAAGGCGGACGCGTACTTCTGAATCTCCAATGTCCACATAACCGATTTGTTCTAAGTACAGCTTACATCGTTGCAAATGGAAAAAATCATCTCCTAAAAATATTCAGGAATCACCAGATGATTGGCAAGGGAGCCTTCCTTTACAAAGCTGCGGAGCAGGCAGCTGAGACCCTTGGTATGAATTTCAACTTCATAAGTGAGCAGAGTGCATTACTCCATCGCAACCACTTGAAAAGCGGGGATATGTGACGTCCGCGGCCAAGGGACCGCCATGATTACCAGAGAACCACGGGATTGACAGTCTGCGCTGAACGCTTATGGAGAACAAGACGTTTGGCGTATGACTCTGGAATTCGCAGAATCTTTCCATCTTCGTGGAATTTTGTTCGCCAAATAGACTAGGATCGGGAGAAAACGTAAAGGAGAGGATACATGCAGGAGAAACTAGACTCATGCGAGATTACTTGCTACAGTATCATAAAGAGAAAAAAATACTGATTTTACCAAATATATTACATTTGTATGAACTTTTAGTGCTATCGTGCACTCGTGACCTGTCATGACTTAATCAATTGGAGTAATGCTAGAAGATTCATATATTTCATTCTTCTTTAACTTGTTTCAATACGTGAACACATAAATTCTAGCCTAACAACTCCAATTTGATTACAGCCAAAGTTAAAATAACTTGGTTGTACGGAATAATTGGAAATTGAACTGTGATGCGTTTGACGACGCCTAACAATAATTTAATGGATTTTCAACCTGTTCTCATTCGGGAGCTCATCCATTGATATTCAGGATTTCTTGATTTCCCTAAAACCTTTCAAAACTCTTGAGAAGCTTGTTTTTTGTCAATATTCAAAAATCTGCATTTTGTTTTACACTTTTTCGAAATCTTTTTAAATTTAAAATTGTTTCTAAATTCCGACGGCCCTTCCTGTTTCCCTACGCTTTTTACACATTTTTCCACACTTTTTGATATTTTCCCACGCCTTTTCTTTTTTCCCATGCTATTTTGAATATTCCGATGCTTTTTTCATATTTTCCTACACCCCCTTCCATTTTCCCACGCTATTTCATGTTTCCCACATCCTTTCATATTTTCTCACGCTATTTTATATTTCCCACGCTATTTCTTTCTTCCAATGCTATGTCAAATTTTTACACGCTTTTTTCGTATTCTCCCACGCTCCTTCATATTTTCACACGCTATTTCGTTTTCCTCACTCTCCTTTTTTCTTCACGCTATTTCATATTTTCCCTGACCAATTCTTTTTTTCGCACGCATTTTTGTATTTTCATGCGCTATTCCGTATTTTCACACGCTATTTTGTATTTTTCCAAGCTATTTTGTATTTTCCCAAACCTCTTTTTTTGCCATACTATTTCATATCTTTCCAAAGCATTTCAATATTTTCCCTAGGGTGCGGGCGTGGGAAAATATTAAATAGTGTGGAAAATAGGAAAGGGCGTAAGAAAATATGAAATAAGAATAAAAAAATACGAAATAGCTTGGAAAAGAGAAAGGACCTTGGGAAAACATGAAATAACGTGAAAAAAGAGGAAAGGGGTGGGGAGATATGAAACAGCGTGGGAAATAGCATGGGAAAATATAAAGGGGCATGGGGCAATATGAAAAAGCATGGCACAGTATAAAGTTATTTTTTCTAAATATTATACATCTCTTTATGTTGGGATACAACAAAATCACTTTTTCTCGAAGATTGCAGCAGAGAAAGCCTCAAAAACATGCATTTAAATTGACATCTTTCTTAATTAGCGTTATATAAAAATCACTTTATGGGTTTGTAAGTCATATTCAAAGGAGCAATCTTGAGTTATTTGAGCCCAATCGGTTGAGGGCCAAAAAACGACCTTATTGGCAGCCTTCCTTCGCACCCAAATAATTGAATTTTCAACTGAAGAAGATAAATGTTCAACCAAATATGGAATAGTTAAGCTTTCAACCAAGTAGTTAAATTTTGAGCAGAAACAGATTTTTGAGTCGCTGTTCACTGTCGTCTTTCTTCATGAATTCTTTTTTTATATTTTCAAAAAATTTTCTCTTTTCTTCGTGGTTTCGCTTAAATTCGAACTGAATTAATAAAACTCATTGAGAAAATCCAACTATTTTTGGTTTAAAATTTTACTATTATATTTTTGTTTTGGATTTCATATCGTTTAATTAATAATCCTATAATTTGGGTACAAATTAAATTATATTGTTGAAAATGCAACTGTTTTGTTCAAAATCATATTTTCTGGTCAAAAATGCACCTACCTGGTTAAAAGTTGAACTGTCTCGTTCAAAATTCATTTTTTTGGTTGAGGATTCATCTCACTAGTTTAGAATGTATCTATTCCATCTATGAATAATTTAAATTGAAAATTTATCTCATTGGTCAAAAATTGAACTATTTTATTGAATATTTTTATTTTTTTTATTTTTTTTTCGTTCAGGATTAATTCTTTCAACTGAAAATGTAACTGTTCGTCTTTTTTGACGGAATGGTAATCTTCTTGGTTGATAACACAGGACCACAAAATATAAACCCTTGCAACACGGACCAGACTACGCGAGTTCCATATTTTCGGGGTCGCTGAAATCGAATCTGTTGTCCGTTTTGTCCCATCAGGTCAGGGTCAAGGTCAGTTTAAGGTCAACTTACAAAATTCATCTCTAACCAATTAAGTCAGGGTACCTATAGGTTTTCAGGGTCACTGAATTCAAATCTGTTGTCCGTTTGGTCTCATCAGGTCAGGGTCAAGATCAATTCAAGTTCAAACCAAACGGACAACGGATTTGAATTAAGCGAGCCCGAAACGCTATAGCTACCCTGACTTAATTGCTTAGCGATGAATTTTGTAACCTGACCTTGAACTGACCTTGTGGGACCACACGGACAACGGATTTGAATTCAGCGACCCCGAAAGCCAATAGGTGCCCTGATTCAATTGGTTAGCGATGAATTTCGTAAGCTTTACCTTGAACTGACCTTAACAGCGGATTCGAATTCAGCAATCCCGATAACCTATAGGCACCCTGACTTAACCCTTTGCGGCATACATTTTTCAGAGAAACATGTTTTCATGAAGATTGGTGTACAGGGGTCTTTGGGGTCGCTGATCAAGAGTCTGTACTCAGATTTTGGAAATTTTAAATGGCGGATCCAATATGACGTCCAAAATTTGAAATATTCATTGATTTTGTTGAAAATTGGTATACAGGGGGTTTTGGGGTCGCTGATCAAGAGTCTGTACTCAGATTTTGAAAATTCAAAATGGCGGATCCAATATGGCGTCCAAATTTGTAACAGTTCTAGAATTCTGTGATGTAACTAATATAGAACAGAGTGATGGAACTGTTATGTCACTAGAATGTCACAGGTGTTCCAAGAACGTCACATGAAGGCCACATTGTTCTGTAACGCTGTTACTGTAAGAATATGTAGTTCTGGAATTCTGTAATGTAACTGATATGGAACAGAGTGATGAAACTTTTCTGACACTAGAATGCCACACGTGTTCCAAGAAAGGAATATAATGGTCACATTGTTCTGTAACGCTGTTACTGTAAGGATATTTAACAGTTCTAGAATTCTGTGATGTGACTAATATAGAACAGAGTGATAGAACATTCACTTAAACATTCACTACAATCTAACACTTGTTCTGTCATTGTTTTATGCTCGTTCTACAACTAAGTTAGTTAAATTCTTTAAAAATTCCACAAAATTTGATTCCATAGCTATATATCAATTTACGGTAAAACAATTTGGACCCCCAATCCGCATTTGGTTCCATTAATGTGATGTCATAGTTATGTATCAGTGTTACATATTTGTTATGTAGTTGAGTTCCATATTTGTTACGTATTTGAGTTACGTATTTGATACGTATTTAAGTTTCATATTTGTTACGTATTTCAGTTCCATATTTGTTACGTATTCGAGTTCCATATTTTTTACGTATTTGAGTTTCATATTTGTTACATAACGGTGACATATCCTCGTAACACTGTTATGGAATTGTTACAGAACGATCACAGAACAAATTTACTTCGTAGCAATGTTACATATGTGTTACGGCACTATTACAGAACAATGTTCCTCTATAACACTGTTCCTAAATGGTTCTAAAAATACTTTTTGACATATAACGCGGGTCCAGCATTGTTACAGAATGATTACAGAACAAATTGACATCGTAACACTGTTACATACGTGTTACGTCACTATTAAAGTACATGGTTATCTCGTAACACTGTTCCTAAATTGTTCTAAATATATTTTTTTACATATAACGCTGTTCCAGAATTGTTACAGATCTCTGACAAAAATGGTTCTGTAACAGCATTATAGAACTGCCACGTCCATTTGGGATCAGTCTAGTCCGTCAGAACTCCTGTGTTTTTATGGGGCTATGTAATTTTTGTGAGTGATATTTGACTAATGCTACTCAAATTCAAGGGATTCTAATAACCCATATGTCAGTAGAATTTTGCCCAATTCATGAAATTTAAAATGATCGAATAATTAACCCCTACTGAATACTGGCGTACATCACATTCTAAATTCTTTTAAATTTCTTAACGTCTGATTTGGTTTTAATTCACTGAATTCGTTTGAATTCACTAAATTCGATGAAATCGTCCGATTGGACCCTAGTTGAACGCACTGGAAGGATTTTTTGTGCAAATCAGTATAAATGAAGTTATTAATAATTTTGACTTTTTTTTCAATTAACTTGTTTTTAAAGCTCGAAGAATACTGATTTTCAAGAAAAATGTTGTCCACGAAAATGGTAGATATCTTCGAAATACATATTTTTTATATTTATACTTTTTTTCTAAAATTAATATTTTTCGAGAAAAATCACAAAAATAAATTTTCTGATTTTTTTGTGCAAGAAAATGTCAAAACTTGCGATATTAGTGTCAAAAAAAGTTTTCAAGAATAAACTTTTATCATTAAAAAATATTTAAGACCACCACTAGGATGCGTTGTTTTTTTTTTGAGGCGTTGGAAAAGAAGTCAACATGAGTCCTAATCTTGGGCCTTTTAAATGGCCCACACCCCCTCCTCCCCCACAACTCATGACGACCCCTTTCCCAACGCCAAAAAAAGAATCTGAAAATTCATTTTTGTCATTTTTCTCGAAAAATATTAATTTTAGGCAAAAGTATAAATATAACAAATATATGTTTCGACGAGATCTGAAATTTTTTTTCAAAATTTTTCTCTAAAATCAATACCATTAGTTTCGAAATTTTGAAAAAAACTAATTTAAACAAAATTCGAAATTATTAATAACTTAATTTATATTGATCTACGCCAAAAATCCGTGTAGTGTGTTTAACTAGGGTCTAAAAGGAACCCCTAGGCCAAGCATCAAGTCAATATTCTTGGTGACCTCTTCGGAAGCATACCCAGAACTTTAGTGTAGGAGTACACTTCCTTTAATGCCCTTTTTGGGTAAAACGCATGTGATCTTTCAAATTTTGCAATAAAAAATCAATTATTTTAAAAATTTCTATTAGAAAATGTACCTGGAAATTTTCCTTGAATTGAATCGAAGTTAAGAAATACGCAAAGTCACTTGCGCTGTGAGGTTATCGAGCGTTGTTTTGCGGATTTCTTTGCTTGGATATCTTTGCTCGACTCGATATATTTACAGCTTGAGAATATACGTACAGCACATGGGGAATTTTGATTTTGTCTCAGAATATTCACTAAAGATTCTCAGGCTCTGAGAAGCTTCAGAGAAGATTCTCGGCAGGCACTCAGGTAGATATTGTTAAAGGTCCAGGTAGCACGTTTAAATAGCCTAAAGGCTTTGAATTTTAACGGTGCACACGAATTCAGTCCCGCGGTCAGAATTGAGGAGAGCGGTCGGACACGAATTCAGTCCCAAACCCAGTCCGGCGACGCTCTCACCTCCGTTCCTTCTTTCTCCCGCCACTGGCGGCTCCTTCGTACCACCGTACAAGGAGAGAGAGAGGAAAGATGTCCGAAGGAGTCAAACCTCTCTCTCGCTCCAAATGTTTACCAACATTTTCCCTTCACACTTGCTTGCTAAATAGATTCCAGGCTTAGGACTGGCAGCATTTATTATTATGCTGGCGTGTTAAAAAAATGTTGGGGAACATATATTGTCAATCATATCTAACAATATCACTAACAATTTAAAAAAAAATTTCGTCAAGTGAAACAAATGCTACAATAAGCTATATATTCCCCTACAAATTTTTGAAGGAGCTATTTGTTTCACTTCGAGTCATGCATTGAAAATACCTATTCTCAAATGTCAAAAAACTATACTGGTAAGAATTTGCGCGAAACCTTGCGAACGAACTCGATTCCTGTCAAACTACCATTCTGGAAGGACATCATACTTTCCATAAGGAATTGTTCTTTTTCCAAAATTTCGCGCCTTCGCGTCCCTGCACTTCTTATTTTTATTTTTGTGTCAGCTTGCACAGCCTTTAAAGCTTTAACGAAAAGAAAAATGTTTGGATTGTATGAGTTGAACATAGCGTTTAATTTTGAATGATATGCTTCGCAACCGTTTGTTGTTCGCGTAGTTGTTGGAGAAAATTCAGCCCACATCTGAGGTGGATAATTTGAATCTGTCTTTATGTAAGTTTCTAAAATATAATCGCAAAATTTTGCAACTCTTCCTTCTAATGGTTGGATAGCCATGATATCTTCCACAAAACAATCTTCTTCATCGGATGGATCCAAAAACGCGAGACCAAAATGGTTTTTCAGAAAATTACCTATTTCAGAATGTTTATTCTTATACTCATTAGACAGTCCAAGTTCCTCAATTTTTCTCCACCAACTCTGGCTTAAATGAAATCGACAACCTGTAATAGAAATGGAATTTTTGAACTCGAATCGAATAGCTGAATATATGCCAGGTTTAAAATCGACATATACTATTTTGGCTTTCAAAGACAAATGCAGTTTTTTACATTCAGCAGTTAAGTGAGCAAATGCTGTAGCATATGAATTTATATTTTTTCCAAGAAGTAGAAAGGAAACGAGAGTTATATACAAATTTTGAGAAAGTCCGAGAATTGTAAAAACTTGTCCAAATTGTTTTGGACAGCTGTAAAATGTCCCATCAACAAAAATGACGGAGAGCTCGCACAAAAAGGTTAAATTGAAAATAGTAGAAAACATGATAGCATGTTTTTCTCTATCATTGACAAGCATCAAATTTTCGTTTCTATTACTTCATTTTTTACACTATCAAGGGCATCATGTACATCACTCAAAATTTTTGGTAACTTTGGCTCTACAGATTTTCGAGCATAACCGATGTTATCCGAATAAAAGTAATATCGGTTGTAGTTGAAGTTTCAATATCTTCATTAGCAAGCTCTCCACGAATAATTTTTGATGACGGCATTATCAATTACGTACTGGACATCATGCCCCTTTCCTTCCCGAGTAAGAGAGAAGTAGTGGGGGGGAGAGTGACGTTGACTCAAGTCAGCTCCGGGCAGTCTCTTCATGGACCGAGTTCGAGCGTTTTTCTGAGCGCGTGACTGAGTTCGTGTGCAGCCTTAACTTTTAACCAAGTATGTAGTTGAATTATCAATCAAAACAAATTAATTTTCAAAAAAAAAATATAATACTGGATATTCCAACTAAAAAAAAAAAATAATAATTTTAGAACAAAACCTGTTGAATTGAACCAAAAAAGGTGAATTTTTAACAAAATACTTGAATCCTTAACTACAAGAGATCACTTTTCAACCAAAAAGATGAATTTTCAACCAAAAAGATGAATTTTCAACCAAATAAGAGAAATTCTCAATGACGAAAATTAATAGTTAAATTTTTAGGCTAAAACGATGAATTTTCAACAACAAAAAATGGATGTTTAACAAAGCAGTTTAACTTTCAACCAAGTATGTAGTTGAATTATCAATCAAAAAAGATTAATTTTCAAAAAATATATAATACTTGATATTCCAACTAAAAAAAAAATGAATGAATAAAAAAAAGAGAATTTTCAACAAAATAGTTCAATCTTCAACCAAATACACTCGAACTCCAAAGATACGAGAATCTCAGGAATCGGGATCCAAAGATACGAGCGTGAAAGGGGCTCCCACTCCTGCGTGTGACTTATGTGACTTATTTAAATTTAGATTTCGAGGGTAATGCATCAGAACGCACGCAGGCCTAATATGCGCATGCGCGCGTATACAATTCGCAGTGAACAAACGTTGAATTCAAAGCAGTGCGCGTTCGCGCGCGCCTCACTCTCGAATAGGGTGGGGGTACAGGGGAAAAAATTCAGCTCGCTCCTTTGGAGTCGGGACGCCCGTATCTGTGGAGTGGTCCTATCTTTGAAGCTCGTATGTTTGCAGTTCGAGTATACTAGAATTTTTAACAACAAGAGATCAATTCTGTTGGATTTTCTTATTGGGTTCTATTAATCAGTTCGCATTTAAGCGAAAAGACGATTAAGTTTTGAAAACAGAGGAAAAAGAGGAATTCGTTAAAAGAAAGGGGGAAAGGGGGGAATAGGGGAAAGAGTGCGAAGTCTGTATTTAGATGCTTTACTTGTAAAACAAAATCATTAATTTTCATTTTTTCAAACATTTCAAAAAATTGTTGTTCACATTTATATTTTCCATGTGTGATGTCACATTCTGTGTTAATCACCCCCCCAACCCATCATCCAAACTCGTCCAAAAACCTGTTTATCCCCCTCCCTGGCAGTTTGACTTTGTTTTTGAACGGCCTCTGAAATTTTTATTACAATAAGGAAAAATAAACAAAAAAAGCATGAATGAGAAAAGATTAAAAACAAATAAATTCCCTGCCGTAAGTTTCGGGTGGACAAATTTCTATCCGTCTGAGCCCATTCTATTACGAAATCCGTATCCGAACCAATCAGTTTGCTTCCGAACTAATCCGAGATTGAAAGAAGAATTTCTATCCGACTTAATCCGAGGTCGAAAAAGTGACCAAAAATTTCCTGAATTTTTCGGAAGTTTTCGGTATTTACTGATAACTTATAGGTAATTTATGGTAATTTTTGGTAACTTTGTTAAGCCCGTCTGCTTTAAGTTAGCTTACTTTACGCCACAAGGTGTAACCAGCTGGACGTATATAGATTGAAAAGGATTAAAAACTGGGATCGGATTGGTTTCGGATTCATTTGAATTCAGAAGGATTAAAAACTCTGTCCGGAGTGCCTCGTATTCAACTCACTCTAATTTGGCGCACGGATCGAAAAGAATTGAAAGGTTCTTTCGAATTGAAATCTCAACTAGCGGATTGACAAGGATTGAACTAGTTTCCCGTATAAAAAGGCTGAAAACTAAGGAAGGAAAGTAAAATGAATTTTGAAATAAATATGATAAAAGAAAATTAGGAGAAAAGGAGGAAGAGAAATAAATAAATGTTGAATTTAATCCCACTTTCTTGAATTGTAAAATTCAATTCTGAAGCAGACTGAATGCAATGAATTCGATCGAGACCGAATACAGCTGGTCTTTAAACGAAAATAGCATCTCAGAAAAAGTAGTGAGCATCTCCCACAATTTGAATTCGCGAAACCCACGTGGCTGAATAACCTCAGCATAAAATAATTCATGATTTTCAATTTCCATTAATTCAAAAATTTGAAAAATTAAAGTAAATAGAAGAAAGTAAAGAAAACAAGGAAATTTTGGAATTATAAATATGCCATATTAATATAATACAGTATAATATATAATAATATAATAAGTTGCTAATTCCAAGTACCAAAGCGGGCAGTTTAGAGTAAGGAAAATTATAGAGCTACACTAAATAAATTCGTGGAAAATTTCCAAAGTATCTGAGAAGAAATTTAACTTATGGAATGAAAAACAGAATTTGACGTAAGGGAGAAATACAAACTTTGCTTCTGGAAGATATTCAAATTATACTGTATCCTTATCCTCTTATCCAATATTCATTCATTTTAATACTAAAACTTTACTTATTCGCTGTGAATAATTCATGCGAAAAGTGCGGAAAACAAATTCTGAATTTTATTCTCCCTGTTTTGTAAGAAGAATTCTGATTTGAAGACACTTCAACTGATTTCGATTGCTAAATTCTTTTATAGAATTCTTTCCTCAACTTATACTAAAGTGTGTTTATATTTATTGTGGTAAGGAATACGAAAACAAGGGAAAACCCCCCAAAAAAGAAGAGGAAGCTAAATATGTGAAGAAAGGGTAAAAGGAAACAAATTAAAGCATGATAGGGCAGAAAGGCAAAGATGGGGGGGGGGTGAATGAAGGAAATAACAGAAGAAAAACTATGTGAATGATAGAGAATGAAGACAGGGAAGAAACTGTAGAAGGAAAATATAATAGGGAAAGAAAAGAAGACAAATAAACAGAGTTTTGGAAGAAGAAAGAAAATGGAACCAAATATGAAAAGAAGAAAAAAGGAGAGAAGGAAATATAAAAGAAATAATTGAAAAGGAAGAAACTAAGGAAAACGAAAGGAAGGAAAATAATCATAAGAAAGAAGGAAAGAGAGATTGCAAATAAGTTAGAAAGAAGAAGAGAAGGAAGAGATCATACAAAGGAAAGAAGAGTAAGGTCAACATTAAGAAAGGAGGTAAAGAAATGAAAGACAAAGAGATGGAGTAGTTATGTAAGAAATGAAAGAAGTAAAACAGAGAACGAGGGAGGAAAAGAGAGAAAGGAAGCAAGAGACGAAAGGAAGAAGAGAGGAAAGACAGGAAATAAATAAAGGAAGATAAGGAATAAAGAGAGGGAAGGATAAGTAGAAGAGATATAGGAGTGAGGAAGACTTACCAAGCAGGAGGAGTTTGATGTCCTTGGCAGCTTGAATGCCATCCTCCTTGAGGTTCTTCTCAATCTGCTTGCTGCGGGCCAGAGCGGCCCGCTCTTCCGCGGACATGGCACAGCCCATCTTGCTACAGGTTGCTTTCACAAACGCCACCCCCGATTTTTATTAAAGGATCCCTGAAGATCCACAAAACACGGCCACGAACACCAGCACCAGCACGCTGCTACCGGCGCGGCGGGCAGCGCGCACACCAACACCTCCGCGCACTCGACCTACGTAGTCACGCTCGAGCGCGCGAGCGCGCCCGCACGCACGCTCGACACCGACTTTTTGCTACCTCCACGCGTACCACCGCGCGACACTTCCAAAGCGCCGCCACCCTTGCTTCCCTCCCACCGCCGAAATCCTCTCGCGAGTCTAAATCTGCAAAAAGAGAAGAAAATATCATTATTAGAAAGTTTTTCTATTTCCAAAACGGGAAGAATGGGTAAAAAGAAAGCAAGAAGGTATAGGACAGGTGGAAAGTGTAACTATTAGACGAATGAGAAAGGAGATAAGAACTATATTACTTTTAAAAAGGATTGGAAGAAAGAAAGTCAAGAAAGACAAGGAACTAGAGAAAGGAAAGAGAAAGAGAAGGACTACAGGAATCACAAGTGAAAAGTCAAAGAGGATAGGAAAGGAAGATATTTTTTTTAAATAAAAGGACGAAAGAAAATAAAAATGGAGATGAAATGGAGAATATTAAGGAAGGGAAAGAAGTAGTAGGAGAAAAAAACGACTTATTATGTTTGGAAGCTAGAAAACGTACGAAAGAAAAAGAAAGAATAAAAGAGGTAGAGGAAGGGGAACAAAAAACGAATGTGAAGACCCAATATAAAAAAAGGAACAAAAAACTAAGATAATAAAATTGATGAAAGAAAAGGGATGAAAAAGGTAAAAAAAAATATATCGAACCAAAATCTACGAAGTAACAAAAAAAATGCATTAATAAAATAAAAATAATAGAGAAAGTAAATTGAAAAGGTAAAAAAATGAATACAGAAATAGAAGAGGAAAGGGGAAAAGTAGAAAAAAAAGAAAAAAATGGAGAAAGCTAAAGAGAATTCAATCTAGCCCCAAATTAAACCTACAGAGCCAAGAACATCTCCAGTGAGTTAGTCTAAGCACTTCACAAGGGAGTGGTCCAGATCTACTAGAACAACCTGTTGGCCCCTCATTTTCAATAAATTTCAAATTATTTTGATGAGATCTCCCTTGTAACAGTAAGAAATTTTAGAATTTAAATCCGATTATATCAGAATTTACTTCTCTAAAATTATCCTCCATTTCCCAGAGACCTCTTAATTTGGCATGTCTCATCAAGCTTAGAAGCTTAATTAAGACTATTAAAATGCGTATCACCATGTTACAGGTAACATACTAATGTCTGGGGGAAACTGTTTTTGTTCAGAGAGAGCTTTGAAACACGCTATTCGTGAATAAATAAGGTAACATTACCCCTGAGGGTAAGGTGACCTTATGTGACCTTTTGGAATTACGAGTTTTTTTTCTGAAAAGTCATGAGAATTTTTCATTTGAGATCACCCGAGTAATCTAATCTAACAGAAATTAATACCCTGATTCATAAAAAGCTAAGTCGCCAATGATATGAGACATCTAAAATTTAAATGTCTCATATCATTGGCTCATTGGATTCTAAATCATCAGTCACTAGGAAACAGAAACTCGACAACCTTGTCCATTTACACCATCTTAGGAATAAAATTCAAATCACCATCATCCTAATCGGAATGATCAAGATCATCTGGACGAGACCCTGAATCTAAAATATCCAAAGTATCCAGACTGTTGAACTAAAACAACTGAACCATCTAAAACATTTAAAGCATCTCAAGTCTCAACCACCTGAATTCCTCGACAATGTCACATTCCAGAAAGGTTTTGGCACTGGGAGACGTACATTCACTAAAGTCATCATGAAGATCGTAGTTATCTCGTAAAAGGAAAACTCCTTCGAACGCGCGTGTTCGACTTGGCATGTTGCCCAATCCGGACTGCAACACTCACGAAGGAACCTTCACCTTCCATTCATTGTTTCCAGGGTAACCTAACATCTCTAAAAGCATCTTCCAACAAATACTAAATGTTTTTTAACATTTCAACAATAACCACCATCCCAAAAATATGAGAATTATATCCTAAATGTTTTAGTTTGTGAGATCTGACCTGAGCTATAGCTTCATCAATAATGATAATAGATATTCCACAAATCAAATATTAATATCGCTAACCTTTATAGCCCTTAGGATTGGGTATCTCTTATTTCTCAATGGAACAATTTCTTCCATGATGTATGGTACCATCCGGGCATATAAATATCGAATCGATAGCAGGAGATATCAAGAGCAGTCTATTTTAATAAGTAATTCTTCATTTCCCGTAAGATAATGAAGCCTATTAAGACAATTCTGGGCATGCATAAATTATATTCTAATGAGGATAATGATTCTGAGAATCACTAATGTTCTAAAATCTACAGGTACAATAACCCACATAAGTGCCTCCCTTCTAGATACGTTATAGCAACGCCTTCTTTTGTTTTCCGCCTTCTGTTTTACACTACATTGCACGTACTCCTCGAGAAAACAAAACAAAAGAGGGGCAGGGGGAGGCATTAATGCATCCTACTACACTGGCGAAACTCGCTCGGAAAAGGGAGTTAGTTTAAGTCAAACTTGTATAGGCTACTTGGCGAGTTCGTATGACTAACTTTTATGCAGTTACAAGATGGCGCCTGGGCAATAAAAGGGGTGTCGCGTGATCCTTCATTGAGGTTAAGCTGAAGTATATTGAGGTTAAGTTAGAGTGCAGTGTTTTATAATAATTCTGCATCAGAATGACGCTCTACGCTTTAGTTCTTAATGAAAAAGAGCGTTTAGAAAAATTAGAATATGTTGGGATTTTTATGTATTAGAAACAATCAACTATGGCGGGGTTAATATACTAGGCTAGAACCAACATGACTGAACATGAACCTATTCGACAAATGTATATTGAAAAGAGGGAAAGAAAATCAATCAAGACGGGTTGAAACCCATAGAAAGATGGATTGGACATCTGTCGGATCAAGAGTACATATGTAAATCTGAATCCGCAGTGCCACCTGGGTATGAACAATCTAAACTTGTAATGCCATCAGAAATCTCAATTCTTTAACAAAGTTTAACTTATTTATTCTTCTTCTTAACCCAGATTTTGATTGAGATGAAGGTTTGAAATGTAATGACCAAGATCTGAAGTCTCATTAATTTGGGCCAAGATATAACTAATAAATCCTAGAAACGTTGTAATCAATAATCTAGAAACTTTTTCCGCAGATCCGTCATCTGCTCTTACCGGCAAGTTTTTAATTAAAACTTTTTATCCTGCTGATGATTCCACTTAGAAATAAAAGTTCTAGATTGTCCTTAAATTGTTATAGTCTGTATTCATCTAGGTTCATTTACAATCATCCGAATTTTATCTGATTTCCATCGGTAATAAATAATTGTCATGGACAATCAAATTTTGGACTATTCAATAAATTTCATCAACTCTTCCATTAAATCAATAGTTTTTATTCAAGGCTAGACAATCTTGAATCTATCCATTTTTTCCTACAATATTCAGAATATGAAGTATCTAATTACAATCTTTCAGTTTAATGAAAATACTCAAATTAAATCCATCAACTTCAGGTGATGCTAAAGAAACGCTCCCAAAACGATATCGAATCCAGGTAGATCTATCAGATGACGATTAAGGACCCAACCTAATAATTACAAATTAACGGTTTCAATTGATAAATTTGGCTGAATTTGGTAGAAAATTCTGAATATATAGATTTACCGTATCATTAACTAGCAAAATCCTAATTCTATCAAAAATATTAAAGAACCTACATAATGATCAACATCTTCAGACTCAGCTACAATTCAACCCTTTTTTTCTTGCCCCTGTTTTTAGCCTCATCCAGAAGGAAAAAGCCTGCCATTCATCTTCAGCAACCCTTCGCAACTTCCCTAAATATTTGGATAGAGGGCGTTTCAAAAACGGTGGTGTGATTTCCAACTATATAGCATAGTACCATCAATCAACTGAAAATATGAAACTCTACACTCATAAACCACACCAAAAGATATGAGTTGCGATTATATATTTGAGAATTAGGAACAACCACCCATCCTATTGATTGCTTCAATTTCCTTTACATTTCTACTGCTGACTTTTTCAATATCGATCGATACAATTCAAGAATCAATCAGTTCTTGTTTTCTCATACACCACTTGCATAAAAAGCCACATGTAATCTGACAAACTGAAAAAAGAAGTTTGAAAAACTAGTTGAGAAGACTTTTTTATTATCGAGCTACAAAATTCCAGAATCAATCAGTTCCTGTCTTCTAGTGCATCACTTGCATAAAAAGTCACATGTAATCTGTCAAAGTGACAATCCCCTTGGCAGGTCAAAATTCAAGAATATTGCTGGTCTCGCTTGAAAAATGCGACAGACGGGTGTCTATCTAAAATTCTAGGTTCATGTCATAATTTCTTTGTTCCAAGTCAAATAATGATTTTTTATGAAAATGCCTTGTCCTAAAGCCTGACTTATAATTCTTCACGAAAATTCCCTGTTCAAAGTCACAATTACATTTATTTCCAAAAACTTTCCCGTTTCCAAAATTTGGACGAGGGAAGTTTAAAATTGTGACGAATTCTGACTTGGAACCGGGATAATTTTTTTAAACCCACTTCTTCTCAATCAGAATTAAAATTCGTTTCCAAAATTTCCATTCCACATCAAAAAATCCATGTTCCAAGTTGAATTAAAATTCTTTACGGGAACTCCCTGTGTCCTAAAGTGAGAATTATAATGTTTTTTAACGAATTTCCTATTCAAAAACAAAAATTATAAATCTTTACGGAAATTCCTTGTTTTAAGTCACGATTAAATTTATATTTCAAAAATTCCCTGTTCCAAGTAGAGTTTTTAAATTTTCGTAAATTTAAAATGCGAGTGTAAGGGTAAATGGGAAACTGAGTGACTGTTTCGATATTGTGCAAGGCGTTAAACAAGGATGCGTTATGTCATAACAACTGGCACCACGTGGTATCGCAGGATAATCCAGCTGACGTCATCTCAAGAGGTATCAACCCGGAAGATCTGCGCGACTGCAAACTTTGGTGGAATGGGCCATCCTGGTTATCCCGAAACTCAAACCTCTGGCCACCTCAACGAACCTTACATGTGAAAGATGCGCCAGAAGAACGTAAATGTGAACGTGTACTTGTTGTCACTTCCGAATTAGATTTCTCGCTACTCAAACGTTACTCGTCATTAACTCGTACGATTAGAGTGACAGCGTATTGTCTTCGTTTTTCTAGAAATATTGCAGCAGCAAAGGCCAACAGACAGCTTGGAAATCTCGAACCAGAATAATTGACTCGTGCGCGTAACTGCCTTTTAAAGCTCGCTCAGGCCAAAGATTTCTCACCAGAGATAAGAGAAATTAGGGAAAGTGTACAAATTTCCAAAAAATCTAATTTATTATCGTTGTCACCATTCATCGATACGAAAGGCCTCCTCAGGGTGGGCGGACGCCTCGCCAACGCACCAGTACCGTACGATCAGAAACATCCGATCATTTTATCAGCAAACAATCCGCTGACTTTATTAATAATATCACATGAATACGTGCGTTTATTGCACGCAGGATGCCAAACTGTTCTAGGACCTTTGAGGACTCAATATTGGCCAATATCATGCAAAAACGCGGTAAAAGGTGTACTACGAAAATGCGTCACGTATTTCAAGGTCAACCCGATAGGGACGGAGTACATCATGGCAAATTTACCATCTTCTAGAGTCACACCAGAACGACCATTCTACACACCAGAAGTCGATTATGCCAGGCCTTATTACCTCATAGACAGACCGCGTAGTCGCATTAAAATCAAGGCATATATGTGGATTTTTGTGTGTTTTACAACTAAAGCGGTACATATAGAACTAGCACGCAATTTGTCAACTGATGCGTTTTTAAATTGTATGCGACGTTTTATCTCTCGACGAGGTCTATGTAAACATATTCATTCTGATAACGGCACAAATTTTGTCGGAACCCGCAACGAACTCAAGGAATTAAAAGCTCAATTGTCTGCCGGCGAATTTCAAGGTAATGTACATGACTTTCTCGCGAATCAACGAACTTCGTGACACGTGATACCTCCCAGTGCACCACATTTCGGAGGTTTATGGAAAGCCGCGGTGGAGTCAGCGAAAAAAAAAATTGTGTATCGTCTAGTGTGCGAAACGAGCCTCACCTACGAAGAACTGTATACGCTGTTAACGCAAGCTGAAGCATGTTTGAATTCAAGTCCCCTGTCCTCAATCTCAAATGATCCC
This sequence comes from Andricus grossulariae, assembly GCA_011634705.1. Classification (NCBI taxonomy): domain Eukaryota; kingdom Metazoa; phylum Arthropoda; class Insecta; order Hymenoptera; family Cynipidae; genus Andricus; species Andricus grossulariae. The sequence goes on from JAABKJ010007545.1 coordinate 264,652,675, forward strand.
AATGACCTTACCCCTTCAACTCCCGGACATTTTCTAATTGGAGAATCGTTCACCACAATCCCAGAGCCAGATCTACGTGATTTTTCACAAAATCGGCTCAATAGATACTAGCATGTGCAGCAAATGACCCAGCATTTTTGGCAGCGCTGGCAAAGGGAATATTTGAATCAACTGCAACAACGTCACAAATGGGCTCAGCCGATAGCGAACCGCCTAGTACCAGGAACAATGGTTGTTGTTCGGGACAATGGTCTTTCGCCATTGAACTGGCCTCTTGGAAGAATCACAGAGGTCCATCCAGGCAAAGACAATGTAATTAGAACTGTTTCAGTGCGTCTGGCCAAATCTGTCGTCAAACGACCAGTCGCTAAGATTTGTATTTTACCTTTTGAATAATATTTTCTTCATTCTTTCTTCCATAAGTACAATTGATTATAAATTATATTCTTCTACTTATTGATTGTTTATAAACATGAATTTAGTTACCTCGTATGTAAAAGTGTGATCTATAGCCACAGTAACTACATAAATGAGTTGATAATTCGCAGTGAATTTACCAATTTTCTCAGCATAATATTAATAATAGACTTACTTCAGGCATATGGATTAATACTTACACCTTTATTCTTTATTTATCTAATCTTTAACATGTATACTACATCCAATCTCTGTGTGTAACTAAAAAACCCGTAATCCAGGAATTGCTTATTGTACTTGTATGTATGTGTCAATTGTATTCGTATTGCGCTCTTTAAGGAAATATTATTATTCTAGTTGAAAGTGTTCTTTCAACGGTGGGCGGGATGTTTACACGATGCTAAAGAATACTTTGATTTGAATGAATGAAAGTATAATATTTAGCCTTTAGGCTCTTTCCACGGTTTTGCCAACTTTCTCACCTCTAGAATAACAGTAAAGTTTTCTTTGAGTAAGGGAAATCGACAGAAAGTACGTTTCTGTTGTAAACTTGAATTACTTTATTGTGCTAAGGCTGAACCCTTAGGATGCCTCATCTGGTTTGAGGGTCACTCTCATTGTCTCGCCAATGTATAGTTAGTTACCCGACTGTTGATGTGACCCTTGCTCAAAGATAACTTTTCTGAATAGCATAACGTTGCCACTTATTTCCAAAATTTTCATGAATTCGAAACATGAAGTGGCAACAGGGCAACCCGGGACTGATCCTGGAAAGGGTCCAGTACTCTGAGAGACGCGCTCGGTACAAGACTGATGGATTATTATTGTCACTGTGATTTATACAGTTTTCCTTTTTCCTTTGCAGACTGTTTCTAAAGTCTAGATACATGTTCATTATGTGTGTATTATATGAGAAAGTTATGTGTATTTATATAGTGCGTGAAATAAATGCAATTCAATTATCACAGGACTTATTTAATTTGCATGCATTTAATTTACGCTGCATGCACAAGATTAAATTTGCCAAAACTTGAACGTTTCAAAGTCATCAGTGTTTTTTAATAGTACTTTGGCTGACCGTAGCGACAATTCCCGACGATAGTGTAATAATATTGAATATTTGATTAAGTTTTTGTCATTGTTAAAAATTAATTATACTTCCCTATCATTGATGTTAATCAAGCAAATTTGTATTTCAAATAAGTTTCTCCTATTTTTGATGATACATTATATACACTTATGATATATTAGGCTCTTGTGTTCACAAGATCTACATAATGGGCCGTTTTTCTTCATGACATTGTTTTTATTACTTATTACTTTGTTTTTATTCACGTTCACATTTTTTTAAGAAAACCGTGCAGTCGTTCACATAAGACAAAGAATGAGCTAGGATAAATCATATCTTAAAAATTGGAAACTGACTAAAAAAAATTTGACGCTGTGCAAAAATCTTTCTTTACCTAATTGTCTTAAAAACAAAGAAAGTTACAACTTTCTTTTATTAAGGGGTTATATCTAGTAATTTTAACGGATTTTCAAGATTTTCTTTAGCAATGTTAACAAAATTTTATTGAAATGAACTACAGAGTTTCGGACGTAAGTCAGTGGACTCATCCCATATTAACAATTTGGAGAGATGAGAATCATGTAAAATAGTACTTTGTCAATATGAAAATTAGAGCAAACTTTGATTCGGAAAAATAAAAATGATTTTAAATATTTATGAGCTCCCATGATTTTAGATAAAATAGATTTAAACTAATATAGATTTTGGGGCATATTCATGCACCTTGCCAAGCAGACCTCTTGGGACTTCGTATCTCTTAGTCAGCATTATGTACCTTCCCAAGTCAAATTTGATGTTCAATTAGGATTCAGGTAGTTCAAAATTTATGTATAATGGCCAACTCCACCTCGGTAAGTATAAAAACATAATCTGAACAAAGGTTCAATTCTCAGAAAGTATGGGAGAACTTTCTCAAATTTTCGAGATTAGTCATTGCATTTCAAAAGTGCAGAACTTCTGTTCCGACTTTCTGAGGGTCAGTATTTCACTTTCGGTCGTAGACTTCGGTTCGACAAGTTCGTTTGCTTTTGGAAAACATAGCACCATCGCCGAAAACTACACCTGTAAGTTCACCGCTAAAAAACCGTGATCCTAAAAAGCGTGTGAAAACCGTGAATATAAGTAAAGTTACAGTGAAAACAAAGAATCTAAAAAACATATTTCAATTTGCGCACAAGAACAATGCTGCAGTCATGAAATTTGCAGTTTGTCTGCTATGTAAAGCAAACGGTGAAAATAAGAAAATAAAAATGATGAAAGGAAACACATCAGGTCTATCGAAACATCTACGCAAGTACCATGAAGCAGAATATGAAGCAACGTATTCGAAGTCAAAGGTTTGTACTAAAATATGATTTCCTTTTTCAAATGTTTTTACCTTTAGAGTTAGAAGTCTTGATAGCGCAGAGAAAACTTGTAGTCAATGTCAACAATCAATGTTGAGTTATTAATATCTAAAAATATATAAAATGTTTCTAGCTTCAATTCTAAAGATCAATTTCTCTGGAATTTATTCAACCAATTTTACAAGTTTTGGACACGTATTTTTTGAGCGCAAACAGTATTAAACTTACATTTATTTATATATTATGTATGCATATATTCAATACGTTTTAAACATTAAATTATGAACATTTATTTCCTGAAAGAGAAAAAGTCGAGTTAGATGAAAAAACGTAGCTGCCGAGAATTGAACCCGGGTGTCCATCGTAGCAATCAGCTTCTCTCTGCAATCTGGTATTCTGGATGCTAAAGTAAGGGGCACTAAACGTCCTTATGGTATCATACAAGTAAGGTTCGGTTTGGTGCTGTCCGAACGTCATTGAGTGTGGGGCATCCAGGAATGGTTACTGGACTGCTGCAAACTCATTCGAGTTCCCAATACAACACTATAAACTATAATTCGATTAAGACTTCGTCCTTCCGACAACTGAGACACGATATACAGATTTCCATTATTGATGCTAGAAAGTAAGTTATGCTTTCTATTTTTTGTTGAGAAAACGCACTTTTTTAGGTGGGACTTTAGTTTTTCATTTGTGCAAAGGTTGACGCACTTAAATTGTAGGTGGTAACGGACGAAGTGTATGCAATAACTTTAAAGTGTCAAAAGATCAGGTTTTATGCTGAAGAGATACAAATTTTTAATGATTAGTGTGTAGTTTTACATTACTTCCCGTGTCACCTGCATCTATTCCTGAAATTTGGTAATCATTAAACAATTTGTGTATTGAATATCAAATTCTTCAATCTCATTTTTCTCCGAGCATAGCCGTCAAGGATATGGATGCGATTTTGGTTCCTAAGCTCTGCTCCAGACACCTCACCGTCATTAATGTGAGGCTCAAGGGCAGTAGCGGAGAATGTCTAGAGGTGTTTATCGCCTCGGCTTTTTCCCGGGCGATGCTGAGAGGCTGGGCTGTGATGCAAACTCCCACCATACAGTGTGTGGGAGCACAAACATCAACGGCAGAGGAAGAGATTTAATTGAATACCTGGCGGACACTGAGCTGAAGATTCTAAATCAGGGTGATACTCCCACATTCCAGATTAAAAACAGGAGTTAGGTTCTCGATTTGACTCTATGCTCGGAAGCACTGAGGAGCAAGATAGAGGGCTGGAGACTCTCTGAAGAGGAGTCTCTTTCAGACCACAAATATATCTTATTCCAGTTAGCCCTAGGAGAACCGGCGGTTTCAAAGATTAGAAACCCCAGGAATACTAGGGATAGGACTTCAAGGCGGGTAGTTGTATATTTACTCGAATACTCGGGGAACCAGGTAATAACCGAAAGCTCGGGTACCCGGATAATCAGCTAATACCCAGGTATCCGGGTACTCTACGAATTTTTCTGAATTTCGAAGACTTCTCATTCGAAATCTAGTTTCAAATGCAAAGAAAACAAAAAATAAACGCGCAATAGTTTCCTAACCCTTATTTGAGGATCAAACGAACTAACCAAAATGTCAGAATGCCTGGATCGTAAAAAACCAAGTTGGGTTTGCGAATTTGTTTCCGAACGGCCAAATGGGCTATTTGCATAATGCAAAATTTGTAAAAAAGACATTTCATACATTCATTCAACATCGGCTTTAAATAAACATCTTCGTTACGTGCATTCACTTGAGCCAAAAAATCAGAGGTATGTGAAAGTGTGCAATCTCTTAAGTTCATTTAAATAATGAAATATTTTTATCTAATTTATTTCCTGTGTGAAACTGACATTTTCATTTCCTTTGATCAATTATTATCATAATAATAGAAGAAATTATAAATCCTGTCAGCCAGTATACAAATAAAAGTAAATCCGGTGTAATTCTATAAATTGACTTGCGAAATGTGGCGGTGGAACACAAAAAAGTTTCTTTTTCATCTACGTTATTAATTTCTATCATTTTAAATATTTTTTGCCCAATTTTTTATTTTTTATTGTTAAAGAAATTGAAAAAAGGACTGAAATGTAGCATTTACAAAATATGTTTTTGTCTCTCTTTCAAATATAGAATTTACAAAAATGTACTATTTATTTATTAAGCTATTGGTCAATATATTTGTTTAATTTATTGATTTATTTACACCACCATATTTCAAGTAAGAACTGCCCTATTGAGAAAATCTCATTCCATTTCTTTTTTAGCTCAAATGAAAAAGAAGACATTAATCAAGATCAGTTAGTCAGCGAAAATGAAGAAGAAAAAGATGCACCTTGTGAGTTGGCCCCAGTTTTGAGAAAGCAATGAATGATTATTCTCAAACAAAAATGTGGAGCGGTTTGACTGGAAGATATATCGAAGGCGTTAAGCTCTATGATTGAGGAGAAACAATTATTATCGATCTCAATCGTTTCCAGCTATGGTCTACGTGATTTTCTCAGTGCAATTACTCCTGATTACGTAATTCCGGATTACAATGTCGTGTTGAAGCGATTAAAATTAGAAAATTCTATAAAGTGACAGAGAATTAGATATTATTTTTGTAAATGCGAAACAGCAACGCTTTCCATACATGACTGGCTGTCGAGCAAAAATGATCCATATATACTAGTGAAGCTACATTACGTAAATGCAGAATGGAAATTGAAGACTTGGATTCTTTCTTGTGAAAGGAGTGAAGACAATCCATCAGAAACCAGATAAGCTGTAGTTCTAAAGGGTATTATTAAAGAATGGGATTGAAAGAATAAGGTGAATTCGATTGTTCATAATGCTTTCAACATCCAGACGTCAGCTTTGTTCAAAAATATATTTGTAAATGAGATTTCTTGTGCAACCGAGCTGATTCAAAATAGTGTTCACAATTCATTGGTTTCTTTTGAGGGTTTCCATGATGTGTATGCCCAAGTGAAAAAAATCGTTCGTTACTTTGAAGAATCCGATGAAGCAGCGTCATGTCTGGTGAAATAAAAACAGATAATGTTAGAATCAACGCCTGGAAAATTGATAGAAGGACACCTTAATAGGTTAGATTTAATGTATGGCATGTTCAATACGTTCATAGAGAATCGTATACCTATTGCTGCCGTATTATCTGATAAGGCGGAAAAAAACTTGATAACTGGGTAATTTGAATGGTCTGTTGTGCAACGGAAACTTGTCAAAAATTTAGTAACTTTACTTTTTCCATTGCAATCAGCAATGAGAATACTTTTCACTCTTTCAGAAGTCACAATTTTTGCGGTTTGACCAAACATTGGGGGTCTCTTACGGAATCACTTGATAGCAGAAGTATCAGATGATAAATCTGTTAAACAATTTAAGGAAGAAGTTGCAGAAAAACTAAGATTGACTTTTAAAATAGAAAATGATGAATTGGACGTAGTTTCTGTTCATCAGATTTCCACATTCTTTGATCCTAGACATAAGAAATTATTACATGCTGAATTTACAGATGAAGGGAGACAACAAATTTTCCAAAATATTCAAAAAGTGGTTGCGGCAATATCGTCTGAATGAACGGACAATTCAAATAGTAACAAATCAGCCATTGACTTCCTTCTCAACAATACATCGAATAATAAGAGTCCTCAAATGCAGTAGCATAATTATGTATTTAGCTGAAATGGAAATAAACTACAACGTGCATCCACTAGAATGGTGGTAAAATCACGAATTAATGTACCCGTCAATGGCTAAATTAGACAAAAAAATGTTGGCCGTACCCTCGTCATCAGCGAAATCCGTTACAAAGTTTTCTGCAGATGGACCTGCTATAGCAGCAAAAAGAAACTGCCTACCTCCAGACACTACCAGCTTTTTAATACCCTTCAATCAAAATAAGGAGTATTGAGTACGGACACGACCTTGATATTTACCGGATATGACAGGCAGCGCCCGCGGCGGCCAAAGCCTGAAATTTCTTGTGGATAGAAATTTGAGATTTACATTAGATAGCTCGTGTGCATTGTTTTGAAATATAATAAATGCCTAAATTATTGCTTCAAAAACGTATATACCATTTTTCAAAACGAAGCAAAATAATGGAGAAAACTTTCTTGTAAAAAGATTTCCTGAAAAATTTGTCTTTTGATTCCAGCTAAACCCTTTCTAGTTTCGTTGTTGGTTATGAAAATAACCTTAAAAATTACCGGTCGAATGTCAACAAGCGGATTTATGATGAATATTTTTATTAAAACAAGATTTCAAGCTATAAGTCATTCAATCAATTTTCACCCTGAAACACTGAATAAGGGAAAAAGTTTAGCAGTCATTCATGTGGTGAGGGTACCGGAGTTGAAAGTAAATGGAATAAGCAAAATTCAGTGCAGCGTTATTAGACAAACGTCTGTTAGTTCTCCCCCCTACGACGTTAAATTACAGGTATTTATTATTACAAAATATCTTTTAACATACTTTAACACTCACAGTGAAAAATCCAAGTAAATAATTACATGTAGGATTCCTTTAAATTTTCCACTTGATGAATATTGCTATTTTGTAAATTTACTATATGATGGATAATATGTATTTTTTAAGGTTTCTGTGAACATTTACCTTAAATTTATTAACTTAACAGCAAAAATGTGCCATACGAATCTTAGGACATGAAAATACCAGTGGTATTTTTATCAGGAATTGTGTAATTTTCACACCAGAACATCCGTATGTTTGAAATAGAGAAAATTAGAAATATAATATGTACACAAGGGTGGTCCAAAAACACTTTTTTTTTAGAGAGCAACGATTACCCCCCCCCCCCCATCCTTGCGGGTCCCTGAAAACTACCATTGAAACCAAAAATGTCAATTTTGTATGGAATCGACCTTTGGAGCACTTTATTCAATTGGTTAATAAATGTTAAATTATTTGATCAACCGTAATTTGCTCAAGTAATTTTTGTTTTGAAATTTCGTTTTTCTGTACTAAAAATTATTACTATTAGTCTAGTGGAATTTTTATTAACATTGGTTTATTGACTTTCAATTATTTGAACAAATCGAATTTGTTTGAATAATTTTTTTTCTCGATTTTTTAAAATAATAATTATTACTATTTCTTTTGTGGAATATTGATCAACACTGGTTAATTTATTTTTAATTTTTTAAACAACTTCCATTTGTTTAAATAATTTTTTTTCAAAAATTCGTTTTTTATACAAATATTACCGTATTATCGTTAAGTGACATAAAGTTATTTTCAGATATTATCCAATCGTTGAGGCAATTAATTATTATTTATTTTCAACAACCTTTAATTTGTTTCAACAATATTTTTTTCACAAAATTTGTTAGCTTTTCTTTTCTGCTATTTATATTAAAACTTCTGATTGTTGGAAACAATAATTTTGTGATATTTCTGAATTAGTTTTAAACAAATAGAATTTGTTAACATAATTAAAAATTAAGTAACCAATGTTGATAAATATTCCAGCAAAAAAATGGTAATAATTTCTAATTTTTAAACATTTCAACAAAAAAATTATTTAAACAAATTCCATTCGTTTAAATAATTGAAAATTCATGAACAAATGTTAATAAATATTCCACTAGACCAATAGAAATAATTTTATTTGAAAGAAAACGAGAATATTGAAGTACTCTGTGATATTTGTAATCCGATAGATCTACTGCCATAGACAGATAAATTCAACACTCAACTCCGATCAAACCGTTTAATAAATTCGAGCAAAAGTTTTTTTCCCCCTAAATCGAGATTTTATCAGTTTTCATACAGACACTCCCGTTATCTGACATTTAAACTCTTATTTTCAGTATGAATTTATTTATTTTCAATCGCATGTAAACAAGTGGAATTCATCCCTAAGGAATTGCCACTTTTAGGCAACAAATGGCACCAGGCCGTTTCCGTGGCCGTACCCAATATTTAAGCATTTGGATTTTCGTTAAATAATTTACTTTGTAGTTAATGCGCTCAAGATTAGGTCATTTATAACTAACGAATAATGAGCGTACAGCTTCTTTACATGTATGCGTGAATTAACCTAAAAATAAACTCTCCTTTATTGAAATTGGATTTATTTACCTGTTTTTATTGTACATTTATATATGTCTGCACTAATTAAGCTGCAAAACTCTCTTTTATCGAAATTGAATGTATTTATCAGGATTGACAAATTGTAATAGTTTCTACTTGTACAAATAAAAGTATATCCATATATCTGTCTAGGGTGAGGCGTCATTGAGCAACTTTGAAATGCTTCGTGCAAAAATCAATAATAATATATTTTCTAATATGTTTCTAATGTTTGTATAATATTGGTACAATCTTTATACGTAAATTGATCTTTCAAATCGTTCATTTTAGAAATTTCCTAAAATTTTCGTATAAAAATAGAAAGTACTGTGCTTGACTGTACCTAAGCCCGTTACACTCTCGAAAATTACACTCACGTATTTTCTTAAGCGTTGAAAATGGTCAAAATAATTTGCAGTATTAAATAAATAATATAGCAATAGAAAAATTATTATCATTGCATGAAAAATTACCTTCAGCCATGCTCGAAACAATAAACTGCACTCGTTTTCTCTGAGGCAACTGCTCGTAAATTTAAAACGAAAAACCTTCCAAAAATGTTTAATCTTTTCAATTTTCCAGGCAAGCTGCTAACCTTATGGCAATATTTAAAATAACCCTTATTATGCAGAAGATGATTTCGAATATTTTATTATAGAACTATCTTTGGACTGAAAAAGCCGTTTTTAAAGAAAATCCAAAAAACCCTAAAGCAAGCTGCCACGTTAGAAGATGACAACTCAAGCACCCCTCCTCCACAATTTACTGAATTTTGGGAGGTGATTCAACACGCCCTATTGAAATGTTTCAATAAACTGTTTCGCTTATTACAATTTATTTCCATTTAAAATCCTTCGCCTGTTTGTGCTGATTTCGGCACCCAGGCTAGGTCAACTCCCATGGGCAAAAACGGCAAAATCACGAACTAGGGCGCGTGGTGCGAGAGGCATTAAGGGGTACAGATATAGTTCACTGTCCGAAACAGATGGCGTTAGCTCAGTTCTGAATTCGGGGAGCGGGGCGCAGAGGAAGCAATGCCAAACCTTTGCAAAGCCAGACGTACGAGATCATAACCTCAAAACGGTACTTTATTTGCATCATGCAAATGCATTTGTGTCATGCAATCATTTCAAATAAATGCAAAATAAAGCAAGTGAAAAATGTTAAATAACGATTGAAATTAAAATGAACTATCATTTATGATTTCACCTTATTTATTTGCTTTATTTTGCATTTATTATCTCTCTTTTCCTAAAAATAAGAAAATTCTGGCGCACGCAAGAGCAATGTATACATGTACACATACACTGACACATGGACGCTGACCTAGTTTCCCTGCCCGACACAGATGGCGCTAAAAACGGAACCATTTTTCCCCCACATAGTCGCCCTAGCCTGTCGGCACCCAAACCGAAGATATTATACACCTTGATGCGGCACGTGGTGGCGGAGTGGGGAACAATATATATAGCAACTACCTTCGTGCGGTCCGTAGCTGCTGCCCTCTTCGTACTACCTTCCTCCACTCTTTCACTATAGGTAAAATTGTTGCTCTACGGCTCTAAGGATATTGATTTTGAATCTATTATCCTTGCAGCTTCGCCCTGTTATCTAAAAATATTGGTTAAGTAGAATGATTTACAAAATAACAAATTAATATAAATGATAATACTTTTGAAATTTTAATCCTTATTTTATTTGTAAATAAAATAAATTAGTTACCTGAAAATCGGAAAGCAAATAGAAAATGTTGAAGTCTACTTTGCGAGATGAGTAGTTTATACCAATTTATATTTGTGAATTGATGTTAGTACTTTGAATGGAATTAATTAATTAATTAAGAAAGAAAGGGATAAATTTCGTGAATTTCACTGAATTTTGTAATAATGTTCGAATATTTTTTAAATTGATTTATAGTGATTTGAATTTGAAATTGTTATTCTTTTTGAATTAGAGGGAATTCTCGATGGATTTTAATGGATTGACGGAAGTTTCAAAGCTTTTTTTTCCGTCTTCTAAAAATCATGGTATTTTTAGGACTTTTTGACAGGTTCCGGGGATTAATTTAATGGTTCTTACTGAATTTTATAATAATGTTCGAATATTTTTCTAATCAAGCTATAGTGATTTGAATTTGCGATTGTTATTCTTTTTTAATTAGAGGCAATCCTCGATTGATTTCAATGCTTTGAGGGAAGTTCCAAAGCTTTTTTTTCCTCTTATAAAAATCATGGCATTTTTAGAACTTTTTGACAGGTTCCAGAGAATAATTTAATGGTTCTCACTGAATTCTATAATAATGTTCGAATATTTTTCTAATTAATTTACTCAGAACAAATCAAGACCTCCACAGTATTTCAGGAATTCCTCGCTTACTCTAATTCCTTTACATTCACGCTCCTTAAGGAGCGAGAAAGATAGATAACCTGCGTTCCGCCGGCTCTGGGATTGTCAGAGTCCCATCCGACTTATTAAAACGGAGACCGTAATTATGTGAAACCCTTTGGGACTTCTGCGCTTGGGTCAGAGTGTCGTGTTTTTTACAAATCAAAATCAGCAAACTAATGTGAAAACAGGGTCGAAGCTCTTATGCACTCGTAGCGGATTAGTTTCCTGGTGGGCTGGGTGGGCAGGGGCTCCAACGAATAAATCCATTCGAGAATTGCTTAGTCTGGTCTTTGACAGTGGGGTGAAAACCGACAGCGGGTAGATACTATACTTTATGTATCACATTACATTGACATTACATTAATTTAAAATATTTCTGTAAAATATCCACAAAATACGGAAGCGATTTATTTGTTTCTAATATCGCTGTAAAAGATTAAAAACTGTCGCCAGCTGAAGATTTCTTTAGAAAATTTAATAGATTTTGGTACTCTAAGAATAAAATTGAATTTGATATTTTACAACTAAATATGTTATTTTTTTGTATAAGTTGTATATATTGCCACACAGAAAACTGATCTTAGAACTAAATTGAGCGGTTGGGTGCAAGAACGGCCTATTTGCATTTTACGTAAGGTCGTAAGTCCATTCCAGTCGTCACGTGACTAAGCTGCTCGCGAGATAAGACAGTGCGATACGAAATGACAGCCGAATGGAAATCCGAAATCGTAATTCGTAAACACAGAAGTTGGGTTAGGAGAAGAGTGAAGTGTTGGTACATCGTGAAAATGTTGCGTTGTATTTTAAAAGTGGTCAAGGGCACAAGAGTGTTAGGATGATAGACCTACAGTTTATAATTTAATTCGAGGTTAAGTTTACATTTATAATAATGTTATAATGTTTATGAGTATATTGAAAATCGACAATGCGCTTAATTCGAGCACTTGGCTCTGAAGCTTCTATGAATCAATATGTACACGAATTAATGTCTCAGGAAAAAGATTATCGACAAACTTTTCAAATAAAAAGAATTAACATTCAAACAAAGAGAGAGGAATTTTCAACCAAAAAAGATGACTTTTTTTATTAAAAGATTAACTTTCTATCCCAAAAGACGAAAGTTGAACAAAACAGTTAAATTGTCAACCAAAAATGACAACTTTTTAAGACAATAGTTGCATTTACAACCAAATAATTAAATTTTCGACCAAAAGAGATTAAATCTGCACCAGAAATATAAAAGTAGACTTTTCAACTAAAAATAATTAACTTTTAATCATAAAAGATTAATTTTCATCAAACAACATAACTTTTCTGTCGGAGGATGAATTATTAATGTAAAAGGACGGATTTTCTATCCAGAAAGACGAACTTTCAACTAAACAGTTCAATTTTCGACCAAAAAATATGAATTTTTAATCAAAATAATTGAATTTTTAACCAAAATAGATGAATTTTAAATCAAAAATGTAAAAGTTGACTTTTCAAATAAAAATAATTAACTTTTAACCATAAAAGATGGATTTTCAATCAAACAAGATGAATTTTCTGTCGAAAAATGAATTATTAATGTAATAGGATGAATTTTCTATCCAAAAAGATGAATTTTTAAGAAAACAGTTGAATTTTCAACAAAATAGTTTGAGTTTTAATCTGAATAGCTTAATTTTTAACCAAAATAGATCAATTTTGAATTCTGATTCCGATCAAACAATATGGTTTTTCTGTCGAAAGATGAATTATTAATGTAGAAGGACGGGGTTTCTATTCAAAAAGACGACTTTTCAACCAAACAGTTGGATTTTTGACCAAAAAATATGACTTTTTATCAAAATGATTGAGTTTTCAACAATATAATTAAAATTTTGATCGAATAGTAAAATTTTGAACCCAAAATATAATATTAAATTTTTCAAATAAAAATAATTAATTTTAACCGCAAAAATATTACTTGTTAGCAAAAAATAGAACCATTTTCAACAAAATAATTAAATTTTCAACCAAAAGAGATAAGTTTTGAACCAAAAATATAATATTAATCTTTTTAAATAAAAATAGTAAATTTTCGGTAAAAAGGTATGACCTTATAACGAAATAATTTAATTTTTAACCAAATAAATCATTTTTCAACCAAATAGAAGATCTTTTAACTGAAACAGATGAATTAGGAACCAAAAATATAAGAGTAGACTTTTTAAATAAAAATAATTAACTTTCAGTCGAAAAAGACGAATTTTCAACCAATCATATTAATTTATAGCTAACCATATTATCATATTACAAGCTAACATATTATTATACATATAATCGCGAATAGGCATAACTGCTCCGAAACTTTTTTAATAATAAAAAATTCTGCGTAATTTTTGTCTTTTGATGTCTTCGTTGGGATGTTGGATTTGCAAAATTAAAACGCAGCGACTTAATGTCTTTGATGAGTTATTTGACAGAAAAAGGAAAGCAGTTTCTTAGATCATATTCTGTATCATTTAAAACCACAGAAGCTCCCCCTAAAGACATTAATAAATTCATCTTTCGGCAGAAAAATCATCTTGTTTGATTGAAAATTAATCTTTTAAGGTTAAAAGTTAATTCTTTTTTAATTAAAAAGTCTACTTTTAAACTTTTGATTCAAAATTAATCTATTTTGGTTAAAAACTAAACTATTTAGATTAAAACTCAAACTATTTTGTTGACAATTCGAATGTTTTCTTGAAACTTCGTCTTTTTGGATAGAAAATCCATTCTTTTGCATTAATAATTCATTTTTCGACAGAAAAGTCATCTTGTTTGATTGAAAATTCATCTTTTATGGTTAAAAGTTAATTCTTTTTAATTGAAAAGTCCACTTTTATAGTGTTGGTTCAAAATTCATCTATTTTGGTTAAAAATTCAACTATTTTGATGAAAAGTCATATTTTTTGGTCGAAAATTGAACTGTTTAGTTAAAAAGTTGTCTTTTTGGATAGAAAGTCCTTCCTTTTACATTAATATTTCATTTTTCGGCAGAAAAGTCATCTTGTTTGATTGAAAATTCATCTTTATTTTAAGGTTGAAAGTTAATTCTTTTTATTTGAAAAGTCAACTTTTACATTTTTGATTCAAAAGTCATTTATTTTGGTTAAAAATTCAACTATTTTGATGAAAAATTTGTATTTTTTGGACGAAAATTAAAGCGTTTAGTTGAAAGTTCGTCTTTTTGGATAGAAAATCCGACCTTTTACATTAATAATTCATCCTCCGACAGGAAAGTTATCTTGTTTGATTGAAAATTCATCTTTTATGATTAAAAGTTAATTATTTCTAGTTGAAAAGTCTACTTTTATATTTTTGGTGCAGATTTAATCTCTTTTGGTCGAAAATTTAATTCTTTGGTTGTAAATGCAACTATTGTCTTAAAAAGTTGTCATTTTTGGTTAATAATTTAACTGTTTTGTTGAACTTTTGTCTTTTGGGATAGAAAGTTAATCTCTTGATGAAAAAGTAATCTTTTTTGGTTGAAAATTCCTCTCTCTTTGTTTGAATGGTAATGCTTTTTATTTGAAAAGTTTGACGAGACTAGTCATTTTTGGTTCCGAATATAACGTAATATCTTTGATGAGTTATTTGACCGAAAAAGGAAAACAGTTTTTTTAAATCATATTTTGCATCGTTAAACATCACAGAAGGTCCCGAGCAGATTTCCTGATATTTAATAAATAAGAATAAGTTTTTGTGAGTTCAGTAAAATTGATTTTTAATTTTTATATCTGGTTCAAATCTTTAGTCGAGCAAGTGTTGAATTTAAACAAAAATGATAAAGTACCTTCTATTATCGAAATAAGTTTTTAATTTCACATGTAAATATAATTAACATAGAGTTTTCAAATAGAATT
Source organism: Andricus grossulariae (assembly GCA_011634705.1). Taxonomy (NCBI): domain Eukaryota; kingdom Metazoa; phylum Arthropoda; class Insecta; order Hymenoptera; family Cynipidae; genus Andricus; species Andricus grossulariae. The sequence goes on from JAABKJ010007545.1 coordinate 264,667,893, forward strand.
TTGCTGCAGCTATCCAGTTCATTTTTTTTTAATTTCTAACACATTTTTCTTGCATAGGTATTTGTCAAAGTTTAATTAATGAAAAATAAAAAATAAATTACCAGAAAAATTTTGCGAGAATGGGGTGGTCAAATACGAAAGACCTGTAAAACATGAAGTTAGTTTATTTCTTAAAACATTGATTCGAGTACATATTGATTCATAGAAGCTTCAGAACCAAGTGCTGGATTTAAGCGCATTGCCGATTGTTAATATGTGTCCGTCCGCGAAGAAAGGGACCTAGTGAGGAAAAAATCGATTTTCATTTTCTTACGCCAATCGATAGTTTCTGAGTTACTCTTTAATTTCCAATAATCAGACATTTTTTAAGTTAATTACTTTTCTTGTTATCAAGCTCCAAACATAGGCATTATAATCGTACGCGGAGACCGAACGAGAGGCCTACGAAATTTAGCCCCACCACTTACCACACCGCTATACGTGACGTGTCTGTGAACTTCACTGGCTCGTGCCTAAACGTGTAGTGGTAAGTAGAGAGGGTGCGTTTCGTAGACGCATCCCCCACTACTCAAATACTGGCTTGTGGACTCTGCTGCGATCGCCCGTCCTGTAAAATTGAGCTTTGACGCATTAGGTCCCTTTCTTCACGGACGGTCACATATGTATCCTCGATATAAAAAATATACAAGTTTGAGGTCCCGAAAGCTGGAATTACAACATTGTCATATCGATATGGGTACTATGCTATAATTTTGTGCTTATTTAGTGCTAATTCATGCTGCAGAAAAAAAATTGTGTGCCCGGTAATTTTTGTCAAAAACATGTAGTAATGCCCGCTTCAGCTGAAGCCACAACTCCGGTATGTGAAACTCCGAAACTATTAGTGATATCAAATTCTTCTTTGCGCAGAAATTTAGTGCTCATTAAGTGCTCTGGATTTGTTCTATGCAAAAAATCCGGGCACTTTTTTTTACCGAAAATGAGTAGTAATGCTAGCTTTAGGTGACTCTAGTATATGAAACTTGGAAACTATCAGTGACATGAAATTCTCCTTTGCACAGGAATTTAGTATTGATTAAGTGCTCTGGATTTGTGCCATGCAAAAAATCCGGGCACTTTTTTTACCAAAAACGAGTAGTAATGCTGGCTTCGGGAGCCTCTAGTATATGAAACATGGAATCTATCAGTGATATCAAATTCTCCTTTGCACAGGAAGTTAGTGATTATTAAGTGCTCTGGATTTGTGCCATGCAGAAAATCTGGGCACTTTTTTTTACCAAAAACGTGTAGTAATGCTTTCTTCAGGTGACTCTGGTATGTGAAACTCGGAAACTATGAGTGATATCAAATTCTTCTCTGCGCAGGAATTTAGTGCTAATATGTGCTACCAAAAATAAATTTTGTGCCCGATAATTTTAATCAAAAACATGTAATGCTTGCTTCAGGTGACTCTGGTATGTGATACTCGGAAACTATTAGTGGTATCAAATTCTACTTTGAACCAGAATTTAGGGCTCATTTAGTGCTAATATGTGCCACAAAAACTAAATTTTGTGCTCGGAAATTTTGGCCAAAAGCATGTTCTGCTGTCTTCAGGTGACTCTTCTATGTGAAATTCGAAAACTATTAGTGGTATCAAATTCTACTTTGCAAAGGAATTTAGTGCTAATAAATTCCGCAAAAAATAAATTTTGTGCCTGGTAATTTTAGTCAAAAACATGTAGAAATGCTGGCTTCAGGTGACTTTGGTATGTGAAACTCGGAAACTATTACTAAATTACTGTTCAAAGTAGAATTTGATACAACCAATAGTTTCCGAGTTTCACATACCTGAAGCCAGCATTACTACACGTTTTTGGTAAAAAAAAATGTGCCCGGATTTGGTGCATGGCACAAATCCAGAGCACTTAATTAGCACTAAATTCCTGCGCAAAGGAGAATTTGATATCACTGATAGTTTCCAAGTTTTATATACCAGAGGCACCTGAAACCAGCATTACTACATGTTTTTGGTAAAAAGAAGTGCCCGGATTTTGTGCATGGCACAAATCCAGAGCACATAATTAGCACTAAATTCCTGCGCAAAGAAGAATTTGATATAGTAATAGTTTCCAAGTTTCGCATACCGGAGTTGTGGCTTCAGCTGAAGCTGTCATTACTACATGTTTTTGACCAAAATTACCGGGCACAAAATTGCTTTCTGCAGCATAAATTAACAGTAACTAAGCACTAAATTATGGCATAGTTCCCATATCGATATGCCAATGTTGTAATTCAAGCTTCTGGGACCTACAAGTTTGACATTTTTCTGAGCAATACATTCTGAGGTACAACTGTGCAAATATGTCGTGCAAATATGTCAATTTTGTTGAAAACTAATTTTTTAGTAAACGCTGTAAGTTAAAAACAGTTTATCCTAGGAAAAAATCTCAAGAGTCAAAAGTAATATTTTTGGTTAGCGATCCTCAAAATGATTTTATAATTCATTTTGTTAATAAGTAATTAAATTCTTTAAAAAATTATTTGAACAAAAATTGACTAAGTTATCTCGGGGGCGTATCGAAATCTTTCGATTATACCAAAATTCAAAAGGGGTATTTCCGTAATTTAAAACTTGAGTAGGACTTTCGGCGGCTACTTTTTTCGAAATTATTGTGAAAAATATGACCTAGGTTTTTTTTAAGGGTATTAGGTCTCTTGACATTGTTTTCTTTCTACTGGTTGTTTTTAATATTATTATATTATACTAAATATCATATGATTAATTTATCATAAAGAGTAAAATTAAATCATCCACTTTGTAATAGTAAGATTTACAAACAGATTTTTTAATTAAAAACTCAAATTCTTAAATCTGAAATTACGGATTCTAAAAACAGTATACATGGAATTAAACGTGAGACCAATTTTATAGAAATTATTATTAAAAATGCGGCGGTAAACAATAATATCCAATTATATATGGATTGTAAAAACAAAATTATTTACAAATTTGGTCAAAAACTCATTGAAGATTCAATAACAAAATTCAAATGGCTAGCATAAAAATATTACAATTATACTTTCAATACAAAAACAAACAATAAGTGGCTAATTAATCTTACCAATAAAAATATTCCTAAAGAGGATAGTTATTTTCTCACTTTGCGGTAGCAATTTGATGTGAAACATAATAGCAAATATAAAATAGTTGAAAATACACTTGCAAATGTGGAAGATAAGATTAATTTTATTCCGGAAAACAAACGTACGGATTATGAACTATTATGAACATTAGACTAAATCTGATTTTGAAGAAATGGGTGAAATGACTAATGAATTCTTGATTCGTAATAAAGATATTGTTGTTACCATGATCCAACCCACTCATGGTTTAGCCAAACATCGTCCCATTTTCGTTCGAATTACGCATACCAGTTCCGCGGCAATGTTGGTTACCATAGCAACGCAACGACGCTAAATTGAATTTTAACGGTGACGGCGACGAGCCATTCAACAATGTCGCTAGCCCGCCGCGCCGTTCAGTTGTTTTGTACGCACGTTGCACTATATTAAGTGAAAATAAAGTTTAAAAAAGTGTTTTAAGTGTATATATAGAGGATTATATATGTGGACTGGATATGATGTCATAAAATTATCATGGAAAATTAGTAAGTACGCGAATAATATATAATCACATAAAGTATTGTTTACTTATTCTTATCCAAGCTCCGATAATAAGTTTTCAATTTTTAATATTCCATCTCGAGAAACTATTTTCAATAATAAGAAAATTCTCCGGAATGTTTTTGGAATTTTTTTAATATTGCCCGTAACACGTTTCAGACCAAACTCAGTGGGCTGCCACTCTATTATTATGATAAAAATCGTAATAATAGGGTGCTTGTCCACAGTTTTATGTGAAACGTGTTACGATCATATGTAAAAACAATTGCAGATTTTTATATCTTTCAAAAATACCTTTTGCCTATTATTTCTTCCTATAGTACCAGCATAAAGAGATACAATTAAAAATAAAAAGGACTTATTATTTTCAAAGTATTTAGAATAATGAAACTTTTAAAGTTGACAATATTTCTCGCAATAATTAAAATTCTTCAATTTTGAACTGTAATTATTGTGACTTTTTTTGACACAAATCACATTTGCTAGTGAACAAATCTATCCAGTCGCTTTGAATGTAACTTGCTAATACATAATATGATATTTATCGATAACAGTAATCACAGTAATCACAGTAATGTACTTTCCAATTCACACATTTAAAATTCCATATTAAAAGCTGTGTTAGTGTCATTTTTTAATTTCCTTCCTACTTTAGGTATGAATTTCCATGTTGAATGCTAAAATTTTCAATTTCATGGATTTTCATTTTGCAGTTACACTTGAATTGGCTCAAGTTTGGAAAATATAATTAACAATTTAAAAATGATCAATTTGTAAGCAATTTATGGTAACTCTATGTAACGATTTTTCCGACTTTCCCTGTAGTTTTTCACCATTGGGTAACACTAAGCTGGACCCCCGCCCCCCAGAAAAGTGTTACGTAATTTATGCACGACCCCTTTCTTCAATATGGCAGCGTAGCTGGTATCGTTGCTGATTGACTACATTTTTTTTTACTTGCGCGTGGCTAGACCATGAGTGGGTTGGATCATGGTTGTTACTAACTCAAACAAAGGTAATGTCACTGTTCTGATGGATAAGTATAATTATAATGATAAATGTTATGAACTATCATCCGATGGTGAAGTCTATTAATGTTTAAAGAAAGATCCTACAAGTGAAGTACAAAACGAACTAAATTTTCTTATTTGTAACCTTTTAATACAAAGAGCCGCCTTACACCGTACGTTATTCGCAGGCTTAAACTTCTTAAGTAGGGGCAGAGTGGGGATAAGCGTAACTAAGCGTAACCCCACTTGAGCAGGTTAAGCCTGCAACGAGCGTACGGTGTCAGGGGACGCAGTGTCGTATCAACCCAGCTGAAAATCCCGGTACATGAACCTCGGAGGATCCTGCACATGTTCCTGTCCAGGAAACTGCACACGAACCTGTCCAGATAATCTTGGCGGTTTCTGTGCAGGAATTTGGCGAAGGAAACTGTACATGATCCTGCAAAGGAACCTGCACCGACATAGGAACCTTCGAATGATCCTGTATGGCTTCCTGTACAGGTTCCATTGCGAAGAAAATTGAAGCGCAGGTTCCTGTACAGAAACGTGTATAGGATACCTCACAGAAAGACATCCAAGGAACCTTTGGAAGGATCCTGTACAGAAACATATATGGGGTCCTTTTCAGAAAGCCATCAAGAAAACTCATGTCGCTTACAGCCATAAAGTTGCCTTCCTTTTATTCTCTTGAAGATCCAACTCACCATCGAGAGAGTCAATCAACTAGCGAACCCTCGCGGATTAGTTCCTACGCACGTTCATGTACAGGATCCTGAACATGTTCCTCTGCATGAACCCACGCCTCAATTGACTCTGTGAAGGAACCTGTACAGGATCATTCAAAGATTACTTTGTATACAGGTTCCTTTGTAGAATCATGTACAGTTTCCTTCGCCAAATTCCTGCACATGAACCGTCAAGATTACCTGTAGAGGTTCGTGTGCAGTTTCCTGAACAGGAACATGTGCAGGATCCTCCGAGGTTCCTGTGCAAGAATTTTCAGCTGGGAACTGTCACATGTCTCGTAACTTAAAAATTTATAATTCCATCGCTCCAAAATTTTACGGTTTACCTAAAATCCATAAACTTCACGTACCTATGAGACCAGTCACTTCGTTTTACGAGTCTCCTTTAATTAATCTATCAAGGTTTATTAGTGCACCTATTAAAATGGAAATAGGAAAAACACATACCTTCATTGAAAATAGTTGGGACTTGAAAAGTAAATTCAAAAACATACGTATTCCTGATAATTTCAGATTGGTGTCTTGATGTTAATTCACTTTTTACGCACAATATAAGAGAGCATACCAATATTACTCACGGAGAATTGTTTTCACTTGTTGAATTTTGTTTGGATAACGCATACTGTGTTTGCAACAATAAATATTACAAACAAATGCATGGTAAACCTATGAGGTCACCACTATCTTATGTCATATCTGACCTTGTAATGGAAAACCTCGAAAATGACATTCTCAAAAGACTGAAATTTAATTACATGTTTTGTATAGGTATGCCGACGACATCCTCATTTGTATACCGGAAAATAATATAGACGATCTCTTAAAAGCTTTCATTTCATACCATAAAAAATTGAAATTCACTATAGAAGAAGAAATAAATGATAAGATAAATTTTCCTGACATCATAATTATTTGGACCGATAATACACTAATTACTGTCTGGTACAGTGAAGATACTAGCTCCGGTAGATGTGTCAATTTTTATTCAAAAATAGCTATTAAAGATAAAATTTCAGTTATAACTGATTTAACTGACAGAGCAATCGGATTATCAGACAATAGGTACCGTGATCAAAATTAAAAAATTGTTCATGAATTATTAAAGGATAATGATTGTCCAGAAAAATTCATTAAAAAATACATTAATGATAGGATTACAATTTTAGAAGAAAAATCTCCTTTCACACATACGTTGATATTAGAAACAATAATGATCTGAACGAAGTCAGGAATTACATTATCGTTCTTTCCTATATTAATGAGTTTTCTAAAGCTTGCAAAAGTTTATATAGTCCATACAATGTTAGAGTGGTTTGCACTTACTAAAAAAATTCTTTAAATTGTTTTTCTAAGAACAAAGATCCTACTTCGTTTGATGCACGAACACATATCATTTACTATATTCCTTGCGAATGCGGTTTTGCTTATATAGGACTAACTAGTAGATAGCTAAAAATAGCAGTCATGTTAATAAAAGTTCCGATACAGAATATCTAAGTGACATTTACCATAATGACATCGCTCTTACTAATGATAGATCATTCAGATATTGATATTTACGCGCGTTTCGTCGTTTAGTCATGTGACTCCATTTCAGTCAATATATAGTTCAATATATAGGTTATCCTCTTTTCCTCTTGAACTGTCATAACAGCAAATACGTGTTGACCCACAAATTTGTTTATAAATAAATTTGCTTAAAATAAAAATGAGGGAAGAGTAGGAAAGAAAGGTTTTTAAAAAACACCTTTTAAATGTATATAACTAATTATGGTTCTTTCTGCCTTTTGGTAGTTGCCTCGTTGTTATGATAGGTTTCTACACACGTTTCCTAGTTGGTAAGGTTATCTTTGCTTTAAAAAAAAAATTATATTTACAAAATTTCATGTTAATGCCTGTTTTTTTTAACAAAATAATGTATTTGCTTGATAGTTTGGAGAGATGATGAGGTATATTAGAAACTAAAAATCTTCAAATATGTACTAAAGAGTTCCTTCATCCAAGGATGAAAAGCTTATACTAACTATTAAAAACGACCAGTAGAACGAAAACAATAAGATCTTCTCTCAATGAGTTATGTGTTATGCTTATCATGTTTCTGTCTCTCTCGCGCGCTCAACTTACGATGCAAGAACCGGGCGACTGCTCGAAAACGTGAAAAAGTATTGTCCAAGGGTCTTGTGATATCTAAAATTAGAAAGTTCAAAACATTAAATTTAAAAAAATAAAGACTTAAACAGAATATTAAAATGGAACTTTTTTCTATTTCAAGTTTTTCTTGCCGATGTATATTTTTAATAATAACACTGAAAAAGTGGGAAAAAACTTTTCCCAAATTCAATTATTTTTTAACACATAAATCGTCTTTACTCAGACAAATATCACTGAAACTGTTTGAAATTTGGTATACTCATGCATTATACCCTAGCGATGCATACTAGATGAAAAACATGGTCAAAACTGCCAATTGTTTAATAATAATTAATTGGAAATTTAAACCTGACGGTAAGCACGTTTTTTTATTTTCGTCAAAGAAAAGTATCGAGTGAACTTTAAAATTGAAACAACTTCCAGTGAGACATTGGTTCCTCACTATTAAAGGAAGATTTCTGGAAATTTTTAGTTTAATTCATTGAAAATTGGGGGAAATATCCATTTTGTAAGAAACTACGCGAAGCCGTCTATGACCAATTGAAGTACTTAACATAAAGACGAGAAAAACCAAAGATTATTACTGAGTCTTGGAAGAACTCATGGGTTTTCCGAATAGCAATAAAATGTTTACAAAAAGGTAAAAATTTTAGAAAAACTCGCCACTATCTAGCATTATTGTAGGAAAAGATAGTTAAAAAACAATAATAATTTGATTAAACAATGATTTTTGGCTAAATTTCAGTAATTATTACCACACTCTAAATAAAAACGACACAAAGAGTTGAATATTTCAGAAAAAATCCGTAACTTTCTAAATATTGTTCAACGAGAATATTATTAATTATGCTCGTTAACATCTATTAATTATTACCTCACTATAATTTAAAGTAGATCAAAAGCGGAAAAATGCAGGAAAAATCGGCGACTTTTTAACTCTATTTTATGAGAAAATGGCTATAAGCTAGGGTGGCCATATGCCCAAAGGAGTTTAGCAGGACAGCCGCTGCGAAAACCCTAAAAAAAAAAAAAAAAGTCATCGTGCATGTTGACCGCAGCGTGTGGTACGGTGAAAGATACAACTTTTATCATATTCAGATAGAGTATTTATTATTTAGTAAGTATTATATATAACATAGTACAATTTTTGCACTTATAACTAAGGTGATATGGTTTGTAGTAATGCATAGGATGGAATGGATTCAGAATATATTGTAGCCAAAACTGATGTGATTACGTATATATAGACACAAAGGAATAAAGATGGTAAGAAATGGATAGAAACAAGTGAAAATTGATGACATATTAATAATATATTCGGGTGGAAATGGATAGAATTGCTTATATTTAAAAAAGGGATAAAAGAAGATAAAAATGGATAGAAATGAAATGGATTGATAATATATTAGAACCGAAGTAGATAGAATAACGGATGTCTAGAAATCAATATGGTGGTAACGGATAAAAATGTATCGAAAGTAGAAAAATGTATACAATAAAATAGATTTAGAATATATTAGTAACGAAATGGATCTAAATACGTATATTTAGACAAAATGCGTTAGAAATTGACAAAAATGGTTAGATAGAAATTGAAGAGCATAGATGATAGATTAATAATATATCAGGATAGAAATGCATAGCATTAATTATGTGTAGACCAAATGTGATAAAAGGGGATGGAAATTGATAGGCATAAAATAGATTAATAATATATTAGGACCGAAGTAGATATAATTACGCATGTTTAGAAAACACTACGATGGTAATGGATAGAACTGTATAAAAATTGGTAAAAATGGATAGAATTTAATAGATTTAGAAAATATCAGAAACTTTATTGATATAATCACGTATATTTAGAAAAACTGGGATGGAAATTCATAGAAATTGATAGAATTGCTTAAAATTAGATAGAAGAAAGTAGCCTTACGACTGAAGTATAGTAGTGGACATCGCTCTGGAAACTTAGATATACGTATAATAGTACAAGACAGAAATGGATAGAATGAGAATAGCATAAAAATAGAAGTGAATCGAATAGAACAGAATTTAAATGAATCGTTTAATCAACTTAAAGTAAATTAGAACAGAAATAGCTAGAATGTACAGTGGTAATGTACAGATATTTATAGAAATATATAAATGCATAGAAATGGATAGAAATAGAATATCTCTATAACATATAATGACTGAAATGGATATCAATCACACATTTGAAAATTAGAATGGTAACGCATAGAAATGCATGGAACTTTACTAAAATGGATGTAACTCTATGGAAAAAGATAGAATGTCGCAGAGTTTGATAGAATATCGCAGAAATGGATGGAAGTTCGTAGAAATGGATAGAAGTTCGTAGAAATGGATATAAGTTCGTAGAAATGGATATAAGTTCGAAGAAATGGATAGAAGATCGTAGAACTGAATAGAGGTTCGTAGTAATGGATGGAAGTTCGTATAAATGGATATAAGTTCGTAGAAATGTATAGAAGTTCATGTTAATGTATATGAGTTCGTAGAAGTGTATCGGAGTTCATAGCAATGTATAGGAGTTCGTATAAATGAATAGTAGTTTGTAGAAATGTATATGAGTTCTTAGAAATGTATAGGAGTTTGTAGAAATGTATAGAAGTTCATATAAATGTATGGGAGTTCGTAGAAATGTATAGGAGTGCGTAGAAATGTATCGGAGTCCGTGAAAATGTATTGGACTCCGTAGAAATGTATAGAAGTGCGTATAAATTAATAGTAGTTCGTAGGAATGTATGAGTTCGTAGAAATGTATATGAGTTCGTAGAAATGTATAGGAGTTCGTTCAAATGTATATAAGTCCGTGTAAATAGAAATGAGTTCTTTGAAATGGATAGAAGTTCGTATAAATGGATGCAAGTTCGTAAAAATTGCTGGAAATTCATAGAAATGGGTAGACGTTCGTGGAAATGGATAGAAATTCGTAGAAATAGATAGCAGTCCGTAGTAATGTATATAGGAATGGATTGAAGTTCTTAGAAATGGATAGAAGTTCGTAAAATAGATAGTACCTCCCAGAAATGTATAGAACTTTGTAGAAATGGATAGAAGTTCGTACAAATAGACAGAATTTCGTGAAAATGGATAGAAGTTCTACAAAACTTCAGAATTGAACTACAAATTTCAAAAAGAAGTTCAAGCTAAAACGTCAAGTTCCAAATCTTTAAAATTTCATAATTGAAGATCTGCATTTTGATTTCCGAATAGATGTAATTGAATATATTTGGGCAAAATCAGATGGAAATGGATAGCAATCAATAGATTCCAGTAGTTCAGTACTTTCAATCTTAGATGGGAAATAGATAGAAGTTCGTAGAAATAAATAGTAGTTCGTAGAAATGGGTAGAAGTTCGTCAAAATGGATGGAAGTTTGTGTACATAGATATGGGTTCGTAGAAATTGATAGAAAATCATAGAAATAGACGGAAGCTCGTAGAAATGGATAGAAGTTTGTAGAAATGGATAGTATTTCATAGGAATGCATAGTATTTCAGAGGATTTGATAGAAGTTCGTAGAAATGAATATGATTTCGTAGGAATAGATTAAAGTTCGTAGAAATGAATAGATGTAATAGATCTTAAGAGGAGTTGATAGGAATGGATAGAACCTCGCAGAAATGGATATAAGTTCGTAGAAATGGATGAAAGTTCGTAGAATTGGATAATAGATTGTAGAAATGTATTCAATTTCATATGAATGGATGAACGTTCGTAGAAATGGATAGACGTTCATAGAAATAGATAGAAGTTCGTAGGAATGGATAGAAGTTCGTCGAAATTTATAGGAGTTCGCATAAATAGACCAAGGGTCGTGGGAATGGACGAAAGTGAATAAGAATTACGTATTTTAAAATATACTGGTAATGTATAGAAATGCATAGAGCTCCATGGTAATGCATAGAAACGCCTAGAAATTCGTCTAATTTACTAGAAATTTTCAGTAATAGATATGATGAAATAAATTTACGCAAAGTATGATGGAAATTGATCAAAAATGATAGAGTAGAACAGCTTTTAAATTTATTAAGATAGTATAGAATGTCGCCATAGAATCTCAAATATATTAGGAATAGTATATGATAGAAATGGATAGAATGAGATAGATTAGGACTAAAATGAATAACAATGAAGTATTTTTAAGCAGAATGGTAATACATAGAAATCCATAGTAATGCATGTAAATGCATATAAATTTCTATGATTTCCTGAAACTTCAAATCTTATTTATATCTAGGATAGTATAGAGTAGAAATAGATAGAATAAACTAGATGATGGCAAAAATAAATTCTAATCACGTATTATCTAATACAGTGGTAATGTATAGATATTATAAAAATATAGAAATGCATAACAATGAATAGAAATAGAATATCTGTATAACATATAAAGAGCGAAATTAATAACAATTATACATTCAAAAATTAGAATAGTAACGCATAGAAATGCATAGAAATTTATAATAACGGATATAACTCTATAGAAATGGATATAACTTCTTGGGTAGAAGATCGTAGAAATGATTGGAAGTTCGTAGAAATGGATAGAAGTTCGTGGAAATGTATATGCGTTCGTAGAAATGAATTCTAGTTTGTAGAAATGTATAAAAGTTCGTAGAAATGAGGAGAAGTTTGTGAAAATGTGTAGGAGTTCGTAGAAATAGATGGAAATGTGTGAAAATGTATAGGAGTTCGTAGAAATGAGAAGAAGTTTGTGGAAATGTATAGGAGTTCGTAGAAATGGATATAAATTAATGGAAAGGTATAGGAGTTCGTATAAATGTGTAGAAGTTTGTGGAAATGTATAGAAATTCATACAAAAGTATAGAAGTTTGTAGACATATATACAAGTTCGTAAAAATGGATAGACGTTTGTAGAAATGTATACAAGTTCGTAGAAATGGATAGAAGTTCGTAGAAATATATATAAGTTTATGAAAATGTATAGGAATTCGTAGAAAGAGATAGAAGTTTGTCGAAATGTGTATGAGTTCGTAGAAATAAGTGGAAATTTGTGGAAATGTATAGGAGTTCGTAGAGATGTGTATAAGTTTCTTGAAATATATGGGAGTTCTCAGAAATGTATAGAAGCTTGTATAAATGTATACAGGTTCGTAGAAATGGATAGACGTTTGTAGAAATGTAGACAAGTTTATAGACATGGATAGACGTTCGTAGAAATTGATGGAAGTTTGTAGAAATGGATAGAAGTTTGTCGAAATTGATAGGAGTTTGTAGAAATTGATAGAAGTTCGTAGAAATGGATAGAAGTTCGTAGAAATGTATAGAAATTTGTGGAAATATATGAAAGTTTGTAGAAATGGATAGAAGTTTGTAGAAATGAATGGAAGTTTGTATAAATGTATATAAGTTCATAGAAATGTATAGGAGTTCGTAGAAATGTATAGGAGTTGGTTCAAATTCATATAAAATCGTGGAAATGTATAGAAGTCCGTGGAAATATATTGAAGTTCGTAGAAATGACTGGCAATTCGTAGAAATTGGTAGAAGTTTGTATAAATGTATAGAAATTCGTAAAAATGGGCAGAAATGTATATGATTTGATAGGAATTGATTGAAGTTCGTGGAAATGGATGAAAGTCCATAAAATGAATAGAATCTCGCATAAATGGATAGAAGTTCGTAGAAATGGATAGAAGCTCGTACAAATAGACAGAAATTCTTAGAAATGGATAGAAGTTCTACAAATCTTCAGAATTGAGCTACAAATTCCAAAAAGGAGTTCAAAATCAAACTTTGGGTTTAAAATCTTTAAAATTAAAGAGTTATTACTTTTTAGAATTGACAATATAAATTTGTGCATGTTTAAAGTTTTACAAATTAAAATTTAAAAAATTTAAGAAATTTGATTCATACATCCTCAAAATTAAAAAATTTTCAATTCTTACTGTTTGAAATTGCAAAATGAATGAAAAATACGCATTTAAAAATATACTGGTAATGCATAGAAATGCATAGAGCTCCACAGTGATGCATATAAAAGCCTGGCAATTCGTATAAATTCCTAGAAATGTTCAGAAATATATAGGATTCAATAAATTTACGCAAAGTGTGATGGAAATTGATAGAAATTGATAGAGTAAAGTAGATTCTGAATTTATTAAGATAGTGAAGAATGTCACCATAGAATCTCAAATATATTAACAATAGTACATGATAGAAATGGATAGAATGAGAGAGATTAGGACCAAAATGAATAACAATGACGTATTTTTGAGCAGAATGGTAATGCATAGAAATTCATATAAATTTGTATGAATTCCTGGAACTTTGAATCTTAGATATATTTAGAATAGTATCTAGTAGAAATATATAGAATAAACTAGATTAGGACCAAAATAAACACTAATTACGTATTTATTAATACAGTGGTAATGTATAGATATTTATATAAATATATAAATGCTTGACATTGATTAGAACTAGAATATCTGTATAACATCTAATGAGCGAGATGGATAACAATTCCACATTTAAAAATTAGAATTGTTACGCATAGAAATGCATAGAACTTTATAAAAATGGATATAACTCTGTATAAATGCATATTACTTCTTGGGAAATGGATAGAAGGTCTTAGAAATGAATGGAAATTCGTAGAAATGAATAGAAGTTTGTGGAAATGTATAGAAGTTCGTAGAAATGTATGGAATTTCGTAGAAATATATAGAAGTTCGTAGAAATGGATAGAAGTTCGTAAAAATGGCTAGAAGTTCTGAGAAATGGTTAGCGGCTTGTATAAATGTATGGAAGTATGTAGAAATGGATAGAAGTATGTAGAAATGGATAGAAGTTCCTAAAAATGGATAGAAGTTCTACAAATCTTCAGAAATGAACTACAAATTCCAAGAAGAAGTTCAAAATAAAACATTAAGTTCCAAATCTTTAAAATTGAAGAGTTATTAGTTTTTAAAATTCACAATACAAATTTTTGAATGTTTCAAGTTTTACAATTAAAATTTTTTAATTTAAGAATTTTGATCTATACATCCCTGAAATTCAACAATTTTCAATTGTAACTCTTGAAAATTGTGAAATGAATAAGAATTACGTATTTTAAAGTATACTGGTAATGTATAGAAATGCATAGAGCTCCACAGTGATGCATAGAAAAGTATAGTAATATTTATACATTCCTGGAAATGTTCAGAAATATATAGGATTGAATAAATTTACCCGAAGTGTGATGGAAATTGATAGAAATTGATAGAGTAGAGTAGCTTTTGTTTTCTTCAAGATCATAGAGAATGTCAAAATAGAATCTCAAATATATTAAGAATAGTATATGATAGAAATGAATAGAATGAGATAGATTAGGACCAAAATGAATAACAATGACGTATTTTTAAGCAGAATGGTAATGTATAGAAATGCATAAAAATCCATTGTAATGCATGTAAATTCAAATCAATTTATATGAATTCCTGGAAGTGTTTAGAAATTAATAAAATTAAGGAAATTTATTGAATATAGAATGGAAATTGATAGAAATGTATAGAGTTTAGTAGCATTTGAATTTATCAAGATAGCAGTGAATGTCAGCGTTGAATCCCAGTATATTTAGAATAATACATGATAGAAATGTATAGAATAGTTGATCCAGAAAAGGATAGACATTTTATACCATCCCACCTAAAATAATTATATTCATTGTTATTAAAACCTATCTAATTTTTTTTGGTTTTTCATTTTATAGCCAACTCCTTTTTAAATCGGCAGCTATTGAATTAAGTAATATAAATTCAATTTTAGATAAATTAATATTGCAATTCATTTGAAATTGCTCTGTACAAAGGTTGTCAGCGCAATTGTGTTATCAATTAATTATAATTCGTACCTCTCTTTATAGACCATTAGTCACTTTCTGTGGCAAGGAAATACAAATGAAATTGTGTATAAATTCTCGTTTAGGAGGATGCTTATGAATAAATGGGGTGTATCACACAGACAAATAACGTCAACAGAAACAGGGTCATTCATTTTTAAAAAATTTTCTGGTTCAAACATAAGTGCCCAACCGATTCCCCTTTATTTTATTTACTTGTTTTCATGAATGTGAACCAAGAGAGGAAGTGATAAATGAACGAAGAACAATCTGAATTCACGAAAACCGTCGAGAATGTTGTTTCCGTTTTGACGAGGGTCTTGACGAATGTGTCGCGGCTGTCGGCAGGTGAAAAGGTCCTGAAATGGAAACCTTCCCTTCACACGATTTCATCTTGTGAAATTCTCTTTCCTCTCAAGTTGCTGAGAATGAATAGAAATTCTTTAGTTTTAATTAGGATATCAAATTAGCATCATGTTAATGAGCTGTTGAATTTATGCAGGTTGTTGTGCAATTTCTGGCGCTTCACCAGAAATTGCTGAATAAGCTGCGATGAATGGGCGGGGTGGGTTGTCGTGTGAAAGGACCCAGTCGCGATGTCTCTGTGGTATTAGACATTTCTCAATTGAGATACGTTGAACTAAACGAATGAAAAATTTTCGTAACATATTTTCACAAAATTTGTTACTGTAAAAAAAAGTCTTTTTCCACTAAAGTTGCTGAGAATGAATAGAAACTCTTTGGTTTGAATTGGAATATCAACTTAGCGTCATGCTAATGACCTGTCGAATCTGTACAGGCTGCTGTGCAATTTCTGGCGTTTCACCAGGAATTGCTGAATAAGCTGCGACAAATGATCGGGGTGCGTTGTCGTGTTAAGGGACCCAGTCGCCACATTTTCGTCGTATTAGACACTTCTCAATTGAGATACGTTGAATTAAATGAATGAAAATTTTTTATGAGCTATTGTCAGAAAATGTTTTACTGTAAACAAATTCGAAATTCTCTTACCACTCAAGATGCAGGAATTGAATAGAAATTCTTTAGTTTGAATTGAAATATCACATTAGCATCATTCTAATGAGCTGTTGAATTTGTGCAGGTTATTGTGCAATTTTTTGAGTTTCACCAAAAATTTCTGCAAAAGCTGCAATAAATGGGTGAGATGCTTCGTCGTTTTGAAAGACCCAGTCACCACGTTTCCGTCCTTTCGGACATTTTTCAATTGAGATTCGTTGAATTAAACGAATTGAAGAATTTTAGAAACTATTGTTACAACATTTTTTACTGTAAGAAAAATTTGAAATTCTCTTTCCACTCAAGTAGCTGGGAATGAATAGAAATTCTTTAGTTTGAATTGGAATATGAAATTAGCATCATTCTTATGAGCTGTCGAATTCGTGCAGGTTGTTGTGCAATTTTTGGCATTTTATTAGAAATTGCTGAATAAGCTGCGATGAATAGGCGGGGTGTATTGTCGTGTTGAAGGACCCAGTCGCCACGTTTCCGTCGTATTAGACATTCTGCAATTGAAATACGTTGAACTAAACAAATCAAAAAATTTTATAAACTATGGTCACAAAATTCGTGATTGTAAAAAAAATTCTTTTTCCACTCAAGTAGCTGAGAATCAATAGAAATTCATTAGTTTGAATTGGAATATCAAATTAGCATCATGATAACGAGTTGTCGAATTTGTGCAGGTTCTTGTGCAATTTCTGGCGGTTCACCAGAAATTGCTGAATAAGCTGTGATAAATGGGTGGGGTGCGTTGTCGTGCTGAAGCACCCAGTCACCACGTTCCCGTCCTATTGGACATTTTTCAATTAGGATACGCTGAATTAAAGGAATTGAAGAATTTTAGAAATTATTGTCAGAAAATTGGTGACTGTGAACAAAATAAAATTCTCTTTCCACTCCAGTTGCAGATAATAAATAAAAATTCTTCAGTTAGAATTGGAATATCAAATTTGCATCATGCTAATGAGCTGTCGAATTTGTGCAGGTTCTTGTGCAATTTCTGGCGTTTCACCAGAATTTGCTGAATAAGCTGCGATGAATGGGCGGGGTGCGTCTTTGAGCCAAGGAATCTCTGATATATCTACTTCAACTTTGAATTATGTTATGAAAAAAATTGTTCTTTTAAACAAACATTTTTAAAACATAATAAGTTATTAAAAATAAATTTAATTCATTTTAAATCTTCAAAATTGTGGAATTTGTGGAAAATCATCGAAATTTAAAAACTTTTATATATACGTATTTAAATTTTAATAATTTTACATCCAAAATCGTTAAATTCAAGAATTTTTATTTGTAACTCTTCAAAATTGTATAACTTCATATTCTAAATATTTAAACTTATTGAGTTTATAATTAAAAAAATTTATAATTAAAAATTATGCAAGTCTTAAATTTAACAATTAAAAAATCTGTAATTTTGATCCTTTACATTTAATATTTATCTAATTTGGAAGATCAAGGATTGAAAATTTGACCTTTCATCTTCAAATTTATCACAATTTTTTTTATAAATATTTAAAATTGAAGCATTTTCAATAGTCTCTCTTGAAAATTGAAAACTTTTTAATTTTGACAATTTACAATTAAAATTATTCAAAGATTGTGTTTAAAAATTAAAAATTCTATCGTTTTGATGCTTTGGATTCAAAATTTTTTTAATTTGGAAGATTTAGAATTAAAGACTTGACTTCCGATCTTCAAAGGCATCCAAATTTGAGGATTTTTTAATAAAAAACTTTTTAGCAAAAAATTTTAAGCTGGCAATCGTCAAAATTCCATAATTTTAAATCGCAAATCTTTAAGATTGTATAACATTAAATTTTTTTTTTCTTAATCATAATAATTTAATGTTATACAATCTTGAAGATTTGCGATTTAAAATAATGGAATGCTGAGGATTGCCAGCTGAAAATTTCTGTTCAAAAATTTTGTTTATAAATTATAATTTTTTTAAATTAATTTAAATTAAATTATAAATCTTCAAAATTGAAGAGTTACTAGTTTTTAAATTTTACAATAAAAAATTATGAAAGTTTTAAATTTTATAATGAAAAATTCTGTAAGCTTGATGCCTTACATTGTGAATTTCGTCAATTTGGAAAATTTATAATTGAAAACTTGTCTTTTGATTTTCAAAATCATGAAAATTTCAAAATTTGCAATTGTCCATGCCTGAAATTGAAGAATTTCAATTTATAAAATTTTGAATTGCAAATATTTAAAATTGAAGAATTTTTGTATTTTCTCATTTTCAAAATTATAGTGTTTTTAATTTTAACTGTTCAATATTTTCAAAATTAGAATTCTAAATCTGTGAAATTGAAGAGGTTTTAATTTCGGAAATTTACAATTGAAAATAATGCAACTTTCAAGTTTTACAATTGAAAATTCTGTAATGTTGATGCTTTACATTTAAAATTGATTTAGTTTTGAATATCAAGAATAAAAAATTTGGCTTTTTATCTTCAAACTCATCAAATTCAAAATTAAAAAAAAAAATGTTGAACATATTTAAAATTTGAAAATTGTAAACTGCAAATCTCTGAAATTAAAGAATTTTCAATTGTAAATCATCAAAGTTTTATAACTTTAAATTCTAAATCTTCAATATTATAGAATTCGAAATTTTTCGAATTTAAAATAAAAAATGGTGTAATTTTTAAGTTTTACTATTAAAAATTTTGTATTTTTGATGCGTCACATTTGAAATTTCTTCAATTTTTAAGATTCATAATTTAAGACCTGACTTCCTTTCCAAAATTATAAGAATTGAAGAATTTTGATTTCCTAAATTGTGTGATTCTGATAATGAACATTATTAATTTTTTCTATTTGGAAGATTTGAAATTGATTACTCTTGATTTTCAATCTTCAAAATAATCCAAATTTTTTCATTTTTATCCATACGTCCCTAAAATTCAACAATTTTTAATTTTAACTCTTTAAACTTGTAAAACTTTGAATTGAAAATCATTAGAATTGAATAGTTTTTTTTTATTTTAAATGAAAAAAGCGAATTTTTAAGTTTTACAATAAAAAATTATGTAATTTTGATGCCCTGCATTTAAAATTTCTTCAATTATTTTCAAAATGTATAATACTAAACTTGAATTCTGATCTTTAAAATCATCAAGAATTTTCATTTCGATATACTTAAAATTTAAGAATTATTAACATGAATATAATTTAAAAAATTTGAAACAAAAAATTATAAAAGTTTGAAGTTTCACAATTAAAAATTCTGTAGTTTTCAGGCTTTACATTCAAAATTTCTTAAATTTTAAAAATCTAGAATAGAAACTATAAAAAAAAATTATAAAACTTCAAACTGCATTTTTGAAATTTTTGAAATTGACATTTTTGAAATTCAAGAGTTATCAATTGTAAATCTTGGAAATTGAAGTATTTGAAATTGTAAATCGTTTAAATTTTTGAATATTTAATGGTAAGTCTTCAAAATTAAAGGTTTCTCAATTTTGAAAACTTATAATTACAAAATTCTGTAATATTTATGATTTACAGTAAAATTTTTATCAATTTGGAAGATTTATCTTTGAAAATCAGACTTTTTATCTTCAAAATCATCAAAATAGGAAATTTTCCAATTGTGAAAAATATATATTTTTTTCATCATCTTAGTTAAAAATTCCTATTTTCAGATTGAAAATTGAACTATTTTGTTAAAAATTTTATCTTTTTGTTTACAAAATTCAACCATTGGTTGACCATTCATATTTTTGGTTGAAAATTTTTAATTCTGGTTTAAAATTTAAATGTTTGGTTGAAAATGAAACTATTTTATGAAAATGTAATAATTTGGTGGGAAATTTAATTATTTTGTAGAACATTCGCCTTTTCTTTTCAAAATGTAACAACTTCATTGAAAATTAATATATTTTATTGAAAATTTATCTTTTTTGGTGAAACATTAATTTAAATATTTGTTTAGAAATAATTTTTTTTTATTGAAGATTCAACTACTTGTTTGAACTATTTTTTTGAAAATTGAACTTTTTCGGTTGAAAATTCGTTTTTTTTCGTTTCCTAAAAATTAATTTTGTTATCTAAAAATTTAATTATTCTATTTTTGGTTGAAAAATTATACTTTGAAATTTGAAAATTTAAATATTTACTAGAAAATTCATGTATTTTGATAAAAATTCGTCTTTTGGATTCGAAAATTAATCTTGCTTGTTGAAAATTTATTGTTTTTTTTAAATTAAAATATTTGGTTAAAAATGAATCCATTCAATAAAAATTAAACTATTCGGAAGAAAATTATACCATTTTTCAAAAAATTAAATTTTTGGTTGAAAAAATATATTTTCGAATTGAAAATTCAACTGTTGAAAAATCGTTTTTTTTTTGTTCAATTCAACTAGTTGAAAACACTCTTTTTTCAGATAAAAATCAATTTTTCAATGAAAATTTGATGATTCCATTTTTGGCTCAAAAAATATCTTTTTTATTTGAAAGTTCAACAATTTGGCGTAAAATTCAACTTTCTTGATTGAAAATTCGCCTCTTGGTAGAAAATTCATAGTTTTTGGTAAAAAAAAGTCTTTATTAGTTGCAAATTAACTTTTTTGGTGAAAATTCAGATTTTTTGTTTAAAATCAAAATATTTGATTAAAAATAAAATAATTTTATAAAAATTTACCCATTTGGTAAAAAATTTAATTATTTTGTAGCAAATTAACTTTTTTTTTGAAAAATTATATTTTCAGTTTAAAAATTCAACCGTTTTTTAAATAATTCCCCTTTTTCTCTTAAAAATTCAACAACCTTATTGAAAATTGATTCATTTGGTTAGAAATTCATCATTTTTTGGTAAAACAATGATATAACTATTCGATTACTAATTAATCTTTTTTTATTGAAAATTCAACTTTTTGGTTCATAATTCAACTATTTAAAGTTTGACTTCTATCTTTCTCTGTCAGTAAAGAAGAAGTTCGCTGTTGGTAACTTTTTTCTTTTTTTTTTTGTTATGCTGCAGGTGGTGCCAGGTGTGATCGATTTAATTTCAAAATTATCACAAGATACAGGTTTGAAATGTGGTTATATTCAAGTATTTCCAAAGGAACCCTTTTGGGGCTTGACAGGTTTCTATTGGAGTTCAAGTTCTAAATAATACCAACTTTTATTTGAGCCGCAATTTTAGTGAACCCACAGTTTTTTCTGTGTTATAACTAAGTAAGGGGTCATTCAGAAACTACGAATTATAGAATATTTCAGCTCCCCCCCCCCTTAACATTACACGTTTATTCGCGTTTCTAATGAGTTGTTCTATATTGAGTATAATTTTCGACCACAAGAAAGACTTTGAAAAAAATGTTACATTTTAGCCCAAAACAGCAAATTTTCGAAAAATGGTTGAATTTTCAAGTAAAAATGTAAGATTTTAACTAAAAGTGTAATAGTTACATTTTCAGTTAAAAAAATTACCATTAAAAAAAAAACGAATTTTCAGCAGAATTTTTAACAAAATATTTGAATCCTCAACCAAAATGATAATATTTCAAAACAGAAGATTAATTTTTCACTCGAAAAGACGAATTTTTCACAAAATTCATGAAGTTTCCACAAAACAGTTAAATTTTCCACCCGTCACTGAATTTTCAACAGAAAAGTTAATTTTCTACCAAGAAATAAATTTTTTAAATAAGTATTTTCATTTTTAACTAAATAATTGAATTTTCGAGGAAAATAGTTCAATTTTCAACTGTACAGTTGAATTTTAAACTAAAAAAAAATGATAAGTTTTCAATCAAAAATGGAATAGTTACATATTTATTTTGAAAAATTAATTTTTAACAAAAAAGACGAATTTTCTACCAGTTAAAATTAACCCAAAAAGACGAATTTTCAACAAAATACATGAATTTGTCACAAAAGAGTTGAATTTTCTACCAAATAGTTAATTTTTCAAATAATTAGTATAATTGTTAACCAAATAGTTAAATTTTCTACTAAAATAGTTGAATTTTTATTCAAGAAAAATAAGTTTTCAACAAAAAATGGAAAAGTTACATTGTTAGTTTAAAAAATTAATCTTTAACAAAAAAAAACAATTTTCTACTGGGTAGAAAAATTCTTCAGATAAGTAATTTAATTTTGAACAAAAAAGTTCAATTTCCTACTAAAATGGTTGAATTCGTAACCAAGAAAGATAAGTTTTCATCCAAAGATGGAATAGTTACATTTTTAATTAAAAAAATTGATTTTCAATAAAAAGAAACAAATTTTCTACCAGTTGAATACAACGAAAAATGACGAACTATTAGCAAAGTAGTTAATTTTACAGCCAAAAAGATAAATTTGAAAAAAGAATGATTTTATACTCAAAAAGACGAATTTCCAACAAAATAGATGAATTTTTCACAACAGAGTTGAGTTTTCAAACTGACACTGAATAGTTGAAGTTTCTACCAAAATAGTTGAATTTTAAACCAAATATTTAAAGTTTCAACTAAAAAAGATAAGTTTTCAACCAAAAATGGAATGGTAACATATTTAGTTTGAAAAATTAATTTTGAAGAAAGAAAAGATGAATTTTCTACCATTTAAAATTAGCCGAAAAAGACGAATTTTTAACAAAATGCATGCATTTTTCACAAAACAGTTTAATTTTTCACCCGACACTGTGAATTTTCGACAAGAAAGTTAATTTTCTACCAAGCAATTAATTTTTCAAATAATTAGTTCAACTTTTAACTCAATAGTTGAACTTTCAACTAAAGAGTTGAATTTTTCACCAAAATAGTTGAATTTTTATCTGTAAAAGATAAGGTTTCAACAGAAACTGGAATAGTTAAGTTGTCAGTTTAAAAACGAATTTTTAACAAACAAAAAAACAATTTTTTACTGAGGAGATAATTTTTCAGATAAATAGTTCAATTTTTAACAAAAAAATATAATTTTCTGCTAAAATAGTTGGATTTGTAACTAAGAATGATCAATTTTTATCCAAAAATGGAATAGTTACATTTTTAGTTACAAAAATTAATTTTCAAACAAACAAAATTTCCTTTCAGTTATATTAATTGAAAAATGACAAACTTTGAACAAAATAGTTAATTTTACAGCCAAAAAGATGAATTTTAAAAAAAGATTAATTTTATACTGAAAAAGACGAATTTTCAACAAAATAGAGGAATATTCCACAAGAGAGTTGAATTTTCGACCCGAAACTATGAATGTTCTACAAAAAAGTTAATTTCCTACCAAGAAGGTAATTTTTGAATAAATAGTTTCATTTTTAACCGAAACGTTGGATTTTCATCCGAACAGTTGCAATTTTTACCAAAAAATATGGTATTTACAAAGATATGAATTTTCAAACAAAAAATACGTCTTTTCTAAAAAACAAATAAATTTTGAATAAAACGTTAATTTTTAACTTTTTATTTTAATGCTTTACCAAGCTGATGAATTTAAAAGCCCAAAAGATGAATTTTCCACAAAGCAGTTCCATTTTCATACCGAAAAAATACTTACCCAAAACTATTTAATTTTAAATAAAAAACAGTTGGATTCAATCAAAGAAGACGAATTTTTGACAAAATATTTGAATCTTGAACAAAATACATTAATTTTAAACTATATAGTTGAATTTTGAAATAGAAAATATCAATTTAAAATTAAAAATATTAATTTTCGACCAATAATGGAATAGTTCTATTTTAAGTTTTACAAAAACTGGTTAAATTTACCATTTTTCCAGGTATTTGAATCTTCAAACAAAAAAGATCAATTTTTAACGAAAAGTATAATTTATGATATTTTAGCCAAAAAAGATTTCAATTAGAATTGAAAATAATTAAATGCAATACAAAAATAACAATTTTCAAAAAAATAGTTACATTTTTAATCCAAAAAAATGAATCTTTAACCAATAAGATAAATTTTTCCCAAAGTAGTTCAAGTTTCAACCAAGTTGTTGAATGTTTGATAAAAAAAAAAGTGTTTGTAATAAATTAGTTGCATTTTCAGAAAAATAATTAAATTTTCAACCAAATAGTAGAATTTTTGCCCAAAAAAGATTTCCAATTTTTTTACCCTACGCAAAACAAATCTTAATAGAACAATTGTCGTAATTTGAAAGGCCTAATTACTTCTTTCCATTATCCATAAGTTCTCTAATTTCTTTTAAATTGAATATGTCTAGCACATTTTACATTTAGGTAACTCGCATCACCACCAAAAGCTGCTTTCGTCCACAAATGCATGCCCTGAAATTTTTCAGCTAGCAGATGGTTGTAACGTGAATAGAATTTTATATCGCAGTCAAGCAGCCAAGCCAATTTCTTTTCACGCGAAATAAAGTCTACCGACTGTCATAAATACACAATTCACAAAAAGTCATTGGTGTGAAATTGATTGCATTTAATTTATAAAAAAAAAATTTTTCAATTGTTATAGTGTCTCAAAAATGAAGACCCAGGGGGAAAAACGACTTATATCCACTTGCCCCGAGAAATTTAAATTATTGTGATTCAATGACACTTAAATTTGGTATTGAAATATTTTCTCCATGAAACACTAGTCTGAAATACAAAATAAGAACTTTCCATTTTTGTCATAATTTATTGTTCCTTTTTTCAATATGTTTTGAGTGCTTAAAATTGAAATTTCGATTTTCTCAAAGAGTTTTGGTGGACTAAGGTTGTTTGTCCCCCCGGGTCTTCAAATATTTCAATTAAAACTACACCTAACTGGGTGTGCTTTCGAGTTGTGTATTCAATTTCGAACTCAATTCATAATTTCAATTTTTCTTAAATTAATTAACTATTCCACTTTTATTTGCAAACTGATATTTCTATGTTTAAAATTCAACTATTTAGGTGAAAGTTCAATGTAAAAAATGTTTATAAAAAATGTAAAAATACGAATTTTCAACCAAATAGTTAAAATTTAAACTAAAAAGATCCATTTTTAACCAAAAATAAAATAGTTAAAGTTTTAGTTGAAAAGAGAGTTTTCGACCGGAAAAAACAAATTTCCAACAAAATAGATCAATTTTAAACCAAAGAGGTGAATATCCAACTAAAATGATGAATTTTCTACCAAAAAAGTGAATTTTCAACAAAGTAACTTAACTTCATTAGTTTTAATTCAATTTAATTTATTTAAAAATGTGACTATTTTGTTGAAAATTGGTATTTTTTTATTGCATTTAATTATTTTCGAGTTAAATTAAAATCTTTTTTTGATAGGAAAATTATTTTTTGTTGTTGTTGGAAATGAATCTTTTTTGGTTGCAAATTCTACTACTTGGTTTCAAGCTAAACTACTTTGCTCAAAAATCATTTTTGGTTCAAATTTCATAATTTTACTTAAATATTTATCTCTTTGGTTGAAAATGTAACTATTTTTTTGAAAATTAATTTTGTTGAAGATTTATCATTTTATTTGAAAATTTATCTCTTTGGTTCAAAATTAACCTATTTTTTGTCAAATAGTTTTCTTTTTGATGAAGATTGATCATTTTAGTTAAATATTCATCTCTTTGGCTGAAAATTGATCTATTTTGATGAAAATTATTTTTTTCTTTTGTTTGAAAAATTCAGTTTTATAGCTGAAAATTTAACTATTCCATTTTTGATTGAAAATTAATCTTTCTCAGTTTGAAATTAAACTATTTAGTTGAAAATTCGGAGTTTCAGGTAGAAAATTAAGTTATTTTGGTTGAAAATTAAGCTTTTCTGTTAAAAATTCTAATACTTGGTTGTGAGTTACTTTGCTCAAATTTAATTTTTTTTATTGAAGATTCATCATTTTAGTTGAATATTCTTTTATTTGAATAAAAATGTTACTATTTTGCTGAAAATTAATCTTTTTCTTGTTGATGATTTTTCATTTTAGTTGAAGGTTTATCTCTGCGTTTGTAAATGTAAATATTTTGATGAAAATTCTTGTTTTCTTAATTTAATTTGTTTGCATAAAAATTTCACTATTCCATTTTTGATTTTAAACTGATATTTTTTACTTGAATGTTCAACTACTTGGTTTCAAGCTAAGCTACTTTACTCGAAAATAATTTTTTGTTGAAATTTCATAATTTTACTTGAATATTTATCTCTTTGGTTGAAAATGTAACTATTTTTTTGAAAACTAATTTTGTTTTTGTTGAAGATTCATCATTTAATTCGAAAATTCATCACTTTGCTTCAAAATTCAACAATTTTTTGTAATTTCATTTTGTTTTTGTTGTGATTTCTCATTTTAGTAGAATATTCTTCTCCTCGAATGAAAATGTAACTTTTTTGCTGAAAATGTTTTTTTTGTTGTTGAAGATTTTTCATTTTAGTTGAAGATTTATCTCTGCGGTTGTAAATGTATATATTTTGATGAAAATTCTTTTTTTTTTAAATTAATTTGTTCGAATGAAAATTTCACTATTCCATTTTTGATTTTAAACTGATATTTTTCAGTTGCAAATTATACTACTTGGTTTCAAGCTTAACTAATTTGCTCAAAAATAATTTTTTGGTTGAAATTTCATAAATTCACTTAAATATTTATCTCTTTGGTTGAAAATGTAACTATTTTTTTGAAAATTATTTTTGTTGTTGTTGAAGATTCATCATTTTATTTGAAAATTTATCTCTTTGGTTTAAAATTCAACTATTTTTTGTTAATTAATTTTCTTTTTGATGAAGATTTATCATTTTAGTTGAATATTCATCTCTTTGGCTGAAAATTTATCCATCTTGATAAAAATTCTTTTTTTTTTGTTTCAAAAATTCAGTTTTATAGCTGAAAAATTAACTATTCCATTTTAGATTGAAAATAATCTTTCTTAGTTGGACATTAAACTATTTAGTTGAAAATTCGGAGTTTGAGGTAGACAATTGAGTTATTTTGTTTGAAAATTAACCTCTTTCGTTGAAAATTCTAATACTTGGTTGTAAGTTACCTTGCTCGAAATTCATTTTTTTATTGAAGATTCATCATTTTAGTTGAATATTCTTTTATTTGAATGAAAATGCAACTATTTTGCTAAAAATGAAACTATTTGTTGTTGAAGAGTTTTCATTATAGTTGAAGGTTCATCTATTTGGTAGTAAATTTAACTATTTCGATGAAATTTGTTTTTTTAAAAATTAATTTGTCTAACTGAAAATTTCACTATTTTATTTTTGGTTTTAAGCTGATATTCCTCAGTTGAAAGTTCAACTACTTAGTTAAGAATTCATATGTTCTGTTACAAATTTGTCTTTTTTTGTGAAAAACTAACCTTTTGGTAAGAAAATTAAGTTTTTTTTTTGTTTGAAAATTTAACTACTTGGTTGTAAGTTTGATTACTTTGTTGAAAATTCACTTTTTGGTGGAAGATTCATCATCTTAGTTCGATATTCACCCCATTGGTTTAAAATTCAATTATTTTGCTGGAAATTAGTTTGTTTTTTTTCGGTCGAAAACTCTTTTTTTCATCTGGAAATTAAACTATTTTATTTTTGGTTAAAAATTGATCTTTTTTGTTTAAATTTTAACTGTTTTGTTGAAAATTCGTATTTTTTGGTCGAATATTAATCTTTTTGGTTAAAAATTAAGCTTTTTTGGTTAAAAATTCTACTACTTGGTTGTAAGTTCAACTACTTTGTTCAAAATTCATTTTTTGGGTTGAAGATTCATCATTTTGGCAGAATATTCTTCTCTTCTGTTGAAGATTTTTCATTTTAGTTGAATGTTCGTCTCTGCGATTGAAAATTTAACTATTTTGATGAGAATTCTATTTTTTTAAATTAATTTGTTTGCATAAAAATTTCACTACTTCATTTTTGATTTTGAAGTGATATTTTTTATTTAAAATTTTAACTACTTAGTTGAGAATTCATATGTTCTATTATAAAGTTGTATTTATTTGTGAAAAACTAATCTTCTGGTAAGGAAATTAAGTTTTTTTGTTTTAAAATTTAACTACATGGTATCAAGTTTAATTACTTTGTTGAAAATTCACTTTTTCAATAGAAGATTTATAATTTCAGTTGAAAATTCACCTCTTTGGTTGAAAATTCAACTACTTTGTTAGAAATTTGTATTTATTTTTATTGAAAATTAATTTTTTCAACTGAAAATTTAATTATCACATTTTTCGTTAAAAAATTGTCTTTGTTGTTGAAACTCCATGTATTTTGTTCAAAATCTTCTTTTTCGTTAAAAATTATATTTTCTTACTGAAATTTTGACTATTCTATTTTTGGTTGAAAAGTCAACTAATTGATAGAATATTTATGTATTTTGTTGAGAATTGATATTTTTGGCAGAAAATTAATCTTCTTGATTGGAAATTAATTTATTTGTTTGCAAATTTGAATGTTGAAAATTCGGCAGTTGAATTTTCAACTATACTAAGCATTATAAATTAAAACTAAATAATTTTATAACCTCAAAATGTATAAAATTGCAAAGTTTTGAATTTGAATTGGTGAAAAACTGTTCAATATAGAAATTATAGCCTTTAAAAATTAATAATTCAAATCTTTCAAAATGTAAAAATTAACAATTATAATTGAATTGAGAAGTTTCGAGAAAGAATTGATAACTGAATATTTTTAAAGCTTTTCAATTTACCAAATCCATTTCTTAATTAATTTGTAATATCAATAATTTACCATAAAAATAAGACCATGCAAGAACTAGGCATTCAAAATTGAATCATTTTCAATTTGATAATGATTCAAAGTGATTAAACTGTACAATTTAAACTTCGAATCATAGCAATCTGGCTTTTCATTTGTATATTAAGGCTAGTAATGAATAACAAATGAGATAATTGAAAAAGAAAGCTGATAATTATTTTTAATGACACATCAATTGCTGAAAATCAGTGTAATTTGAAGACGAAAATAATTACCTGAGCATCACTAATTTATTTAAGGGAAAAAATGAATTGTCACTGACAAAAATCGATGCAATGGAAATTGGAACAAATGACGTGTCGGGTGGTCGAGCGGACTTGTAATTAAATTTCATTTAATTTCCAGTAATTGGAGAGGAACACATTTAAATTGTTAATTATTAACACTGTCGTAATAATAGTACAGAACATGAACATTGAACAGCTTGGCAGACGATCAAGCTGTTGATTAAATTTCCTTCGTGCTCTTATGATTCACACGTGAATCTGCATACTCATTATAATGTACGCGAGCAGTCAATTGAAATAATTCATTCCAGACACAATCGCTTGAGATTCATTATGACTGAGTATTACTACTCCCATAGGAATTAATTATCCATGAAAATATTCAAAGTATTTTTTTTCTTATCAATTTCAAATGTCATATTATTATATCATATAAATACCAGAAAACAAACACGCGCGCTACACACGTGATTATTCTTTTTACTTGGCAGAATGAAATTTTCAAATTAAAATATAAAATTAATATTACAACGCAATTTTGGTATTTAATAGTATCTATTGGCTAAAATAATGAAAAATAAAAGCAAAAACAATATTTTTTCAATGCCGAAAAATTATACATAGTGTGAAATATTATATATAATTTTTATTTGCCTCATAAATTTTTGGTGTAAAGAAATGAACATTATACATAATTTTTTCAAATATGTATGACCTATATATAATTTTTTTGCTTGGGTTACATTACATATTTTAAGTATTTTTCAAAACATAACATAGCTCCACAAAAAAATCGAGAAAATTACCCCTGGAGTCTAACTATGTCTATCATATATTTTCGGGGTCGCTGAATCCAAATTCGGCATCCGTTTGGCTTCATCACTTTAGATTTCGTCTATTACCTCAAATAACATGAAAATTGCTGATTTCAGGTGAAACATGATTCGTACCTATGAAAAGGGCTCATATCCTATGTTTTCAAGGTCGCTGAGTACGAATTAAGAGTTGTTTGGGTGCATTGAAAAATACATGTTTTAAATGAAATTAGCAATTCATCGTTTTTCTTTGAGGTTAGGGACGAAGCGTGATGTTATAGAACCACATCGACTCCGAATTCGTACTTAGCGACCTCGAAAACATAGGATATGAGCACTTTTCATAGTTGCGAATGATGTTTCACCTTAAATCAGCGATTTTCATGTGTTTTGAGGTTAGAGACGAAATCTGACGTGATGGAGCCAAACGGACCCCGAATT
The DNA here is from genome assembly GCA_011634705.1 of Andricus grossulariae. NCBI lineage: Eukaryota > Metazoa > Arthropoda > Insecta > Hymenoptera > Cynipidae > Andricus > Andricus grossulariae. Next base: position 264,698,495 of record JAABKJ010007545.1, read on the forward strand.
GGGATTCAGGGACCCCGAAAACATATGATAGATATAGTCAGACTACAGGGGTAATTTTCTCTATTTTTTTTGTGGAGCTCTGTAATAGATTTTTTCTAAATGAGAAAACGGGTTTTAAAGTGAAGTGTTGTATGAAAATAAATAAAATAATATTTTTATGGAACACTGAATTTTTTGAAAATATTTTCTCAAGTCATACGTTACAACAGAATTCATTTTCATGTAGCCAAAACTATAGAGTGCGTCTGACTATAATTTGGACATACCACTTACGCGCTAAGGTATCCCACCGCTGCACTATTTTCCAGGTACAGCGGCGAGCGGGTGCTTCTTCAACGTCCGCGCTGGGGATTAATTAATACACTTATTGGAAACTTTTTTTCAATACCATGAAGAATAACTTAACTTTTTTTAATAAGCTGAACGTAACCAAACACCATACAATAAATTATATCTTTAGATCGAATACATTTGAAATCATATGTAGGTTCTATACTTTTCGCATAATCTCAGCAACGAAATATGATGTTTTTTGGACATAATACAAATTTTTTATTTGAAGTTTTGTATTTTTTGATCTGATTTAGATATTTTAATCATATTGAGATACTGGTGAGTTTTACCGTCTCCTTTCGAAATCCGTCAGAGAAAAAAACTTAAAATTAACAAAGTGGCGACGATTTGTTTGAAAATATAAAAAGTTGATATTTGCGAAAAAAATCCCACTTTTATTTTGAATTTGGATTTCTATAAGCAAGAGATCCTATGAGTCTTATGTGGGCTTATTTATTTTTGTGGCCACAAGAATTTTTTGTCAAAAAATTTAATTTTAACAAATTTTAAAATGTTCAACAAAAAATGACTATCGCTCTTTTTGGAATCTTGAGCCGTTTACGAGAAGATTTCGAAAATCATATTTTGTAGAACAAAAGTTCTCTCGACCAAAAATATGGTTTGGCCCGCCTAAAATGTAATGGATATTTTTCTCATAAAATGCCACATTGAAAAAAAAATTATCAAAAAGTATAAGTATGGGGTTTCTTGTTGATTCTGATCTTATTTTAGATTTTCCTGGAAATTTTAATTTGTAAGTTTGATTTTTAAAGTTTTGTGTTAAAAACGATTTGCAGTGAAAAACGCTAACAGACCCTATTTTTTAAATAATTGTAAATATTCTTTGAATCAAATGATTTTTCACCAACAATAAAAATTTTAGATGAAAAACTGTAACATAATATAACGAAGATTTTTTTAAGATCGTAAATCTTCCTTTAAACCTAATGTTTTTAACTTAAAATAATGGATTTACGGTGAAAATTGTTAACATAACCTAAAATTCTTCCAAAATAGTAAAGTTTCTTTGAAAATTGATCAATTTTGCTTAGAATAACCTATTTCCTGTGTAAAATACCAACATAACCTCAAATTGTTTAAAAGTTGAGGATCTTTTTTGAAATCTAACAAAACCGAAAAACTTAAATTGTTGCAAAATTTTTATTCTTCGAAATATGTTAATTATTTTTAAATAAAAATACCATATTTCAGTGAAAACCAGTAACACAACCTACAATTTTTGAAAATTGAAAATCTTGATTTCATTAAATTCTAATTTGTAGCGAAAAAAACAAAGGCCACCTAAATTTTCAGAAATTTTAAGTCTTCTTCGAAACTTTGTGAATTTATATCAAAATTTTGAATAATTCATTAGATAATTTGAAAGCGCAGGTATTTTTCTATGATATAACTTTTTTTTCGTCTTCTCAAATATTTATCAAAATTTGGTTTTGATAAAACGAAATTTTCTGGATAAATATTGCCAAAATTGCCCAGAAAACTTAAATAATCAATGTGTCTCTTGATTTACTTTGAAAGTTCCTGGTAGAAAAAGTTGTTACAAGAAAGTACAACTTTTCTGCAACTTTAATTTCTTGTAAAAACATGTTATGGTGTCTAATCGATTGGTATATATTTAAAAAAAATTCAAATGTAAGGTTTTTTGTTGTTTTGTTGTTTTTGGCTGCCAGACCTGTAAGTTCCTCTAGAATCTTGTAGTTGTAGTTTTTCGTACTTCCTTGTAGGAAGTTAAAATTATAATAAAATACAAGAATATACAATAAAATACAAAAAAGTACAAAACTCGACCCAAAAACACAAGAAAGTTGTACTTACTGTAATTTCGGTTGTAATTTATTTTATATATTTGCAGATTCCTGTACAAATGATTTTAGATTTTTGTACTCTTTTATAAAAATTTTTTCACCAGGGTTATTGGTTCTATTATATATTATTTGGTAATTATCTTTTGTGTATTCATTTTTTGTATCTCGTGTCGTTTTTCCAAAAATTTTAGTTTTGTTTAACGGTATTTTTTATGAATACCACAAAAACTACACATCCTATCGAAAAATGATTATAAGAAATTTGTATATCTATTTTGGACGAACAACTTTTATTTATTCGTGTTTTTCGTATTTTGTGTTGTTTTTCCAAAATATATTAACATTTTTTTAACATCATTTTTTATTATTAAAACAAAAACTATTCATCCTATGACAATGAGTGAATACGAATTATATTTCAGTCTCTAAGTGGAATTTCTTGTTTTCAATAGCATTTTTCACGATCAAAACGAAAAGTATGGGACTTATCATAAAATACTTTTGAAAAAATTTGTTCATCTTCTTGACATGCACAATTTTGCTTTTCAATATTTCATCATATCTCGCATAGTTTTAGTGGATAACGGAATTTTTGATTTTGTAAAAATTGTAGCTATCACATCGATTTCATCATTAACATTCTTTACAACATAAATTCCTTTTTAAAATATTGGATACCCTGGAAGAGGAGAGAACTGTAGTCAAAATTGGATTATCATTTTTATAAAATAAGATATTCAATATCTGTTTTTTTTTAATCATTATAGATTTTAAAGTTCAAAAATTAAATATGGTTTTATATTTTATGATGTAATTTGAAAATGTTTGAATTCAAGTATCTTATTCCGTAGATTTTCCAATCACAAACTATTATTTTCAATTCCTGAATAATTTCCAATTGGAAGCGTTTGAAATTGAACAATTTTAACTCGGAAATTACACAATTCAAAAATTAGACGTTGAAAATTCCACAATTTTCAATTTCTTAGCTTATCAATAAAAAAAATGCATTTTGCTGAACAAAAAAAATGGTAAAGTTTTAACTACCACATCCATTTCACCTTTCACATTCGTCGTGAAATAGATACTCTTGCACACTTTTCGATATAAGGACAAAATAGTAGTCAAAATTTAACTAATGTTATCATAAAAAGTGATATTTAACACCTCGTTTTTTCTAATAATTATAATTACTATTTTTATGCCTACAATAATTGTTTATTGAAAACTTTGGTCCATTAGACATGAATTATCTTCTACGCATCCAACATCACTGCCAAGGAGAAAGAAAAGGAGGAAAGGTATCAAGACCTTAGAAGAGAGCTGCAACGACTGTACCCAAGATATTCGGTACGAGTAATTGTCCTTGTGATAGGTGCTCTCGGAAGTGCGAAACTATCACTGGTTCGCTTCTGATCTTTGAAACCACCGGTTTTGCTAGGGTTAACCGAAACAAGATATGTTTGTGGTCCGAGAGAGACTCCTCATCGGAGACTCTCTAGCCTACTTTCTTGCTCCTTATATCATCCAAGCATAGATTCAAATCGAAAACCTGACTCTTGTTTTTAATCTAGAATGTGGGAGTATCATCCCGATTCAGAATTTCCAGCTCAGTGCCTGCTAGGTGTTCAATCAAATCTCTCCCTCTGTCATTGATGTTTGTGATCTTCCACACCGTATGGTGGGAGTTTACATTACAGCCAAACAACAGAAGAATACTGTTCTCCTGCCAGTGCCGAATTAGAGTCTACACCTCTCTTGGAGACGGGGTCCCTCAGCATCGCCCGCAAAGTAGACCGAGGCGATGAATATCTCTAGCGTTACTCTCCTTCTTCCCCGGAATCTCACCCTAATAACGGTGAGATCCCTGAAGCAGAGCTTAGGCACCAAGATCGCATCCATACCCTTGAGGCTATGCATGCGCTTCGGTTTTTTTTTTCTCGCGGCGCCTTATATATGGAGCCACACTTTGACAAGCCAATAATCCTTTCCCTGTATAACCAGAGTTCTTGGATTAATGCAATGCCTATCAGCACCACTGACATGCGCCTGACTAGAACCGCCGAGGCGCCTTTGCTGTGATGGAAATTAATCTACATCATAGAGATACCTGTTTCAGCCATTGAAGGGCTAATTCGGGACACTAACGGACGTGTCTGGTCTCCCTACGAATTCCAGTCGGGACCACCCGGATGATAAACTTACCTGTCTCTAGATAGGATCGGTAATCCAGAGCCGCACAGGCTCTGATTGATAATTCGGGAAGACCAACAATTAAAATCCAGCCTCTCCCCTTCGGCCTTCCACGAATCGGTTCGTAGAGTCGGGTTTTGGAAGCTCAGGCACCTCAAAACGGTCGAGGGATCCTCGAGGGTGCCTGGAATCAGTACGGTCGCTCTGCGATACATTTGCAGACACTCCATCTCCTTGATTTCCAGGTATAGTCCCTCCTTGAGCCTAAACGTTAGAGTTATCTCTACTATGCAGTCCCGAGACCAGATGTCTGAGGAATTGCTCGAAGTGAAGTTTTCGCAGCCACTGCCCCTATGGGGTGTCCTAATGCCTGTATACGAACCGAGCTTTGCGGTCTCTCTTTCTTTTCTTTGAAATAAAGTTGAACTCCATTACGCGATTTCGGAGAAAATGGCTAGTTTTCTAGGGGTAACTGCGATTACCCCTCGGTCTACTAGTATGCTCTCCCAAATAGTGAAATTTTTTAATTTAAATTTTACTTTTCGTTTTTCCTAAAAAAACGCGTTCTCGTAGGGCTCATAAGGTGGGTGTAGATGAGAATTTTTCCGAAAATCGAATAACTACTAACAATTAGGTCACAAACTGTACTTATGTCTCTCGGGAGTGATCGCGATCTCGCCTTGGATTCATGAGTTCGCTTGCATTTCAAATTAAAAATCAAAGATTCTTTTTCCTACAATTTATTGAAATAAATAAAAAAATAATTAAAGCCAGTTTTTCACCGCTAAATGGTCTCATGAAACTTCTAACAATAATTGCAAGATTCTATTTGATTCAAAATTTTTAAAAATGGTTAGTAGCTCTGATTTTCTGGCTCTCTTTCCTTTTACTTTAATTTATTTTAGGGTTGATGATAGCTTGATTTCGTATTAATTTGCAATATTGTGAGGTAATTAATTTTCGATTTGAAATATTTGTATAATTTTTTTGAAAACCCAACGAATTCAATTACGCCACCTTCAAAAAAACCCAAACAAAACTGATTAAATTTCTAAACATTGTGGCCTTGAAATAATGTTCAATAATAAATGGGAAAACTTTATATTCTTTTAAAAAGGGAATTCAGTATCCACAAGCGCGAAATGTTACAATGGCGCCTGAACAGAAACTCGGAGGTTTAATGTAAGTTACTGAACTTCAACGGTATAAATATGTATCGAGCGTATTATCAGTAGAAACTTCTATTGTCGTGGTAGTGTCCTTTCTTTTCAAAATAAAGGTACAAGCATTTCTTACATAAGAATACTTATTCAATCATCATAACCTTGCATAAGTACGTGTTTCTGTAGAAATCATTTGTTTTGTAAGTTCTGTCTTTAATTCTAATTACAAAAATGGCGGACAAAGAAATTAATGTATCCCCAGTTCCAATTAATATTATACCCAAATCATTACACTCGGCAAATCATATGGAAGTGAATTTAAATAACCTTCCGCATTTTAATATAAGCGTTCGGAAATTCAACCCAGAAGAACCTCCTATGAGATTAGGAACTAAAGAAAGCCAAAATGAATCCCAACAAAACCTAGATGCTATTCTTCCTTTTGATAATGAATACAATATCGACGTGAATTCTCGTGAGTATAAACACGAAAAAATGAAACAAACAAGGATTGATCTTTTATATTTCTGTGAAAGTTTCCGTGCATTTTCTTGTTGAGGAGCTGTTGGCGGAAGTTTTTAAACTCTGCATTCTTTAGTTGGGATTTTTGAACTATGGCATCTAGGTGGTTTTGGCCGCCTCCTGTGCGGCTTTGAACGGAACGCTTCTTGGCTAATAATCTCGTGATTCCGGACCTATTTTAGGAGAGGATCACTCCCATTTGCGTCTATGTGAGCTGTACCCAGGATAATTCGGTTATAAAGGTATCGGAGATTTAGAAGTCCGCGCCCGCCTTGGCGGCATGGTATCCACAGTCGCAAAACAGACAAACTGATATGCAAGCTCTTCCGAATATGTATAATCATACACGTGGCAATGTCAAACGTGTAGAGTAGAACGAGAAAGGTAAGCATGTTAGTCGCAGATATCTTGTTTAGTGCCAATAGATTTGAAGATCAAACCTGTGGAAAGAAACGCTTCTATCTGCTTCGGGGAGCGTCCTTCACTGATGTTAAATCCTGAATGCGGCTCTCAGGCTCGCCTAGGTATAAATAGGCCTCTCCAGCGTCAAGATGTTTAATAAAATTCATATTCAGGAGTTCAGGATTCTCGGGAACGACAGTAATTCGTCCTCGCTTCAGATGAATCTTGGCACACGTTCCCAATCCAAAGTTCATACCAACCTCTCCTATTTACCTCTCGACGACACTTGAAGAACACTGAACCTGTCTTGCAACACAAGCAAGTATATTCAGGTTATCCATATACTATACATAGGTGACCTTATGCTCACGATGATTAGTGTCACCGCAAATGTACTCAGGAGAATTGCGTAGTACGAAAGTTAGTGGCAGGAGTGCGCTGCAAAGGAATTCAAGCTTTCTGGCAGTCAATCCAGGCCATCGACAGGCAGCGCTGGAGGAATACTGCGTCTTCAAAAACTCATCTTTCAATTAGCAGGTTCTCTCTGCAGTCTGCTACACATTTTTTTCGAGCGACTTACGTATTATACTTGGGTATTTAGTTATTATAATACAAGTTGTTGACCTGTAGTACCTTGGGTTAGATAATTTGCCTTCCCCAGTAGGAGTGCAGTTCGCCATAACATCAACCACTTCGGAATTGGTGACGTCGACTTTAAATATGATGTGAGTATGTGGGCCAGGTGTTGGCGTGTAGAAATAAACATCTTCCAAAAGAAGTTCTTGATATTATCTGCTCCTGCAGCTGAGAACATTTTCGTGCCCCTTCGTGCTTTTTTTATTACTTCGGCAGTGATTAATGATATTCATCCTCACATCTTATTAGGTTGTCGGAAAGCTCCTTGAAGCAGATGATATTCTCATTTATTTCGTTCAATTGACGTTAGACCTCGTAAACTTCTCTCCAAAAAGTCTCGACTACATCGGCCTTGAGCGGCTTTTTGGCAGAAACAGGGAGATCACTAAAGAGGCGTGAGTGGTCAGCGAGAAACTGTTGATTTTCCCTGACTCAAACCTCCCTTTTCTGTACTCTCATCTTTGCGTCAGATATCTCTGCATTTTGTCAACAATGTGATGCTTGATTGTCAAAAAAAGATTTTGCTCTTTAATATGCATATTTACTTCAAATAAATACATTTTTTCAATCAAAAACTTATTTTTTTAGATAAAAATCTTTTTACCCCTCTCACCTTTCCTTTAATTTTTAACAATGAAATTATAAAGCTTTATAATATTGGGTTTTTGAGTGAATTTCATTGTGTTTGAGATATACGTGTATGGCATACATTCACTTGAAGTAAAGCTTATTATATTATACAAATATTATTATTAATGTTCATCAGCAGATAGTGCGATGCATAGAGGGATTTATGCCCCTTTGGAAAACTAAATTCACTATCTCATCGGGAAATTATCCTGTGATAACGAACAGCGTCACCTTCGAGAGGAGCGACTTTCAGGGCGACACCATGAGCCCTGTGCTCTTTTCCATCACACTTTTGACACTATCTCTCGCACTACGTAATTTTCCTGGGTACTTTTGAGGTGACAAAAATCGCCGCGAGCATAAGATCACCTATGTTTTTCATATGAATGACCTAAAATCTATGCTTGTTGTACCGACGTTCCCGTGGATCCTGAGCTTGTGGATATGAGTCTTATTAGACATCTTGACACTGGAGAGACCTATGCATACCTGGGCGTGCCTTAGAGCCGCATTCAGGACAAAAAATTACTTTAGGAGTCTCTCCGAAGCAGATCAAAGCGTTTCGTTCGACAGATTTGGTCTTCCAATCTGTCGGCAATGAACAAGGTACCTGCGACTAACATTCTTGCCGTGCCGGTTCTACTCTACTCTTTTGGGGTTGTTCAATGCGAAGCACGAGCTTACGGCCCTCGATGTTGCCACATCTAAGATTATACATATGTGGAAGAGCCTGCATATCAATTCATCTGTTCCACGATTGTACATTTTACGCCGTCAAGGTGGGCGCGGCCTTCAAAATCTGTAATTTCCTAATAAACAAATTATCCTGTTTACAGCTTACAATGTCGCAAATGGAAGAGATCCTCTCCTAAAAATGGTCAGAAAACACGAGATAATTGGTAAAGGAGCGTTCCTTAACAAAGCCGCGGAGCAGGCGGCCGAGACTCTTGGCCTGAATCTTAACATCATAAGTGAGAAAAAGGAATACTCTATCTAGATGCCTCACTTCTAAAAGACCCAGTAAAGAAAGAAGATGTTGAGAACATCCGCCAACAGCACCTCGACAAGATCATGCATGGAAACTTTTACAGAATTGTAGAAAATCAGCTCTTGTCTCAGCTCTTGTTCTAGCTGGGTACCTAGAACACATACTATCCAAGTCTCCTACTCACGTGGGAACGACGTATTTGTACAAACACAATGCGGTCCTAGGAGTGCTTTACTGCCACCCTTGTCGCTCTTGCGGTATTAGCCACAACCCTGCCCCGCCAAACGCTCCGAGGGAGATAGATTTAATTGTCCAAAACGAGAAGTGCCAAATTTTCTGAAGGTACAATTTTCGGACACCAGTCTCCATTGCACACTCGAGGCCAAGGAGAAGGAAAAGGAGGAGGGGTATCAAGACCTTCAAAGGCAGCTGAAGTGACTATACCCAAAATATTCGGCTGAAATAATTATACTTTCTATCGGTGCTCTCGGAGATCCGAAGCTATCATTGGTACGTATCCTCAAAGCCATAAATACGTACCAAAAACATGCCAAGGCACTTGCAAAAGGGCTGTCACCCTTGAGTGGATCCGTGTCTTCGAGAGGATGTGTGCCTACACGAGGGCTTCTCCGCTTGTCATTGTGATTTTTTGCGCCCTGTGGTCACTCATCTCACATTGGTGAGACGTGGCACGACGGTTTACTTCGCAATCATTTCTTTTTCTGGGTGAGAAAATACTCCACTAATTTTGTCATATTTTGAAAAAATTGTTGAAAGGTTGCGAGCATCAAGTGTACATAATATTGAGATTTTTGTAGTATAAGAGTTTTTAGTAATATACTTATGAGTTTTAGAGTAACATCTCATGAACGAAAACTGTTAATTTGTTCAAGTTGATTTGAATTTCAGGATTATCGTCCAACCATTAGTATATAAAATTTTTCCTAACAAAAAAAGTGATAATTGTTCAAGTCGATGTTTGTTCTTATCAAAAGAAAATATAAAAAATGATTTTATGTAACATAACACAGATAACATTCGTGCTACGCATATCACCCGCATTGTGTGATTCTCACGTTGGACGTAATATTAATAACATAATAATTTTTTTAATGTATACGGGTTAAATATCTAACCAAAATAAACATAAATCTCCGCAGTATTGTAAGTCTATATTTTTATGTTTGAATATAAATAGTATATATGTGTGAAATTTCATTATAATATAATAATTAGTAGTTCTTATATTATAATTTTATATTATGTAATACATAAATGATTATAAAGAAGATTTACATAATCATTAAATTATAACTTTTTGAAATAAAAATTACCAATTACGTTTACAAATTTGAATGTAGCGCGCGCTTAGCAGAATAAATAAGTACAGTTATGTCAAATAGTGGGAGATGGAAGGCTGATTTGACTAACGAAATTTTCCCTCGCCCGTAGATATCGGGAGTTGATATGTTAATGTTAGCTAACAATCGGTTGTTGTGAGTACACTTGTTGCATTCCATATAATTTAACTTGTTACACGTAGTAAATTGCAAGTAGAATTTCTAATAAAAATCCACACGTCATTTCACTTCCTGTATCAGTATGATAAAACATGGAAATGATACTGTTACTATCTGCTGTCAAATTGAACGTTGAAAACTATTTGGGTCACCTGTATAGTAGCAAATTTATATTAACTGTTTTCTAAATTTTTTCATGAACAAAAGTACATGATTTGAAAATAAATTTCCATCTTTTCGAAATTTTTTAGTCAAACAGGTGTTGAGATATCTCTCTGCAAATATGTTGATTTTAGTACAAATTTAATTGTTATTAACTCTATAATAATTTAAGAACGGTTCATTGTACAAAAAAAGCGTAACCGGAGAAAAGTATTGTCTTTCTCCAAACTTTTCAAAACATATTTTACAAAAAAATTTCTTTATAAATACTGTATTTGTTTGAAAAAACTTGTGAAATCAATTAACAACCAACTGTTCAAAAATGTAAAGTAAAAAATTTTATTCTAGACCTCGCAGTGCATATAATAAGTGGCGGCTAGATTATTAATAAAATACAGATAAGAATATTTGAACACATACATTCTACGCACTGTTTTTCAACAAAAAAAAATTAAGCAAATTAATGACTTTTTTATTTCATAATAATAATAGTTATATAAACATAAATTTATAACATTGCTGATGAAAAACCAAAATTTGTAAGCGATATGCGACGACATGGAGACGCATGTTATGATTGTCATAACGTGCGAGCGAAATGCACCTCAATTGACGACGCATATGTCTCATCAGGTGAGGGGATATTGTGTGGATTGATTCGCACATATGAGTGCGAATACACCATCATTTTGCAAGCATTTTTTTATCTGGGAAATTATTCTTTCATTTAGTATTCATGTATATTGCTATTTTATCCAATTTTAGTTGTGTAGAAACCATTGAAAGCCTTGTTGGCGACTATCGAGACAACTAAGTTTTTCCTTGAACATGTTTCTTCAGGCTCAGAAGGAACATGCTTAACTGGTGAAAAAGTGTATATTTGATTAAATATATTTGAATTCACTTTGTACAAAACGCACCGCTGTCCGAAATATACCATCCCCCACGTAATACCGGATATAACTCTTAGGGTTTCGTGGTGTCCAATTTTTATTGATTGCGCTTGTGAGCGAATTTGGGGCGCAATTCAGTGGGCTGACGCAAATTCTCAACTCATGAGTGGGGGGAGGGCGGCTATTGGAACTGATCTGGTCTCTACTGCCTTTTACTTCAAAAATCAATCATACATCGTAAAAAAAGGAATGTACAGTGACATTTCTAAAATTACTGATTCAATTGTATTCACTTTTATTCACATACCTTATCATGATTCTCATTCTGATCCATTCAAGTAATTTTTGGTATTATCCATTCCATAGACTAGGCCAAAGATTTTCGCAAACACCTACATACAAAGCAAACGTGAATGGACATCTCCATGAATTATATGTCACGTGGATTTCCAAAACCGGGCACACACCTTTTATAGGAGCAGAAGAAAAATGTATGCCAGGATGCTGGCTTACCAAGTGAAAGTGCCTCTCGTCCAGTATCCCCCTTTCTGTTGTTTCCTTCCCACTTATGTCACGTGATTTTTAGTTACCATGTGATGCATGATAATAGCCAGGACTGGCGAAACTTCTCTTCGTCTCCTGGGCCCATTAAAATGTTGCACAAATTATATGCCTTGTACAATGAGCTATAAATACACTCGCATCCACATGTGCCTCTTCTAGAATTTCCTTGATCAAACGACATTGTTTGTGGCGTATTTTCTGTAATCGTTAAGTACCTTTTCAAGGTCATCGGGAACGCCAATATCTTATCTTTCTTCAGATGAATCTTGGCACTAATCCAATCTAAAGTCCATACATATCTCTCCTGTGTAATTCTTGACTATATTTAAAGCACTTTGAAGTTTTCTTTTACCAGAAGCATAGATCTTTCGGTCATCTATATAAAATACATGAGTGACCTTATGCTCACGATGAAGACTTTCGGCGCAGAGATATCCAGGAGAATTTCGTAGTGCGAGAGATAAAGGCAGTCTATGAGAGGTTGAATTGAAAGCTTTTGGTTAGGCAATCTATGCTATCGACAGGGCCTATATAATTTACTATCTCATCTGGAAATCATCGTGTGACAACGAACAACGTCACCTTCCAGACAGGCGTCTTTCAAAGCGATACCATGAGCCCTCTGCTCTTTTGCATGACACTTCAACCTCTATGTCTTGCACTACGAAATTCTTCTGGATACCTCTGCGGCGACACTAATCATCGCGAGCATAAGTTCACTCGTATATTTCATGTGGATGACCTGCAGATCTTCTTCTGGTGCAAGCAAACTTCAACTTGTTTCAAATATCGTGAAGGGGTAGAGAGAAGAGATTGGTACGGACTTTGTATTAAACAAGTGTGCCAAGATTAATCTGAAGAAAGAAAGGCTTACTAGCGTTCGCGAGAACCCTTAGCTTGTGGATATAAGTTTTATTAGACATCTTGACACTGGAAAGACTTATACATACCTAGGCGTGCCTCAAAACCGTATTCAGGATGGAACATTAGTGAAGAAGTCTCTCCGAAGCTGATACAAGCATCTTCTTCAACAGATTTGGTCTTCAAATATGCCGGCGTCAACAAGGACTGATATGATTGCCGTATCGGTTCTACTCTACTCTTTCAGAGTGGTTCACTGGACAAAGAACGAGCTTACTATTGCGCGATTATACATCTCACGTCGTCAAGGCGGACGCGGACTTCTGAATCTCCAATGTCTTCATAACCGAATTGTTCTAAGTACAGCTTACATCGTTGCAAATGGAAAGGATCCTCTCCTAAAAATGGTCAGGAATCACGAGACGATTGGCAAAGGAGCGTTCCTTTACATAAAAAGCCGCAGAGCAGGCGGCTGAGACTCTTGGCCTGAATTTTAACATCAAAAGTAAGGAAAATGCATTACTCTATCTAGATGCTTCACTTCTGAAAGTTGAAGTGAAGAAAGCAGAAGTTGAAAAATTCCAACAACAGCTACTTGATAAGAAAATGCAAGGAAATTTTCACAGGAATTTAGAAAAACAGTCCTTGTGGAATGAGCAAACTTTTGCTTTCCTCAGATCATCAGGGCCTCATTCAGATACAGAAGGTTTCATTTTCACATGCCAGGACGATGTCATTTCTACCTTAGTATACCGTGGCCGCATTTTATGCCAAGATGTTCCCAGCGATCTTTGTCGCTCTTACGTTGTTGGCCGCGACCCTGCCCTGTCGAAAGCTCTAAGGGAGATAGAGTCAATTGTCCACACGAGAAGTACCAAATTTTCTGGAACTAAGATTTTCGGACAGTAGTCTCCGTTGCACACCGAGTCCTGACATTGTTCTCCATGACTTCGAGAAACGAACCATATTCGTGATCGAATTCTCGGCTCCGGCCGACTGCAACATCACTGCCAAGAAAAAGGAAAACGAGGAGAAGTATTAAGACCTTGAAAGGGAGTTGCAACAACTGTACCCATAATATGCGGTTAAACTAATTTTCCTTGTGATCGGCGATCTCGGAGGTGCGAAACTATCACTGGTTTGTAACCCCTAAGCGATTCCCGTGTGCCAAAAATATGCTAAAGCACTTGCGAGATGGATGCAGAAAGCTGTCATCCTTGGGTCGCTTCGTGTCCTCAAGACACACGAGGGTTACGCCGGCCTGTCGTCGTCATTTCATTAAGTAACCCATCTCACGGTCGTGAGACGTTGCCATAATTGTGATTTACCGCGGTTCTACTGGGAGCCGACGTCATTGTTACGTGGCAGTTGCTCCCAGTGGAACCCTGCGGTGGTTGTTTAACCTTTTCTTTAATTATATATAATTCTTTCCTACCCCCACCACTCCATAATAAAAATAAATGGCCGTTTTAATGGCCATTTAAATGGCTATTAGATCGGTCGATAATACGGCCGTTTATTTTCAGCAGGGTGAATACTGGACTGGTAGTAAGAATATTGGAAATGCATAGGATGTAGACAATGTTCATATTAAAGAACGAATTATCATTACAGTATGAGATACCTCACATATTATTTATAATCTGAACTTGTATATCACACTTCATATAACTCAAGAAATACACATTTTTGCGAATTTAATTACAATAAAACAGTGCGCTTATGCTACGTAAAACTTAAAACTTTTTCGTTGGTTTATGGAAAATCTATAAATTGGTCCAGAAGCTAGGTGCGAACTAATTCGATTGATAGTGCAAAATCGAAGTCCGTGATAATGCATTTTAACATGATTTATTATAATAACTTTATTAGGTTAATTTAGCCTTGCTTAAATTAAATTGCAATCGATATCGAGCGCGTAGCGCGGGTCGTACGAAGAAAATATTTTCCTCAATTTTTGTAAGAATTTGCAACGTTTTAATATAGGTGTGATTCGATATTCCGAATGGTGTCGACCAGCATGCATACAATTTGAAAGGGGGAAGAAAGCTTTTCAATATTCAGGTCAATTTAAATGTTTCCTTCATCAAACACTCATGTTTACAGAAACGTTTCGCTTGTTACGAGTGAAGTCTCATCAGTTTCTAAGAAAATTTGCCTATTATGAATCTTCCCAGCGGACACTGTTATATAACTGTGATGTAACAGTTCTAGAGCACAAAAGAACATGTTCTGTAACAGGATTAGAACATACTTTGACCATTGTCTAAGTAATGTCGTCCCCAAATTGACGTAGCAGTTTTGTAACGCTGTTACGGAACAATGTTCTGTCAGCGATCTATAACAATTCTGGAACAGCGTTATATGCAACAAAAATATTTTTAGAACAATTACGGAAGAGGGTCACAGAGTAACCATGTTCTATAGTAGTGCCGTAACACATATGTAACAGTCTTACGATGTAAATGTGTTCTGTAATCGATCCGTAACAATTCCATGACGCTGTTACAACGTTTTTGCATTTATTGAAACAATTCCGTAACAGTGTTACAACGATATGTGACAAAAAAGTGTTTTTTTTTATTATTGCTGCACTTAGTTTTTATTTTAAATAATCCAATTTCACGCACGGTCCCCTACACATATAATCGCACGTTTAAACCCGTTGAAAAATCGCACTCGTTGGGGATTCAAACCCTACCTAAATTACCTAACTCGTTTGTACCTAGCCGATGCCTTAGCCAATTGCGCTATGAAACCGCTTGAACGTTCGTGACAAAATCTCGGCTATGCTTTTTTACTGAAAAAGCCAGGGTCATCTCAGAAATATATTCATTACTTTTTCAGTTGAGGCATATAATGAGAAGATAGGCTTAAAAAAATGTAAGATGCAAAAAAGTGTATAACAGCTAAGCATGCAAAAAATTCCCCCAAAGGGAAGTTAGAGTTAGAGGGGGTAACGTACATTTTAGTTTTTAGTTTTTTTCTCTGCTTCTATCGTTAGAGAAAATCTGAAAATATTCGCAGTACTTCTTTCGGTCATTCTCAACGTGCATGATTGCTTCGAAAAAATGTTGGCTGAAAATTAAAACTCAAAAAAAATTTCAACATTTTATGGTGTATTTTTTCGTGTGATGAAACTCAAGTACTATATCAGTTTTTTACCATAGAATATTCACCCAAAGAGGTATTATTGTAAATTTTTTCAGATTTTTAAATTTAGGGGATCTTAGTGTAAAAAATTAAAAACTATAATTTTCACATGTTCCAACTCCTGAGGCCCATTGACACCTTTATATATAATTAAAAACTAAAGGTTAACAACCACCGCAGGGTCCCACTGGGAGCAACTGTCATCTAAAAAATGACCATCGAATTTGACCTATCACTTACGGTTTACGCGATATTTATTGATAATAATAACAATAACGGTAATTTTTGTTTGGTACGTTCCCAACCAGCGGACATTTTACACCTCCTGGGCACGTTCCGTGCTATTAGGGTTGTGTACACAGTGCTTGTGACGAACCATCTTTCAAATCTTACCCGGTACTCGGTAATCGCGCCTGTACTCGTGTTTGTTCGTATTATCAAGCTTTCAAGTTTCAGGACGATTATTCCATTGAACTATGCCATTATATTACCTAACCTTAACCTGACATGAGTGCACAAGCGCAATACGTGTTTGTCTGGTGAAAATTTCAAGCGTTTCAAAAACTTTAGTCCCATGAAACGTTTCATTGTTTCATGAAACTTTCAATGTTTCAATGAAACGTTTCATGGGCTTACAACCCTAATCGGCAATCTCCCTCCTCAACTCTGGTTTTTATTACCGTTTCTTAAAGGCCTTTTCATACCTCTGCTTGCCGGCAGAGCCTCCCTACAATAAGTCATGAGAGTGAAAGAGAAACACGATTCTGATTGTGATCCATCTCTTTCACTCTTGTGGACTGTCTACTGGCAGGCCGGCAGGCAGAGGTATGAAAAGGCCTTAAGTGGGAAAAAGACTTCCCACACCGTTGTCTTTTTCCCTCTTGTGGAAAGTTATCCAATGATTTGAATATCGCGTGTCATGCGCTCGTGTTCTTTTTAAATGAAAGTGCCAGTGGACAGTTGACGACAGTCTTTGACTCTTCTCTCAATCGTCGTTCTGTATGGAGTACACGTATAAATCGAAATAAATCTTGATTAATTATTACAAATAACACTTGGTTTGAATAGATTATTTTATTAATTTTGTTGTTGACGCGTAGAAGAGGAAAATGGTTCCAATAAAATTCGCTATCTTGACTGGTGAGGCAATAATGATTATTTACTACTTAATATTCAATTTATAATTGTGCAAATTAATACATAAATAATAACCTATGAACTTCTTATTTTAGTTTCAAAGTAAGGTACTTATATCATATTCCACTGGTTACACTTTTCTTATAATTCTGCAACTTTTGCACCAATCCCGAATCTTCTTTTTGGCAATCTAACAAAAAAATCAAATTCGTACACCGGATTTGCCAAGGACCATGGGAATGACTCCTATGAAGGCCTGTAGAATAAATGTGTCATGAGATCAGTGCTCGCAACGCGGGCACCTTGTACTACTGCGCATGCGATGCATAAGGCGCTTCATTGGCTGCCGTTTGCGCGTCTATTTGAATTGTTAAAAAATACCCTTTTTTTATTTATCATTAATAAAATTATTGATAACATTTTCATATTCATTTTCATTAATAAACAACATTTTAAAAGCATAAATTGGTAACTTCAATTTTTTTTGTCTAACTTTTCAGAAATACCATTTATTTTCAGACTTTCAAATTTATTGAAACAGGTCATAAATCAATGTAATAACTAACTAAAAATAATTTTCAGCGAGCTAGAGGAAGGCGATGTTTTTTTATAATGCTATAAACAAACTAATGAATAAAAGTTATTTTTCGTAATTCGCAACGATTAGCTATTTTAAATCCATAGCTTTTGTATGAACTATGACACGTATTAATGTGCGCTTACAATAAGTTAAGAATAGCGGCATTTGTCTAATTATTTTAACAATTTTCGTAAAGAAATGCACGTTTTTACTATTTTTTATAAATAGGCTTTATTTTCTTTCGCGGAATCAAATATAAATGTTTTCCCAAAGACTGCTTACTGTCATATTTTTTATGAAAACAAAAATTGCTGATTATATAAACAATTTTGAAAAACAAGTGCACATTTTAACCATTTTTTCATTAATGGGCTTATTTTTTTTGCGGAATCAACTCGAACGTCTTGCCAAAGACTCCTTGCTATCATATTTTACAAATTAATAGAAGCTTTTAATTCTTTAAAGGACAATTAAGCCTATTTATGAAAAAATCATCGGAATGTGCATTGTTTTTTAAAAATTGTTTAAATGAATGGCAAACATCAGCTATTCTTAACTTATTGTAACTTATTGCATGAAGAGTTAGAAAAAAGAAAATTTAACTTCGTTGTCTGATAACAAATTTTTGTTTAGTCGGAATAAAATATCCGCAGTCATTCGTTATACTTGGAGACTAACGGTCATTCAAAAAAAAAAAACATCAAAACCCGTTATGAATTGTACTGTCAGGCGATTTTAACCCAAAAAATGGTATCCAAAAACAACACATCTATACCCCATCGTTCCTGCCGCGCGCGCGTCTGTTGGATCTCACGCTTCGCGCTCGGATATTTACTCTCTGCGCTTGGAATGCTTGAATGAAACTTGATCTAAAACATCTCTTTTAGATCCCAGTATTTATATGCGTCTTAATATCATGCATTTTCTACGTAATTAAGTATAGTTCAAGATTAAGTTGCTTAAAGCTCTGTAGGCTTTGAGGTACAGTACACATTCTCATCGTAATACTCAAGATACGCGCTCGTTTTTGTCAGAACTCTGTAAATGTATATTTGTTTTCTGAATTACCTTACAAAATATCCTACAAGTATTCTCTTAGATTTTTTACGTATCTCGCGTCTTTTGGTGCAATTTCGGAATTATCGATTTTTGCATATCAATTTCGATAAATAAATTGAAAACGAGGATTTCTGTCAAAGCATGGTTCAAAGAAATGCAGGAATTTTTAAACGCTGAAATTCCTCCAAAAACTCTTCCCTATATTTTGCGTCGTTTGACTCAAAGTTTGAATTTTCGACTTTTTTTCATAGTATTTTCGATCAATAAAACCGAAATGACCTATTCAAACCTATACAAAAAATAGTTTAGAAAATTTGTTTACGACCTTTCAAAAGCTATAATTGCTTCCTAAGACTTTTTCCCATATTTTACATCGTTTGGCTCAGAATGTGAATTTTCGGCTTTTCTCGTAGTATTTTCGAAAAAAATAAAACCAAAATTTCAAGTCTTATAAAAAAATTGTTGAGAGGAAAATTATAGGTCTTTTAAAAAGTCACAATTCTTCTCTCAAACTTTTTTACTTATCTGTCATCGTTTGGCTTAAAATGAGAATTTTCGATGCATAAAAAAACGAGTCCTATCGAAAAATGGTTGAAACAAAAATTGTAGATATTTTGAGGAGCTTAAATTCTTCTTTCAAACTTTTTTCACGTATCTGCCGTCGTTTGGCGTAAAAACGGAATATTCGATTTTTTGATAGCATTTTTGATGCATAAAACCATAACCGTTGGTCAAGGAATGCTGGTTAACGAACTCATTTTTTCTTTTGGGGCCTAAAAAAAGTGTTCCAGAGCTCGATTTGATCTGTTTATTTTTCGGAGAGTTATCATGTTTAAGGACGGACAGACAGACATACGCCATCGCCAAAACTTGATTTTCGGCTTCAGGGGAATTCAAAACGTGTAGATCCGTTGAAAAACTATCGTGCTAAATTTCGGAAAATTGTAATACTTTCTCAATCATAAATTATGAGAATGTAAAAAATACAAAATTTAACATTTTTGACACTGCGATAAACATTTCCACCACTTTCAGTTTTGAGTGCCACCCACGTGCCAAGGACCAATGACTATTGATTTTGCTATATGAGCTCATGTAGGTAGTGTAGCAGAAGCCAGAAAAACAGCTGTCTTGATTTTGGTTCCCAAAATTTGTTTTCAATTCTTTCACAAATACTAAAAATATTGTTTATTTAATTCCTATCGTTCGTGTTAGCCCTATCCGACTAGAGATCCTCAATGGAGAGTTGAGTCACGACCGTAGAGATCAGAAAGAAAATTTAAATTCACTACATGAAGCTTGCAAATTATCAATCAAGTCATATTTAACATTCGAAGACATTCTATAAATTAATTTAATGCATTTCAATATTAAAACGCAGTGTGCATTTTTCCCGCGTTGACTATAAACTCTGGGTTCCGGTCTGCTTTGGATGCGCAGTAGCTAAAAAGTAGCTACGTGAAAGCTCCCTTGTGGATCTCTATATCCGACTACTGAGAAAGTAGTCGTCGCTTATGGTGGCACCCGTCCCATGGCAGCGTGAAAGTTGGCGTAAAACGTCAAAGCACTAGACACTTCGGCCAATGACGTGTTTCTGTGGATCACTAGAAGAATATCATTGGCTGAAATGTCTAGTAATTTGATGTTTTGCATTTTGCACCCAGTTTGAAACTCCAATGGAACTCCACCCTCCTTCTTGGCGCAAAACGTCAAGTCAGTAGACATTTCAGCCAATTATATCCTCCTAGTAATCTACAGAAACACTTTCATTGGTTAAGATGCACAGTGATTTGACGTTATTCGTTTTTGTACCCAGTTTGACGCTACTATGGGTAGAGTTCTTGAATTCCCCAGGATTTAAGTTGGGGGTATTCTCGGTATGATTCTTAACAATATCTTTATTGTTTACGTTATTTAAATAGTTAAATATAAGTTATTTACTAGCATATGCATATTCAGGAATGTAAAATTTGCAAAAAAGTAGCTTATTAATTAATTAAGACTGTTGGACTTAGACTCTAACCTCAAAATTCAATTTCCTCACTTTGCTTAGTAAATACTAGCATTAAATAATTATTAAATACCAAGCGCTACTCCTTTTTTAAATAGTTAGCTTTGTATCTGTAAGATATTTCATTGTAGTATTTATTTAGTAAAATGCTATAACTAAAAAATGTTACAGGTTAAGCGCCGACATAACCTATAATCTGCATGAAGAATAATCTGATACGATTAATAAAAAAACTCTTTTGGAAAAGTGTCTTTCATTTACAATACTAGACCGGGTAATATAACCAGCTCAGAACTCTAACTATGGGACTCCGCCCATACGAGTTCCACCTGTCAAGTGGAACTCATCCTGTGGCCGACAGGTGGTGCCACATCCATCCTGTCCCATAAAAAGCATTGATAAATTGAAAATAAGAATGTTTCCAATTAGATCAGTTCACGAAGTTAATACTGATCATTTTTTAATGTGTAATTGAAATTTCATAAACGTTAACTTCATCAAAATATTTCTTTACAAAAATCCGATATTAAAAACCCTACATAAAAGGACCATTTGAACCGGATTGAAAAAAAATTAATCCGGTTGTGTTCTGTTATTGTCATAGTTACATCGAACTGAACCGGATTGACTTTATTTTTATATCTATTTGGCTCAGTTCGGAAGTCCAAGTAGACACTAGAATGGTTTCAGTTTGGAATGCTGAACTGGTTTGTCAGGTGGTCGGAATCTATTTGCTTCAGTTCAGAATTAGAGATGCATTCGGGCGGGACAAGACGAGAAAACGTCGATTTCAGGAACTAGCCCGACTGACAACATCGAGAAGTTGTCAGGTATCTCGTAATTTTAGTCGAGAATCTCGGAAAACGAGCAAGATCGGGTAAGATTCTCCACAACGTTTACAATTTGACATTTCGCATGAATATAAAAAATAATGTATCCAAATTTGAAAAATATGAAAGTGGAATCACATGAAAAAAAAGAGGAAGACCAAAAATTACCATTGAAAGCTTCATGGCCATTCATTTATTTATTTGAAAATTATCAAGCCCAACAGTTCAGAGAACCAATGATGGGGCTAGAAAATTGTAAACAAAATTAAGATTCTTAGGACAGAAAATCTAAAAAAATGTTTTCGAATATAAACAAAATTGATACGAAAAATATAACAAATGTTTAGAAGCATAATAAGGTAAACTTCCCAGTAATCGTGACGCCAACTTTTTAAATTTTTATTCAATTTAAATGCATTCAAATTTTATTTCCTACTACAAAATCCTAAAAATAAATGTTTTTCATCACTAAATGTTATTTTTATCATATTTTTTTAACAACATATTCAAATTATAACAAAGTTTCACGATTACTGGGACATTCACCTTATATTTTAAATTGGACTAATGCCTTTAGATTGTCTACCCTTTTTAGTTTGTAATTTTTTTACCATTTTCTAGCCCAATGTTTTATGACTAAAGTGGTTAGGTATGGTAAAATCATTAAACTTAATTACTTGATCTAGTTTCAGACTTATAATCATACTTTGATGAGCTTGACACTGACGATAGTCCTTTTTGGTTTTCTTATTCGTCGTGTTTCCAGTTCCATAATTTTCTAATTCTGCTAACTTATTTTGGACGTTTACGTGAAATGTCAGACTCAGACAGTAAACATTATCGAGAATCTTGCCTGATCTCTCTTGCATGTACAAGACGGGACTGGATGAGATTAAACAATTGTAAACCAAAAGTTCTCGACAACAAAAATATCTCGAACACGAGCAATATCAAGCGGGATCCGAGAAATTCTCGTCTCGGCGTGCATATCTATTCGGAATTCCAAGTAGACACTGGAGTGGTTTTAATTTGGAATGCCGAACTGGTTTTCAGGCGATCATGATTTATTCGGCTCAGATCGGAATTCGGAGTAGACATTGAAATGGTTTCAAATATGAATGCTGAACTGGTTGTCAGACGATCGTGAACCATTGGGCTCAGTTTGGATTTCCAAGTAGATAATGAAATGGTTCTAAATATGGCATACCGAACTGGCTGTTAGGTTCCAATAGACTTTCGTGGTGGATTCGTTCCAGTTCCAAATACTAAGTAGGCGTCGGACATCATGATCTTCGAAAATTAAACTAATAGAAAACAAGTAAACTAAGTAAGAGAAAATTTTTCGGTACATAAGTGTAAAAAGAAGGCATGTGAATTTTCGTGTTGAAATTTTTTTTGTAGTAAATACGAATACAATCCCGTTTGTTTTACCGGACAATAATTTGTGTATTCAAACAGAAAGAAAAAAATAACTGATAATAGTCTGGCCTGCGACCTTCTGGAAGCAGCTGTACGATATATTTTCGTTTTTTACACGCTACATAATATCACGCACATTGACCTCTATTTTGAGTTGTGTGTTTTTTCTTTCGCTATAGATTACAAGGGCAATTCCGATTCACGGTTAAGTGTACTCCCAAAGCAACCTAGAATGTAGGAAAATGCGAAAGGAATGATCAAATCAATCTGAAGTATAGAATTTTCAGAATTGAAGCTTCGGCAGAACAAACGTTGGATCAACAAAGTTTTTATTTCTGTTAAGTTCGTGTTAACCTCTGCTTCCAAAGTTTATGTTTTCAAATCTATATCAAATTACAACTTTTAAACAGGCATAAAAAGGGAAACTTCAATTTACCAGAATTAAACATATTATTTTCAAAGGGAAGAATATTTTTTTTCAAAATTTGCCTCTTCAATTACAAATTTTCGAACCTCGAGACAAAAGAGAAATGAAAAATAATATAATAAAGTAGGGTCGACAGAGGTTAGGGGTTTAAAAATACCCCTGTTTACTCTATATAAAAAAAATCTGATTTCAAAGGTTTACAGAATATGCCCCTTTGTTGCAGGATATTATACAAAGGTTTCGAGCGCTAAATGCACAACATGTAACTATTCAATATTATTAAAAAGCTTGCGACCTTCTGCACGTGACTGGATATATAACATCACTCTTTTTCACAAACGCTACGTAATATCACGTCCAAACAAAATAATCTTTAGAATGGCTCATGTTAAATATTTTTAATTCCAAAGCGAATCTAAGTATTTTTTTTTTTCAAAAAAATAGTTGAATACGTCAGTATTTACTTAAAAACAGTTACTTGTAGTTTTGCGGGTTTCTTTCGCTTAAGTTAACAATTATAATTTTGATACGCGGTTGTGTGTACCTATGGAACATCTCTAAACATATGAAAATGCAGAAAGAACGATCAAATCAATCTTAAGTATAGAATTTAGAAAATTCCTATTCTTCTAGAGAACAGAATACAAAAAATAATAGAAAGAGGCATTGCTGACCCCTTACCCCCCTGAGACTGACATTTTCGGTATATAAAAGCACGAACAATGGCTCTCGTTCTTTGGTTAAGGTGTCAGTAATACCCCTGTTTACTGTAAGAAAAAATCTAATTTCAATTCCTTAATATCTATGGCGTAAAGAATATGCCTCTTTGTTTTAGGATATTTTTGAACTGCTTTAAGCCCTAAGGTATAGTAAATACTATCAAATAGTTTGCGAACTCCTACATATAACGGGGCGATATAGAATTGTTATTTTTCTTTAATACTAATGATAAAATAAGAAATTTCAACACTGTAAACCTGCGCCTTCTCCCGTATCAGTGTTTTTGTTACTGTTCTCCAGATCATCTTCGTTTTCCTCATCTTCGCCCTCTCCTTCACCATCTTCTTGATCCTGTTCATCACTATCTCCACCAGCCTCTCCTTCGTTATCTTCTTTGTCATCTTCTTCGCGCTCCTTTTCGCTTTCTGTAGCGTTTTCCGCAGTACCGTTTTCGACATTATTCTCCATACTTTCCGCGTCAGTAGTGTTGTCAAAGTTTTGCTGACATCGTATCGTCATGATTTAATTCATCTGTAAATTACAAAGCCCACAACGTCTCAGTAACAACTTTCAAAACAATCTCTACAATTTTAAAAGAAGATTCAACGATGTACTCTTTCTATAGTGAATCAGTTCTATTATAACTTACCTATGCTTTTCTTATTTAATTTGCTCCTACGAAATTCTGACAGTCGCCTCATATCCGAAATTTTTGAATTTATTATACGTTCCCTCGTGAAAAGAAAGACAAACTTAAGACTACAGTATAGGCAGGTATAGGCCTGACCTAAAGTGATCTTAAACTGATCTTTTCTGGTCCCCAGAAGACCACAGTCTTTTTGTCCCAGCCAGCAGTTTAAACTTCCAATATCCCATCATTATTAGGGTCATCACGATTCAGGCCCATAACCATAATCTTTACTGCTTTATGGTACCTTCATGACATCACGTACTAAAATGACCCAGCTTCTTTAGGACCTTTAGGTATAGCTAGTCTGTTGATACAGACAGCTATCCTTATTTCAGAGAAAGGGAGAGAGTGGTGTCTATTTCAATACACTAAAAATGATTCAGGTATAAGCTGAAGGGTGCAGACCAGAAAAAGACCAAAAGTGGTTTGAAACTGGTCTTGAAGTGGTATTAAATTGATATTTCTTTTCACGAGGGGTTCGATCTTGTCTAGGAGAAATCCCATTGTTATCTCATTGATTCCAAGTTCCTTTAAGTAAAGAAGCGAGATATCTGAAAAGAAGTGTAATAAGAATAATCCTCTCTCCATCAACTTAAAGTCTTGTTTACTGCTGAATTGATGTATATTTTACCGTGAATCGTTGACAATTTCGAGCTGTCTAACACAGGATGCTAAGTTTTTGTCCTATTGCATGCTATTCCTTCCACGCTACTACTTATTTAAACTTTGGAGTAATAACAAAAACAGCTATATTTCGAACAAAGATACTGAATTTTCTCTTTGGGTTTACTTTACCTGCATTATAACAGAAAAACGGCATATAAATTTCTCTGCCGAGATGTATCTGCAATTTTGAAAAATGTAAACAAAAAATAATGTACAGAATATTTGTTATGTTTTACGAAACAAAATATGCATTCACGTGTTCATCAGATAGTCTGATGAATCCTACGCTAGGCAATTCGTTTGTTATATTATATTGGATTTTTTCAATCGAGCTTTGAACATCTTGGAAATAAAGATACACATTAGGGTGGGTCGAAAATAAATACTTTTGGAATTTGAAATCGCTACAACGCGGAAAAGAAGCGTATTGGGATCCTAAAAAAGTATAATTAATTTGTTGCGGATTTCAATCAGTGATTTACTGAGAGATAATTCATACTTAATCCAACCTGGTTTTCTGAAAATTCTTTTAATACGTTTGTAAATAGAAGAATTTTTTGTTGGACTTGAAAACTTTCCAGTGTCAAAAATGCACTAGAAAAAAAATCGCCAAGATTCACGAATTGTAATTGATAATACAGCGAATTTTCAATTTTTTAATTTTGGTATTTAATGAAATTCTATTTATAACTTTTGTTGTAAACATTTTTCTGAGCATATGTGGGTTTTCCAAACATATAAATACCCTAGAAAAAAAACACGGAAGACTCGGGAGTCGAAATTAGAATTAAAGCAATTTTTGTAAATTTAAAATTTTGTATTTAATAGAATAATTTTCTACATTTGTAATTTTTAAATGTTGTCAAGCATGTGTAGAATTTTTAAGCATAGAAATACGTTAGAAAAATAATTCTATTATATTCCTGTTATATACCTGCTTAAAATAATCAAGAACTTTCCTCTGAAATTCCATGTTTAAAGCATAACTTACCTCGGGTATTAACTTCAAGTTCGCTTTTTTATTTTCGAGTTTAATATTTTTCTCTCTTTCTGTGTCGATTATATCGTGAGACTTTTCTTCGCGACAGTTAACATTTTTTTTATTGCTAAAATTTCTTCTTTGGTTTGGAGAGATACCTGAAAATAAAAATGCGATTAGAAAACTCGAAATGTTTAAAAATAAAGTTTAGAACTTTCGTTACCATGCTATAAGTAAAAGTATTTACATCTTTAGAACATTTTCTTTATCGTGACATGTGCGGGTTTCCTTCTTAAAGTAATATTTTGCGGCTGAATTTGCGAGTGCTTGAACATTGTTTACAAGACTATCACCCTTCCTAGAGTCACCATTATTTTTGATATTGGTTACAATGTCTTTTAACAACACAACAGCTTCTTTGACATTATTACTGTCGTTCGTCCCGCATTGGGGACAGTTTCTGTAGTCTTCTTCGACTCAACAACCTTCTCTAGACTGCCAGGATTATTTGTAGAAGGTGATTCCAAAGGTGCCTATTCCACAGCTTCTATCATTGTTTGGCTCATGTCATCTGGCTTTTTTACTTTGATTAGGAATTTTGTCCAAGACCGTTTTTTCTTTTCCTTTACATTTTTATGAGTTTTACTGTCGCATTCTATGCATCGGCTTGCCTTTTCTTGTGTTCTACTAACACGTTTCTCTCCTGAAAAAAAATAATTTCTAGTTTTCAGCAAGAAGAGTTGCAGGACTGCAATATTGTTTATTTTAATAGTCTCCCTATGAGAAGGTACTAGTTTGTGTGAAAATAGACTTTCGCTGATTTCACCAAATCTCCATGTTTTGAGATATTTTGAGATAATTTATGTGTACAAATGTAGTTTTGTGATTCGCAATAAAAATTCAAGTTTCAATACATTTATTGTTCAAACTTTACATTTATTTATTCAAAATTGAATATCGAAAAATGTATTATGACACAACTGTACAAACCAACTAATTTTCTGTTTCAAATTGGTGCAAAATTAAGAATATTAATTATACGAAATTAAAAATATTCTAACAGTGCCAATTTGAGAATGTAAATTAGTTTACTTGTACACTCGTATTACAATATATTTTGTCCTATTCAATATAAATAAATAAATAAATTTACAGTCACTTACCCTTTCATTGCGAATCACAAAAGCACATTGTTACGTTTCAATTTTCGTACAATGTTTCAGGAAATTATTTACTATCTGATAAAAAAAACCCCTAAGACTGAGACTCACGGAAACCCATTAATATAATCAGGGATGGGATCCATTATTTTTCAGAAATTAGGCACACTTGAAGGTTCGGCCAGGTTTCGATCCCTGAAAATAATAATTTTTCCAAAATTTCGTGGACATTTATGATCAAAAAGTTCGCATTTTTTAATCTTGACCATACATTTGTGATCGAAAGCCCGAGAAAATCCCCCAGTATTGAGTTTCATATACTTACGTCAGTTTATGGAATTTTTCTAAAATTTGGTCGTCGTTTTGGATAAAAAATCTAGAATTTTCTATTTTTACTTTAAAATCTGTGTTAGCAATCTGAAAATCCGTCTAGTACCGGATTCGAAGAAATTCTTGTTAATTTGAAAAGCTCCGAGTACTCGAAATTTTCGAGCTACTCGAAAGTCTCGAGAACTCGAATGCCATCGAGAACTCAAAAGTTCCGGGTCTCGAAGCTTTTCAAATAAACAAGAATGTTTCCCACCAACTACTAGGAGGTTTTTCAGATTGCTAACAGTGATTTTGAATTCAAAATTAAAAATTCAAGATTTTTTATCCAAAACGGCGACTAAATTTTGGAAAATTTCAATAAAATGACGAATTTCCATGAGACTCACTATACTAGAGTTTTTTTTTTTGGCATCTGATCACAAATTTATGGTCGAAATTAAAAAATTTGAACTTTTTCATCCTAAATGGCCACCAAATTTTGGAAAAATGTATTATGTTCAGGGATCGGAACCTTTTAGCTTGGTCCCAATAATAAAGGATTCCGAATGAATTCGGGTTCGAACCGAACCGTCAAAGAACCCCGCACATGTTGTACAGAAATTAGCTTTCGGCTTATTTGTTTGTAATTGAGAGAAAATGTAGTTCATGTCATGGTGATCAAAAGTCTCAATGACCACAACTATAAAAAATGAGGTTTTCGTGGTGTAATTGGGGTTCAAATATCACTATGTGTTGATTCGAAAAGGGCCAATTTTTAGAGTGTATGAAATTTTTCTCTCTAGATACCTGAGGAGATTAGCTCCAGTTAAGCCAAAAATATATGCGCAGTAATCCTTGGTAGGTCGTCGTTATGTGAGAATACTGTAAGGACAGTCTTGCAAGTATTGATTTTAATCTTCCACCTATGAAAGTATTGTTCTAAGATATTAACATAATTCTGTAATCTGTTAACAGCTACTTTTTTCCGCCGAGACGCAGTAAATATGGCTGTATCATCAGCGAATAAAGCTATTTGCACTTTATCCGTCTTTGGAATATCATTTAGATAATATATAAATAGGACAGGTCCCAGAACAGAGCCCTGGGGAACTGAGTCTCTTTCTTGGGTTGTGCGCGGTCTCATATCGTCCTGTTCCCACTCCTGGCTGTCCGGCGGAGGTAGCGATAATCGTAGTGGGGTCAGGCGGCGACTTTGGTTGGTGGCGCTAGCTCACGTGGCTCGACGCTGTCGGCGGAGTGGGGCTCGCTTACCGCGTTCAGTGCTGACTGACCGTACTGCCCGCGCGCTCTGGCCTGTTTTTGGTGTTGTTAGCATCTTGTGCCATTAAATGTTATGTTACAAACTATGAGTAAAATCTGATCCGATTCTATTCAGAAATTAAATTTCTTACTTAAAAATTCTATTAATTTTCGAGAAAATATTATTAAAATTAAAATTCCGGATAACCATATTTTTATGTCTTTAAATGTAAAATCACTATTTACTAATATACCCTTCGAATTGGTTCTCTCTGTCATTGATAAGAGACGGTGTCACATTAAAAACTGTACTAATATTTCTCAAAATGATTTTAAATCTGTTATCTCTTTTCTCATGAATTCTACTAGTTTTCAATTTAATAATAATTATTACAATAAAAAATTGGGGACTCCAATTAGGTCTCCGATATCAAGTATTCTTGCTGAAATTGTCTTACAAGATCTCGAATTGGAAATTTTTCTCAAATTCAAAGATCAATATCCATTCGTTTCACAGATATGCTGATGACACTTTTCTTATTGTTCAAAAAGACGAAATGAAAAACATTGTTTCTCGTTTTATTAGCTATCACGGAAGGATAAAATTCACATTTGAAGTTGAATCTAAGAATTATATCACTTTTTTTAACTTAAAAATTGTCAAAGAAGACTCAAAAGATATTATCACGATCTGGTTTAGAGAAGGTACCTATTCCGGTAGACTTTTAAATTTTTTTTTCAAAGATTCCCATACACCAAAAGATTGGTATTGTGAAGAATTCAGTCGAGTCAGCTATTCTTCTCTTAGATGAATCTTTTTACCATGAAAATTGAACTTTAGTTTAAGAAACATTGAACTAGATTAGTTATCCTAAACTTTTCATTGAAGAAAACATCAAAATAAGACTCTTTCAATCTCTTTTAATTTTTTTTGGTCTCTTCTAATTTTTATCCAGATATGTCTTATCCAATTCGTAGACTTTTCTTTAATTTCAATATAAATACTATTTTTAGAATTGATTCAAAATTTGACTGCATAATAAAATTGGGGAAAGACCCGTTGGGAAAATTAGAACAGTGTAACGTTGTTTACAAATTGGAGTGTTCTTGTAGTATGTCCTATATTGGGCAAACTGAAAGATCACTAGAGACCAGAAGAAATGAGTATTTCAGGAATATTAACCATTGTACTAAAAAACCATAAAGAAATTGCTAGACACATTCACTCTGTTCATAATGGAAATTCAAATCATATCAAATCGAATGACATTAAAATACTACATAAGGAGTCAAATTATTTTAAAAGAACCTTTGTCGAGATCATTCATATTCAAAATGAAAATGACAATTCTATGAACAATATTACTGATTTGAAATTTTATAATCCTGCTTATAATATGATTTTAGATCAAGTTTGTTAATGAAATTCACCCCTTAAAACTCGTTAACAAATTTGAAGTTGGCTCCTAAATTTTCTTTTTTCCGAATCACTATGTCGAACCTTTTAGTACTCGATCGACTCGGGGTTTGCATGGTACATTGTACCATGCTTCCTCTCAAAAATCCTTTTTTTTTATATCTTTTTCGAGAAATCATGAATTTTATTTAAGTTCTAAATTCTAAATCACAATGTAATAATTTTCCAAAATTTTTTTGATGATAAAAAATTATGTTTTAAAACACTTTTACTTTTTACGTAATTTTTTATGTCATTCTTTTCACAGATTTAACCATGGATTTCTGATGAGGTTACTATGACTAGTGACGAAACTTTAAATGTTATTAAGTATTATTTGGTCTTTTAAAATCTGTTAACATCTATTGAAATTTGTGAAATCTTCGGAATGCAATTTAAGTTATACCGTGAAGTATAAACCATTCGACACCCCTTCTCTAGAAAAAATATTTAAATCCCAATCCTTGGAGATTTATTAAAATTCCTTAAATCTTATGAAAGTCCTTGAAATACTTCGAAATACATTAGAATCTGTGGAATACAATGAAATTTCATTTATTTTCTAAAGTTCTCCAAAAATTCACTTGAAGCTTCGAAAATCTTACAAAATTATCTGACATTCCTGGATATTTTTTATATCTTTCGAAATTCTGTATAATCCCTTAGATTCACTTGAAATATTTGAAAAAGGTGAAAATCAATTTGAAAAGTATGAATCAATTTAAAGCCCCTGAAAGTAATCTAACATAAAACTATTCATTGAGGTTCTATAAAAGAATGACTTGAATCCCAAAAAATATCTGAAATTTCTTGAAATAACTTAAAATTCCTTGAACTATTGAGTATTACTAAAAATCCCTCGAAATTCAGTGAAATTCAATTTATTTTCTAGAGTTTACTAGCAATCGCTTGAAATATTTGGAAATCCTACAATCCCACCTTATACCGTTATGTAATTTAAGTACGGCCTCTAAGGGGGATTAGAAGATATTACAAAAGATTGAATGGGATTTCATGAGATAGCATGGGATTTCAAGAGATAGCATGGGATTACACAGGATTGCATGAGATTGCGTAAGATTAAATATAGAGTGTACACCGGATTATACACCAAAACCGCGGTTTAGGGCCCCTCGGTTTAGGCCTTCCTAGAACTGCAGGACCACGCAGTTAATAAGTACGTCAGCTGTCAGCACATGCCTCAGTTTGTTTTCAATGTTTAGCGAGGTGTCTCGATTTCGGTTTTGTTTCGGTTGTTTTACGATTTTGAAAATGCCGAAGAGAAATAAGAGACAGCGCTAGTTGTTCAAAGAGAAAAACTAAGTTGGTTGTGGAGGCTGCTCTGATAGAATGGTTTAAGAAAGCGAGAGACAGAAGCCGCAAACGTTCAAAGTAAAAAAAAAAACAATATTTTTATCATAGAAAGATCCAATAGAAATGGTTTATACTGCACTGACTGTTTACGTTCGGATTTCCCCGATTTAGGGCCAAGGCTATTTTTAGGCTACTCCCGAAACTGGCCTCAAACCGAGGGTTTGCTGTATGAGTAATTACCCCCTCGATTATTGACCTCTAGAGTCAGTCAGAGGCCTGGTTTCATTAAGTTTCACTTGACTGCATGTCATTTGTATGATTTTGTGTATGAATTTGGGATATGTATATGAAGGTTTTGATTAATTGCGTGTATAGGATTGACCGGGTCGAATTTGAAATTCTGTTTATCGCGGGAAAATAACGAATATTTCATGCAATTTCACAACAAGAGGATAAGGCCAGGTGCGAGCATTATTGACACCAAATAATGTTCAATTTGCCTTTTGCGATCAACCTCCACCTGCACTCGAGTCTTGCTTCGGGTTCAGCCGTGTTTTAATCGAGCAGTTTAATCGGGCGTGAAAAATGAAATCGTCAGGTTGAATTCATACTTTCGATTTCGCACGCAATCTACCGGATATGTATATTCATGCGTCCGATTTAAATTTAACGAACGCTCCTGGCTGCTCAACGTGCCATCGTTTCCAGGCTCGACAAAATAATCCTCATCACTTTTTTACCCATTTTTCATCCTTTTCATTGTCAATCGTCGCGTCAGTTTCTGCTTCCATTTTAATCTCCAATATTTGCGTTCCGTTTTATTATCCTTAACCGACAGCTGTTCAATCACACGGATTATGATCAAGACAGATACATGGAAAATAACATAATATAGATGTAATAAATTTCATTATTTTGCTAATTTAGCATTTATACAGATTAGGGACCACCCATAAATTACGTGACAGCTTTTTTTATGGTGCTCCAAGCTGTTACATGGAAGGGGTAAATCGAGACTGTTACGTGATATTTAAAAAAATCAACCACTATTTTTCCTTCTTTAAAGAATTCCAATTTTTGTTTCCTACTTCCGAGAAATTTCCCCTTTTCCTTTTTTTCGCTTAAATGCCAATTGAATTATTAGAACCTGATAGAGTAGTTTAAGAGAGCGAGAGACATAGTTGCGTTTCGGTTGTTTTACGATCTTAAAAATTCCCAAGGAAAATAAGAGACAGCGTTAGTCGTTCAAAGAGAAGTCTGAGGTTGGTTGTGAAGGCTGCTCTGATAGAATGGTTTAAGAGAGTAAGAGACAGAGTTGTGTTTTGGTTTTTTTACGATTATAGAAAGGCCTAAGTAAATAAGAGACAGTAGTCGCTCAAAGAGAAATCTGAGGTTGGTTGTGAAGGCTGCTCTCATAGAATGGTTTAAAAGAGCGAGAGACAGTGTTTTGTTCCGGTTGTTTTGAGATTTTGAAAATGCCGAAGGAAAATAAGAGAAATAAGGATGCTCTGATAGAGCAGTTTATGAGAGCGAGAGACATAGTTGTGTTTCGGTTTTTTTAAGATTTAAAAAATGCCAAAGGAAAATAAGGAACAGCGTTAGTCATTCAAAGAGAAATCTGAGGTTGGTTGTGGAGGCTGCTCTGATGGAATGGTTAAAGAGAGCGAGAGAGAGGCCGCGAACGTCATCCTTTTCATTGTCAATCGTCTCGTCAGTCTCTGCTTCCATTTTAATCTCTGATATTTGCGTTCCGTTTTATTATCCTTAACCGACAGCTGTTCGATCACACGAATTATGATCAAGACAGATACACGGAAAATACCATAATATAGACATAATCAATTTCCTTATTTTGCTAATTTAGCATTTATACAGATTAAGAACCACACATAAATTACGTGACAGAATTTTTTTATGATGCTGCAGCTTGTTATATGGGATTGGTAAATCGACACTGTTACGCAACATTGAAAAAAAACAGCCCCTCTTTTTTCCTTCTTGAAAGAATTCCAATTTCTGTTTCTTATTTTCGAAGAAATGTCCCCTTTTCCTTTCTTTCGCTTGAATGTCAATTGAATTAATAGAACCTGATAGAATGGTTTAAGAGAGCGATAGACAGAGTTGTGTTTCGATTGTTTTACGATTTTAAAAATGCCGAAGGAAAATAAGAGACAGCGTCAGTCGTTCAAAGAGAAATCTGAGGTTGGTTGCAAAGGCTGTTCTGATAGAATGGTTCAAGAGAGCGAGAGAAAAAGTTGTGTTTCGGTTGTTTTACGATTTTAAAAATGCAGAACAAAAATAAGAGACAGCGTTTGTCGCTCAAAGAAAAATCGGAGGTTGGTTGTGAAGGCTTCTCTGATAGAATGGTTTAAGACAGCGAAAAACAGTGTTGTGTTTCGGTTGTTTTCCGATTTTAAAAATGCCCAAGGAAAATAAGGGACAGCGTTTGTCGTTCGAAGAGAAATCTGTGGTTGGTTGTGAAAGCTGCTCTGATAGAATGGTTTAAGAGAGCGAGAGACAGAGTTTTGTTTCGGTTGTTTTACGATTTTAAAAATGCCGAAGAAAAATAAGAGACAGCGTTAGTCGTTTACAGAAAAATCTGAGGTTGGTTGTGAAGGCTGCTCTGATAGAATGGATACTGTTACGTAATATTAAAAAAAAACAACCCCTCTTTTTTTCTTCTTTGAAGAATTTCAATTTTTGTTTCCTATTTTAAAGAAACTTCCCCTTTTTATTGTTTTTTTTTCGCTCAAATGCCAATTGAATCATTAGAACCCATTAGGAAGCATCCACATATTACGTGACACCCTGAGGGGCGGAAGGAGGGGGTCCTCCGAAAGTCACAAAGTGTCACTTATGAGGAGTCGCAAAAAAGATTTTACTTCACCGAGAAACGGTTGAATTTTCAACCAAATAGTAAAATTTTCAAGCAAAAAAGACAAATTTTCAACAAGGCAGTTGAATTTTCGACCAAAAAAGACAACTTACACAACATAGTTTGAATTTTCAAGATATTAATTGAACTATCAACAAAATAGTTGAGTTTTTACCAAATAAGTCAATTTTCAACGAAGTAGATTGATTTTCTACATGATGGCGAATTTTCAACTAAAAAAGGTATATTTTCAACTGGTTAAATTCCAGGAAAAAGACGAATTTTGGTAAAATAATTAAATCCTCAACTAAACAGCTAAAATTTGAACAAGGAAGAATAATTTTTCACCTAAATAGACTAATTTTCAACAAAATTTCAACAAAATCAAGTGAAAAAAGTCGAATGTTCTAGAAGAAAGTTGACTTTTAACCCAGTCTAGAAGACTTTTTAGAAAGAAACTCAATTTTCAAACAAGAAAGATGAATTTTCAACGAAATAGTTAAATTTTTATCTAAAAAAATACATTTTTACCATAAAATGGAATAGCTAAATTTTTAGATTAAAAAAAAGACTTTAACCATAGAAAATAAAATTTCGATCGAAATAGTTCAATTTTCATATAAATAGTTTAATTTTCCACCAAAATATTTGAGTTTCCAACAAAAAGGTTTATTTTTTACCAGATATTAAAATTTTCTACCAAATTGTTGCATTTTTAACCCTAAAAGAATGTTCTACAAAACAGTTGAATTTATAACAAAAAAATTGACTTACGTCCAAATGAATGAATCATTTTCATCAAAAAGATCAATTTTTATAGAAAAAAGATCAATTTTCAATTTAAAATATTAATTCTCAACCGAAAATAAAATAGTTACATTTTTACAAAAGAAAATTAATTCTTAACAAACAAACAAAAATTTCGGAAAATAGTTAAATTTTTAACCAGAGTTGATTTTTTTAACAAGAAGGTCGATTTATTACCAAAAAAGACCAATTGTTGAGAAAAGACATGCATTTTTAACCAATTACTTCAATTTTCAACTGAAAAGCATACATTTTTACCCAAATAGTTGAATTTTTCACTGAAAAAAATGAATTTTCAACCAAAAATGGATAAGTGATATTTTCGGACAAAAACTTGAGACAAATCTGCATCCAAATAATAAATATTCGTACTTCATAATTAAAAATTCAACTTTTCGATTTGAAAATCAATCTTTTTTAATGGAAAATTAACTTTCTTGTTGAAGATTTATCTTTACGGATATAAAAGTTCACTATTTTGTACAAAATTGATTTTTTTGGGTAAAAATCTAGCAATTTGCTTCACTTTTTTTCTTTCTTTTCGAAAATTTACTTTTTTGCGAAAAATTCAACATTATTTTAGGAAATAGAACTATTTGGTTGAAAATTTATGTATGATTTTGACGATTTATCTTTTTTGGCCGAGAATCCATTTCTGGGGGTTAAAAAACTACTGTTCAGTTTAAAATTAATATTTTTTGGATGAGAATTTAAGTATTTTGCTAAAAATTCGTTTTTGTTGGTTTGATCTAACTTTTTAAATTTTATTACATTCATTATGTTCATTCTTTGGTTTAAAATTCGTCTTTTTGGACAGTATGGGAAGTTAGGGGAAATTAGGGGAAGGGACGCAGGGGAAGTGAGGGGAAATTATGTGAAGAGTCTAGAAGTGAAGGACAATGTGGCAAGGGGAAGTAGGAGCGGCGAGGGAAAATGGCGGTGGGGGTAAATAATAGTGAGGTAAAATGATGGTGGGGAAGTAGAGAAAGTAAGAGGAGGAGAGGTGTTAAAGGAAAGGGGCAATTAGAGAAAATCAATTGAACGTTAGTTTTCTCGTCACTTTTCTAATTCTTCTTCTTTATTTATAAGTTTTCCTCAGAGGATTTACATAAAATCTGTTTCTTTACATCCTCAGTATATCCTTTTTACCTCTCTTATTACCTAATTATCTCAATATCTAATTCAACCTATTCCTCAAATTTATACATACAATTCCTGATTCATAATTTCAAAAGTTTGGTGTATGAGAGCGAACAAGCTGTCAACTATCTTTCCCCTACACTCCCTCATTCTTCTTCTTTACCTCCTCTAACTTCTTCTACCTCCTTAATCCATTCTTTTCCCAGTCCCTTCTGAAAAAACATTGTCTTCAGGTTTTCTTGCTATCTTCTCCTCTCTTCCTCTCGTACAACCATACCATACATGCTCTAATGTTTCCTCTATCCATTGATTTTCTTACCTCAGTTCCTATTCTTTATCTAGCTCTTCTTCCTTACTACTTCTTTTCTTCTCATCCTCTTCCCAGATGTTTTGGCAATCCTTTTATTTTTATTAACTTATGCCATTTATTATAACTTGATTAATCTATACTCTCCCATTTAGCTATTAGCTACCTTTCTCTATCTCTTTTTTCCAATGTGTCATAATCTATATTTCCTCCACATATCCCTCGATCTCTGAAAAGTCTCTTCTTTCTTCTTTTCATTACAATACCTCTAAGGACCTTTTTTCTTTTTCTTTCACCTCTTTATAACACTTTATAGCTAAATCTTCTCCCTAACCCTTCCTTGATTTTTCTTCGAATTCCCACGCCCTCTTTTTCGTCCCTGTTATTAATTTATCCCTCTGAGTCTCTTTCTTTAGCACCTTCTAAAAACTGCTTCAAATCTGGTAGAAGAAAAAGGTTTTCGAAAAGAAAAAACGAGTTGAAATAGCCGTGTGGTTAGCGATAAGAATTTGACATTTCTTTATCGCCAACTGGAAATATTCGCGTACCCGAGTGACCTCTTCTGGACGCGGACGATTCACATTACAGGGGTTGTCTTATCTTGCCGACTTCCGTGTCGTTTTT
Source organism: Andricus grossulariae (assembly GCA_011634705.1). Taxonomy (NCBI): domain Eukaryota; kingdom Metazoa; phylum Arthropoda; class Insecta; order Hymenoptera; family Cynipidae; genus Andricus; species Andricus grossulariae. Next base: position 264,736,112 of record JAABKJ010007545.1, read on the forward strand.
TCCTTCTCGGGGCAGGGTGCCATAATAATTTACTTTTACTCTAATATACTCCCAGGGCAGTTAGTGCGGTTGTCCTGATTTAGAGGATAGTCCTTCCTTTTCGACGATGTCTCATCCGCGGGCGGCCCTTGGGACGCATACGTAACAAGGAGCGTCCTGACGCCCCACGTCGTCCTTTTCACTAACACTTATGCAAAGTGTAAAAATACTGTGGTAGCCACCAGTGAATTATAACTGGCGACTAAGCGGTACCCCGTATCTGCCTCTTGCATTAATGAACCTCGCCCTGGGATATGGCGAACCACAGACACGTTAAGATCAACTCTGCCCTAGTTAGATGGACTTCTCAATGTTACCTAAAACGCAGAGATGAAGATAATGTTTATATATTGTCTCACATTTTTCACTAGTTTTTATCAAAAAGTATACACAAGGTGACAGTTTTTATCCAGAAAAAAATTACCGGTTATTTCCCGGCCAGTTCCAGGTTACCATCGATTTTTTCCTGTCATTAAAAAAATCAGAGTTGATGAACGTCGAGTACAAGTAATAATTTTGAGAGAATTTCAGAATCGGACGTTTGAAGAAGTTGGAATTCTTTCAGATTTTTTGCTCAGAAAGTTAAGAGTGTTATTACACAGGCAGGCGGAGTTCTACATCAAGATTTATACCTTACCGACATCGAAAACATTTTACAAATTAGGTGGTTCGTGTCCGCGCTAAATTACTAGAATCTTCTGGATGTCATCATCAAATGATATTGCGCAATTGTGAGAAACGAAATTTGCATAAACAACTCCAAAGGTATTTATCATCTCAATTTGTATAGTTATGAGAAAAATAGACGACTTATTGATTCTAATAGATAACACAATTACTTTTGAAATTTGTCTTCATTTACTTTAGTGATGCCGTTCAAGGCGATAAATGGCAAGACGGACGTCAAGGAAATCAAGATAGGATAACTCGAGGCTTCGCGGTTTATCCCAAATCAAGGCGGCCGAAATTCAAGGCCTTGAAAACCCATGTCCTCGAAATTTCAAGGCAAGGCCTTGAATTTCGATGCCTCGATATTTTCAAGGAAGACCCAAGACGATGAATTTAAGCCGGCACGTAAGGCTCGTCTTTGCTTGCCTTGAAAACGTAGATGCCTCGCTCGACAGCTAAACTAATTTACTTTATGCCCAAAAGATGCACTTGTATACGCGTAATTTGATACGGGGTAAGAATGCTTTTTTGTTTTGTCTTTATATTTGATTTCTTTTTTTCTAAATGAAAAATTTCAGACAAAGGTAATTCTAAAACCTTCTAGAACTCAAAACGAAGAGGGACATATATTATTAGAGATCATACAACCTACTTTACTCGCTTCGAGACATTTTGACAATTTAAGTGGTTTGTGTATGTGCTAAGTTTCTGAAATATTTTTAATGACGTCATAAAATTATATTATGCAGTTGCAAGAAACGAATTTTGCGTAAACAGCTAACAGGTTATTCATGATTTTAAAATGAGGCATTACATTTTTTTACGTTGCTAAAATTTATAATCCGGACGTGTTGATTATAATGTAGAACCTTCTAGAACTTTGAAACAAAGAAGATAACATAATTAAAATTAAAATTAAAAAATATTCGAAGTCAATCGACTGCGATATAATGTTTTGCAACGTAAAAAAACTTTGTGCATATTTAAAAATCATAAATAACCTTGAAGCTTGATGTCGGTAAGGTAGAAATCTTGATTTAGAACGTTATAGTGAGTTATTAAAATTTAAAATCATACATTACATTGTTTATGCGATAATTGGAAACCTTGAAATTGATTCGATTTATAGATTTTTAACTCAATAAAACATTCGAAATATGTCAACTAATCACTATTTGCAACTTTCTAAGCAATTAAAAGCATTTTTGAATCCAAACTTTAAAATTCCCGGTCATTTCCTGGTTTCCTGGTCTAGTAGTGAGCCTGTCGCAGCAACTTTATCACGTATTCTCTTTTAAACATTCCCATACCAGTTATTACGTATTTTAGAATATTTTCCGAGAGCAAATAATTCACAATGCACTAAAGTTCAAACAGAAACGAGCATAATCGCTTCAAAGGCATTTAATTTCGAAAGGAGAACGGAGAAACCCTTTTATGTCATACTATGTTTAATGTGAAATAATCGTTATACAGAAGAGCGCTCAAGCAACAGCTTTGCATTCAGAAATGTCAATTTCGTCTGAAATTGAATAGGTGCCGCGATGATATATGGATTCTCTAATTCCTTTGAAATATGAAATGTACGAGTGCTTGATATAAAATTTGTAATTACTACCCTGATAAATCTGTATATTGAATTATAGTAAAACACAATGTGACCGTAACATTTTATTTTCGAAATTCCCTGACTTTTCGCTGAATAATTTTTCATTTCCCTTGACAATCTTTAATTAGAGAGTTTGTTGCCTGTGAATTCTCTTTTGTTAAAGCTCCTTTGGCTTTGACGAACACATTCTCATCACGTATCTTGTGCTTCGCACTCGATTTTGTCCAAAATCTGAACTTTTCTACATTATGTTCAACACTTTTATATCAAAAGTATATTACATTTATTTCTGTACCTCGGCCAGGGACTGCTTATTCAGATATTGCAAAATACAGTGTACACATTTAATTTATCATGATTAATTTATTATTTGTTTCTTATGTTGCATTGAATTTTATTCTCAGCTACCCTGGAAAAAGTTATCATTTCAATAAATTTAGATATATTATCACAATTCATAATATGCGTTGGTATTGAAACATACGTATTTTCATTGCCTTATTTTTATAATTAAAAAAACTGCGCATCCTATACGAAAAATGTTGTTATTATACATTATATTGCAACTTGTGTCGTTTATCTAAAAAGTAAATTTGGTCTTTTTCATGTATTTTTATAAGAAGAGTTTATAACAAATTTTTAGATCTTTTTTGGTTGAACAACTTTTGTCGTCTCATTTTTTTCGTCTCTTGTGTGGTTTTTCCAAAAATTTAATTTTTTTATTTTTATTCTTATTTTTTACGGTTGAAAAAAATCTACTCGCCCTGTTTGAAAATTATGGATAATGAATTTGTACATCCTATTTGAGTCAACAACTTCTGCCTATTAATGTTTCTTCTTTCCTTGTGTCATTTTTCAAAAAATTAAATCTTTTTATTTTTAATGTTGTTTTTTACGATTAAAATAAAAACTAGGCGTTCTATCAAAAAATAACTGATGACAAATTTGTAGCTGTTTTTGGATGAGCAACTTCTGTCTATTCATTTTTTTCATAGCTTGTGTCGTTTGTCCAAAAATTTAATTTATTTATTTACAATGTTGTTTTTCACGAATAAAACAAAAACTAAGGGTCCTATCAAAAAGTGATTAATAACAAATTTGTAGATCTCTTTTAAGTGCAAAATTTTTGTCATTTTATATTGCTTCGTATCTGGCATAGTTTGACCGCAAAATTAAATTTTCCATTGTCCATTGTGCGATGAAAATTTAAATATTTGATTTCTCGAAAAAAATTCAAAAAGTTGTTACGATAATCTTGTAGGGCTTTCTAAAAGAAACGTTTTTCTTTGCTTGACTTTTTTTTCATATTGTGCGTTGTTCCGCTTAAAATGTTCATTTTCGTTTTTTTTTTGGGGGGGGGGGGATTTTTAAAATGCTAGAACTCTGATAATTTTATTTTCATCTTGGTCAACCGTTCATCTTTCATTCTTTCAAGATGTCCGAACCATCTTAACTGATTTCTTTCCCATATATCAACTAGTTTCTCCCCTGCACCAAATTCTTTGAGGATTATCTCGTTTCGGACTTTGTCCATCAGTGTTTTCCCGCATTATTGATTTATGAAATACTATTTTATTCTATTTTTATTGTACTTCATAGAAGGCTTTAAAAAAGATTTCTTTCCTAAGCAGATTTAAAAGCATTCTTCTTGAAATATTCAAAGGAGGAATAAAAGTACCACTGCACTGTGCAGTCTCAGTGTCTATTTACATAGGATACGAGTACGTTTCCAGAAAATTCAATAGAGGCAGCGAGTAATGCACTCGCTGTGAGATTTGACATCTAAATTTCCATTTGTTGCAGCTAGGACGGATTCAGGATCTGTATTTGACACAAGGTCGGGAATGTGAAATTTCATATAGCTGCACTTCATCCTTGTCCATTCGTCAATCACAGTATCGTTTGATTTTCGCATCTAAAGTCAACTCAATAAAGAGTCAATCAAGCTACAATCTACACCATTTGATTTCACTATATATGGGTAATTGTCAAATTGAAGGCAAACTTGAAGTCCCAGTAATATAACATTAACTTAGAAACTCGTACTGATTTTTTTAAATTTAATAAATTCTTATTATCATCCTCTACAAAATGGTCAGTTCTTTTTCTTCATTTCTGTTCCTATTTACTTTAATTTAATATAAGAACACCCCAAACGTCATTACAGTACGGCGTCCCAACCTCACTTTGCAGAAGGATAAACTGATTTTCTCCTCTTTTTTTTAGACAATAAACCGAAAAATTCTGTTCAAATTTTTCAAGTCAAATAAATAATATTGTAAAAACCTTCTAGTCTGTCCCTCGATTTTTGCCATTTCAGACGTCATTACGATACGTAATTTTTTCTAGTAAAATATTGTGGTTACAGTTGAGTAATAAATACAGAAATATTAAGCATATCGTTTAACACAAGATTCTATAAAATTGAGCTTAATATATTAACTCTTTTTTTTTGTGAATCCGATATTAAAACTGAAAAGTGCATTTTGACAACAAAAAAGTCATTCCCGTACGTGCGTTAAAAACCAGTTTCAGAGTAAAAAAAAACCATTCCATTACTTGCTCAGCAGTGCTTTCTTTCATAAGTAGGTAACTGATTACAATTAAAATCTGTTATTTTTTTTACAAATATTAAAAAAGGCTAAACTTCATAATTTTTCTCGCATCATTCCCATACGGTACAATAGCAGAGCGTACAACTGCTTATATGCGCCTGCGCGTGGATCAGTTGGGCCGGTTTGTTTACTGTCTCCTAACCTCTATTTAAAATTATATAATATATTGTAAATAAACATACAGATAAATATTACATTTAAAAAATTTTTTTAAACAGATTAAATTGGAATTATAGAAATATTTAACTTCTTAAAATAACTTAATATTAACGTAATACTGCAAGTTTATATTAAATAATTTTAAATAGGCCCGCGCTTTTTGGCACATGCGTTGTTGAAAACTTCGGATTAATCGTTTTTATTTGAAAATTCAACTATTAAATTTTTCATTAAGAATTCAGCTTCTTTATTTAAGATTCAACTACTTGGTTGTAAGTATTTTGTTGTATATCCGTCTTGTTTGGTAGAAAATTAATCTTGTTCATTGAAAATTCAAATACTGAGTTGAAAATTAAACTAATTTGTTTTTGAATTATTTTCCTTAAAAACTAAGCGTTTTAGTTTAAAATTCATATTTTTGGTTAAAAATTGAACCACTTTGTTCAAAATTCATCATATCAGTTCAAGATCGATCTCTTTCTTGAAAATTCAATTATTTTGTTAAAAAAAATTTGTTTAATAAAAATTTATTTTTTACCTGAAAATTTAAATATTCCGTCATTGGTTGAAAACTGATAGTTTTTATTCTAAAATTCAATAATTTCATTGAAAATGTATGTACCTTGTTGTAAATTCGTCTTTTTTGGTAATAGTAATTAAATTTATTTTATTGATTGAAAATTCAAATACTTGATTAAAAGTTGAACTAATTTGTTAAAAATTAATTTTATTAGTTAAAGATCCACCTGTTTGGTAAAAATGTAATCATTTGGTTAAAAATTCGTTTTTGTTTTGCTTGAAAATAAATTTGTTTTACTTCAAATTTAACTAATCCATTTTCGTTGAAAATTGATCGTTTTTAGTTTAAAATTCAACTGTTTGTTTGAAAATACAATTTTATATTGAAAATTAAACTACTTTGTAGAAAAATCATATTTTTACTTTGAAAATTCAATTGTTTTGTGCTAAAATCCGTTTTTTTGGTTGACAAATTTATATTTTTGGTAGAAATTTGATCTTTTTTTATTAAAAAGGCAACTTTTTAGTTCAAAATTAATCTGTTTTGGTTGCGGAATCAACTATTTTGTTGGTCATTTGTATTTTTTGGTCGTTTTCAACTGTTTTTTATTTTAAATTAAAATCTTCTTTGGTTAAAATATCAACTATTGCATTTTTTGTTGAGCATTAATAGCCTTTTATTGAAAATTCAGCTAACTAATTGGTTGAAAGGTGAACTTTATTGTTAAAAACTAATTTTTGTTGGTTTAAGGTTCATCATTATAGTTCAAAGTTCAACTATTTTGTTGAAAATTTATTTATTTTGTGAAAGATCTAACTATTTTGTTAAAAATGTAACTAGTTGGTTGAAAATTTAATTATTTTGATCAAAATTTAATTGTTTTATTTAATATTCGCCTTTTTGATAAGAAGCTCCGTCATTCGGATTGCAAATTCAAGTGTCTTCTAAAAATATCGTCTTTTTGGCTTGCATATTCAACTATTTGGTTAATAAAGCAACTGCCTTCGTTGAAATTTAATTATTTTTTTTTTTAATTAGACCATTTGGTTGAAAAATTCATTTTTGTACATAAAATATTCAACTATTTGGTTAAAAATACAACTATTTTGTTGAAAATTTGTTTATTTATCAAACGAGTCGAAATAAGAACGACATTTTTCATTCATTGCCGAGAATTGGATCCTATAGTTTTTCTCATTTTCTCAAGCAACATAAAATTCGTAAGAGACATCAATCGCGATCTCGAACAGCGAATTATGAACGTCGGATATACTCGATATCTGACGGATATCCTAAGGCAAGTCAATTTCTTTATTGATGTAACATATCCGAGCTCCCCATATTATTTTGGGAAAAATCACTCGAAGAATGTTTTCAGTGGACAACTGAAAGTTGATCGATGTTTGCGGGTGCAGAGAATTTTTTCACGGGACAATAACCTGAATCACTTTTTTTTCTCCCTTCGTTATTCGCCACCCACGGGGTTCTTTTAGTATCTCGGGTATCGTCTGGAACCTCGTCCCAAAGACGCATCGCTGTGGAAACCAGTTAGGAGAAAAAACCGGAAAATGAACGAGAAAATCTAAGCCAGCAATAAAAAATTATACCAAGATCGTATTTCTGGGATATCAAGCGTGAGAAGTTTTATTGAAAAAATTCAATATTATTTCAGAACGTTTCTTCTTTAATAAAAAATGCCTTTTATATAGGTTGCGTAATTAATAATAATAATCGAAAAGCTAGTGTTCACAGCGTAATTTTGTTTTTGTTCGCAGCATGAAGTTAGTTCGCAGAGATGCTTTTGTTTTATTCCTGTTTTTTTTTAAATTTGTTCGTTTTATTATTTAAAAGATTCAAAGTTTAGAAATAAGTGTAAATGGAAATAATATTTTTTGTTATGTACTAAAATAATTGGAATAAAGAATAAACCTTCAACTTTTATGACTTCTAATATTAGTTTCAATAAAACTAATTGAATTGTTGAAATCTAATTAAAATTTTTATTTTCGAGCACGAGTAAAGTCTTCAACCTTCTTAGTTTATTATATAAAAAAGTCCGAATGATTTTGAATAGTAGAAAAGTTTGATAACTTTTCCCTTTGTAAGTCTTTTAAAGCTGAAAACTTAAAAAAATTTAAATATTATTTCTTGATCAGCTATCAGCATCAAATTATTTAAAACTGGAATCGTTTAAAATTAAGCAATCTTGAATAAAAAGCATATATCGAAATCTTAAAAATGGTTTGGTTTCATTTGTAAATCTTTCAAAATTGTATCGTTTAAAAATAATTATATTATATAATTTAAAAACAAATTAAAAACAAGGATTAGTTAACTAATTAATTTTAACCTGAAATGTTCTCAACTACCTGAATAAATATTTGAAATCAAATCATTTAAAATGAAAAACTTTAAACAATTGAATAATTCCCAATTCAAAGTCTGATTTATTAAATAACTTGTAAATGAGGAATACTTAAAATTGTACACTTTTAAAGTATGGGAGGCTATAAAAATGAAGGAATTTTCATTCTTAGGCTTGCCAATTTTAATAATTTCACTACTTGGCATTCAAAACTGAAAATTATTCAGTTTTAAAATTTAAAAATTGTCCATTTTCAAATTTATAACGTTTTAAATTGAAATTTTTTGAACTTGAATGGCGAAAAATTGGTGCAATATCAAATTTAAAGGCTTTTAATGAAAAAATGCAGTTTCCAAAAATTTTTAAAAATAATTGTTTTAAATTAAGAGTTTTATAATTAAAGCAATGAAAATTTGGCAGAATCCCTGATTTCCTGAAAATTTCGGAATTCGATAAAATCCTTGATTCCTCTGCATTCCTTGAAATCCTAGAATATTCTGAATACCTGAAGTTCCTTGGATTCGTAAAACGCTCTAAAATCCTTAAAATTCTCTCAATTCAATAAAGTTCTTGAATTTTCTAAATTACTGAAAATCCTTGAATTCCTTGAATTCTCTGAATTCCTTTAATATGCTAAATTCCCTGAATTCCCTGAATATTCTAAATTCCTGAAACTCTTTGAATTCTCCAAATCCCCTGAATTCCTTCAAATCTTCTGAATTCCCTGAATTCATAGAATTTATTGAATTCCTTTAATTCTTTTAAATTCCTCTGAATTCTTTGCATTATTCTGAATTCCTCGGAATTCAGGGAGTTCTAAGAATTTAGGAAATTCTACGAATCCAAGAAAGTTGAAAGAATTCAAAGGGATTTGAAAGAGTTCAAAAGCATTCCAAGAAATTCAAAATAATAAGAAATCATTAAAAACTGAATATTCTTGAGGTAGCTTTTTTAATTTTACAAGACCCTTTCCGCATTAATCTGTGAAAAAATAAAAACATTTTATTGAAAAACAAAACCAGGTCTCTTAAAATATTATTATTTTTTTAAAGTGATTAAACTTTACAATAAGAAAATTTAAAACATAGTAACCTTTCTTATATTTGTATATTATCAATTGGCAATGCAATGTTTCCTACGCCCTGTAGCGCGCCTATAATATTGCTAGTTCATATTAAAGATAAAAGAAGGGTTTGGAAGTATTGAAAATTTGATAGTTTGAAAAAAAACAAGTTGTCCATGTCAAGCATTTGCTCTGAATGAAAACCTCAACATGGTTGAGGAAATAAGCCTACTGTTCATTAGAAATTCGAGTCACGTTTCATCCTCTGATTACTACCAAAATTCCATTTGCATCTGTCGCAGAGTCCTCTCCTTTGTAACCAATCTACACCATTCCGAATTAATTTTCAATAATCTGAAGTGAAGTTTGAAATAGAATTCAATAAAAGCGAACCAATACAATTTAATAATAATAATAATTCATGAATTCATTCATTGACTCTGTCCACATTGAAGCTTCTATGTTTCCACTCCGTGATCATGTGTTTTTTTGTTGCTTTTTTTTCTACCATTCAGTTTGTCAGTTTATTTATTTATTTTTAAATTTCAGTCTGACATTTTATAAAATTCGGTTTTCACTTGAAGTTGTTGCGATTGAATGGAAATTCTTTAATTTGCATTGGAACATCAAATTCTGATCATGGTAAATCGACATAACAATCAATTTTATCTGATTTTAGGATAATTTAAAATTTGATAAAGTATTGGGGAAGTTCCTTACAAAAAGGAACTAATTACAGCTAGTCTCTGATTGAAGTAATTTGAAGTTCCTGAAAAGTTACTTTTTTTTGTAAAATTCTAAATAGTTGCATTTTCAAGAAAATAAATTAATTTGTAACCAAATAGTAGAATGTTTAACCATTGGAGATGAATTCCGAAGCCAAAATATTATAGTAAATTTTTCAACCATGAATAGTTGGACCGTTGCACCGTTACCTACCGCAGTTTTTGGCGTGACCCCCTACACCCTTAAATTAGCTTAAAAAATATTGAAAGCACAATTAAATAAAGCCATATAACTTCGCAGCGATATTTTAATTTATGATAATTATTTATATTTTCTAGTATTCAAGCATATACAGTAAAGTCTCCAATATTTCAACGTCCTTGAAACGTAGGGATTCGTTATTTTCAATGCTGGAGAGGGCCCCCACCCTTACCGCGAGTGGGCAGTTTATTTTTATCAACGACGGTCATTGGCTGACCCGTTCTTGTATCGATGCGCCACCTGTCGCTACTTTTTCAGCCGAAAAGCGCGGGTGATTTGAACTCAATAATAAATACTATCAATAATAACAAAAATAAATACACGCGACATTCCTAGATCTGCTGGCCCACGCAGTTTCTCAGCGCGTAGGGCGAGAGACGGTTGCGACTCCCACCTCGGAAGGGCCAAGTACGCGAGTACTTAGTCGCGTAAAACGGTTCAAGCGGTCTCGGCTTATAGCGCAGTTGAAAAAGTCGTGGTCAGTTAGTCTGCATGCATGCAATCAGTTTTTTTCAAGTGCCTTTCCAGTGTTTTCGTTGGCGTACGACAATTTGCCAACTAAAAATCAATGTTATAGAATCAAAAAACTACTAAAATATTTCGCGGAATAGTAAGTTTTGTGCCATGACGTCCATAGGTGGAAATGCCAGCCGTCAGGAAGGTTAGTACATGGTACTGCAACTGCATACGACTTATTGGAGAAAATCTCCGAAACGTGAAGGTAAGTTATAAAGGTCTGCATAGTAATCTTTGCGCAATTCTGTTTCTTCAACCTTTCAGTTTCACGAAATACAAGCAACTGTCCGAAATTTGAGGTTAGAGTACCACTCCTCTGACATTTAGGATATTTTATTTTATTTCGTGAAACTGAAAGGTCGTGAATCGACAAAAGAACGGAACATGACTGAGAAAATAGACTTTACACTTGAGAAATATTTCTATTCGTACATTTATGACTTTTACGTTTATAATATTTTCTCGAAAACGTCGTGCGACATATTCCCATGACGTCGTGACACAATACTCAATTCAAGGTTTCCTGCTCTTCGGGCCTCTTTTTTCATTGGTCACTCACAGACGTGGAGGAGAGTGTACAGGGACCGTGGTGGGAGCTGACGGAACTGAGCAATTTGAAATAACCGTATACGGGGGGCTTGAATGCAAAGCAAATAATAATAATGCAAATAAGCGCACGTAGGGCGCTATTTTTGCTAGTTTACTAGTAATTTTTTCTGTATCATTTTAAATAGAAAAGCGTTTAGTTTTTTTGGGTTTCACAGCCCCGGGCCGAAACCCTTATGGTTTCGGCCTGGTTCCCGTCCGTCCGTCGTACTTTTTTCCTAGGAGGGGAAGAGTGGGAAGGAGAATTAGAGGAAAGCAGGGTAAGGAGAGTATGGGAAGTAAGGAGAGGGGATGTAGGCCACGTGGGGAAAATAGGAATAAACGAGGTGAGGGGAAGTAGGAAAAGTTGGGGCATAAGGGGAGATGAAGTAGGGAAAGTGAGGGGAAATTAGGGAGGGGAAATAGGGGAAGTTAGGGGAAGTAGAAGAGGTAGAAGTTGAGGAAGGGAGGGGAAGGTTAATAGACTACGAAATTATTTTTTGCAGGCGCACTGCGCCTACTTTGACTAATTTTTTTCTGAATTAGCGAAGTAGAGTAACTTTTCGAATGTGTTTGAAATGGTGTTGGCAAATAGACGCTTTCGCGGAAAAGCGACCGACGCGGTGGGCAAACTTGCTAGTACAATGCGGGAATTTTATAATCGACTCTGCGCAGCCAGCGTGCGCAATGACAAGGAGCCAAGAAGACAACAGACGACTATTGTAAATATATTTTTAATTGTAACTAATTAAGAAACAGGATCATGCTTGAAGAAATATTTCCTAGGACGTAACTATCAGAGCACATTTTTAAATTAAAATTGTATATGTATATTGAAATATAAGAAGACATGAGAAAAGTTGATGTAGCAATTTTCAGTCTCTTAGCTCCTCCTGAACCTATACCGATGACCTGCACCAAGGTGAGAGTATTGACTCTTGTCAACTTCAATCTCAACTACCAATCAAATTATCGTTCGATAGTTCCGGTCGCGGTTTGTCCATTCTATATTCAATCTCGACACACAAATACACAGTCTTCAATTAGATTAGAGAGAAGGCAACTGCAAGCTATTAACAGACTTCACAGCTTAATATGATCTCAGAATAGGGGAAACGGGTGATTTTTGACAAAAATAGGGGCATATTAGAAAAATAATTCTTCAAACAAAAAATTATTGTAGGTGCCATACTGAATTTAGTATGAAAACGAATTTTCAACAAAATAGTGAAGCTTTCAGCCAAAGAGACGAATTTTCAACTTAAGTTATGAATGTTCAAACACAAAAATTAATTTTTAACAAAGTAGTGCAACTTTCAACCAAGTATACTTCAATTTTTAATCAAAGAAATTAATTTTCAACCAAGCAGATTGATTTTCTACTAAAAAAAATCAATTTTCAACAACAAAAGATGAATTTCCAACCAAAACTGGAATAGTTAAATTTTGTGTTAAAAATATTAATTTTGAACAAAAAAGAAAATGTTCAAGGAAATAGTTAATTTTTCAACCAAAGAGATCAATTTTCAAATGAAATGATGAATTTTCAACCTAAAAACTGAATTTTTATTGAATCAGTTCAACCAAGTATAGCTGCATTTTAAACCAAAGAGTGAATTTTCAACAAAATACGTGAATTTCGAAAAAAATAGTTGAATTTTAAACTACAAAAGATACATTTTCAATCCAAAAAGGAATACTTAAATTTTCATTTAAAAATATTAATTTTGAACCAAACAAAAAAGATTTTTCAACAAAACAGTTTTTTCAACCAAAGGGATTAAATTTTTAACTGAAAAAAATGAATTTTCAACCAAGAAGATTAATTTTCTACTAAAAAAAAAACAATTTTCTAAAAAATACATGAATTTTCAACCATTAGTTTAGTTTGCAATTACAACCGATCAATTTTCAACCAAAAGTGGAATAGTTAAATTTCCAGTTAACAATATTAACTTCAAGAAAAAAATGCATTTTAAACGAAATACTTAATTTTCTAACAAAAAAGATGAATTTTCAACTGAAATAATGGGTCTTCAAGGATTTTTTGTTATTACAGCGGTTCAACCAAGTATAATTGAATATTTAGCCAAAAAAGAAAGACTTTTATCCCAGAAAATAAAACTTCTTATAAAAAAGACGGACAAATTTTCAAACAAAGAGATGAATTTTTGACTGGAATTATGAATCTTCAAGAAATAAAATGAATATTGTATCAAAAAGGACCAAATAGTTGAATTTTCAGTATAAAAAATTAATATTCGAACAAAAAAGACGAATATTCAACAAAATAGTTAATTTTTTAAAAAGAAAAGATGAATTTTCTACCGGAAAAGATGAATTTTCAAGAAAAAAGATAATTTTCCACCAATGGAGATGGATTTGAGACAAAATAGCTGAATTGTAAAAATATATATATTTTCATCCTAACTGTTGCATTTACAGCCATATAGTTAAACTTGCAACAATTGCATTTACAACCATATAGTTGAATTTTCAAGCCAAAAAAGGCGAAGTTTTTAGAAGACATGCATTTTCAACATCAAAGTTTATTTTAAACCAAGATAGACGAATTTTTAACTCAAAACGATGGGCTTAAAGGGTCTCGGGGCATAAGGGGATAAGTGCTAAATTTCGGAAATGCATTATATTAATGACTTAAACAAAGTCGGTTAAAATCCAAGTTTAGTATTTTTTTAAGTGATTATTTATTCTTTCCTGTTCTTTTCATGCTTTAATAAAGCTAATTAATAATTCTAAAGTACTTTTTTTTTAATACAAAAATTAAAAAATCACGCAGCTTTTTCTGAGTTTTTCAAGAGAAAAATGGTTAAATTTCAATCAAAAATAGTTCAATTTTCAACCAAATAGTTGACTTTTTTATCCAAAAGGACAAATTGTCAATATAAAAAGATGAATGTACAACAAAACAAGTTAAATTTTTTACCACAAAAGATGAATTTTTAACAAAATATTTGAATTTTCAACAAAATATTTCAATTTTCAACGAAACAGTGGAGTTTTTAACGAAAAGAGATAAATTCATACCAAAAATATAATACTAAACTTTTCAACCAAAAAGAATTGAGTTTCAATAAAAAGTAGTTCAATTTTGTTATTGGGTTTCTTTAATTCTGCTCACATTTAAGCGAAAAACAAGGAAACGCGGAAGCTTCTTTTAAACAGAGAAAAAGGGAATTCTTCAAAAAAAGGGAAAATAAAGGAAAGAATGTGAAGCCTGAATTAAGCATACGAAAGATTAAGAATAAAAATTTGGTATCATAATGTACGATAAATTTCCATAATACTATGTTAAAATCTCAAATGAGAATAAATCTTTACAAATCTTACTTTAAAGATTTTCTCCAACTTCTGTATGCAAAGAAAGAATCAGGCTTTCCACTTCCCACTTATAACTTTTGCTTCACGACTACAATTTTGCGAAAGACTTTTCTGTTCGAATATTTTATGAACTATACTTCGGTTATTGTACCGAGGTCGGGTTGAACCTACCCTCAACGATCCTATCTTTACCTACTTTTCCATCGGAAAAAGAAGAATGCTCAACTTTCGACCAACTACCTCTCAAGGAAGTTTCTCCTCATAGCACGTATACGTGTGTATACTTTGTTTCCAGTATGATAAGAAAATTAATTTCCTCGAGCTACTACTTTGGCTAATGAATATTCTTTTAATTTAAAAAATTTCCTTCACCTTTTACTTCATGTAAAAGGAAAAAATATTTTTACTCTTGTAAACAAAATTGTTGTTTAATACCTGATTGATTGCATACTGCGATTGAGAGCTTCCAGGTCAGGAATATCAGATTTTTTATCGATATGAGCAATTTTCTTCAAACATCTAAAATGATTTCCTAAAATGTTGACAACAATAATCGTTATTATCTTTTACTATTTCTGCCATTACTAAAAAGTTTAAATCTAGAAGCTTTATTTTGTAATAACGATAATTTACATATCTTAATTTAAAATTATCTACTTGCAATATTCTAAATATTTGTCAGTTTAGGTCTAACAAGAACGAAATTTTGCTACAAAACTTGTAAATTCCTGTAGATTCTTGTTGTTATGCTTTTGTTGTAAATTCTTATAGGAAATTAAAACTGCAATAAAATATAACAATATACCGAAAAATGTACAAAATTCGTTCTGATTATAAACAAAATGTGTACTTTCCTGTAATAGGTGTTTTAATGTATTGCATTTGTATGTAGGTTATTGTAAAAATGATTTTAGTTTTTTATACTTCATTGTACAAATTTTTCCACCACGGCTGAATGCGATATTTGCTTCTTCTAGATAAAAATACAGATGCTTTCAATTAAACATTCTAAAACTTCAGTTGCAAAACCTAGAAGAAACAATATTGTTTGAGCTATTTTATTAGCTGGAACAACAATTTCATTAGTTGCAGTGATTATTTGATTAGAACCAGCAACTAATAATATGGTTGTCCCAACTAATAAAACAGCAGGGCCATATCTTACAAACTAAATAGTTTGCCCAACTAACCATTTTTTTCAGTGCTTAAGTATCAAAATTTAAAAAAAATAGGCCACACGGTACCCTTTGTCCCACGAAACTTTTAGATAAAATTTAAAATCATCTCTTGAAAAGTTGTTGAAGAAAGTCAATTTGTTAGAAAATGAACGGAGTTTCTTTTTCTCTAGCGAAATGGTAATTTGTGCACGCGTAGCATGCATAATGTTCTAGTAACATAAAATCTAATAACGTACAAATAGGTAGTCGCATGAAAAGCAGTAATTTCATAAATAGAAAAAACAAGCAACAAGTACGCCATAATTCTGTTCATCAAAATAACTCTAACTTCCTTCTATTATGAATAGAAAATCTAAAAATTGGCTATCAAGCTTATTATTCAAATATCTCTCGTTGACGTATAAGTGAATAATTTCCGTATATGAATGCGTACTAAGATTGCACGGAACCACGTGGTATTTTTCTCGAATTCTTCTCAATAGAGAAGTCAAAGAAGTCGCGTGACTAGGAGCAATAACTTTTTTTCTGGGCTGCTAACAGTGCTTGAACTACATAACACCCTGCATAGTTTGTTATTCTATTTTCCGAACATTAATAATATTTATGGTGAGAAACGAACAAGAAAATCACATTTTAGAATTCTAGATCAATCTAAAATATCTATACCTTAAACCTATATACCTATCTACCCCTCACCTATATACCCATCCACCGCGTTTCTTAGTGCTTCTTATTTATTATCCTAAATTTTCAACTCGATGTGGCTATTCGTGTAAAAATAAGTTTACAGATAAAAAAAGTGACGGTAAGGTAGGAAGCCGGTCACGTGACCCACTCTTCACATGCCCTTATTGTTACTTTATGAACCTTGGGTGATTGCATCAATCTTCCTAATAATGACGAGCATCGGGGACGTTAAATAGAATAAATTGAGAAACTAGACCAAAAATCGGGCACGAAAATTCTTTGGAAAATTTTATCAGCTTTTTTTTCAAATTTTGTACGTCCAAATCCGTCAAGATTTGTAGGCTGTACATTATTTTGAACGAAAAAAACTAAATGTTCACACTGTGCGTCTATCCATCCGCTCGTCGTACTTTTTCCAAGGAGGGGAAATGAGGGAAGGGAAATTAGGATGAGTTAGTGGAAATTAAGGAGGGGGAAGTAAGGGGAAATAAGGTGTGTGTTAGACAGGAGAAATGAGTAGAGAAGTGAGGGGTGGGTAAGCGCGAGGGGGGGTGAGAGGAGGGGAAATAGGGTAAGTTAGGGGAAATGAGGGGAGGGAAAGTAGGGTGAGTTAGTGGAAATAAAGGTGGGTGAAGTGAGGGAAAATAAGGTGTGGGGTAGACCGGGGAAATGAGTAGAGAAGTGAGAGGTGCGGAAGTAGGGTGAGTTAGGGAAAATGAGGGAAGGGAAAGTAGGATGAGTCAGTGGAAATGAAGGAGGGGGTAGTGAGGGGAAATAAAGTATGAGGTAGGCAGGGGACATGGGTAGAGGTGAAGTGAGGGGGGAAGTGAGGGGAGGGGAAGTAGGTGTAGTAGGGTAAATTAGGGGGGGTAGGAGAAGCGAGGGTAAAAACGGAGGGGGTGTAGAAGAAATTTGGAGGAGAAGCAGGAAAAGTAAGTGCGAGGGTAAGTAGGGGAAATGATTAGAAGTGAAAGTGAATGGGAAAGGGAAGTAAGAGCTGAGGAAGGGAAGTAGGGGAAGGGAAGTGAACGGAGAATTGAGGGGGGTATGAGAGGGACAGTATGGGAGGGAGAGGATTTAACGACTTAATTAATGTATTAATAGGCTCCAAAACACTTTTTTGTAGGCGCAAGATGCCTATTTTGACTAATTTTTCTTGTATCTTAATACTAGAAAATTCTGAAGACCATTTATAAATAATATCACGTCTTTTTTTTAACAGCACAAAATTATTTATACGGTTTCCTAAGACTCTTTTCGACACGGAAGATGCTTTTCAAATGAAGAAACATGAGATCATTGCCATAATCCAAAGCAAGTGGAAAGGATTAGTCCAAAGGCGAAAATATTTGGAAATGAGGACAGCTGCGATAATCATTCAGAAAAATATTCGCAGGTGGCATGCAAAAAGAGAAGCGGAAAGAAGAAAAAAAGCTGTAAATACCATTCGAAAGTAAGTACAGGGTGTACAGTCTTCTCCTTTTTTTCTTAGTTTCCCCTTTTTTCTTGAAATTCCCCTTTTTTCCTCTATTCTCAAAAAACTTCCCCTTTTTCCCCTTTTCTCTTTACATATACAATATTCAGGGTGCACAGTCTTCCCCTTTTTTTCTTAGTTTCCCCTTTTTTCTTGAAATTCCCCTATTCTCAAAAAACTTGCCCTTTTCTCTTTAAATATACGATATTTGAAAATACAATACTTGAATTACGCGGAAAATTCTCTGAAATTCGTAAGTACTTAAATAAATTACTTATACATTTTTCCTATTGGCTCAAAAATGATGACGAATTTTTTTTTTGTGGAAAATTAATTTTTTGTAACTGAAAATTGAACTATTTTATTTGTGTTTGAAAATTGATCTTTTTTAGTTCAAAATTCAACTCTGTGGTTAAAAATTCAATTATTTTGTTTAAAATCGTCTTCTTTGGTAGAAAATTATTTTTTTTTCACTGAAATTTCAACTATTCCAATTAAAGATTCATTACTTTAGTTGAAAATTCATCTTTTTTGTTTAAAATTCAACTATTCCAGTTGAATATTCATCATTTTTGTTATAAATTTACCAGTTTCGTGAAAAATTAATTTTTTCAACAGAAAATTTAACTGTTCCATTTTTGGTTGGAAATTAATCTTTTTTAGTTGAAAATTTAACTACTTTCTTGAAAAGTCATTTATTTTGTTGAAAGTCTTCTTTTTAGTTAAAAAATTAATCTTTTTGGTTTAAAATTCAACTATTTAAGTTGAAAATTCATCAGTTTTGTGGAAAATTAATCTTTTTAAGTTCAAAATTCAACTGTTTGATTAAAAATTTGGCTTTTTCAGTTGAAAATTATTTTGTTTGTTTGTTTAAAATTCAACGATTCCAGTTGAAGATTCATCATTTTAGTTGAAAATTCATCAGTTTGGTGGAAAATTACTTTTTCAACTGAAAATTTAACTATTCCATTTTTTGTTGAAAACTGATCTTTTTTATATCACTCTTTATGCTGTGATCCCTGAAATTACTAAAGGGAATATTATTTTCGGGTCACCGCAAATCTTCATTTTAAAAATTCTCTCATTTTTGCCTAACGAATTTTTCATTTTCCCTGACCATAATTATTCATATACCGGTATCTTAAACATGTAATATTTTTAACCTAGAATCTGTTATAAACGGAACAAAACAATTGAAAATTAAAATTGAAAATTTTCACATTTATTCTACTTGACAGTTATTTAAAGTTAAAGAAATTCCCTGACTTGCAAGATTTTTTTTTGAAATCCGTGACTTTTTTAAATTGTTGTTGGGTAGGTTCGTTTTTCACTCACCCGGTTTATTTGGCGCGTAAAGTTAAATTCATAATTACTTTCTGTGAAATTACTGCCAGTTATTTGTTTCATTTGCTAATTTTGAAAAATTACGTACCTTGAGCTGTTGCGTAACTTAAGTACGGTCCCTTACGTAAGAATTGGTTTTGACCACGTACCCACGGCCCCTTAAATTATCCATCCAGTTTGTGTCACTGCAACAGTGGTTGGCACCGTAGCCTAGTTTAAACCGAAATTAAAATTTTAAACAAATTACAAAATTTTTAATTATGATCAGGGTAAACGTAGTTTTAATGTCTATTATTCGGAAGGAATTAATATGATTTTAAAAAAGGTTCGAAAATAGTGGTTGATATAATAATAAATAATATAATAAATATTATGTAAATAAATAATAACAAGGTACGTGATACATTTTACTATAGTTTGGTATACTCGTGTCTTATATTCAGTCCAATCCTGTGAATCAGAGTGAGTACCAAACTGTATAGGAAGAAGTATCACGTATTTTGTGAATGACCTCTTTCTAGACAATATAAATCATTATGTGCTGGGAATATTTCATCAGGGAAAGAAGGTGTTAATTAAAACCAGTGAGATATTCATTGTTGTAATATTGAAGCCTCTCATTCAGAAGTCAATTGTTGTTCTTTTGCACTGGAAATTCTGATGAACGATGTATGTCCGGGACATGCATGATGTTGAATAATCGTCGTTTGATAACAGCCTAGCATCCTGCAACTAACAGGCCTAATATAGAATTTTCCTTTCCAAGAAGTACTATTTTCTTTACTCAAAATTACTGAAATTAAATCTCTACACTTGAAATTAAACTTGGAATTTTAAACTAATGCTATAAGAAAACAAAGTAAAAATGTTTTTATATTTATTTTATTTGTTTATATTTAGTGTACCTTTTTGTCAACTGTTCAATGGGTACTATTGTATTGAGGTCTATACCTATTTATGAATGTTGTTGAATTCTTTTGAAATTTTTTAGGGTATTTTAAAAGATTTCAAGGAATTTTTAATAGGATTCAATAATTTTAAGGGATTTCAATATATTTCAAGGAATTTAAAATATTTTAGGGTGTTTTAAAATATTTCAAGTAATTTTTAATATATTTCGATAGTTTTAATGGATTTTAAATGATTCCAATGACTTTTTAATAGATTTCAATAATTTGAAGGTATTCCAAGCGATTTGAAAAAGAAAAATATTCCAACGGATTTTATAAGGTTTCCGAGGATTTCAGTTATTTTAAGGGATTTAAAAAACTCTCAAGGTATTTTAATAAATTTTCCAGGATATCAGGAAATGTCAGATTTAATATAATTTCACAGAGTTTTATAATATTTTAATGGATTTCAAAGAATTTATTCGCAAGAATTGAGGATTTTTGTAGGATTCGAAAGATTTTGAAATATTTCAAGTTGTTTCTAGATTTTGAAGATTGTTGGAGGTTTTAGGATATTTAAAAAAATTCCACGGCATTTTCCACTGATTTCAATAATTTGAAGGGATTTCAAAAAATTTTCAAAATTTTACGGTATTTTTTTTTAATTTCAAGGAACTTTCAAAAGCTTTAAAAAAAGTCAATGGATTTTAAAACATTTTAAAGGATTATAAATATGTTAGGATATTTATAATATATTTCAATAATTTAAAGTGATTGCAGAGGATTTGAAAGTAATTAGGGTATCTTTAAAAATTCCAAAGAATTTTCAACAGCTTTAGAAAATTTTAAGAGATTATAAAACATTTAAAAGAATTTGTAATATCTTAGGGTTTTTGAAATAGATTTCAATAATTTGAAGTGATTTCAAAATATTTGATAAGATTTAAGGGTATTCTTAGAAATTCAAATGAATTGTCGAGAGTTTCAAAAAGTCACAAGGAATTACAAAATATTCTAAACGTTTTTAAATAATTTATGTGTTACTTTTAAAAATTTCAAGCATTTTACAAGAGCCTAAAAAAATGTCAAGGGATTTCAAAGGATTTTAAAGGTTTTGAAATATTTTAGGGTTTTTTTTCTAAACTTTAAAGGATTGTCAACAGCTTAAAAAAATGTCAAGGGATTTAAAAAGATTGTTAACTTTTTGAAATATTTTAGGGTTGTTTAAAAGATTCTAAGGTATTTTCAATTGATTTCAGTAATTTAGTGGGATTTCAAAATATTTGAAATATTTTGCCAGGCATTTAAAAAAATTCGAAGGCATTTTGGAGAACTTTGAAAAGTTTCAGGGAATTTTAAAAGATTTCACAGGATTTGCAATATTTTAGAGAATTTTAAAAGACTCCAAGGAATTTGTAAATTATTTCAATCATTTGAAGAGATTTCAGAGGATGTGAAATATTTTAGTGTATTTTTAAAACTTCAGATATTAACATTATTAAATTATCCTGAATTATTTTTAGTTCTTTGGAATTCGCTTGAATTTTTTTTATTCAACTGAATTCCTCCAAATTTACTTAATTCAATATATTTTTTGAAATTTTTTGTCTAATTCACCCTGTAGCATTTTAAACTCTCCTTGAATTCTTATACATTTCATCAAATTTTTTTGAATTCCCGTGAATATTTCTAACTCATTTCAAACCAACTGGATTTAATTCTTTTTTTTTATATTTTAAATGTTTTCAATTAATTTAAATTTCGATGGATTTCATCGAATTCTTCTCATTTCCCTTAAATTCGTTTAAAATCACTCAAATTTTACTGAAATCAATGGAATTTTTTCAATTGATTCAAAGTTAACTTGAATTCTTTTGAAATCTTATAATTTCATCCTGAATTCGTTAAAATTTACATAGAATTCTTATAAATTTCATCGAATTTAATTAAATTACAAAATTTTTCAAATGATTTTAAATTAAAAACTAGGATATGCTACAGCGAGTATAATTAATTATTAATGAATTAATTTAAATTTTTTAAATTTAAGTTCTAATTAAACTTTTCAGGATTTTAAAAATACTCTAAAGCTCAAAAGTTTTTGCGCTGAATCTATACAAATTAAATTATTTTGAAATCATCTATGATAAAGTATGATGGTCTGTCTGTCCACATTGATGATTTTTTAGTTTAAATTTTAATAACGATTGTCATTATGTTAGACATATTATAACAATTATTACCTCACTTTATGATTATTTAAAGGTAGCTGAAACAGTGTAAAAATTGCTAAATTTAACAATAATTTTTGTATAGGCATAATGAAAGGTAAAGTCGATTTCCTCTTATTTAATAATAGATTAATCGCAATATTTTTATACAGTTCTTAGCATCATTTTAATTGTATTAATTTAATTAATTTTAGAAATAAAAGAATTTTATTTGTTTAAATTCTGGAATTTTATTTTTGAAAATTTTCAATTGGGGAATTTTATTATTCGGGATATTTTCCGTATCGGGAATTTGATTATTAGAAAATTTTATTGTTCAGGAATTTTATTATTCGGAAATTTTAGTGTCGGGAATTTTATTTTTGGGGACTTCAGTATTCCCTAATTTTAATTGATTTAATTTCACGATACTAATTTAAATTTTTCATTTCTATAAAATTCAAATTGGACATAAAATTTAATAAGTTCTAGAATTTATACAATTTTCAAAAACTACAACAAACGAGCTTTTAACTATTCAGAACATTTAAACGTAGTTTTTAGTATATGTTGAATGTTTTTTCATTAAATATACATTTCATATCATATTTAGTAAATGTAAAGATTCATCAAAATTCAAACAAACTTCTTTCTCTTTCTTCTTTTTTAATGAAGGAACCTAAGTTTTTATTTTAGGCCAAAATAAACCAAAAAAAAACGGTATTTTTTTATGTAAAAATTAAAAAACCATTTTTTATGTAAAAATTAAAAAACCATTTTTTATTTAAAAATTAAAAACTTAACACAGTTTTTTATTTAAAATTGTACATTTAAACATTGAAAAATGTATACTGTTTTTAGTGCTTAAACAATTTCAAATAATAGTGTTTGAAATAAAAAACATTTGAAAGCAGAAAGTTTTACAATTGAAGTTTACACGTGGTAAAGAATAAAAATGTGAGATGCCGCGAAGTATTCTCCATTAGGCTCATGATAAAATAATCATTCTCAAATCTAAATTCCTAGTAAATGAATGCCGGTAGAGGGTCTGAAACTTTCAAAGAAAACGTATTTCTTATTCCTTTATAATATGTTTTAAATTCAGTTTGTAAAGTACTACCTAGCCACGCTCGACCCTTCTTAGGGGATTTTAAAGAATTTCTAGAGAACTTTACGGAATAAATTAAATTTTATTTCAAAGGATTTCCACGGATTTCAACAATTTCAAGGGATATCAAGGACATAGACAATTTTCAAAGGATTTAAAAGATTTTCAGTTTTTTTAAAAGATTCCAAATAATTTCTAGAGATTTCGTTTCAAAAAATTTTAGAACCTTGATATTTAAAAATTTGTTATTATTATATTATATTATTTGTTATTATATTATTATTTTATTTTATTAATAATGAAGCAATTTTTAGAAAAGGAAATATTCTTGATTATGAGAACGATTTAAAACATATAAAAATGGTTTATTTAACAAATTTAATTTTTTCCCAAGCTTTTTTTTATATCGTGAATGATTTTTCAACAATTATATCAAATTTAAAACAAAATTCTTTCATAGCCGAAATAATTTTCAAATTATTTAAAAGCTATACACAATTTCTTATAAAAAGATTGTTTCTTCTTTTTTAAATGTAAAATTTTGGTGTGAAAAAATCAGCTTTTTTGACAATATAAAATGAAATTTTGAAATTTTTAACTGTTACTGTGTCTTATGAATTAACAAAGCAGTTCAACTTTCAACCAAGTAATTGAATTTTCAACGAAAGAAAATTAATTCTCAACAAAAACTGTATTATTTGATATTTTAACCAAGAAAAGAGTTTCATTTTAAATCAAAAACAGTTGAATTGAACCAAAAAGGACGAATTTACAACAAAATAGTCGAATCCTCGACCAAAACCGAATAACTTAAAAGCAAACTGTTGCATTTTTAACCAAAAATATGAGCTTTCTACAAAACAGTTTAATTTTCTACAAAAAAAAAAACTAATTCTGAACAGAATACTTAAATTTTTAACCAAATAGAGGAATTTTTAACCAAGAAGGTTAATTTTCTATCAGAAAAGACAAATTTTCAATAAAAACATGAATTTCTAAACTAAAAAGATCAATTATTAACCAAAAACACTAATTTTCAACAATTTACAAAATATTTTTTAAACTAAAAAACTTCAGTTTTTAATTACAAATCGAGTATTTAAATTTTTATTTAAGAGAATTGATTTTCAAAAAAAAAACTAGTTTTTTGCAAATCAGTTTAATTTTGTACCAAATAGTTGAATTTTCTACTAAATTGTTGAATTTTCAAGTCGAAAATACGAAATTTCTACAAAACAGTTGAATTTTGAACCTGAGAATATGAATTTTCAACAAGAAATATAATTTTGCACTCAATCTTCTGAATTTCAGCAAAATTCTCAAATTTTCAGTTGAAAAAATTAATTTTCAGCAAAAAAGAGAAATAATTTTCAACTAAAATTATAAATCTTCAACCAGTTGCATTTATAGCCAAAAAACTTGATTTACTAACAAAAAAAGGCGAATTTTCAACCAAATAGATAAATTTTTTTAATATTCTACCAGACTGTTAAATTTTTGACCCGAAATAGAAATTTTCTACAAAATAGTTGAATTTTCAACAAAAAAATTATTTTCAACCAAATAGTTGAATTTTTATTACCAAAATGTTAAATTTTAAAGACAACAAGACGAATTTTCTGCAAAACCGTTCGATTTTCTTATTGGGCCACCAACTTGTTGAATTCTCAGGCCAAAAAGAGCTAATTTTCTACAAAAAAGTTGAATTTTCAAATTAAAAAAATTACCTTCTGACAAAATTGTCTAATTTTTTAACAAAATAATTATATTTTCAATCAAATAATAAAATTTTTAATAAAAAAAAGATGAATTCTCAACCAAAAATATAATATGTTTTAATATAATATATAATAATATATATAATATGACTATAATATAATAATAATATAAGAAAATAATAGTTTTAAACAAAGATTACAATTTTTAATTAATATGATGAATCTTTAACTGGAATAGTTATATTTTCAATTTAAAAAATGAATTTTTAACAAAAACAAAAGAATATTCAACGCTGGAAATTATTTTTGTTTTCAAGTATTTCTGCAGATTTACAACTTCCCAGGATCAACATGGAATGTTTTAAAAAAATTTGAATTTTAGAATGGGATTTTTGGAAGAGAAAATAGGGAAAAGTCTGTAAAGTCTGCGAGAAATAAATAGGAATTTTGGTAATTCAAAAATTATAAAAAAACATTTTAAATAAACATTGAAGTTCTTTTTTAATACTTTAAAAACATTAGATTAGAAAATTGGAAATTTTGCTTAAAAAATAAACTTCATTTTGCCTGGCACACTTCTTGATAATAATATATATGAATGCAGAATTAAAAGTTTAAATTTAATTCCTAAAAACATTTTTTAAATATGTTGAATTTTCCCGCCTTAATATCTGAAATTGTTGAAACTTTCAAACGTTTTCAAAGCTGAATTAAATTTTTCATTTGGCCAAAGTTTCAGGAAACTTTACAACCTTACACTCAGTGTTGGGTAAGTTACTTTTTTTTGAGTAATTAGTTACAGTTACGTTATCAGATTAATTTTTTACCAAAATAGTGGAATTTTTAAAGTCTAAGATTTTTTTACCAAAGAAATAATATTTGAAACGAAAAAGTCGAATTTTGAATCAAAAAAGAAACAAATTTTCTATATACGTATTGTAGAATTTTAAAACCAAAAAGAAGAATTGTCTACAAAAGAGTTGAATTTTCTACCAAAATATTTTTAATTTCTACAAAAAAAAAAACGAATTTGAAACTTGAAAAAATTTGAATTTGAAAAATAGTTAAATTTTCAACAACAAAAAATGAATTTTCAACTAAAATTATGAATCTTCAACCAAACAAGTAAATTTTTAACAAGCTTTGAACCAAGAAAGAAAAAAAAGTCTTATAAATTGTTGAATTCTCAAACCAAAAAGAAGGATTTTCTTCGACATAGCTAAATTTCCAAACCAAAAATATGACTTTTCAAATGAATAATTACTTTTCAACTAAATAGTTTAACTTTCTACCAAAATACATGAGTTTTCAATCAAGTAGTTACATTTTCAACCAAAATAGATGAATTCTCAACGAAAAATATAAAAGTTGATATTATTTCAACCAAAAAAGATTTTAATTTTTAATTAGTTACAGTTTTATAGCTCATTCTTAAAAAAGAGTCAAAGTTTCAGTCATTCAGTTTGAAAAGAAAAAATTTAATAAAGTACGATCAGTTTTTCTTGCACAGTTCTAAATTTCACAAATATAACATTATCGTTTACCGAAAGAAAATTTCAAAGTACATGTTTTCAAAAGTTTTCTATTTTTTATAGCTATAAGTAAAAACAACCATATTTTCAAAACAAAAAATCAATTGTTTTGGAGAAACATGGTCTTCTTTTTTTTGTTGAATTCAACTGTTTTTGATTAAAATTTTATCAGTTGAAGTTTCTTCTCTTTGGTTGAAAAGTTAACTATTTTGTTGAAAATTTGCGTTTTATTCGTTTTATTTTTGATTAAAAACTGATCTTTTTTATTTTAAAAATTAGAAGATTTGTTGAAAATTCGTCCTTTTTGGTTGAATTCAACGGCTTTTAATTTAAAATACTATTAAAATACTATTTTTTATCTCTGAAGTGAGTCCGAGGCCTGCGAAAATGTGTGAATTGTACTATTTTGAGTGGAATTCTCATTTTATATCTTTTTTTATAGATTTGATGCAATTCATAACACGCGAGGAAACATCCTTATGAGCCACTAGTTAACAATTAGATTCACCTGCATTTGATATTAGAGTGTGCGAAATTCATGAGAAGGTTTACATTAACTTAAAAGGTGATTTCTATTCCCTGGAAGAAACGAGAAAACAGACACGAGAGGAAAAAATAAACCATAAATCGAGAGATAAAATAAAACGGGACAGGATAAGGAGAACAGGTTTTTTTTTTATTATCGGAAGTCTGTTGTTTTGCAGTCCTTTTGGTCGGCGAAAGGCTAGGCTCTTATTTGATTTCCTCCCAGCAGTACCGTTCTTTCACTGAAGTGAACCTGACCCATCTATCTTGGGTGAACACTCAAACAAGTTGGTTTACACGATCCATACCTATTTTCCGTTTTATGGATGGAGAAGGGACTTCACTGTTATATCAAAAATACAGGCCTTGGACTCACCACACTATTTACACTATTTTACACTGTTTTTGAACAATTACACTATTTTACTACTATTTCGAACAAAATTACACTGAAGACACTATTTTCTCACAAGTGTCCGAACAATTGTCTACTAAAAACTATGTCTACTTTTTCTTAACAAATATTTTTCAACTTATTTGCTAATTGGCTATAAATTGTCTCAATGGCTGATTAGGGCCATCCAAAATGATGAATTTTCAAGTCAAAAAGACAAGCTTTTAACAAAACAGTTGAATTTGCAACCAGATGGTTAAATTTTCAACCAGCAAAATGATTTCTCAACAAATTACATAAAATTTCTACAAAACAGTTGCATTTTCTACCAGATTGTTGAATTTTCAATCCAAACAGACGAATTCTCTACAAAAGAGTTAAATTTTCACCAAAAAATGTAATAGGTGATATTTAAATCGAAAAAGATTCAAAATTTAAATTAAAAACAGTTGAATACAACCAAAAAGACGAATTTTCGACAAAATACATGAATTTTCAACAAAAAGTGGAATAGTTACATTTTTAGTTAAAACCATTAATTTTAAAACAACAAAAGGAGACATTTCAACAAAATAGTAAAGTTTTCAAAGAAACAGGAGAATTTTTAACTAAAGTGACGAATCTTCAACCAAAAACATTAGTTTTAAACGAAATAGTTCAACTTACAACCAAGTAGTTGAATTTTCAAGCCAAAGAGACAAATTCTCAACCAAAAATGCAATAGTTGATATTTAAACCACAACAAATTTTAATGTTAAAGAACAAAGTTGAATATATTAAAAAATACGAATTTTCAACAAAATACTTGAAGCCTTAACTAAAATACATTCATTTTTAACCATACATTGCATTTTTAACCATGGTGTCTACCGTCCTGGAAATCCTTGAAAACATGGAAAAATCCTTAAATTTTTCTCTACCTCGAAAAAACCTGGAAAAAGTCCTTGAATTTTGCTTATGGTCCTGGAATTTTTATTCCCTTAAAGAAAAAACAATTTGTTTTCAAATGTATTCTCTACTGAACAAAAAAAGACTGCTGAACCGTTTTTTTGGAGGTGCATGTATATAATAATCAGGGTGTCTACTCACGTGGAAAACCCTGAAAGTGTTAAGCAATTATTGTTTAAAGTCAGGGAATTTGTTTGTCGCGAGCATGACTAATTTTTCGTGTAATTTTAATATAAAATTAAACATCAATATTTTTTCATTTCCTTTTTTAGTTAAAAATTCAATTATTTATTTGAAAATTCATGTATTTTGTTGAAAATTCGACTTTTTGATTGGTAATTTATCTTTGTAGGTTGAAAATTAAACTATTTGGTTAAAAGCTCACATATTTTGTTGAAAATTCAACTTTTTGGTTGAAAATTCAACTATTTTGTTGAAAATTCATTTTGTTTGGCTGAAATATTAACTATTTAATTTCGCGCTAAGAATTCATGTATTTGCTGGAAATTCAACTGTTTTTACATGATTTATCAGTTGCTTTCCAATCTGCTCGATTGATATTCTGAATCCACAATTCTCGAAGTTTGGGATCTCGTGAAATTTTTTTCAGGAAAACCCCGTTGTTAGATAAATTATTGCAGTATAAAACAAAGCAATTTACCATTATTGCAAAACACTTTTATCTCACAAAAAATTGTCAACATTTTTCTTGAAAAGTAGGTTATACACAAGCTCTTTTTCACTTCTTCATTTTTCGCAAAATTCGCATATCACACTTCACACATCATAGCTTCAATATAAATAAACTAAGAAAAATAATTTATAATAAATAATGGACCTGCATTACGCAGATTACATTTTTTAATCCTTTTGCTTAAATACAAAAATTTCTCAATGCTCGCTCGCGTGCTGTCTTGTATAGCGCTACACGTCATTTTTCGAACTTTTCGCGCCCCAGTGAAATATCAAGTTCCGGTACAGCGGCGAGCATTGGAGGGGGAAACGTGTCTCAACTTTCCCTTGAGGATATCTAGGTTGATCCAAGCTAAAATAGTAAACTGCGCATGTGCAGATTTCAACATGAAGGTTAGATCACTGATATCTACTTCCTGTATTTCGATTGGATCACTCAGTTTTGAAAAATGATGAGTATGAATTGTTCTTGGAACTCATCGGACTCTCTGTGTCTAATTGACAGGATAGAAAGAGAGAAGTTTTGAAACTTCCGTTTCGAATTATCATGCATCTCCTTGTTTATCTTACATGGTAGAAAGAGAGTTCCAATTGACTTTAGACATCGGTGTCTCAGTGTAGGGAATCTCGCCGCGGTGCTAGGGGAACCCCACTTGCAGATACAGGGGAAGCCCACATCTTTACAGCTGTAGGACATTCTTTTTACTTATAGTTGAGTAGTTTATATATTTAATGTTTTATCATTAAAATATGTATTCAGATTCTTATCTTTTCATGTATATTTTAGATTATTGAGATGTTAAGATAAGTAGCTATATAGTTATATCTTAGTCCATAGGAATTATAAAGAATGACTAGGTAATCTCAGCGCTGTACTTGTAGAAATATGGGGACTCCTGCGTATAAAGTAGGCGCATGACACTGGCAGGGAATACCTGTGGATGTTCGGGGAATCCCAGTGAACATTGGAGTGACACAACATTTTTTCGGTAACGTACTGAGCATATACGGATACATGCATTACGTCCTGCTGATATGAGTGTTGCATAAAAGTACTGAGTGACGTCATCAGTTATTTACACACGATTGGTAAGGTAGGCTCCTGATGTAGCGACAAAGGCTAATGACTTATCATGAAACAGAACACTTACTTGGTCGGTGGTTCCATCTGTCGGTGTCCGAAATTGCGACTGTCTACCTTACCGACCTATAGTAAAATGATAATTAAAAATATTACCGACATCTCTGTTTTACCGACTGATAGTAATATTGGTCCCTACCTTACCGACATATGCTTGAATGTAACTATAGAAAATGATTGACTTACCTGTTTTACTGACCGATTGTAATAAACTGTTTTGTCAATCAATGGTCACTTAGCACGGAATCGAACCTTATGATATCAACTTGGAAGGGATCCAAATTACCAACCTCACTGTTTTACCGATTTAGCATGGAACAGAACCTTATAACTTTCACTCAGCAGGAATCTCAATCACCAGCCTCACTGCTTTACCTGCTTGGCATGGAACAGAACCTTAAATGTACAGACCTCTCTCTTTTACTGACCGAAGGTGCAATGCAATCTCAGCAGGAATCTGCATGACGGTGGCGCCATCTTTCGGCAAATGAGTTGATACCGGCACAGCCCTACTACTATTGATCGTTTTTAGTTGGGAATTTCAGTATTTGTTTTAAAAAATCATGTATTTCCTTGAAAATTAATCTTTTTGGTGTAAAATTGATCTTTTTGATTGAAGGTTGATTTTCTTGCATGAAAATGCAAACATTAAATTGAAAAGTTTTTTCCTTAGAAATGAATTTTGTAACTGAAAATTTAAAGATGCCACTTTTGGTTGAAAATTTATCTTTTTTAGTTGGAAAAATTTTAGTCAGATGAATCGACTGAGAACCTCGGAAAATACAAGCAATTTATCTGTGTAATCTTCCACTTCAATTTCCGAAAGGCAATTTGTTTGAAGGATCTAAGTGAGAAATTGAGGATTTTTCGAAGTTCTAAACGACGAGCTTGCTCATCCCAATGAATCATACTATTGTATTGGGTCGGAAAATCTTCCCGGTCACGTAAACAGCTCTCGATCACGTGCTGCTGCCGTGTTTTCCCCTCCTTAAAAATATTGCGCCAGGCCAAGGCACGTACGCCAGAGTTTTTCTCTCTCTCTATCCCACGGGCGCTCTCTACTCTCTCAACTCTATCGTTCTCTCTCTCTCTCTACACTCATCCTCCCTCTCACTCTGGCGCACGGGTGGAAGCCGGGGAGCTCAATCGGCACTTCGAAACCCAGTTTTAAAATTAATTTAAAATAAATATAGGAAGGAGTTAATGATAGATTATACCTTAGTTATGCGGCAATAAATAATAGATTAAATATCCGGGTGGAAAATTTTAAAGAACAACGTGTCCCGTTATAATCAAAAATTGTACGAAGGAAAGTTTTCAGAATAATCTAATAAACAATGAACACATCTGGATGGTTACTTAGTTAACATTGTCCGATGAATGTGGGTGCAGCCGTGAACCCGGATATGCACGTACATCTATCTGGATTAAATAGATTAATTAATAATAATAAGTTTTCTTTCAGTCACATGGACCTCCATCAAAATTAACTTTGTCAATTATTAATAAATGATTATCAACAAATAAACTTAAACGACCGTTCTATTTGACCTAGTTTCACGGTTCCTTTTGGAAACTGAAGCTAAGATAGATTTGAGTTAATTATTCTAATTTAAGATTTTCAGAGTAATTAGTTATATTTTTAATCGTTAGTTTAAACTATCAGAATAAGTGTAAATTTCGGTGCCGACGCGCGGAGGCTGAGGTAGTGGGCCTGAAGCAGGCGTCCCCAACGTCACAGAGAGCTCCGTGCTCGGTCACCGGAAGCGAGAACTCCGACTTTAACATCAGTCTTGTATTGACATCTAGGAAGCGCAGTTGCCTCGCTCTGCCTTCTTCTAAACCTTGCAAATAAACAACTTTAAAAATTATCTAAACCAAAACCTTCTGCTTATTTTTATTTCAAATTCTTCATCCTTTATCGATGGTCGCTTTCTTCTCGGATTTTCTTTCACTTTTAAGTTAGTTCGGTCACTTTCGCCTTCAAGGATTCATCAGAATCACCCAGGAGTTCTTCGATACCCTCATTACGGAGAAATCGGTTTCTCTTTCTACAAACCAGTGCTTTGTGATTTCGGTATCACAGTGATAGTGGTTAGTGCAGAAACGTTCGTCTCGCCGTTCTATTGAGCGGAGCCCGGCTGACAGGTTTGTCCTCCGTTTGCGGATGAGGTTCCACTTTTCATAGCCTGGAGCTGGCCTCAGGGTTGGCACTCGATATTGAAAGGGTGGCTTTACTGTGTGAGGCTTGAACGCTTTCCACGAGTTTCGTGGCGCACACGAGCATCTTCATCGCTCGTCCATATCAGTGTCAGTGTTACGTCCGGGCTGTGTACGGGCTGTTCGTCACTTACACCAACCTTGATGACAGCCAGTGCCAGTGCTCTTGAACGACAATGACAGGTCACTCTCGAATGAATTCGATGGGCCCGCCACATCGAGGAGGAACAACGTCGGGCTGCAGAGCAGGCGCAACAATTAGCAAAGGAGCAGCAGCGGTGCAAAGCAGCAAAACAGGCCGATCAGGCTAACGGAAGTCGGTATGATCCGGCGGTTCCCGATTTATTTGCAGAGAGGGAATGGAACCTCTTAGAAATTCGTCGTGGGCGACCAGGTACCCGCGATCCTAGGTGTAGGAAGCCGCAAACTAACCACACGGTACCTTTGCGGTGAAAGGTGCCAAGTTTCATCAAGGATTCACAGTAAGTTTTCCCACCAGCCAACCTCACGCGTCGTGAGCAGTCACTAGCAGTCGGTACGAGCCGAGAACCGGTAACCGTAGACTGCTATAATTCGCCTCCTGTTCCAAGAGAATTAAGGGTACCACCACCCACACCACTTTCAGCACCGCAGGACCTTATCACGATACGGACCCCATTGTCTTCAGGGGTTTTCCGTATCGCCGACGAAGCGGCATCCAACTCTCCTGCTCGTCCGGCCGAACCACCATCAGTTCGTCCAGCCGAGAAGGACCAGGTTAGCATCCTTCTCTGGATTCCCTCGCCAATTTCCTCTCCTAGTCTCTCCTGCCTTCCCTGCCGTCCTCCCAACACAAAAATTTTAAAACAAATGCCGCACTCGGCGTCCACATTCTTTTCTATCTCCTTCTATATCTTTTCTACACGTGGCTGAAGAGGAAAACACAGGCACCGACGCAACACTCTTCCTCTCTCTTTCTCACTCCAAAAAGAGAGGAGCTCGTACTATCCCTCGTGTCGTACCCCCCATGCCCCTTCTTTGAAATCACCAGGGTAGATAACATTTTTTGTAAGAAATTACACTTTTAACTGAAAGTTAAACTACTCCACATTCGGTTGAAAATTAATCTTTTTAGTGGGAAATTTATGTATTATTTTTAAAAAATCACGTATTTTATTCAAAATCAATCTTTTTGGTTGAAAATTAATTTTTATGGATGAAAATTCAAATATCAGGTCAAAATTATTTTTCTTAAATTAATTTTTTAACTGAAAATTGAAATATGCCACTTCTGGTTGAAAATCTATCTTTTTTAGTTGGAAATTTTGGTATCTGTTTTAAAAAATCATGTATTTTATTGAAAATTAATCTCTTTGGTTAAAAATTCATCTTTTTGGTTGAAAATTAATTTTCTTGGATGAAAATTCAAATATAAGATTGAAAATTCTATTTTTTTGTCAGAAATTGATTTCTTAACTGAAAAATGAACCTCTTCACTTTTGGTTGAAAATTGTTCTATTATAGTTGGAAATGTATGCATTACTTAGAAAAATCATGTATTTGATTGAAAATTAATCTTTTTGGATAAAAATTTATTTTTGTTGGTTGAAAATTAATTTTTCTGGATGAATATTCAAACATTAGATTGAAAATTCTTTTTTTTTGTTTTCAAAGATTAATTTCTCAACTGAAAATAGATCTACTCTACTTTTGGTTAAAACTTGATATTTTTTAGTGGGAAATTTGAGTATTATTTAAGAAAATCATGTATTTTATTGAAAATTAATCTTTTTGGTTCAAAATTCATCTTTTTGGTTAAAAATTCATTTTCTTGGATGAAAATTCGAATATTAGATTGAAAATTCTTTTTTTTTTTGTTAGAAATTAATTTTTTAACTGAAAATTGATCTTCTCAACTTTTGGTTGAAAATTTATCTTTTTTAGTTGGAAATATAAGTGTTGGTTTAAAAAAATCATGTATTCTATTGAAAATTAATCTTTTTGCATAAAAATTGATCTTTTTGGTTGAAAATTCATTTTATTGGATGAAAATTCAAATATTACATTGAAAGTCCTATTTTTTTGTTGAAAATTAATTTTTTAACTGAAAATTGATCTTCTCAACTTTTGGTTGAAAATTTATCTTTTTTAGATGCAAATATAAGTGTTTGTTTAAAAAAATCATGTATTCTATTGAAAATTAATCTTTTTGTATAAAAATTTATCTTTTTGGTTGAAAAATCATTTTATTGGATGAAAATTCAAATATTAGATTGAAAATCCTATTTTTTTATTAAAAATTAATTTTTCAACTGAAAATAGAACTACTCTAGTTTTGGTTGAAAATTGATCTTTTTTAGTTGGAAATTTATGTATTATTTTTAAAACTCATACATTTTATTGAAAATTTATCTTTTTGGTTGAACATTTATTTTCTTGGATGAAAATTCAAATATTAGATCAAACATTCTTTTTTCTTTTTGTTAAAGAATTAATTTTTCAACGGATAATAGAACTACTCTACTTTATTCATAATGTGTCCCCTAAGGGTTTACATGACCTCCCTTTCCTACGAGACCATCTAAAAACTTTATATTATCTTATCCTTACTATTTACAATTATTTAAAACTATTTAAATCAATTATTATTATATATATCTTCTTACTTTTACACTCATATAACGTAATTTTACTGTCGGAAGAGTGAGCGAGCGAACGAAAGCGAGAGAGTGAGCGAGTGAGAGCGAGCGCATCCGCCTCTTAATCTACTAATACTATTACATAATAATAACTACTTACAGATCTTTACGCTTCTAATATATGCGACTTACGTTTCCTTTTTCCTTCACTTACACATCTCTTCTATCTCATTCTCATTTTGCCATTTTTCCACATGCATTCTTTCATTCTTTCTTATTCGCCCCTCTAGCCCCCTCCAACTCCATCATCCACTCATCACCCATTCCATCCTCCCCTAGAAAAACCACATTCTCTTGCCAGCTTCCTTTATCTTCCATTCCTCTCCTACATCCTTCTCATACATGCTCCCATGTTTCCTCCTCCCATTCATATATTCTGCACTTTCAGTTCTCTTCCTTTTCCCAATACATCCCCTCTGTTACCTTGTCTCCCAATCTAAATCTTGCTATTCTGGTCCATCTTCTCTCTCCGCATCCCTTTTCTGAATACTTTGGTACTACTTCCTTTTTTACTAAAAAACTCTCTCCATTCTTCTTTCCATCTTCTTAGTTGTACCGCCCTCCCTCTCTGTACATCCATCATAACACTTTTTCGCTAACTCCCCTCCCTTAACTTCGTCTCAAATTTCCATGCTCTCTTACCCGCTCTAGTACTTAATTTATCCCTCTGTGCTTCTCCTCTCACCATATATCCAGGCGTCCTCCAGTCTACACCTGACGTCCACCTTATATACCTTTTTTGCAAAATCTCAATCTCTTTCCTTTCCTTCCACCCCCATATCTCCGTTCCATAACCTAATACTGGCAATACTCTTCCAGACATCAATCTTTCTTGAACTTTCTAATTCCTATTCCCAATATCTGATTCATTATCTCTGCCGCTTTTTTTATCCTTTTTCTTATATGAGCTCTATAATCTCCACTAATTTTCAAGGTATATCCCAAATATTTAAACTCCTTTACGTCTTCCAACTTTACTGCCTTCCATCTCCCAGTCCATTCTTTCTTTCTTCCCCCTACTTTTCTACACCTCATTATCTTTGTCTTTTCTACATTTAAATTCAACTTTTTTCCATCTGAATATTTCTCCAATCCTGTAATTAAGCCCTCATCCCTTCTTCATCCACTGCCATCAACACTATATCGCCCGCGTATGCCAGTGTATATATCTTTTCTTCTCCCATCCTAACTCCTCCCCATCCCTTTCTCTTCATTTCTTTTTCTAAATCTGAGATTCATATATTAAATAAAAGTGGACTCAGAGGACATCCTTGCCTTACTCCTGTCACTAACCAAAAACTATCTCCTACTTGCTCTCCTATCTTTATCCTGCTTTTAGTCTCTCTGAATATTTCCGATACTCTCTTTATTAGGCCCTCTCGTATGTCCTTTTTCACCATGACTTTTTCTATCTCGACTCGGTCCAAGGAGTCAAACGCCGCTTTTAAGTCTACGAATATTGCTATCATTGCCCCTTTCTCCCTTTACATCCTTCTATTTATCAAATAATTCAGAACATATATATTTTCCATCACCCCCATCCATTTTCTAAACCCTTCCTGATTCGATGGTTCTATTTTTTTGTCCTTAACTTCTCTCTTCAATCTCTCCGACAAAACCGTTACATATACTTTACACAATGTTGGCATCAGCGTCACACCTCTATATTCTTTAACCTTCTCCCCTTTGCCTTTCTTCAATATAGGTACCACTAGTCCTTCTTTCCATAACTCTGGCCACCCCTTCACTCTCCATACTCTATTACACATTATCCATGCCCATTCCTTTAGTTCTGTCCCCCCATATTTCCAGACTTCATTCTGAATCTCATCTATACCAGGTGCCTTTCCATCTTTCATTACTCCTAACACCTTGACTATTTCTTCCCTTTTTATGTCCTCTTCCTCAGTTGTTTCTCCACCATATTTTGCTCATTTCCTAACTTTTCTCTCTACAACTCTTAGCAAATCCATAAAATATTTTTTCCATTCTACCATTTCAATATCCCGGTTTACTCTTTTTCTTCTTTTTCTCTCTCTATTTACTACTTTCCAAACCTCCTCTTCCGTCTTAGCCTTCTCCGGCTCTTCCTCAAACCTTTTATTCTCCTCCTCTTTCTTTTGATCACACAAATCAGTATACTCTTTCTTTTTTCTCATATATTCTTCTCCACTACTTTTGTATTTTCTCCATTTTCTTAGTTCCTTTCTGACCTACTTCTTTTTTGCTTGTACTTTCTAATCCTCTTTTTATTTCTTCTATCACTATTTCCATCTCCTCTTCCACATTTCCCTCTCCCATTTTGATATTTCTAACCTTTCTTTGAACTCTTCTT
Organism: Andricus grossulariae; assembly: GCA_011634705.1. Taxonomy (NCBI): domain Eukaryota; kingdom Metazoa; phylum Arthropoda; class Insecta; order Hymenoptera; family Cynipidae; genus Andricus; species Andricus grossulariae. The sequence goes on from JAABKJ010007545.1 coordinate 264,773,656, forward strand.
TTCCTTCCACTGATCAATCTCCCTTTTCAGTTCTTTTTAGCTTCGCTTCGGTTTCATCCATATTGTTATTACTTCTTTCTCCCTCTAATGTCCCTATTACGGGAAAGTGATCCGAATTTCTGTAATCCCCTGCATCTAGTTTTTTGACCTTCTCTCTTACCTCATCGTCTCATATGACATAATCAATTACCGTTCCCCTTTCTCGTCCTGAGCGTGTATATTGCACTTCCTTATCTCCCTCTATATTTCCGTTTAAGATAAATCATCCCACCTGGTCCAAGCTCTTTAACAATTTCTTTTCCTCCCCATTCAGTATCTTGTCTTTGGATTTTCTCCTCGCTGCCCCCCCCCCATTCCCTTCCTCCTCTATCTCCTGTTCTTGCATTGAAATCTCCCCCTATTATAAGCCTAATCTCTTCTTTATTTTCTTCCATTATATGTTTCATCTCCCCTGATTTCTCCTGCATATCCCCGTTCACATAAATCCTCACTACCTTCCACTTCTCTCCTCCCAGATTTACCTCTTCTCCTATTATTCCTTCTTTTTGCTCCTTCCTCCCTTTTCTGTCCTTCCCTGTTATACATTCATTCCTTACTCCCATCGCCATTCCTCCTATTGCTCTGCCTGTTTTATTTTTTCTCTTTGCATTTTGAACTTGTCATTTGTAACCTCTTGGCAACCTTCCTTTTACTCTTTCTCATCACTTTTCATCTAGCCACGTTTCCATCATTACTACTAAATCCCATTGCGCCAAATTTCTCATAAATTCCCTATCCTTTCTCTCCAATCCTGCTATGTTCCAGTAACATATCCTCCATTCTTCCCTACTTTTTTTTCTCGTCTCTTTTTGCTTCTTACTATTTCTTATTTTCCTATCTCCCGCTCCTTTCTCTCCTAGTTTCCCGGCACTACTACCTCTTCTCTTTCTTCGTCCCAATCCCATCATACACCTTCTATCTGGATTCTGCCATACTTAACCCACGTTCTTTTCCCTTACGTCTTTTCTCTTCCGCTATTTGCCTTAACTCAAACTGCATATTTCTTTCTACCCATGTCAAATCATCCTCTATTCTCTTCGCGCTTCCATACAACAAGCTCTTCTTTTCCATCACTTCACTCTTATGTTCCCATTTCTTCAGTTTCACTAGTACCATTTTTTCTCCTCTTCGCGTTTCCTTTCCTACACTTCGCATTTCATCTATCTCTACTTTAGCATCTATCCTTTTTAGCACATCCTCCACTCCTTTCCTCAATTTCTTCCCTTCTAATCTTAGACCCTTTATCACTATGTTTTTCTTTCTTTCATCTCTTTCTTTCCTTTCTAATCTTTTTTCTATTTCCCTTAGCCTTTCCTTCTCAATATTACCACCCTTCCCTTCACCCAACTCCCGATTTGAGTTTTCAATCTTCACTATCCTATCTTGGAACTGTGCTACCTTTTTATTATGCTCATCCTGGTTTTCTAATCTTTGTTCTAAAGTCTGCATCCCTTTTTCTTAATTTTCACTAACTTCTTCCCATTTTCGCATCTCTTTTCTAAGTTCGGCAATTTCTTTCCTAATGTCTTGTTTTATTTTCTCTCCTCTTTCCTCCTGCCTTTCTTCGTTCATCTGTATTACCTCTATCATCATTTGTCACCATTCTTCTAGCTTTAACTTTTCAACTTCTATTGGCCCTCTATGTTCAACTTTGTCTTTGCTTTCCTCCTTGTCTTTCTCCCCTGCTCTATTTTCATCTTTTCCCGGTGGTGCACTGATCATTTTCGGATTTTTTAGTGTGGATCCTACCTCTATCTTGTCTTCACTACTTCCTCTTTCCGCTCTATCCCTCTTCCTACTTATGAATGTTTCGATTGAGCCAAAACTATCCGCCCTCAATCGCTCCCTCACTTTCGTTAAAAATTTATCTTTTTGATTGAAAATACATTTTCTTGGGTGGAAGTTCAAAAATTAGATTGAAAATTCTTTTTTTTTTTGGTAAAAATTAATTTCTTAACTGTAAACAGATCTACTCTACTTTTGGATGAAAATTAATTTTTTTCAGTTGGGAATTTGTGTGTTTTTTTTAAATTATGTATTTCATTAAAATTTAATCTCCTTGGTTAGAAATTCATCTTTCTGTTTGAAAATTTATTTTCCTGAATGAAAATTCAAATACTAGATTGAAAATTCTTCTTTTTTGTTGGAAATTAATTTTTTAACTGAAAATTGAACTACTCCACTTTTAGTTGAAAATCTTCCTAAGTTAGAAATTTAAGTATTTCTTTAAAAAATCATGTATTCTATTAAAAATTAATCTTTTTGGTAAAAAATGCATCTTTTTGGTTGAAAATTCATTTTATTGGATTTATATTCAAATATTAGATTGAAAATTCTTTTTTTTTTTAATTATTTTTTTAATAGATAATAGAACTACTCCACTTTAGGTTGAAAATTAAACTTTTTGAGTTGGAAATTTATGTATTTTTTTTTAATCATGTATTTTATGAAAATTAATCTCTCTGGTTACAAATTTATATGTTTGGTTAAACATTTATCTTTTTGGCTGAAAATTCATTTTCTTGGATGAAAGATCAAAAATTAAATTGAGAATTCTTTTTTTGTTGTTGTTTCAACTGATAATCGAACTGCTCTGCTTTTGGATGGAAATTAATTTCTTTGAGTTGGGAATTTGTGTTTTTTTTTAATCATGTATTTCATTGAAATTTAATCGCATTGGTTAGAAATTCATCTTTCTGGTTGAAAATTCATTTTCTTAAATGAAAATTGAACTACTCCACTTTTAGTTGAAAATCTTTCTTACTTAGAAATTTAAGTATTTCTTTAAAAAATCATGTATTTCATTAAAAATTAATCTTTCTGGTTAAAAATTTATGTTTTTGATTGAAAATGCATTTTCTTGGATGTAAATCTCAACATTAGACTGAAAATTCTTTTTTTTTTGTTAAAAATTAATTTTTTCAATAAAATCGAACTACTCTACTTGTGGTTGAAAATTAATCTTTTTTAGTTGGAAATTAATGTATTGAAAAAAAATCTTGTATTTTATTGAAAACTAATCTCTTTGGTTAAAAATTTATCTTTTTGGTTGAAAGTTCATTTTCTTGGATGAAAATGCAAACATCAGATTGAAAATTATTTTTTTTTTGTTAGAAACTAATTTTTTAACTGAAAGTTGAACTACTCCACTTTTGTTTGAAAATCTTTCTTAGTTAGAATTTTCAGTATTTGCTTAAAAAATCATGTATTTTATGGAAAATTAATCCCTTAAGTTGAAAATTCATCTTTTTCATTGAAAATTCATTTTCTTGGAAGAAAGTTCAAATATTAGACTGAACATTTTTGTTGTTGTTAGAAATTAATTTTTTCACTGAAAAATGATCTACTCCAAACGTGATTTAAAATTGATCTATTTCAGTGAGAAATGTATGTATTATTTCACAAAATCATGTATTTTAATGAAAATTTATCTTTCTGGATGAAAATTAATTTTTTTGGATGAAAATTCAAACAGTAGATTGGAAATTCTTTTTTTTTTGTCAGAAATTAATTTCTGAACTGAAAATAGATCTACTCTACTTTTGGTTGAATATTGATCTTTTTTAGTGGGAAATTTATCTATTATTTAAAAAAATCATTCATTCTATTGAAAATTAATCTTATTGGTAAAAAATGCATCTTTTTGGTTGAAAATTCATTTTATTGGATGAAAATTCAAATATTAGATTGAAAATTCTTTTTGTATGGTTAAAAATTATTTTTTTAACTGATAATAGAACTCCTCTACATTTGGTTGAAAATTAAACTTTCTTAGCTGGAAATTGATGTATTTTTTTTCAAATCATGTATTTTATTGAAAATAATCTCTTTGGTTACAAATGTATATTTTTGGTTAAAAATTTATCTTTTTGATTTAAAATTCATTTTAGTAAGGCTAAACGGGTTAAGAGGGACGTTGAAAGTGCTAATTTGGAGGTTAGTTGCCGAGGACGCAAAAGAGAGAGGGAAGGTAGAGGACAGCAGATCGGTAAGGTAGGCACTAGGCCAGCATGTTTGTTGCGAGGAGCCCAGTAGGGTCCAGCAGAGGGCAGTAATGCAGCAAGCACTGATGATAGTGGATTCATGGTGTAAGAAAACTGGACTATCGGTCAATCCGAGTAAGACAGAGGAGGTTGTTTTAACCAGAAGCTGGGCCTAAAGCCGGAGACACTCATGTGGATCTACACAGCGATCTTGCGACAAAGGCTAACCTATGCGGCTGTGGTCTGGTGGAGCAGGGTCGAGCTGTCGACTGTGAAGCCTGGACTGGAAAGGATCAGTGGCTGATTTTGAGAGGCATCACTGTTTCCTCTAAGTCGTCACCCACGATGGCACTGGGGGCACTAATAGGCTTGGAGCCCCTCCTGAACATGCCCAGGGACAAAATGGCCACTCACTACCTCTTCGGAAAGAAGTATCGAGTTAGCCTATCCACGAAGGAGGAATGGGTTAACAGTGACGCACAACTGCCCAGTGATGGAGACAACTGGTTCACAGATGGCTCCAGAAACGAGGAAAATGCAGGAACCGGTGTATATCGTAGAGGGAATGGAATCGGCTTCACAATCAAGTTAGGGTCCTACGCCACAGTCCTACAATCTGAGATTATGTACATACTCCAGTGCGCCTACAAGGCAAAGAAGTATGACAACAAAAGAAAAATATGTATCTGCTCAGACAGCAGGGCTGCTATATTGGCCTTGAATGGAACAACGACCACGTCGGTATTAGTATGGCACAGCGGTATCAAGGGCAATGAGATATCGAATAGGCTATCGAAACTAGCAGCAAGAAGAAATTTTACTGGACCCGAGCCAGTTTTAGGTATTACCAGTAGGTCAATCACTGAAGGAATTAACAGTTGGCTGACTAAGTAACATCAGAATGAGTGAGATATGGTCTCTGGTTGCAGGCAGGCCAAAACACTGTTAGGCTCAAAGCTGAACTTTAACCGAGCAAGGGAAATACTCAAGCTCGGGAGAAAAGAGATCAAAGTCCTAACAGAAATGTTTATAGGACATGGGAACCTCGGCTAACACAGACATAACATAGGGCTTGCGGAAAGTCCCCTCTGTCGTCTATACGGAATGGATGATGAGACATCTACTCACATCCTTTGTCACTGCCCTGCGATTGTAGGGAAACGTCTAACACTCACTGGCAGTTACTGCATCAGTGAGTCAGAGATGTCAGCCAACAGCGTGGCTGCGGTCCTCTCCTTATGGAGAGTGCTTTGGGGTCACGCTTAGGCTCACAAGGGGACGCAATGGGATTACCCAAGCGTCAGGGGCTGTTACCGTCTCAAACCAACTAATAATAATAATAATAAATAATATCCTAGGGCAAAAAGAACCATTTTTTGACTGCAAATAAAAATTGAACAATTGAGAAAGTATTGATCACGGTGATTGAAATTAAAAGATTCGATACAGTTAACATACAGTTAAAATATGTGAAAACGTAGAAACCCACAATATCATTTTCAATGCTATGAATTGAAGAATGAATCAACAAGCTTATACATTTTTAAAATTATATTATTTCCAGCAATTTTAGGCTAGAAAAATTAATGTATACAATAAAATTTGTTTTGAAATCTTTTTGAAGATTCTCTCAGAAATTTATTTGAAAAATCATTAAAAAATTTTCCAGGAATCATGCAGATTCTTTCTTGAAAATGTTGAATATCTTATTAAACATTCATTTTAAATTAATCTTTCAACAAAAAAATTATTGCTAGTTTTTCTAGAAATTTGATACAAATTTTTTATTCATTTAAAAACTTTCAAAATACTTTTAAAAAAATTATCAGTTTTGTCTTCGACCTCTTCAAAAATCTACATTGTGTTTCAAATGTTTTGAAATCTTTTCACGTTTTAAATTGCTTTGGAAACTTTTTAAAACTTCGAAATAAATTGTAAACTTACTTGATTATTTTCTAAATTAATAATTGTTCAGCTGTCATTCATCATTAAAAAAACTTTCCAAATCTTTTTGAATATTCTCTTAAAACTAATGTTTAAAACTAAAAAATCATTTTGAATTTCCCAGAAATCTTGAGACATTTTTTTTATTTTCTTAAAATATTTTCTCCAAAAACAGTTGCATTTTCAACGAAATAATTAAATTGGTTGGAAGACAGTTTAGTTCATAAAAAAAAATTGAATTTCAAATCCAAAAGGAAGAACTTTTTGTCCCAACAGAAGAATTTTTAACAAAATAGTTGAATTTTGAACCAAATACTGGCCTTTTCTACCTACAAAAATGAATTTTGAAACTAAAATTATTAATTTTCAACCTAAAACAGTTGAATTTTCAACACGAAAAGTTTAATTCTCTACAAAAAGATGAAGTTCTCTACGAAAAATTAAATAGTTGACATTTCAACAAAACTAAAAACAAATTTTCAGCAAAATAGTTAAAGTTTGAAACAAAATAAAAATAGATTTTCAACAAAATAGTTGATCTTTTGACCAAATTTTTTAATTTTCAAAGTACAAAGATTAATTTTTAACCAAAACGACTAATTCTGAACCAAGAAGATTAATTTTCTACAAAAAAAAGACAAATTTTGAATAAAATACATAAATTTTCAAATAAATATTTGCATTTTCAACTCAAGAAGTTAAATCTTAGGTCAAAAAATACTTCAACAAAATAGTTGAATTTTCAACCAGATATGAATTTTTAACTCAAATGATGAATCTGCAGGCAAGAAAATAAATTTTTAACAAAGTAGGTCAACTTTAAAAAAAAATACAAATTTTTAACCCGAAAAACGAATTTTCTACAAAACGGTTGAATTTTTCAGACAAGAAAGAAAAAAAAATTGATCCAAATTGTTGATCTTTTAAGGCAAAAGACCATTTCTTTATAAAACAGTTGCATTTTCAATCCGAAACTATTAGATTACAACCAAAAAAGTCAATCTTCAACCAAATAGTTTCATTTTTATTCAAAAAAGAAAAAATTTCAAGAAAAAAGATTAGTTTTCTACCAATAAAGGCGAATCTAAAAAAGATCGAGTTTCAGTAAAAAAATGGAAAAGTTACATTTTCAGGTATACAATTAATTCAAAATGAAAAAAAGCTAATTTTCCACAAAATAGTTAAATTTTCCACCAAAGAGTTGAGCCTTGGAAAAAAAATTATTTTTTAACAAAATGGTTCAATTTTTAACCAAGTACTTGAATTTTCAATTGAAAAAAAATCAATTTTCAGCCAAAAATGGAATAGTTTGATTTTCAATTGAAACAATTAATGTTCAACCGAAGAAAAATGAATTTCCAACTAAAAAGATAAATTTTTAATCAAAATTATAAATTTTCAACAAGAAAGAAAGAAAGTGGTTCAACCTTCACTCAAATTTATTTTTCTGGACAGTTATTATAGTTCCTCTTATAGGAATTCCCTAAATTTGTGAGATTTTTTTGAATATCGCTGACGTTTCCCGGCCAATGAAATCACCTGATTTTCCCTGATTCCCAGGTTTTCCCTGACCTACAGCCACACTGTACAAATAGTGTGGAATGACTCAGTCAAATTTCAACCAAGTCGAATTGATAAAAACTCGTTACCAGCGAAATTGAATTCTTTTTCAATATATTGTCAGCAAAAAATTATTAGATTTTTGTCTTTTATCGTTCAGCAGAGAACAAGCTTAACACCCCTTTTTTATTTAGGGAAATAAAAATTTCAGAACTATGATAAAAATTCAAGGACTTTTCCAGGTTTTTCCAGGTAAAAAAAATTTAAGATCTTTTCCAGGTTAAGTGGAAGAGGCAAACTAATTTACAAAAGGAACAGCAAAGTAATTTCAAAATTAAAGTGCAGGTTTATTGCTAATACTATTTACATTGGAGGTCCGCGTCTTAATCTAGCCGTGTGGGTATTGAGATTTTTGAGCTTGACATGCCCAGTTGTGGGGACGGAAATGGAGACGATGTGTCAGTCAAAAGAAGTCCTTGGTTTGAGTCTTCTCAGCTCGGGTAAGGGTTGGAGCGGAGAAACCAGGGAGATGTGGCTTGAGTCGAAGCCCGGGAAGATCTGACTACTAGTTCCCGCGGACCGTACATTTATGGGCTTCGCTTCAGCGACTGCGCACCACTCGCGACGCAGCCGAGTGGGGGTTTACTAGCGAGGATCGTTTCGTCGATGTTGCGGGAAGGGGTTTTCGCGCAATTGGTTCGCTCTCGCCACGCAAAAGTCTACGAGCATTGGACGAACAGCTAAACCGCGCTTGTGCTGTAGGTTGCAATAAAGACTTTAACGCAGAGTATATTCTAACGTGCAGTTCTAGACAATAATGCAGTTCTAAAAAAAAAAGTGCAGTTCTTAATATGAAAATGTGCAGTTCTAAATTTTTACCACAACACACTATTAGGACAATTTTTGGATAAATAAAGGAGAAAACAGACGTTTATTTGTCTTTCGATGTATTATATTTCTGTATTCTTTATTTATTTCTGAGATATTTTTTTTGCTTTATAAATATTTAACAAACATGAACGTCAAATTTCGAAACTACGGCCTACATTGAGAAAAAGGGGACTTAATTTATGTTCAATCACGAAGGGTAGTGTGGTCAAAAAAACGGAAAGTCCAGGCAACGAAAGAAAGAATCATGGATGTTATCCAAATATTATTCGTGGTTACAAATATTATTCATAACCATGAATATAATCTGAAAGGCATCAGATTTCTAGGAACATAGACACCCCGAGTAATTGAAATTGAAAACCTCTGTTTTCGGGAAACGCAATGAAATAAACTCTTCATAAGACAATAATGGAGACCTATTTTTCCAGTCTTTTTTGTTATTTCACATTGTCCTTCATCCAATGAAGTGTCAGGAACAACTGGTCAGTGATTGTTTCGCGCGAGGCATTGTTCGCGGCTACTCGGAGACAATTGAGATTTAGTGAGTGCTAGGAGTATTTTGCAATTCACGGAGGAGAGAAGTGGGAATCGGGAAGAGGGAAGTGAGAAGAAAGATGAAATGGAATAGATTTGTGAGATGGATGAATGGTAGCGGCGGAACGGGACGCTTGGTTGGTCAGTCGGTTGGTTGGAATGGAATGAATGAGGGGGCGGGTATCCTGAATCTAGAACCGCCGAGAAAAATATACGAATTACCGGAGAACAATGGAGTCACTGGTCAACCACACTCCATCTCATGCCACCCTCTTTCCCGCCCGCCGTTCTCGCACGGAAAATAAAGCTCGGTTCAATGGTTCATCGGTCACCCACCTTTTCATCGTAGAAAATAATCTCGTGTAGGAAATAAGCATTGATGGTTCCCTTGATGGAGTTCATTGATCCAACTTATAGCATCCTCTATTTAATCACCTTTTATACAAATAAAACTTATTTTATCCAGTCACATTATTTTAATTTTCAACTTATTAGGGCAAGTAACATATCGTTGGAATGGCCAAAAAATGTAGATTTCTAATATAATCTAAATTACTCATCACCGAATTTCAAAACATGTTTACTATTTTATTTCTCATGCGGGCAAGGGTCATCGACAGCGTCTGGCGATCCCTCAGCTACATGAGGGATCGCCAGACGCCTTCTGAGGCCCGAACTTCTTTCAAAACAGGGGAAATATATTACATTTTCAATAAAGGAGTTGGATTTTCAACTCAAAAAGATTTTATACCAAAAAAGACGAATTTTCTACCAAAAAAACGAATTAACCCTTCGAGTACACACTGGGTCAATTTGACCCCCAACCAATTTTTGATTGAGAAAGAATTTTCATATAAATGTTTAGCTTAAAATAGCAACTATTAAAAAAGTTACAATCTTTTTCGTAAAATTCAATTTTTCAACAAAGTTTTCAACAAAATAGTTATACTTTTAACCAAGTAGTTGAATTTTCAAGCAAAAAGGCGAATTTTTTTGAAAACAGTTCAATATTCAACAGAGAAGTGAATTTTTAAAGAAGAAAGATACATTTTTAACCAAAAATAGTGACTTTTTCCATAAAAGTTGAATTTTTAATCCAGAATGATGCATTCTTGGCCAAAAAATGACTGTAACAAAATAGTTCAATCTTCAAAAAATTATTTAATTTCTAACAAAATAGTTGAATGTATAAACAAAAAGTTGAATTTTTGAACCTACAAAAATGCATTTTCAACCAGATGATCAAAATTTACACAAAAAAGAGAAAAAAATTCAACCAAAGCAGTTGCATTTCCAACCCAATTTTCAACCCGAAAAATTGTATTTTCAACCAAAAACTTAATTTTTCGACCCAGAAAGATGACTTTTCCATCATAAAATATGAATTTGTAATTTAAAAGAATTTTTAACAAAACTGTTGAGTTTTCCACCAAGAAATACAACTTCATCAAAATAATTGAATTTTCAACAAAATAATTAAATTGTCAACAAAATAGTTGAAATTTTAACCAAATAGCTTAATTATTATTACTCTACAGAGATGAATTTTCTACCAAAAGGCGAATTTTCTACAAAATATACGAAATTTTAACCAAATGGTTAAATTTTCAACTAAACAAAAAATACTTTTTGAACCAAAAATAAACTCGTCTAATTGTTACATTAAAAATTAATTTCAAATCAAAAAAACAAATATCAAACTAATTGAATTTAAGCAAAAGGAGAAGAATTATTAAGTAAAATGGTGAATTCTCAATCAAAAATATAAATTTTCAACGAAAAAATTAATTTTATAACAGAAACACGAAATTTCAAGAAAAAAGTTTAGTTTACAAGCTAGAAAGGCGAATTTTTTTTAGAAAACAGTTGACTTTTGAACTAAAAAAGATAAATTTTGAATAAGAAAGTTAACTTGACACCAAGAGGGATGAATTATTATCTAACTAGTTTAATTCTCAACCATAAAAAAAAAACTTTGTAACACAATACATGAACTGTCAACAAAATTGTCGAATTTGGAAACCAAAAAGACGAATTATTGCAATAACTTTTAAATTTTCATCTCAAAAACATGACTTTTCAACCAAAACGTTAATTTTCTACCAAATAATTAAATTTTAAAATAAATAGTTTAATTCTTATCCCAATAGTTAAAAATTTTCACAAAAATAGATTAGTTTTCAACCAAAAATATTAATTTTCAACAAAAAAGTTAATTACAACCGAATAGTTGAAGTTTTAACTAAAACAATAAATGAATCTTCAACCAAAAAAATGCATTTGTTTAAAATTAGGTCAACTTTAAACCAAGTAGTCAATTTTTTAAACAAAAAATATGAATTTTCAAATAAACATGTTATGGTTGATTTTTCAACCAACAAAATATTTTAATTTAAGATCAAAAACAGCTTAATTTAACCAAAAAAGTCTAATTTTCAACAAAATGAGTTTAATTCCTAATTTTTTTTAAATTTAAATTTTTAACAAAAAGTTGCATGTTTAACCGACAAGGATGGATTTCCTACCAAGAATGTTGAATGTTAAAGTTTCCACTAAAAAAGATTAATTTTCAGCTAAAAATAGAATAGTTACATATTCAGTTTAAAAAATTAATTCCCAACTGAACAAAAGCGAACTTTCAACAAAATAGCTAAATTTTCAATTAAAGAGCTAGACTTTCAAATAAAATTATGAATCTTAAAAAAATAAATTTTCAGCAAGTGTTCAACATGCAACGAAATTGTTAAATTTTCAACCAAAAATATTTTTTAACCAAGAAAATTAATTTTCTACCAAAAAAGAAGAATTTTGAACCAACGAGTTGAACTTTGAACTAAACAATACATTTTTCAGCTAAATATTTTAATTTTCAACCAAAAAATTTACATTTTCACCCAGAAATCGGATAGTTTTATTTTTAGTTAAAAAAAGTAATTCTCAACCGAAAATAAAACGAATTTATAACAAAATAGTTAAATTTTCAACTAAAGGGATGAATCTTTATTTAGAAAAAAATAAATAATTTTCAACAAAGTAGTTGAATTTCAACGAAATAATTAAAATTTTAACGTCTACCTGTCAGACTGCTGCCGCTGGCCATTGTCAGTCTTATTAATAAGCTTTAAATTAAAGTAAATACACTGTTAGAAATTTCTGTTTCATAAAATCATGATAAATCTAGGAAAACTCAATTAGAAATAACATAATTTTGAGTTACAATTATGGAATTTTCTGTTTCACATTTTTTTTTTAATTCCACTAATGCAACTATTTTCTTCAATTCCTAAGCTTCAGATTGTACGATTTTGCAATAAGTTACATTTGCATACGAAAAAACTATGGCCTAAAAAATTCTCCAAATTTTTAGAAAGTTTTTAAATAAAAAAAAAATTTCTTTTTGTCCAGAAGTCACTAATTTTTTTCAAAATTTATTCAAAATTTCTTTAAATGATAACAAAATATTAAAATAGCACTACTGTAAATTGGGCTTAGCATTCACATAATAAAAGCTTTTTAAAAGTTCAAAACACTAATATTTTACCCAAAAGGCACCTATAATTTTCAAATTATCAAAAAGATATTTCTAAATTACTAATTGCGAAATTAGTTTGATATTTTCATGTAAAAAAACATATTCCACTTTCAACAAAATATTAGAATTAACAAACCAAAAAGATTTTCTGCCAAAAAGGACGGATATTAAACCCAAAAAGACGAGATAAAAAAATTAATTTTCAACAAAAAAGACGAAATTAAAAAAATAATAATTTTTAACAATATATTTACACTCTTAACCAAGCAAAAAGGCGAATTTTTTCGCAGACAGTTTAATATTCAACAGAGAAGTTCATTTAAAAAAAAAGATGAATTTTCAACCAAAGAGGGTGAATTTTTTCAGAAAAGATTAATTTTTAATCCGAAAGGACGAACTTTCAACAAAAACGTTAAATCTTTCATCAAAAAATACGGTTTCATTAAAATAGTTAAATTTCCAACAAAAAAGGTTAAAATGTCAACAAAATCGTTATTAAGGCACTTAACATGTCGTTGGAATCACCAAAAAATGTAGATTCCGAATATAATCTAAATTACTTATCATTCAATTTAAAAAAATGTCATGTTTCTTATTTTATTCCTCATGCTGTCAAGGGTCGTCGACTGCGTCTGGCGATCCCTCAGCTACATGAGGGATCGCCAGACGCCCCCGGAGGCCCAAACTTCTGTCAAAAGAGGGAAAATATATTAAATTTTCAACAAAAGTTGAATTTGAATTGATTGAATTTTTTTATCCAGTTTAATTTGACTAAAAAGACTAATTTTCAAAAACAAAAAATTGAATATTCAACTAAGACAAATTTTTGGGTAAAAAAAGTTCCACCAAGAATGTTTAAATTTTAAAGCCAAAAAGGTAAATTGTTTTGAAGACAGTTCAAGATTCAACACAGAAGTTTATTTTTGAACAAAAAAGATAAATTTTCAACCAAAAAGGTCGACTTCAAGAAAATAGTTAAATTTTCCAAAAATTAATGAATTTTTACCAAAATAGTTGAATTCCTAACCAAAATGTTGAATTTCAACCTACAAAGATGCATTTTCAACCACATGATCAAATTTTTAAACCAGAAAGATTGAAATTCAACCATGACATTTTTCAACCCGAAAAGTTGAATTTTTAACAACAACAACAAATTATTCTTTAACCCACAAAGATGACTTTTCTGCCATAGAAGATGAATTTTTAATTAAAAAGGACGAATTTTCAACAAAACTGTTGAATTTTCCATTAAAAAATAAGATTTCACAAAAATAGTTGAATTTCTAACAAAATAATTAAACTGTTAACAAAACAGTTGAACTTTTAACCAAATAGCTCGATTATTAATCTGCAGAGATGTATTTTCCATCAAGAGGAGAATTTTCTAGAATATATATGAAATTTCAACCAAATAGTTGAATTTTTAACTAAACAAAAAAAAAATTTGTTTTTTAAACCAAAAATAAAATCGTAAAATGTTCACATTATAAATTAATTTTTAATCAAAAACAAATATTCAACTAAATTTAGAATTCTCAATTAAAAAGATGAATTTTACAACAAATAAGAATAATTTTCTACCATTAAAACAATTTTGCAACAAAATACATAAACTTTCAACAAAATTGTTGAATTTGGAAGCCAAAAAGTCGAAATTTTCGACATAAAAAAAAGCGTCCAAAATTGTACAATTTCAATTTGTATTTCAATCGTGCTGAAACAAATTCGGGACCAAATCATTTTTTTTAATAACCAAAATTTCCATTTCAAATGTATTCTGCTTTTAAAATAGTTAAAATTATAAATCCTTTCCAATTAATAGTACAAAGGTCTCCTCTGCTCAAAACGGTAGGCGACAGCATTCTGGCAATCCCTTTGGTGAAGGATCGCCAGACGCTGATTTCCAGATTTTCGAGCCATACCTTTATACCACTTTGGTCGATAGGATTGAGGCTTCTATGCAAAAAAAGTGTTGTTTACTTAAATTATAGGGGAAAAAACTTTTTTGTAGTGGAAAAAATAATTCAAACTTAAAAAATGCCTGAAATTCGCACACTAAACCGTTATTTATCGTTTACGTTCGCAAAAAAAAATCTGAAGTCCTTCGATTTTATCGAAATACCCTTCGAGAAATAAACTTAAACAACAGGGTCCCCTACGGATTTAGAGTTTAGAGAGTGCAAAGACAAAAAAGTTGGGGAAAAAAGAAAGAGTAAAAAAACTGTCCGTAGGAGATTTTCCTTAACATGTAGATACAGGAAATCGTCTTATCGTCTTACTGAGATTTAACGTCACAATCCCGTTTTTATTTGCAGCTCAAGAATTATAAAAGAGAAGAGAGCAAAAAAAAAATTTCGGGGTTTATTGTGAGAGATGAAAATGAGTAATGCAAGCAGTTAAAAAACAACTTATTATTTAAAAAAAGCCATGAGTTTTCTCTGACTAATTTTTTATTTTTCCGGAACATTAATAATTAAATAAGGTGAAAAATGTTTTTTTAATTTAAATTTATATAAAAAAAATTTTTTTCTTCACAACAAGGAAAATTGATAATCTATCAATTTAGGTAAGAGAACCTAATCAATTCATAAATTGGTATTTAAAAAAATTCCAGGTCAAGGGATTTCAAAAGATTTCGAAGGATCTGAAATATATTGGGTATTTTTAAAAATTCCAAACAATGTACAAGAATATTAGAAAATGTCAAGGGATTTTAAATTTGGAATTTTTTTAAATACCCCAAAATCTTGAAAAATTTTTGACATGACTTCAAATTATGGAAATCTATTAAAAAAACACTAAAATATTTCAAATACTTTAAAACTTTTTAAAATCTCTTGAAACTTTTTAATATTCTTGAGAAAGCCTTGAATTCTTTGAAAATACCCGAAAATATTTAAAATCCTATAAAATTCCATTGAATTACTCAAATTTATTGAAAATTCCTGGGAATATTTTTAAATACCCTCAAATATTTTTAAAAGTTTCTAATCTTTAAAATCCCTTGACATGTTCTAATGCTCTTAAAACTGCCCTGGAGTATTTTAAAATACCCTAAAATATTTTAAATTCTTTTAGATCACATTAAATTACTGAAATAAATTTCGAATTATTTGAAATTTTTTGAAATTCTCTAAAAGATTTCAAATTCTAGAATATTTCAAAATTTTCAAAATCTGTTTCAATCCATTGACATTTTCTCAAGTTCTGGAAAATTGCTTGGAATTCTTATATAAAACCCCTAATATATAGCAAATCCTTTGGAAACTTTTGAAATCCCATGACTTGGAATTTTGTAAATACCCCAAAATCTTTAAAATCCTTCGAAATGACTTCAAATTATTGAAATCTATTTAAAATACCCCAAGAAATTTTAAATACTTTAAAACTTTTTGAAATCCCTTGAAATCTTTAACGCTTTAGAAAAGGCCTGGGAATATTTCAAAATACCCTTAACGATTTGAAATCCTTTGAAATCCCATTGAGTTACTGAAATTGATTAAAAATTCCTTGGAATTTCTAAAAATACCTTTAAATATTGCAAAAAATTTCAAATCGTTTTAAATGCCTTGAAATTTTCTAATGCTCTTGAAAATATCTTGGAATCTTTTTAAATACCCTAAGTATTTGAATTCCTTTAAAATCCCGTCAAATTACTGGAATCCATTGAAAATTCCTTGGAAGCTTTTAAAATACCCTAAAATATGTGAAATACTTTGAAATCCTATTAAATTACTGAAATCTATTGAAAATTCCTTAAAAGCTTTTTAAAACCCTAAAACATTTCCAAACTTTGAAATCTTTTCAAATTCCTTGAAATGTTTAAAGCTTTGAAAAAGGCCTTGGAATCTTTCAAAATACCCTCAGTATTTGAATTCCTTTGATATCACATTGAATTACTGAAATTAATTGAAAATTCCCTGGAATCTTTGAAAATACCCTCAAATATTGCAAAACATTTCAAATCTTTGGAATCCCTTGAAATTCTCTAATGCTCTTGAAAATGACTTGAAATATTTACAAATACCCTAAAATATTTAAAATCCTTCGTAAGGCTCTTGAAAATTCCTTGAAATTTAAAAAGACTCCTAAATATTGCAAATCCTTTCAAATCTTTCGTAATTCCTTAGAAACTTTGTTAAACTTTTGGTGATGTCTTGCAATCTTTTAAAATACCCTAAAATATGTGAAATACTTTGAAATCCTATTAAATTACTGAAATCTATTGAAAATTCCTTAAAAGAAAGTTTTCTGTGCATTTGTTGACCTAGAAAAAGCATTTGACAATGTAAATAGAAGTAAACTTTGGGAAGTCCTTGAGGAGTACGGAGTCCATGGATGGTTCCTACAAGCAATACAAACAATATATGAATATATTCCTTGAAAGATTCTTAACAATTCTATTCGCCACTTTTTTGGAAATTATTTCAATTCCAAGAAATTCGCATAATTATTCTTAGTAAGACATTTCATAATATTTAATAAAAGTGTCACAAAAGAAATTGTAAAAAGCGAACTTTTCAAGATGAAGAATGAGCATTTGGAAATTGAAATAACGAATTCTGTTCAAAGTAAAAAAAACCATAAATATGCAAATAATTATTTTTTTATGATTCACGTTTGGGTTTTTTTTTCTAAAATTCTTTGCAATAATCAGTAGCCTTTTTTTGTTTATTTTATAATTCAACTTAAAAAATAAGTAATTTTTAACTCAACTGTACAGCTAGAGCATCCTTAAGGTTATCAAAAATATTACTTTTTATTCTTGAATTTAAATTTGTCTCAAGGATGTTACAAAATCATAATAGATGATATCCTTGAAAAATGACTGTACGCTTATTCTAATGAGCGAGTAATTACAGGCGTACTTCACCTTCATTTCTTCTAACTAAAAGTTCAAACTATTTTTTGATGTGTAAAAGAAAAAAAATAGTCGGAGTTGAAAAAAAAGAACAAAATTTAGGTTTTCTAAAATGAACGATAATTTTTAGACTGTGGCCATAAAAATTAAACTATTTTTCAACTATGCATATAAAACTTGATATTGTTTCATCAGAATCTTATAAATTTTAAAGATGATAAAAAGCAATAGGCAATTCATGCCAATTAGTGTGAATGTGTCGGAGACGACTATCTTCAATTTGCCTTTTTGTCGAGTATAATCCTTTGTCCAGGGAATTTTGTTCTCGCACCGTTAACAATCTCATCGAATCTCGTTCGTTCACGGCGAGTTGTTAGGCTCAGCATAGAGGGTAGCACTGAGAGTGGAGGCATGCCTTGCACGCAGGCACAAGGCATTGTCTGAGGTTTCCTTAGATTTTTGTTATTTGGAAAGCGCTGTTCTCCTTTGTTTGCACATTCAAATGCCACATACATGCCTGGCTTTTCGGAAATAGTTTTTTACACTGACACCTCAACACGGCGTTACGAAGGTGTTTACACGCGTAAAACTTACTAACGTGCTTTGTTAAAAGTTCAGGTTCATTTTATTAAATCAAATAGAGATATCGTTAAAAAACTAATTTATTCTAAATAACATCTAAGTCACATCAATGATAGTTGAAGTGGTACAGAAATTGGTGCAGGAAAAAGAACACTCAGAAATTGTGGAGTTAAAAATATACAGTCCGCTTATTATTTATCATTCGATTCAGATCATCATTCTTTCGCGTCTCGGAGAGCACTGGTCATCGAATGCAATGCTCGCAAGGGATCTCGGCAAATTCCAATGTTGCCAGACAGGTAAAATCAAATACATTCAAATGTTGAAAAATTGGCAACATCGGACGTGTCCTGAAGAAGAAGCATCAAGGAGGCCTAGGTACCGAGATATTAGTTGCAAGAATGGTGCAAAATGACCATGCTGAGTGGTTATCGCCAGCGGATCGGCAACCTACGTTTTATTCACACAGATGCTCTTGTTCCCTCCTTGATGTACCTTCAAATTCAGAGGTCTCAAGCTTGTAACTTTAATTCTTCTCATCCGTCCAGACATTTCTTAAAGCGAAAGCAACAATCTCATAAAGTTATAATCCACAAAAGGCAGAACCTACGAAAATGAGAAAGTTGCAAATGGCACGTACAGATTTAAAGAATGAGCATTGAAGGATACACAGAAAGATAAAAGTCTAAATACAATATTGTGAGCCAGTCATTGAGGATCTGAACAGAACAATTTTTATAAAGCGAATAGCAGATGTTGCCAGCGTTATAACCACCGTATATAACCTCCGTGTCGCCACGCTCACTAGTGACCGCAAGTCTTAGTCTTCATCCCCATTTCAGCCTCTTATCAATTTACGTCTGTTTCACGTTTGTATTTTGAAGTGAAAGCTATTGGTTTGTAATAATTTTTAGAGACTCTTCGGAGTTAAGAATGCTATCGCACAGGGACCCTCCTGCCTGTCGATCCGTATGCTCCAGTCTGCTTCAAATTCAATAGACGACGTACAAGATGATAAACAGGAAGATCTAGACGGTAAAAATAATGGAACTCTTTTGAGGGATAATAGCTCTCCCAATGGAACGCCAACTGAAAATCCCACATACGAATCAACAAGAATTGACAAGACTTTCCTCACGTCTTCACCACAGTCCCTAATACGCAGTAGACATAATCTCGCTATATGTTACAGACGATATAGAGAGAGCCTTAGATTGCTCAGAAATCACTGTCGTGGCGCTGCGAGATCAAACGTGAACGTTCAAAATTCTTGATTACAATATTCTTTTGGTCAGGTTGAAATCAGATGAACTAATTGGAAATGCATTGTCCTTGTTTGGCAGTTTTATTTCAAATAGAGGCAGCTAGTCTCGATATCTGATACAAGAATGTCTCGTTGATCTTACTCCCGTTCGTTAATTAAGAGTGTACCACAGTAGAAGTCCACAGCCCTCTCCTATTTTCGATATACAGCAATTATCCTCTCGAATATTTAGCTTCGTAGTAGGCGGTCTCTCAGAAAAAACTTAAAGCTTCTGTCCACATACATGTGGATATCGTGTGTGTATCGTCCGCGTACATGTACGCGGACGATACATACGTATACTTCTGTTTCAGCCTAGAATACATTGACTTCAGTGCCTTAGTCCTGCATTTAGAATTGGAATACGTTGCCAAATGGGCAAGAAAGCGCTCATTTTGAAGTTTTGAAGACTGCGTGTTATTTAAAGTTGAAATTTTCGCTACCTGTAAACAAAAATTACAGGCACTGACAATTTTTTTACTGGTTTTTTTTTTCAAACGCATATTTTAAGGATAGAGCCTAGACGGCAGACTGAAATATTTAAAAATTATATTTTCTCATGCATTTAATGCAACTGTTTGATCCCCAATATCAGCCATCTTGCTAGTTAAATTGTAAAAGGTCAGGGTTGAAACTGAAATGATTTCTTTGACTAATCAGAGAAGTAAAATCAGACAGATGCGGGAAAAGAGATTTGACCAGCATCATTTCTGTGACCAGTAACGAGAGTGCCTCAACGCCCCCACGAGGTGTTGGAAAGGGGTAGGTGTTTGACCAACATTATCTCTGTGATCAGTCACAGGGCTGCCTTACCGCCCCACGAAACGTTGGAAAGGAGTGGGAGTTTGAACAACATTAGTTCTGGTTCCAGTCAAAATAAATCTGTGACCACAATAACGGGGGCGTGGGAAAAGGGTTGGGGTGACACCTTTCGATTCCTGAATTTTAATTGCTATTAACAAAGGTACAAAATCATGAGAGCTGGCATCCTCGAAAAAACACTCAACGCTAATTTTTATGAAGAAATACTAACCGGCCTACTTTCTCACCTTAATGCTCTTAATTGAACTTATTTTTTTATTTTTTGAGGTTCAAAAGAAAAAAAAATGGTCGGAATTAAAAATAAAAATAAAACTATTTCAGAGCTATGCATTCGAAACTTTGTAATTTTCAATCGGAATCGTACACATTTTTAAGATGATAAGAATCAATAAAAGATCGGTTGAGAATTGCGACCAGTAGCTTTTGCACCCAAAAACTTATTACTGCATTGATATTGTTTTTGACAGAACAATAAATTAATGTAAAATATTATTATTATTTATTAATATTTTTTTCTTTTTTTGAAATTATTTGTTTAGGATTTGAGGCATGACAAAAATAGTTTTCAAAAATTGGGTGGAGCAAATCTGTAGAGATTTTCTATTCTCCAGTGAATTAGCTTCTAGCTATTTATTAAATTCTAAATCGTTTGAGCGATAAAAATGAAAAATAAAGGCGATAAGAATAAAGCGATAAGAATTAAATGTTCTGTCAAATTTTTGTTGCATTATTATTCCGAAAGCAGCCTCTACTGACGTAACGAAATTGCTTTCCTTGAATTAATTTATGAAATATAAATATGAATATCTCAGAAGGACAAGCTGCACGCCAAAAATCTGTGGCTTTAGATTATTAAGTAGATGTACTGTTGAACAAATGATTCATTAACGTGTAAACCAGTTATCCCTCTAATTGGAAACAATGAGGATCGTTTTTACTCTGGTCTTTACCTTGACGGTGATCCTCAATTCTATTGGTGAATATAATACTAAGCTATACCTATAATTTCAAAAACGTTCTTAATTTTTCCGCAAATAGCAATTAATGCGTCGTAATCGGCATTTCATCCCAATTGCTATTCTTTTCCAAACTCTATTTGACTTTGTTCTAAACAATTGCAAATTTAATCTGAAGAGTAGACTATGCCAGAATAGGTTACACAAAATTTCTAAATGTGATGTATAATTTATAGTAAATTATTGAGAATGAAAAGTTAGGCTTTGGTAAGACCTAGCTATTATTTAAAATATTTCTGTTCAACTCCGGTCAATAAAATCCATTATGTAGTTGCTTTTAATGTCTTCAAGATATAATTGCGAGGTGCCTTACCTAATCTCTCTTGACTTCCTCATAGGCCATGGCTTCTGGTAGAAAGATTGGAAACAAGACTACAGTCTTTCCTGCATAATTCAAAAATATCACATATTGACTTGCAAATAAAACTATTCTGACGAGGAATAGTGCAGTTAATTGTATGTATAACGCTTTGATATGAAAGTCATGCTGTTTTTATAATGCGTAAAATCGGGTCACACTATAACTAAAAAATATCGCGAAAATTCAGGTTTGTTAATTGTTTTGTAAAGTTTAAATGCATAAGGTTCAAAAAATGATCATGATGTAATAGATTTTGGCGTCTTTGAAGAACTAATATCAAATTATATCTTACAAATTTTGAAAATTTATATAATATTCTATTCATTGAGGAATCTTATATTTTCATATTAATAGTTTCACGCTAAAATTCAATCAAAAGGGGCTATTTGAACCGTAATTTCCGTACGTACAGCTGCATTTTTTTCGGTACGTGTAGACACTCCCTTTCATCTAACTCTATTCGTCGAGGAATCTTATACTTTTTTATCAACAGCTTATGCATAAAATTCTATTAAATCTTGTCCACTTAGACTAGTATTGAATCCCAGTCATAAGAATCTCAGAAATTTATATCAAATTCTATGCGTCGAGAAATCTTATTCTAGAATTTGATAGATATTTTTGAAATTTCAAGACATAGGACGTTAATTAAGAAGTATATACGAGGAAGCTTTCTCGGCCAATAGAGTTAGATAAAAACTTTCAAGATTCCAGAACATAGGATTTGATATAAGTCTACTGCCAATCGCGATAATTTTACTTTTCTTCTTTTCTTGACACGTCCATGTCTCGCTACCGTATAGTACAGCCGATACAGTCGTAGAATTATATATAGTCATTTCAGATTTTTTTGATCTGTTTTCATTTCTGAGAATTGACCCTGCTCTACCGATAACCTTCTTACCCTCATTTATGAGCCTATCTAACTCCTTATCTATTTTTCCGTCGCTAGTGAAATAGGCTACCCAGATATATGTATTTGTCAACTTGTTCTAATCTCTCATCACTTAGGATAATGTTGCTCATTGTTTTCTCACTTATTCCTTCAAACACCATCACCTTTGTTTTATTTACGTCAATTTTAAGGCCCATATTCTTCATGCTTTTATTGAGTTTATTCAACATTCTCTGCAAGTCCTCGATTGATTCTGCCATTACAATCTTGTCATCTGCGTAAGCCAACCCACGCACCTTCACTGTTTCGAGATCTATGCCTTCTTCGTTGGAGAGGGCCATTCTTACATGATTTTCTATAAAAATCACGTGCTTCTTATACTCAAATTATTAAAAGAAACCAAGCTGTAAAAAGCTGGAATAAGAAAGCAAAAGAATCTCTCCGAAGCAACATGCATATTTTTCATATATTAGAGCTTTCCATTAGAAACCAAATTTGTATTTATAACCTGAAATGATTTACAGTTCACAGATACAAAATTTAAAATTGTTAAATTTGAAGCATATTATTCAATTTCAATCATTGCCGAACAACAAATTTTCGACGGACTAAATTTATAACCTGTTAATACTTTTTATGATTAAAATTACTTTTCATTTATTATAAGGAATTAATCTAATACAAAATTTATAACTACTATTTGAATTCGCATAATTACTTTGAAACTTATTATACTCAAGTAGAATTCCAATCCACATTTGCATAATTAAAATATATCAGGTGCACCAATATTTTTAATTTTCTAATTATTCTTCTTGCAGAGTTCAGTACGCAGTTCGAATGTTTGCCTAATAGCGCCCCTATTCCCGGTGCTCCTCGTGGCGGCCAATCTTCATCTTCTTCTTCTCAGAGACAACATCCTCCTGCCAGATCTCATTCTCCAATCAGGTCTTCTTCTCCTGCCGAACCTCCTGTTCGTCCAAGGTCACGTTCTCCTTCAGCCAGATTTATAGCATCACCTACCAGGCTTCTTTCTTTTAGAGGACGTATATATCGACTTGACCAACTTCAGTTTTTTCAGCTCATTCCTAAAAGGAATCTCAACCGGCTCTTCCAACTTCAAAGGTACACTTTTCCTGCAGATAACCAAATTAAAATACTCAAAGCACGGAACCAGTTTGGGCCCATACCAAGCCAAGAACAAATTGTGTTATCAACATTCGATGGTGACGTCTTTGCAATATTGGACAGTACTAATAATGCTCTTTCTGGAATATATACATATTTTGCTTGCTCCCGCAGTCAAAAACGAGCAAAAATCAACATGGAAAGCGGAGCGATTACCCCATTGACCCCAGATGAAATCGGGGAAGCTCCAGTAGGTGCCCATCGTCCAATCTTCGATCATTTTAGGATAATTCATGAAAAACACAGTGATATGTACATTACTTTTTACGAACTGTCTACAGTAACGAAATTTTTCGTGAGATTGCCCTTTACCAGCATGCTCAGGGATAACGTGATGGGAAATTCCGTAATACTGGCTATAGTCACATACTTAAACGATTAAATTTACGAAAAATTCCGCAATAATAGTAAGTGTCTACTTTTCAGAAGAAACAAGTTACCGTTGCATCACATTTTTCAATTAATTTTGTAGTTTTCACATCCCTTTCTAGTCACTCTTTAAAGACAAAGTCACTACAGTGACATTTTAAAATAAAACTATCACTTTAGTTGCTTCTTTAAATTAACTCAAATGAAGAACCCAAGTATTTCTGAATTTTAACAGATTCTCATTTACTAATTCCATTGAATCCCATTTATTTTAATTCGATGGAACTTTTTTGGATTTTAAAAATGTTCTATTCACTCAAATTATTTTTCATTTTTCATAATTTCGTATGAAATGTATCGAATGTTCTCAAGTTCCCCTCAATTCTTCGAAATTGACTCCAATCTTATCAAAATTAATGGAATAATTTGGATTTTCAAAATTATTTTCTGATAATTTTAATTTAGCCCCATGTTTTTTTTCCATTTGGATTCTTATAAATTTATTAAATTCCGCTCAATGCATTAAATGTTTGTTTTTGTGTTTTTTTTTAATTCACCCTTGAGTATTTGAAACTCACCTTGAATTCTTAAACATTTCATCAAATCCTTTTCAATTTACGTGAGTTTTTCAAAAATGTATCTCAAATTTTTAGGAATTTAGACGAATTTTTCTAATTTCCCTCAAATTTCTCCAAATTCACTAGAAAGTTATGTAATTTGTTCCATTTTAATAATTTATTTACATTCTGTTTAAGGTCGTAACGGGATAAGAATTGGTAAAGTGCCTCTGCTTGTTTTTTGTTCATATTTTAGGGTCAGTTTTCATCGTGATAGAACTAATTTACTTCAAGTGCCAACTTCGAAACAAAAACAAAAAAATTTACAAAAATTATAAACACATTAAAAAAAACATTAAATTTCTGAAAATTGGATAAATCGATTTTGGTGGCTTAAATGCATGTTATATAGAATATTAAGGCAACTATGAAAAATAGTGCCTAGACCGCCATTTTTTTTTGTAATGTACTTATGTCCAAAATTACAACATATATTTTGTATGATCAGATCAAAGGATTCCTTAATTGCTGAAAAAATAAATAAAAAAATCTTGGTCCTTAATATGTATGTAATTCTATGAGAAGGAAGGGCCAACTTTATTTTTAGCTTTGATACAGGGATCGGAACTCCTGATTTTCAAAGTGTCCGGGGATATAAATGGTCCAGAATGGTTCCAGAACTGGATCCTTAAGAATTTGAAAGGTTTGAGTCCGGTCCAGAACTCCTTAGATCTTAAAAGGCCCGGGTTGGGACACAATCTTACGAATTAAAAAGTTATTGCCAGTTTCTAAAAATGTATGAACTAAAAACTATATATCATAGACACAGCTTGATCAAATTCGTATTGAAAAAATTACGGATTTTATCGGATTAGCTTAATTTTTCTCGCACATATTCTGGACGTCTAGGGTTAGAAATGGAGTGACATGTCCGAGCTCAAAACAGACAATTTTGAATCTATTCCGGAATTCAGACAAATTTAGCGGAATCCGTATTCTGTCCGACATTCCAAGTGGGTGGTGATCTTATAGTCAATAGTTTACGGGGGAAAAAGCTGACTCTCATACAAATTTGTTTGTTTAAATTATTAAAAATTATTCGAGGTAAAGGCATCATAGAATTTAAAAAAATCTCTTTGTTTGACAACAGCGGTTCCTTAAATTATATAGAAAAATTTTTTATAAATTGAGCGGTTAGGTGCATGAGCGGTGTTTCTAAATTTTCAGAAGTCAGTTATTTTTTATTTATTGTGTACCAAAGTTCATTCAAAAAATGTAAAAAACAAGTGACTTCTGAAAATGCAAGGAGACCGTTATTTCACCTAATCGGTTTATTTAAGAAAACGGAATATTCATGTCATAATGTATGGCGCTGTATCAAATAAAAATAAATTTCGTTATTTTAGTTAAGTTTTGTTAAGACGTGTAGTAATCTTTTGGCATACATTTTTCCCGTGTTATTTTTTTCCGATATTTTCTGTATATGGCTGTGCCACGTATTATTTAAGAATTCTGCGGCATATGTGTATAACAGCGCATTACATTCTGTGAGAAAAATACAAAATACAACTTTTTCAGGATCCCTTCTAATTATTGTTCCCCGAATATTGCTGGTGTAGCTTTCTAAAAATTTGCCAGGGGAATCTTTTCTCAATGTTCTTAGCCAGTTTGCCACAAGGACTTTCAGATCAATGACATACATGAAAACATAATCCTCTGTTGTTTCTTGCAAAGTTAAGTTCACAGTTCGACTGTTTATCTAATGGTGGCCCTATTCCTCGTGTTTCTCGTGGAGGACCTTCTTCCTCTTCTTCTTCTTCTTCTTGTTCTTCTTCTAAAAGACAATATTTTTCTACAAGGTGTCTTCCTTCTTTCAGAACTTATTCTCTGATAACATATTCTCTTTCTGCTGAGCCACCTCTTTGTGTCAGGTTTAGGTCTCCTCCTGCCATGCGATGGTGACGTATTTGCAGTATTGGACAGTTGCAATATTCTTGCTGGAAAATATAAATAAAATTCACGCATTTAAAATGAAAAAGAGCAAAAGTAAACATGGATAGTGTCACAATCACCCCATTGTTCACAGATACACTCAAGGAAACGCTAGTAGGCCCTATTCCTCCAATCATATTAAATTTTAAAGTGAAGCGTGTAAACGACAATCCTCAACACCACTAATTCAATTACAGAAAAGTGTGAAAATTGGTGTGGTCCAAAGTCGTCTTAAAATGTTACAAGTAACTTCTGATTACACATAATTTATGGCCAATCCCCAGGGAACCCTAATGTACATAGGAAAAAATGCAACTGTTATCGAAAAAATTCCATGATATTAGTTAAGTATGTTAACTAATTTCAAGTTCGATGTGTTAGGTACATGATATAGAAAAATGTACTTACTTTGAAAAATGCTACATTTCTTACAGATGGGACCCTCCCTAAATCAACCAACAAATTAAAAAAAAAATCTGTTACCAGACCCTAACTTGGAAGTCAAAATATTTCGCTAATGATAGCAACAATTTATGTCGCAGGTTTCGAAAAATAGTTGAATCCCTGTAGCGCATATGAAACACACTCTAAATCAAGCCCTAAAGTTTCAATAATTCTGTATAGATGCTAGTTTCAAATGACGAAATGTTGTCACTCGTGATTCAAATGTGCATGCCAAAAGCAACAAATTTTTTTTTTATTTTCCAGCGCATATGGAGCCCACCACAAATCAACGCCGAAGTTTTCAAAGATTCTATAAAGACGCTAATTTGAAAAGTGGCAATATTTTTTCTATTAATGGCAGATTTGCATGCCACAAGGTTCCCAGAAAATTGTCTTCATATGTGGAACCCATCCCAAAATTAACACTTAAAGCTTCGAAAATTCTTCAATGAGGCACTATTTTAAAAGTCGAAATGTATTTGCTGATGGAGGCACATTTTTATTTCAGAAGAACAGGGCACAGAACACGGATTTGGAGTCAAAATTCTAAAATTTCCCTCAAATTTTGAAATTTTTATTAATTTGGTAGATTTCTATGAAACTCAGTACAAGGGGGTTTTTAGGGATTAAAACACGAATTCAGGGTTAACATTAGAAAATGAAAAAAATGTACTTTAAATTTTGAATAACTTTTTAACTTGGTAGATTTCCAAGAAAGTTAGCACGAGGAAGGTATTCAGGACACAAAATGCGAATTCAGGGTTAAAATTCAAAAATTTCAAAAATGTAACACAAAGTTTGAACATTTTATCAATTGAGTAGATTTCTATCAAATTCAGTTCAAGGGGGGTATTCTTGGATCAGAACACGAATTTGAGGTGAAAATTGGATAATCAAACAATTTTACTCAAACTTTTAAAATTTTACTAATTTAGTCGATTTCTATGAAACTCGGTAAGAGGGGGTTACAGAACGGGATACAGAACAAGAACTTAAAGTCGAAATTGAAAAAATGTTACTGTTTGGAAATTTTAGTAACTTGGTAGATATCCATGAAAGTTTAAAAATTTTACGCAATGTTTGAAAATGATAATAACTTGTCTCCATCCAATGGATTTCAATATATTTTTGTATTTTAATTCATCCCGAAGTCTTTTAAATTGAACTTGCATTTTTAGGTATTTTATCAATTTTTATTAATTCTCTTGAATTCTTGTAAATTCACTCCAATGTCACTGCAATCTATTTTCAAAAAGTAGGATTGAAAAAATCGTTGCAGAAACAATATTGAGTGTCACAAGAAAATTGCGCACTATATTTTGAAACTAATAAAAAAAGTAACGATTTATATAGATGCTATTAGTGGAAACAATGTAACGACTGTACGAATTTGTTACTCATTTACAAAAATAACTTCGTTACCGCTATAGTTACCAAACAAAGAAATGAGTTAACACTCACATCTGGTATAAACCACGATCCCCCGAAGTTCTCTTGAAATTGTACAAATTACTTTTAATTATAATTAATTATCAAAAATAATTGTGTCATGGTTTCCCAGGCTTTAATCTCACGTAAATGCCGTAGCCAGACTTTTTCATTAACAAATAAATAAGGTTCCGTTCCATTTACGTACCAAAATATTTTTGAAAGAAATTATTATAAGTTTATAATGATTTACAAATAATCCCTCTATAAATACTAATAGGAGTTCTTTTCATTGAGACATTAATATTTCACTTAAATTGAGGGTCCGGATGCAATAAGGGCTTGTAGAGAATGACAAGACGGAACTTTTTTCCATTTAAAGATTTCTTTCCGACGTATATTTTACATTCTCAAATTGAAAGAGGAAAACAAATTTGTCCCAAATTTAAATATTTTTCAAAACATAAATTGTCTTTACTCAGACAAACATTATTAAAAGCGTTTGAAATTTGGTAAATGTCTTCTATCATTTCTAAACCTTTTTATGCCATATCACAAATACACTCACTCTTTCATGACAGGTTATTACTCAACAGCGAATTTATATTTCGTAAAATATATATGGTTGAATATTCCGGTGTGGTTTTTGGGATAGAATAATTATACAATTTATCACCCATTTTATTTACTATTTTATCACAGAAACAAAAACATTATATACTACTTTTATTATTTCTTAATCTGTTTATGTTATATTACAAATATAACAACATTTTATTCAGAATCGTCAATATTAGGTAAATCAAGTTAAAACTGCATATTTTTGTCAGTGTTTCTTGATAACCCAGAGAGCAGGATCTGTGTTTAAGAATTACGAATTTAATTGCATAATATCGAAAAATCGAAGTGCTTTTGAAGTTACAAAATCATCAGTATCATTCTTCGCAAAATTTGTCAGATTTTGACCCGAAAGATGTTTTGAGGGTTCGTCTGAGCCTTCTCGCGTTTTAATCGCAGACACCATTGCCCTTTTCTGTTCGAGTGAAATTCTAGAATCAAAGCCGATGTCATTTTTTAGATGACAGTTACTCCCAGTGGGACCCTGCGGTGGTTGTTAACCTTTAGTTTTTATATATATTATTCTTCTTGTTTGAAAATTAATTTTTTTTGGTTGAATATTTAACTATTTTGTTGGAAATTCTATTTTTTTGTCAAAAATTAATTTTTTCACTGAAAAGTTAACTATTCCACTTTTTGTGGAAATTTTTTCTTCTTTAATTAAAAATTGATTAGATTCGTTGAAAATTGAATCATTTTGTTGGAATTTTTGTTTGGTTGAAAATTATTTTTTTTTTAAGCTGAAAATGTAACTATACAATTTTTGGTTGAAAATTTACCTTTTTTAGTCGAAAATGCATTTCCGTAGTTAAAAATTGAACTATTTTGTTGAATATTAATTTTTTTTAAATGAAATTGTAGCTACTCAATTTTTGGTTAAAAAAGCATCCTTTTTAGTTTAAAATTCTGCTTCTTCAGGTTTATAATTAATTAAAATTAAAATAATTACATTTTGATTTTTGCATTAAAATTAAAATAATCAAATTGAATAATTAAAATTAATGAGTTTTATTTATCTTCATTAGTTGAAAATTTAACTATTCGGTGTAAAAAAAAGAACAGAGTTATGCAAACACGTACTTTGAAATGTTTTTTCGGAAGACAATAATGTTATATTTGTGAAATTCAGAATTACGCAAGAAAAACCGGCCAGGAATGAAAAAAATTAATTTTCTTTCTTCAATCTGGATAAGTTGTATTTCTACTTCATTTTATAAATAAACTTTAAATTTTTATTATGAATTTCTATAAAAAAAGGAATTTTTTCATTGATCGAATTTGAATTTTCGCGCAGCTTGGACTATAACAGCTACCTCCACCTAGCGGCTTAATTCGTATTTTCATCGGTAAGACAGTATCCTGTCTTTCCGATCATCTTCCTAACCTCAAAAGCAATTTCGTATGCATGAATGCGCAGGTGCGCAGAAATTCAAGGAGAGAAAACCAGAAAAGCGGGAACGTCAATGAATGAAAAATCGATTAAAATAATTCGCGATCAGATTCGGGAGACTCAGGATAGAAAATAATAATAATAATAATGAGCGCGAGCGCGTATAGTTAGGGACCTCGATGTCAAAAGACTTTATGAAATTTCGATATTAAAAGGTAAAAACAGTGATATGTCCGTGCCTATTTTGCGTGTGTGTCCGCAATTACCGGCGGTTATAGCCTTCGGGAATCCTCTGCTGGATATTATCGTCCGAATGAAAGGAATGGAAGCAGTCCACGCAGTTCACCTTTTGAATAAATATAACCTCAAAATGGATGGTCAATCTGAACTTTCGACAGACGAGATGCATGCTGTTCTGGAATATTTACCCCAAGAGTTAGTGAATGAATTTACGGAAAGGCACTTCATATTTGCACCGCTCTCTTCAGTAAGATAGAGTGTAAAAAATGTTTCAAAAAAACAACTTCCGTTACCCTTGATTTTAGGCTTCAAGGTTTCATTGATTTTTGTTTTGGTCTATTTTTTAGAGCTTACGTAAAATGTGCCTTAAAAGTATGCGTAAGGAACCTGAAGATTAAATTTCTTGACTTCATATACAATTAAATTTGTTTTATATTTTTACGCCGATTAGTTGAATTTTTAAATAATAAAAATAATTTTTCGATCATAAATGGAATCGTTAAATTTCAACCAAAAAGCAATAAATTTAAAAAAAGTTCAATTTTCTAGCAAAACGATGAATTTCCAAACAAGAAATCGATGGTTAAATCATTAGTTAGAGCGGTGAAGTTCAATTACAATAGTAATAATAATAACAATAATACTAATAAAGTAATTTTACTATTGTAACTGAACTTCACTGCTCTACCTAATGATTTAACAATGGATTTCTGATGAGGTTACTATGACTAGTGACAAAACGTCAAATTTTATTAAATATTATTTGGTCTGGAAGTGTTGTTAATTTTCTTGTATATATTTGCCGTAATAAAAATTTTCGGACGGCGATACAATAGCGAACGCTGTCAAGAGGTCGATACGTACACAATAATATGTTTCGCTATACAGCTCAGCCAATAGAATCTCGATCGAAGTAATTAGTTCAAACCTGAGGTATTGAGGTCATGACGTTGCGATAGTTCACTTGAAGCGGAAAGCACACACATGGCGAGTAAGCATGATGACAATCTCGCGTCGACTGGCAAGTGGGGCTCCTATGCTTGAAACCGATCGGATTGATCGGATCATTTCGTGCGATTGAATGAGCCTGTCTTTAACATTACCAACATTAATTATCAAAAATGTTATACTAAAGATTAAAATTAATTATTAACAATACGATTTCTGGTTAATATTTAAGTTAGATTCAAATTTCTTCGAAATTGGTAGCGCTGTCGTAGCTACACAATAGGCTCTATAACTCGACAAAGAAAACAAAGAAGAAGAAGTATTCCAAAATGTTTCGCTCATGCATGAATAGCTGCAAATATTGGTGTGTTTTTGCATGCTGCTGTCACCAAATGTGTTAAGCCAGCGAGAGATAGAGTATCTGGACCGATTTTTCAAGAGAAAGTTCTTCTTTGAAACTATGGCTCAGCGGCCCAAAACCGTTTAAAGTATGTAAGCAGGACACACATTCATTTTATCGTGTAACAGCAAACTTTGTTCCTTATTTCCGTTGAATATTTATTTTTTCCTTTCCTTCATATTAGAAAAAGAATTTTCAAAATAGTTTCTACCACGCAGTGAAATCTACCGGAAACGGTTCATACAACCTTGACTGTTTACGTTCGGAGTGAACCTAACTCGGAGGAGTTCGGTCCACTGTTAGCCCCAAAACCGATCCCATCTCCAAGGTTCACTGTAATTGGTAATGATAATTCAGTTAGGTGTCCATAGATTTATTGATATATTATAAATGTAGGTGATATAATACTGATCAATAATGATTTCTTATTTTGGCATTTTCTTAACCCTCCGTTGGGCACATGTTACTTTATTCATTCCTACGCTTTGTTTCGATCTATATTATTCTTGTGAATGGGATTTATATGGATGAGGAAGAAATAAGGGATGGGAGGGGAGGAGAAGTAGGAGAAGTATGGGAGTGGAATTAGGCGAACTAGAGGATCAAGAAGTAAGGGAAGTGATGGGATTGGAAGTGTGGGATGTAAGGGGCTGAAGAGTAGGAGAAGTGAGTATAAGTAAGGGATGTGAGAGGAAGGAAAAAAAAGAGAAATAAGAGTAATAGGTAAGGTAAGGTATAAGTACTAGGTAAGGTAAGAAGAAATACGAGTAGAAAGTAGGGGAAGTGAGGAATGTGAACAATTTCAGGGGTTTGTATATAGAGAAGGGAGAAGTAAGCGAATTAGAGAGGGTGAGAACGTGAGGGGGTCAGAGGGACAGGGAATAAAAGTAGGGGAATTGAGGAGTGGAGAAGAAGATGATAGAGAAGTAAGGAAAGGGAGTCGAGGAGAAGTGGGTGAAGTATCTCGGTAGAATTAGGGGAAGTAGAGGTGTGAGACGTGAGGAAAGTGATGAGATTGGAAGTGGTGGATGGGAGAATTTGGGTAGCAGAAGAAGCGTGTGTAAGGAAAGTGAAGGGGTGAAATGTCGGAGAAGTGAGGTATGTGCATGATGTTACGGGTTGGGGTATAAAGGAGGGAGAATTGAGAGGAGTGAAGGGAGTGAAAATGTGCGGGGTTGAGATGCGTGGGGAATGAATGTAGGGGAGTTGAGAAGAGCGAACGTAGATGAGGGAGAAGGAAGGCAAGGGAGGGGTGGAAAGTAGGGTTAGTGAGGGGTTGGGTAGTGTGCGAAGAAAAGTAATGGAAGTGAGTGAAAATGAGGAGATGGAATGTGAGTGATATGATGGGAATGAAAGCACGAGAAGTAATGGTTTACTTTATAACGTTCACATATGTATATGCAAGGTGTTGAGAGAATACGAAAGGCACTTCAAATGGCTGAACCCATGTGCCATGCAAGAAAGGCTAAACAGAAAATCATACGACTCGTACAATTTGAAAACCTATTGAATGTATTGAGATCTATCTATCTATGTATCTATGAAAGACATACACATTTTCACATATTACCAAGCTGCTATCGGCTGGCGACCTTCTTCGTACACAACACAAATCAACTATGACTCTATGCTCCATTTCTGTCCCTTCGTCCCCCTCCATTAACCAAAGTTTGGCGGGACTGACGTTATAACTAGACTTTTCATCCTACGACGATTAGCTACTTCATTTTGACATGGTTTCGACTCAAAAAATACATTTCTCGCATCAAATTTGTAATTTCGCGTAATTTATACACAATGAAAAATAAAAACAACATAATGGCCTATGAATAGACTGAAAATTTGATTCCCGAAAGGCATGCACCGGGTAAGGGTAAGAGCAAAGTTTCAAACGCTGAATGGAGACTAGGTGTTTCAAATACTAGAGGGATGAACGATCTGAAAGAAAGAGAATTACAAGGAACTATCTGCGCAAGAAAGATGGATCTTTTATGTGTACTCGGAACGAAGAAAAAGCGATGTGACATCAAAGATATAAAGAATGAGGAGTTTAAAGATGATGTTGAAATAAGGATCACGGAGAATGCAAACTGAATTTGAAGTAAACAAAGAAATGTTTTATAAATTGGCATTGATCAATATGAAAGGAAGTAGAAGGTCAGAGTTAGTCAGCATGAGAAATAATAAGGCTGAAATGCTTTATCATACAGACGGTTTACTATACGTTTCGAGAGACTTTTTTAAGGAACCTCAAGGCGGTAAAGCTATAGGGCAACGCAACTGCGACACAGAATATGACACGCTAGAGAACCCGATTGCATGAGTCTGTCCTACCTGTGCTGTGTCTGAGGTTAGGGATAGAATTAAGAAGTTAAAGAATAGTAAGGCTGCTGGTGTGGACAATATCAACGCTGAAATGCTGTGGGTTGGCGTTCGCAGATGATAGAATACCTGTATGGAATACCTGGGCATGGCGTGCTGTGAAACACTAATAGGCAAAGTTAGAAATATAAGAATCATGGAAGAGTGTGATATATAAGACACTATTTGACAGGTATGAAAGAAATTTGTTAAGATGGTTTAGGCATGTTGAGGGAATATAAGATGAGCAACTCACGAAAGACCGAGAAAAGAATGGTTAGCATGTGTGAATGAGACCCTAATTTGGGGAGACATAAGACGCTATTTATATAAACAACAGGACATTCTAGATCAATGAAAAATATCTATACACCCCCTGATTACTTCCGCCCTCACCGAGTGAGTGTTTAAAATAAATAAATTTGAAATTTTAATATGAAATTGTTTTATTCTGCTTACAGAAAATTCTATGTTAACAATGTAACAATACAATCAAGAATAACATACTGGTCGTTGAATATTTAAGGTAGGGAAAAATTGATAATTGGGCAAAAAGAAAAAAACCGGAAAGAGGCAAAGAATATTTTTGATAAAGTTTTGCGGCAAACCTTTGAAATTAAAATCCAAATCTTGTTTAAAAAGTCTCCGGAGGCCAGCGCCGTCCGTTTAACGAGAAATGTCTGTAGACGGTTAGAGAATGCAGCCCCTTGATGATCAATTAATTTTCGTCTAAATTCGTTGCAAAAAGTCGTCTACTAGAATTGTTTCGAAATTCTTTGAGATTGAGCGATTTTTGCCTAAGGGAGATTCATCGATTTCTGCTGTGGTCATCTCTTCGATTTTGCCGTTGTACATGTTTATTTTTATCCGCTTTTTGACGTCCCTTTCTATTTTATATATTCCACGAAGGATTGTAATATTTCTGTCGAGTATCGCAAAGACTTCACCATTAGACCTTGATAATACAGTTTGTCTTCCGGTTGGCATGGGTCCAAGGCTATTATGTATTTCTTTCACGTAAATTTGTGCATCGCGAGGGAAAGTGTATCTTCGAATTTCAAATCGCCGGTTCGGATTCTTGTGGGGAATGAGCCGAACAGATCTAAGTTGTTCAATTGTAAGTTCACGTAGCCTGAAAGAAAAACGAATGGCAGAAGGAGACCTGGACCTGGCACGAAGAGAAGACTCGGCAGGAGGAGAAGATCTGACTGGAGAACCCGGAGTGTGAGGTATGGCAAGAGAAAGAGTCAAATCAAGAGAAGATCTGCCACGAGGAACACGAGGAGTAGAGGCATCATTAGGTGAATGCTCGTACTGAATGCTCAACTCTGCAACAAGGAAGAGAGGTTGAAAAATTACGTCACACACTGATGGGTTAACAGGTGATGATGCGTCACACATGAAAAATATATGTATGAATAACAAAATTCTCTTTATAGTTGGATTGTTCAGGAACTTGGTTAAAAATTCAACAATTTTGTTGAAAATTCAATTATTTTCTAGAAATTCAACTATTTTGTTAAAGCTTTTTTTTTGGTGGGAAAATATCTTTTGTGTTGAAAATTAATATTTTTAACATTTTTGAAGCATTTTTCTCAGCCTCCCTAACTGCGAAAATGTTCCCCTTTATCTCGTTTTTTCACTTCAATGCGAACTGGATTAATGAAACCCAATAAGAAAATGGATATATTTTGCGGTATATTCGTATTTTTTGGTAGAAAATTAATCTTTATGATTGGGAATTAAACTGCTTGTTCGAAAGCTGAACAACTTTGGTGCATATTTATTTTATGCGTCTTTTTGGTTTGAAAATTCGTCTCTTTTGATAGAAATTTTTCTTTATATCGTTAAAAGATTTTGTTTGGAGGAATTTAATTTTTTTTAATTTCAAATTATGATCAATTTTGATTGAAACAATTACTATTCCATTTTTCGTCGAGGATCCATCTTTTTGGATAAATTCGACTGTTTTTATTCAAAAGGAGAATCTTTTCTTGGTTGGAATATCAACTGTTATATTTTTCTTTGTTTAACAGATTCATCATTTTATTTGACAATTGAATTACGTTATTGAAAATTAGAGTATTTGATTGAAAAGTCAACTAGCTAGTTGTAAATGCAACTGGTTGGTAGATAAAAATAATAATTTTTGTTACAAAAAGTTTTTTTTTCTAATTCTTTTTTCAACTAAAAATTTTACCATTCTATTTTTCATTGAAAATTATTAAGGAATTATTTTCACTCGAGAATGTACCCATAATTATAGATATATTATTTAATTATATTTACCAATAGAATTGACGATGACAGCCAAGTATAAGACAAGAGAAGAAACCATTTTCATATTTTCTAATGAGAGAAAAAAAAATTAATGTATTGATGAAGAATTTAATTACAAATTTAATTGAAGAGTATTCTGCTTCTTCATCAGATTACGTAGTGTATCGTATGGTCGTTATATCATAGATAATAAGTGTCAACCTTGTTCTGCTCAGTTATTTACATTTCATTAGATGAACTTTCAAACAGAACATGTAACAACTGAATTCTTTGAAACTGATATCACAATTTATAGAATGTTTTAAACTTAAGAGAAAAACAGCCTTCTAAATGGAGAATTTATATATAGTGTAAATATTTGATGAACGTTTATTAACTCCTGATCATTTCACGGTTTTCTACCGGTAAATTGTTCAAATTATTGGAATGATTTCAAAAGACTTTTAAAGATTTCAAAACATTTGAAATCTTTTAAAAGTTTTTTGATTCATAACAGCGCATTTAGGAAATGAAATTATGATTCTGTATTTGAACAGATGTTTTGTTCGTTAAATTTCAGTCTTCTAAATCAGAATGTAAATTCCTTTTCAAAAATTTCCGTTGCATGGTACAAAGTTGCTCATACAAGCCTAATTATCTTTTTTTACAAAAATTCCCTATTTGGAAACGGAAATTATAATTCTGTACAGGAATAACTTGTCCAAATTGGTACAATTATATTTTTTTCTGAAATTTCTTGTCTCAAGTCCAAATTATTATTGTTATTGGAAATTTACTGTCCTAAACTCAAAATTATAATTCTTCACGGAAATTTTTTGTTCCAAGTCCGGATTATTGTAATTCTTGACGTTGAAATAAAACCCTCATTATTTTTTTCATTGACAAAGAAACAGGCTTTTGAGATTGAAAGCGAAGCGATTCGGAGCCGGGACGGAGCGTTTCAGATTCAGATGCGGAAAGTTCCCAACCCGGAAAGGAACCGGAACCAGGACCGAAGCAGATCCGTTCCAGTTCCGAACCACGCTATTTGAGTACTTTTTGCATTACATAATTTACCGATTGCACTACCTTAATAATACTTACAACCTAAATGATAATATTCTACACCTTGATATTTCTGTGTTACCCCTAGTCTCTTTGTTTACTACTTGCAGTCGACAAGCTTGTGCTATCCTGCTTTACTCCCCTCTCTTTAGTTCCTCCTCAAAGTTCCATGCTCTCTTCATTTGTCTAATAACCATTTTACCTATACTTAATTCCTCCCTCAACCGTAACTTAGGACTGACCACACCAACGCATCAAACATCCAGTCTCATCTTCCAGTCATCTTTGAACCTTTTCCTGCCTATACATAACACCTGCCTCATTACATTAGTCGCACATTCTATCCTTTTCCTCATCTTTAGTTGAATCTCTCCTTTCGACTCAAACCAGAAGCCTAGTAATCAAATTCCTTGACTTGTTCGACTTTCTCCCTGTACATCTTTCATTCATATTCTGCCTTTGTACTTTTCTTCCTAAAAATCAGCATGATATAGTTAATCTTTCGGTTGAAATAGGGTTAAGGATATTATATATTTCTCTCACGTGAATTTATGCATTGCGAGGAAAAGCGTATCTTCGAATTTCGATCGCTGGTTCGAATTCTTGTGGGGAATAAGCCGAGCCGATCTGAGTTGTTCAATTGTAAGTTAGCGTAGCCAGAAAGAAAAACGAATGGGAGAAGAAGACCTAGACCTCGCACGAAGAGAAGACTCGGTAGGAAGAGAAGATCTGACCGGAGAACCTCTGACTCAAGAACCCGGACAGTAAGGTATGACAAGAAAAAGAATCAAATCAAGACAAAGTCTGCCGCGAGGAACATGAGGAGGGGAGTCGCCATTAGGTGAATTTGATTCAAAATCAAGTTTTTTTTAACTGGTTGCGCTGTTGCAGCTACCCAATGGGCTCTATCATTCGACGAAGAAAACAAAGAAGAAGAAGCAGTATTGGACAGACAGGGATAGAGTATGATCGTTTCGAAACGAAAAGTAAGACCTGTTTTTCGTGGACAGTTATTCTAATATTCATAAAAGCATGTGATTTCCTGGTCAATACTTTCTTCGTATGACAGCTTATCAAACTGAGTCGTATGCATAATGCCCTATACGCAAAAGTGCGTGCTTCCCACTTGAAGTATTATTTTTCGAAAGTGTTTCGCTTATGCATGAATAGTTGCAAATATTGGTGTGTTTTTGCATGCTGCTGTCACCAAATGTGTTAAGCAAGCGAGAGATAGAGTATCTGGACCAATTATTTAAGAGAAAGTTCTCCTTTGAAACGAGATGCTCAGCGGCCCGCAAACGTTTAAAGTATGTAAGCAGGAAACACATTCATTTTAACGCGTAACAGTAAATTTTCGTCCTTATTTCACCACTCAGTAAAATCCACTGGAAACGGGTCATACGCCCCTGACTGTTTACGTTCGCAGTGAACCTGATTTCGGGGAGTTCAGCCCACCGTCAGCCCCAAAACCGATCCTATCTCCAGGGTTAACTGTAATTGTTTATGATAATTTAGTTAAGTATTCATAGAACTGTTGATATATTATAATTGTATGTGATATAATACTGATCAATAAAGATTTTTTATTTTGACATTTTTTGAACCCTCCGTTTCGCACATATTTTTCCATTCATTGCTACACCTTATTTCGATCTATATTATTCTTATTAATGGAATTTATATAGATAAGGAAGAAGTAAGGGAATGACAGAAAGGAAAAGTATGGCAGTGGAATTAGGGGAATTAGAGGATGGAGAAGTAAGGGAAGGGATGGCTTTGGAAGTGTGGGATGTAAGGGGTTGAGGAGTAGGATACGTAAGTTTAAGTAAAGCACGTGAGGGGAGGGTAAGTAAATAACAGAAATAAGGAAAGTCAAGGAGTAGAAAGTAGGAGAAGTGAGGGGGTGAGAAAGTGAGGGGGCGGGATGGGTAGTAGGATAAGCGTGTGTAAGTGAGGGATCTGAAGAGAAGGAAAGTAGATGAGAGAGAAGTAAGGCAAGGGAGGGGTGGAAAGTAGGGTTAATGAAGGGACGGTCAGTCTGGAAAGAAAAGTAGTGGAAGTGAATGAAAGTGAGGTGATAGGAAGTGAGTGATGTGATGGGAATAGACGCAAGAGAAGTAAAAGTTTACTTTATAACGTGCACGTATGTATATGCAAGGTGTTGAGAGAATATAAAAGGCAGTTCAAATGGCTAACGGCTGCTGACCTTCTCAGTACACAACACAAACCAACTATTACTCTCTCGGTTCCATTTCTGCCCCTACATTCCCCTCCATCAACCAAAGTTCGGTGGGACTCACGTTATAACTAGACTTTTCATCCTACGGCGACTACCTACTTAATTTTGACATGATTTCCACTGACAAAATACATTTCTCGCATCAAGTTTGTAATTGAGCGTATTCTATATGCAATGAACAATAAACAATATAATAGCTTGGGAATGGACTAAAACTTTGATTTCGGAAAGGCATGCACCCGGTAAAGGTAAAGGTAAAGTTTCAGACGCTCAATGGAGACTAGGTGTTTCGATTGATAGAGGGGTGAATGATCTTAAAGAATAAGAATTACGAGAAATTATGTGCGCAAGAATGCTAGACATTTTATGTGTACTTGGAACAATGGAAAAGGGATGCGACATTAAGGATGTAAATAATGAGGAGGTAGAAGAGCTTGTTGAAATATGGTCAGGAGTAGATAGTGAATCAGAAGGTTATTTATCATAGCGTGCTACGCCTCTGTTGATGGTCGCAGGGGTAAAGTAAAAGATGCCTTCTGGGACACTTCAGATGATACTATAGGTACTTGCGATCATGGTCGAAAAAACATTTTACCAGGAGATATGAATAAATAGATTGTCGGCCGGAGTCAGAGTACCGAAAGGGTGCAAAACTACTAGTCAAGGAAAGTAAAGATAAAATCAAAACAGAAAAAGAGAAGAAAATGCTAATCGAGTTTGAAAGAAACAAAGAACTGTTTTATAAATTGGTATTGATTAATATGAAAGGAAGTAGAAGTACAGAGTTAGTCAGCATGAGAAATAACAAGGGTGAAATGCTATATCATACCGACGGTTTAGTAGACGCTTTTAGAGAGACTTTTAAGGAATTTTAGGAAGGTGAAACTATAGGGCAACACGACTGAGGAACAGAATACGATACTTTAGAAAACCTGGTTGAGATAGTCCGTGCCTCTGAGCTTAGAAATAGAATTAGGAACTCAAAGAATGGTAAAGCTTCTGGTGTAGACAATATCAACGTTAAAATGCTGTAGGTTGGCGTTCGCAGATGATAGAGTACCTGCAAGGAATACCTGAGCATGGCGTGCTGTAAAACGCTAATAGACTAAGTTGGAAACGTAAGAATCATCAAAGAGTGTGATATATAAGACAATATTTGACAGGTGTGGAAGAAATTTGTTAAGATGGCTTAGGCATGTTGAGCGAATGAAAGATGAACAACTCACGGAAGACCGAGGGAAGAATGGTTAGCATGTGTGAAAGAGACCCTAATTGGAAGAGACATGAGACGCTATTGACATAAAAAACAGGACATTCTAGATCCATAAAAAAATCTATACTCCCACTCACTAGTCCCTCCCTCACCGAGTCAGTGT
This sequence comes from Andricus grossulariae, assembly GCA_011634705.1. Classification (NCBI taxonomy): domain Eukaryota; kingdom Metazoa; phylum Arthropoda; class Insecta; order Hymenoptera; family Cynipidae; genus Andricus; species Andricus grossulariae. The sequence goes on from JAABKJ010007545.1 coordinate 264,814,856, forward strand.
TCAAAATGAATAAATTTGAAATTTGCATATGAAATTGTTTTATTCCGCTTACTGAAAATTCTATGTTAAAAATGTTACAATATTAACATATTGGTCGTTGAATATTCATGGTAAGGGAAAATAAAACATTGGACAGAAAAAAACCAGAAAAGAGGCAAGGAACATTTTGAGTAAAGTTTTGTAGCAACCTTTTGAAATTGAAATTGAAATCTTGTTTAAAAAGTCTGCGTGGGCCAGCGTTGTCCGTTGAGCGAGAAATGTATGTAGACGGTTAGAGAATGCGGTCTCTCAATCACCAGTTACTTGTTGTCTAAAGTCGTCTACTAGTATTAATTCAAAATTCTTTGCGATTGAGCGATTGTTGCCTAAGGGAGATTCCTTGATTTCGTCTTTGGTCATATCTTCAACTTTGCCGTTGTACATGTTTATTTTCATCCGTTTTTGAACTTCTCTTTCTCTTGTATATATTCCACGAAGGATTGTAATATTTTTGTCGATTATCGCAAAGACTTCACCATTGGACCTTGATAATACAGTTTGTATTCCGGTTGGCATGGGTCCAAGGCTATTATGTATTTCTTTCACGTAAATTCGTGCATCGCGAGGGAAAGTGTATCTTCGAATTTCAAATCGTCGGTTCGGATTCTTGTGGGGAATAAGCCGAACAGATCTAAGTTGTTCATTCGTAAGTTTACGTAGCCGGAAAGAAGAACGAATGACAGAAGGAGACCTGGACCTGGCACGAAGAGAAGACTCGGCAGGAGGAGAAGGTCTGACTGGAGAACCCGGAGTGTGAGGTAAATTAATTTTTTTGTTTGAAAATGTAACTGTACGGTTGAAAATTAATCTGTTTTAGTTAAGGATTCAAATATTTTTGTGAAAATTTGTCTTTTTTGGTTGTATTCAACCGTTTTTAAATCAAAATTTAAATCTTTGTCGATTTAAATATCAACTATTACATTTTTTGGTGAAAATTCAACTATTTTGTAGAAAATTTAACTCTTTTGTAGAGAATTCATCTGTTTGGTTTGAAAATCCAACAATCTGGTAGAAAATTTAACTGTTTTGTGGAAAATTGATGTAATTTGTTGAGAATTCATCTTGTTGGTTGGAAATTTAACTATCTGGTTGCAAATTCAGCTGTTTTTTTGTTTAAGTAAAGAAATAGTGGAATTAGCAGACAATTGTGAAAAATAGTGTCTTTAGTGTAATTTTGTTGGAAACAGTAGTAAAATAGTGTAATCCTTCGAAAAAAAAGTGTAAACTAGTGCCAATAGTGTAGTGAGTCCGAGGCCTGATACTATAGGAATCTAATTTCACTCACTTGCAGGTCCTGCAGATCTTTCTGCCACTTGGCAGCCAGCTGGCCATACTTCTCTCTTTCTTGCGTGAGCTCTTGTTGAAGTCTTCGACACTCTTTCTCCTTTTTCCTGAGATCCGCCGAGGAAGCTTTGTTTTTCGTTTTCCCAACAGTCGAAAGGTCTTTTCGATTCATAATCTCCGCCAATTTATTGACAGCTGTCTGCTTCAGAAGCTGTTCCGTTTTGAGTTTACTGCTCAGTCTTTCAATTTCATCGGAATTCGACTGTTCCTTATTCAGCTGCTCTTGAACCTCCTTCACCCTCTTGTTTAAGTCTTCCTTCTCTTTTAAATATTGCTCCACCGTCTTCTTCATTTCCACATCGTTGTCTTTTAGTCTGTTGACAATTTGCTCCTTGGCATTTAATTCTTGATGGTGCTTCGTCATACTATCTTTGTATTCTAATTCCTTCATTGTTCGTTCCTTTTCTAAGTCAGCGACTGTCTCCTCAGCAATCGATCTCGCTAAAGCCTCAGCATCTCCTCGAGCAAGAGCAAGCTCAAGCTGATGACAGAATGAATTTCGTTCTTCCTCCAACTCCTGATATGATCGAGACTTGTCGTCCAGCTCCTCGCGGAGTTCTTGAGTCTGTGTTTTGTACAAAGTCTGGAAAACACAATAGTTATATAGTGGCATCAATATTTTTAAATAATATTCTTATCATTTAAATCCCACAGTCTGAACAATCAACTTATCTTATTTTTAAGCACTAATATAAAAATAGAAGACAGGGTGTCTAGCGATTCTTAGGAACGAAATTCGAGGTCTTTTTCAGGTTTTCCAGGTCAAGAAGTCAAGTCTTTTCAGATCTCCTTTTTTACATCAAATGATAAAATAATCGTTTGTTATAGATGTAAACAATTATCCCTTTCATTTTTTATTTGTCAACAATTTTTAAAGAAAGCAGAACCATAAATAAATTCTTAATTTTTTGGGAACAAAAGTCGTCTTTGAAGTCCTTGAAATCTTTATCAATTCATTAAAATCTCTTGAAGTAATTAAACTCTTGGTGAAATTCTTGAAATTTCTGTGAAATCTTTTCAAATTTTTGTAAAATATTTGAAATACTTGATATCTTTGTGAAATTTTTATGAAATCTTTGAAATCTTTGTGAAAGCTTTCTTAAATCTTTGTTTGTGAAATCTTTTCTGTTCGTTTGAAATCATTAAAATCTTTTAAAATTTAATGGAATTATTTATTCTGAAGCCTGAAGCCAAAATTAACATTCAATATTATAAACGATTATTTTCTTCTCAAATTTTTTGAAACCTTTTGAAATATTTTAACATCTTCGAAATATTTGTGTAATCTTTCGTATTCATTTGAAATCATTGGAATATTTGAAATCTTTTAAAATCTTCGAAATGTTTAGAAATCTTTGGATTTCTTGTGTATTATTTTTAAATTTTTACGAAATTTTCATGAAATCTTTGAAATATTTGTGAAATCTTTCTGAAATCATTTTTATTCATTTGAAATAATTAAAATATTTTTAATCTGTGCAAAATCTTTGAAATATTTTGAAATGTTTAAAATCTTTATGAAATGTTCGAAATCTTTGGCAAAATTTTTGTGAAATCCTTGTAAAATCTTTTGAAATATTTGTGAAATTTTTCTTAAATCTTTGTTTGTGAAATCTTTTTTATTCGTTGAAATCATTTCATTTTTTGAAATCTTAGCGAAATCTTTTCAAATATTCTCAAATATTTTGAAACCTTTTGAAATCGTTTAAAATCTTTTAAAGTCAGTGAATTTCTATAACTTTAAATAACTGTCAAGAAGAATAAACATAAAAAAATTGTATTCCGTTTATAAAAGATTCAAGGTTAAAAATTTTACAATTTTAACATTCTGGTAGTTGAATATTAACTTATATATTATTCTTATGAGTATTTTATTTGCCTTGTTTTTAAATTTCTTTTTTTTTTGCAGTTGCTTCCTCTCGAAGATTGTCTTTTAAGTTATAAACTTTATTATTTGTTTCAAATTCAACAATTTTGTTAAAAAATCATCCTTTTTGGTAGAAAATTCAATTGTTTTGTTAAAAATTCGTCTTTGAGGGTTGAAAATTCAAATATTTTCGTAGAAAATTTAATTTTTGTTTAAACTTCATATCATAGTCTTGGTAATTCAACTTTTTTGGATGAAAATTTAACTATTTTTTTGAAAATTTGTCTTTTTAATTCAAAAATTAATTTATTTTAGTAGAAATTGCATCTTTTTTGGATAAAAATGCAACTGTTTTGTTGAAAATTGGTATTTTTGGGTTGAAACTTCAACTATTTTTGTAGAAAATTTTCTTTTTTTTTAAATTCATATCTTAGTGCTGAAAATTCAACTATTTTGTTAAAAACTAATCCTCTTTGGTTGGAGATTCAACTGTTTTGATGGAAATTCGCCTTGGTGTATGGAAATTCAACTTTTTTTATTTTTTTAATTTGAAAATTCATCTATTTTAGTAGAAATTGTACCTTTTTGGGATAAAAATTCAACTGTTTCTTTGAAAATTTAACAATTTCGTTAAAAAGTAATGTTTTTAAATTTAAAATTCAACTTTTTTGTTGAAAAATAGTCTTTTTGGGTTAAAAATGCAACTATTTTCGTGAAAAATTAACTTCTTGTTTAAAACGCATATTTTGGTATGGAAAAGTTATGATATGGAAAATTTTGGTTGAACCACTTTGTTAAGGAATCACTTTTTTGTTGAAGATTCATATTTTTAGTTGAAAATTCATCTCTTTGGTTAAAATTTCAACTATTTTGTTGAAAATTGATCTTTTTTAATTGAAGATTCAACTGGGTGATTAAAAGTTGAACTACTTTACAAAAAAAGAAATTGTAATTAAGGTTTTATCTCATTGGTTGAAAGTTAACTATTTTATTGAAACGAAATTTTTTCTGAAATTTAAGATTTTCCACCATGCATTCCACAAAATTATTGAATTTTGAAGCCAAAAAGACGAATCTTCTGCCAAAAAATATTATTTTTTAACAAAAAAGCTAATTTTCTACCAAATGGTTTATTTTTAAATAGGCAGTTTGATTTTTGATAAATTAATTGAAGCTACTACCAAAGTAGTTGAATTTTTACCAAAAATATAAATTTTCAACCAAATAGTTTAATCTTCTACCAAACTGTTAAATTTTCAATTAAAAAAGTTCAATTTCCAATTAAAAATAAAAAAATTTTAAACAGAAATATAATGGTAACATTTTTTTCAATTAATTTCCAAAAAACAAAAAAAAACTAATTTTTAACAGAATAGTTACATTTTTAATCAATGAGATGAATTTTCAGCTAAAATGATGAACCTCTACAAGGAATGAATGTTCGACAAAAGAATTGACTTCTAAAACAGGAAAGAAGAATTTTCAAAACGAAAGTTAATTTTCAATCAAGAAAGATGAGCTTTTAACAAATTAGTTGAATTTTCAACTAAAAAAGTTCAATTTTCAAGCCAAAATGAATTCCTTAAGTTTTCAGTTTAAAAAAAAAAATTTTAACAACAAAAAAAAACAAATTCTCAACTAATTGAATTCAACTAAAAAAAGCAATAATTATAACAAAACAATTGAATCGTCAACGAAATAGATAGATTTTCAACAAACAAGATTGATTTTTCTACCCAAATCAATACATTTTTAACAAAATAGATTAATGTTCAACTAAAAAAAAGAAATATTTTAAACAAAAAAGAAATAATTACATTTTCAGTTTAAAAAATTAAATATCAACCAAAAAATTAATGTCCGACCTGTTTTATTTAACCAACGAGACGATTTTTCAACAAAATAATTAAAAAGAAAAGAAAAAGAAAATAATTAAGTTATCAAGCTAAAAGGTCGAATTTTTTAGAAATAAGTTGACTTTTAAATCGGGGAAAAAAAAAAGAATTTTCAACAATGATTGAGATTAATTTTTACCCAAATGGAGGAATTTTCAACAAAATAATACATGAATTTTATATTTATACAGGAAAAATTTTTAACTAGAAATAAAATCATCGAATTCAACAATAAAAAAGACGAATTTATAGAAAAAAATTGAATCCTCAACAAAAATGATGAAGTTTCAACAAACAAGCTGACTTTTCTATCGAAACAGAAGAATTTTCAAGAAAATACATGAGTTTTCTGCTAAACAATTGAATTTTCCACTCATGAAGAAAAATTTTTTTAACAAAAATAGAATAGCAATATGAATTTTCAACAAAAAAATTTATTTAGGGCCAAATAGTGAAACATTGAACTAAAATGATGAATGTCCAACCAAAAGAAATTGATTTTTTACAAAGTAGTTAATCATTAAATCAATTAGCTGATTTTTCAATAAAAAAAAATTATTCCAAACGAAAAATGTAATAGTTGATGTTTGAAAGAAAAAGATT